>CM062818.1:1984293901-1984893901 GCA_031772625.1 Pinus tabuliformis
TTATGCCTTCTGATTTCCTGTTTTCTCTTTTTACCACTACTGCAAACACCTTGTTGGCCATGAATAATTCAGTGTATATTCAAAACCAATCGAACAATCAGTATGCAAGTACATAAACCTCCTATACTAAAGGTTACAATGTTCTCAATTCCACACCCACTAATGTTTTAGGCACTATGTGTACCAGGGTGTGAACCTAGGTCATTAGCATGTTGATACCCCACTTTAACACTAGATCATGACCTAGTAGAATATAATTCATCAATTGTTAGATTCCTTAAAATAAATTGTTTATGCAATAATTGATACGTTGTCATATTCAAAACCAGACAACACTATCCATGCAATCTGAAAAGCAGACTTCCCAAGATTTCTTTATTCAAGAGGAAACCTGTAGGCTCCAAACTATGCATATCTAATTAAGTATGCATGCTGCTATTGAATATCTAAATAATGACGTGGTAAGGTTTAGTTCCCTCCACTAGTGTATATTTGGAGCATTTTCCCACTAAGGGTGAATTAAATGGTTCAACCATTAGAAAAGCCATATCCAAAAATGAATTCCATCATTACATGTAGATGCACCAATCAATATAACAATATTAAATCAAAATACAATTTTAGATAATAAAAAAAATACATAGTCTCATACCATGTACATGACCTGTCCTTTCATGAGCTTAATGATATTTCATGTGAATTTCATGAACAGAAAACCTCCATAATCGATTCTAGGTTGGAAACCAATTAATTAACCATCAATTTCAGATACTTTTGATAGAATATCATGAGCTTATTTCCTATGACTTATATAGATTCCATATTTATGCATTTCTTTTAATATTTCCTCGTGTTGACCCTGATCTATGGATAGGGCACTTGTCATTTTTATCATTTTTGTTTTCCAAGTACCTCATAAGAGTTCAACATTTATTCCCTTCATATTTCATCCTTTCCTAAGATCTCTATAAGTATAAAGTTCATTCCATTAATCTATGTCCTTGGATGGACTATCTTTACCGACATAAATTTATATTTTATTCAGTTATGTCCTTATATTGCAATCATACAACTCATAATTTAATTTTAATATGGGAAAATAATATGATGACAGTATGGAAGAAGAGACCTATTGGAACACGGTTAAACATAGGATTCAAACTTTCTTTATCCACCATTACTTCTTTCAACCCTTGCATTCATATTTACAAGTCATGATGACCACACCACTAAAATCCATCATCTAAACTTTCAATACAATAACCATACTTTAAAAATCACTTATTCACCACCATTATTTATTCATAACTTTCATTACATAATATATCAATTATTCTTCCTAAAGTTGTTTATACGCTTTACTCCTCTTATGTCGAGGCATTTAGTATTTGAGCCTTCTCTTACCTCAATTTCAATGATATATATTATTCTTACGTATATACTACATGTTATCTAATTGGATATCTCATTATCACTGTGGGTATAACATCCCACTTAATTGCATGTAATTCCTAACACTCAATAAGTAGCACAATAAAACAATAAATTTATGGTTGACCATTTCTACTTATTGAAATAATCAATATGTTAATTCTTGTCTTTTCTTTGCATTACTCTCTATTCCACTAAAACACTGCAAGGTTCTATGTTATATAACACATTGTAGAATTATTTGTTCCCATATAACCTTACAGGGTTTCTCCTCCCCACAATGCTACTATAGTTATCCATCATGGTGTATGAAATATAATACTTAGACTTGAGAAATTCAATAATAAGTGCAAATATTACTATGAAGTGTGTATAAAGAATAAACTTCTTAGAAATTGTGAGCATAGGTGGCTTACTATAAAAAAACAAGCAATGCACAATCGTATCTCTGGAAATTTGGTGTGCAATATTGGCAAGGAAAATTATTACCATGATGTTAAAAGCACCAAGTCAATTGTTTGGTAGTGATGTCATCCAGACCAATTCCCTCCAAGCATTAAGTGAAGGTTTGCATGGAGGCGCTTCACCACGAAACTAGCCTCCAATCTTAGCTTCCCTTGCATTTAAGACAAGTCAAGGTAGAAATTCAACCTAAAAGATTATTGCAGGGAAACATGTTCCATACCAAGCTAGTCCTCCACCATAATAACAATTTTTTGTCAACTTTGAATATTTAGGCAACACCAAAAAGGACAACATCTTGTATATTTTTCACAAGGGTCTAAACTAGAAATAGGTTTATTGCTTGGTTGTTCGGGCAATGGAATCAAATTTGTATCATCTTCATCTTCCTCCTCATGATCCTTCTCATTTTCTTGATGACAAAACTCAACCTAGAATGATAAAAGCATGAGAAACGTTGAAAGAAAATGAATTTGTGGTAATGAAATGATGATAAATCCACATGCATGTGACCAACATATAATCAACTCTTTGGAGTAAGCAATAGGTGTCAGAGTAAAGTAAATAAAGTACCTAAGTTAGAAATGCAAATCATGAAATGGAACATGTTGGGTGCGGGATCCTCCAAGAGCAGTTTTGGGGCTTAAAGCCCAGATTTTAGTCCAATTTTGTAATCCTAATGAAAAGACTCCACACTTTGTGGTCGCAGAGCGCATAGATGTTAAAGAGTCATAGGGTTGTCCACCCTTATTTTGATAATGTAATGTCGATTGTAAAAGATCTACCCATGGTTCGCGGACCAAGGGATTGTATAAATAGAGCGAAGCTCTAAGTAGAGAGATAGATCAAGATAGACGAGAAGGAATAAATGATGGAATGCTGTATGAGAGATAGCTTTGAGTAGAAGTCTAAATTTTGGGTCGTAGTGTAGGTAGAGGCTCTGTAGCTGAGTGTGCAGAGGCCTAGAAGTCCGCAGGTGAGTGCGCAGACCCCTGCAGCTAAATGCGCAAGATGAGTTCAATCTGTAATCATCTGGAATTATCAATAAAGAGAAGTATTCTATAATTTCTGCGTCTTTATTTCCTATTTATGCATCTATTATAGTGGGTATGAATTTCACTTCTAATGCTTATATGATGTGAGAATGTGTATAACTGTATTGGTTAAGTGAACGCAAGTAAGAACATTTGTTTACACGAAGCTAATGAAGATTTGCTAATAAGATAAGTAAGATACCTAGCTTAGGTTGGGAAATATCATAGTTCTCTACCCTAGCAATGCAAAAGCATATCAGCCCCTGGATAGGGCTACGCGGAAGTTAATGGTAACATTTCGTGAAGGTAATGAAGGGTAGAGCAGAGAGATAAGAAACCTGCACGAAGGCAGGTATAGTTGGAGTAAACCGACATCACAAACATCTCAAGGGTGCAGGAACTTGGTTCTAGTATCCCCCCATACTGCTTTGGGTGAGACTTCAGTCTGCGCTCCGCGAGCTGATGTCGAACGGACCAGTAGTGTAGGGATTTGTTTGGCTAACTAACGTTGAACCTGGGTCAAGTCCCCACAAGCCAAAAAGTGGTTCCGTTGTCGGGACCAGAATCTGCATGAGAGATGTGTGATGTTGTATCACTAGAATCCAACTAAGAAAGAAATCAAAGACTGATTGGACAGAAGGAATCACGAGTTCGTGACGCAGGAGAACAGAAACCCGCGACTATCAAAAGAACAGTGGTTGGACCAATACTTGTATACGGACGTCCACAAAATATTTTTCGCCTCTTTCCCTACCAAGCTATATGAGTGGATCGTGAAGCTAGCAGATAGCCAAGGAAGGTGGAAACTTGACGATCCTATTGTGTGGACCCCAGAGCTAGTGTGAAGGTTGGAAGCATCGGAGGATAAGATCACACGTGCCATCGATCATTGGCTCAATTGCATTATAGGAGGATTTTTTACTGAGTTCGCAGTCGACACCTCAGTCAGCTATAGCGAGGCAGAGCGATGCTTTTTCAAAGGACCGTGAGGTAAGTACGTAAAATCTCTGAATACTTGGATTAAAATGTTGTTGTGTGAAAAACGGGTTATGCAGTTGTGTTGATTTTTGGGACTACACGAAGCAGAAAAAGTTACAGAAATGAAGGAAATAAGGGTCCGGAGTATATCCCCTTAACTTCACCACCGTGAAGGGATGAAGAGGGGATAGTGAAGGTCCCTCCATGAAGTGCTATTCAATTGATAAGACAAGGATTTCCATGAATACCACCTCTGCCCACACCACCTCCATCTTCACCGCCATCACCTCGAACTTCACCCGTAACACCTCCAGCACCATCGTGATTCAATATGGCAAACACATTGAAGTTTCCTTTGTTTGAAGGCTTGGGAAATGAGGACCTGGACTAATTCTAGTTCGTTGTGAGGGCTGTATGGGAAGCTCAAGGTGTTATAGATGATAACATAAAGAAGGAAACACTGGTTAGTGTTCTACAAGATTGTGCACTAACCTGGTATATTATGTAATCCAACAATAACCCGACTGATAGAGTAGTGGACATCCAAGAAACTCTGAATAGGGAATTTAGTAGGCTTAAATCTGAAGCGCAGTCGATTGCGGGATTCAAAGAGATCACTATGCTACCAGGAAAAACATCTTGGGAACTAGATCAGAGGCTGAGATGTGTGATCCGCGAAGCCAACATGAGTTTGAAAAATGGACAACATTGCAAGTGGTTTGTAGCTTCACTAATATCACACTTAAGGAGTGCACTATCACAGCAGAAAATAACAACTCAGGCAAAGGCCTTGGAGATTTCCATGAGACTACATGAGACTCTGATGCAAGATCCTAATCTAGGAGTCCAGCAGATCCATGCACAGCTAAAGAATCTATGCCTTGAGATGCAAAGCTTGAAGCAGGGTAGGACGGTTCGGCCAGAGGTATGCGAAGAAGTATGGTGCGTGAAATGCAAGAGCCAGGGTCATGACAAAGACCATTGCCGGTCTTTACAAGTTACCTTGTAGGAGGAGGACCAATGCCTTTAAGGCTGGAAACTCAAGCAGGACCTAGCGCAGTGCCTGTTTTGTGGTGCACTATCTGTTGTTGGTCACATATAAGGCGTCTTTTAGAACTCCTAAATGCCTCACATTAATTATTGACCTAGGTAAGTCTTTTTGTTTCAAGAGTGTACAAAATATGTGCAAGTGATGAAAATCATTATATCTACAGAGAGTAATGCTTTAAGATATCTTATTGATTTCAATAAAAGAGTAAACGCATCAAACCATAACTTTCAAACTTGCAACTTCAGGGAATTAACCTATTCAAGCACCAAAACTCAATCTTAATCAAAATCAAAACTCAATATTAATAAAAAAGTCCTAATTGCAATTACATCAACCGAGTGCACTGTAGCAATAACAGAGTTTTTTCAGCTGAATCTAAACTTCTGCATAAAAGTAATACACTTGATCTAACCAATAACACTTTGGCTTTCAATTAACAAGAAATGATTCTTACCTAATAATTAAATCAATCTACAACATAAATAAATGAAGCCAATCAACAAAAATAAGAATTAATGCAATGAATACACAAACTCAACACTAATGAAAGTAAATCAATCATAAAGCTATCAAACAGAATAATTAAACTTGCAGTAAAAGAAAGGTAAAACTATAAAAAAGGGAACAACAATGAAATCCACCAGTGACCGGGCCCAAGCCACCAGTGATTACTGCTTAATTACTTCAGAATATTGCGAATAAATAGCAACACGAATTATATATTATTCATCAAATCCAAATTTCATTACAACACGATGTATCCTTCAGAATAACGCTTTGTATATTAAAATTACAATTGAAGTAAAAAGGCGAAAATTTGTTCTTCTCTATACATGTTTCCCTCTTATAGTCAAAGAGGAAAAGAGATAAATGTGATTCCTCAGGATGAAAGGCAGTTTTGTTCACTTTCTATCGAAAATCTATCAAAACCTTATTACATCATGGCACAAATGCATAAAAAAGAGGAAAAAGATAGTGTAATCAAGAGTAAATTTATACCTCTTGCACGACCCAACATACTCCCCTGCTTACCTTGTTTCATGTCCTCATGAAAATAAGTAGTTATCATGTAATGCAGTTAAAGAGTAAGCAGGAAAGACTTTTTCTTTATCCAACCTAAAACCATGCTTTTGTATTAAAAGTGCAAAGGTTGTCCCTTCATGACCATCAGGCAACTCATAATCAGAATGGTATCCTTTAGGAGGGTAACAAATAATAGGGCTCCTAAATCAGTTAAATTTTGTTAAGCAAGACTGTGACTAACAATCAGTTTGATCAAACCATGATGACTAACTATAGTATCAGGATGTTTAGCCTATCTTACTCTATCAGTTGTATCATGCAATAATGAATTTAAGAAAAATGGCAAATTGACAGTAAGCTTTTGCTTTAAAATGGCTAAGAGTTTAAGTTGCCGTGGTTTTACCACATCCCGTCAACCATCACAGGTAATGTACTTTTGGACGACACTTGCCAATTCGCACCATGGTTCTCCCAGAGAGGACAGTTGAATGCCCTTGCCTTTTTGGGTTAGCTCTTCGCCTGCGTCTTTGAAAATCTCCACTGCGTCATGCAACATTATGTTCTTTTTAGGCCATACTGCTCCTTCTGCCGACAACCTAGAAACTTCAGCTATCACAGCTTCTGATACTATTATTCTTACACCTTTTACTGTGGACTGCCCATTTTGTAAGTGCTGTAAAAATTCGAGAGCGATTTCACTACTAGGGGCCTAAAGCCTGGTGAAATATGACATCCATCCTACGCGCACTAGAATTTCCCTGTCTCTGTCAGAAATTTCCAACACCAAGGGTTCTCGGCGAACTGATTTTCCACCCATAATGCTCGAATTCTTCCAATATTTGCCCTACAATTTTCAAAGATTAACACAACAGAGAATAGAAATTTCTTTGGTAAAATAGAACAACAAGTAGATGTAACAACTAAATTCCATAATGTTAAGAAAAATTTCCATGAGAATTAATAATATTAATTCGAGGACTATCATACTGCCGCATGCCATTTGATCATGGGATATCATAGGAACATATCAAGTCCAATAAGCGAAATAAATACAGTGCATGCAAAGGTGTAATGGGAATCCTCCCCCTCCTTAAAAAGAGAGGTCACCTACGACTGAGTAGATAGGGAAAGGGTTGTTCTGATGGCAAGGCAAGGGAGTGAATAGTACGACAGTAAATGAAACAAAGTACGCATATCAATGATAGGACAACAAGAGGTATGGTTATAATGAGAGCGGAGTGTGTAAATATAGTTATGAATAAGAGATAGGATTCTTTGGATTGATGATAAGTTATGCGAGAAAGAAAAGGACAACAATATGCCAAAAAGATTCTTTGCTAACGGTATTTTAGCCAAGAATGATACGATTGATCGAAAAGTAGTATCTCATGCATAAAGGTTCTAAACAGGGGAAAATTAAGGAAATAATTTCTCTAATAAAAAGAAAGAATAAGAAGAGGGTATTATAGTAATAATTGAATATAAGATATAACTTCAATACCATAAGAAGAGCCTCTACTACCAGCGGGTGTCCATAGCCTCGGCAGGGTTGCTTTTTAACCCAAATGAGCCAAGATCCTCAATTTATAAATGGAGAGTTCCAGTGTTGTTCTACAAAAGAGATCAGTGTGCTGGTGTGGTAACCAGATGACCACACTGCCAATCACTGGGATGTAGAAAAGGTGATCAGGCAGGCTTGTGATGAGACCTCTTGTTCCAAGGATATTCTGGCTATCTAATGGATCATAACCTTAGTGCGGTGGCCATAGTGGGAATGCCACTTTGCTACAGCCTTATGAACATGGCAGGCTGGCTTGTAATGAGACCCCCTATCCTCCATCTAAAAAAAAGAAATTCGCAGTTATTACACATTTTTATGATAAATAGAGGGAGGCTCAATCAAGGATAATTTTAGGGGCGAATGTTCGCCCTTTGGCGAAATTAAGGGGTTTTAAATTTTTAGTGGGCGAATATTTTGTATCATAGTACATTTTTACAAATCACCTCAAATAGCCCACCTTATTTTAAGGGAGAGGGTAAAAAAGGTAAATTTAGCCCTTAAAATTAGGACTTACAACCTTCCATTCCCCCATTTTCAAGAATAGGTTTTATTTAAGTGAATCCATTCGCCCATTTTCAAGAATAGGTTTTATTTAAGTGAATCCTATGGGCCGAATACCATATTTATAAAAGAGGTATGGTAAATTAATAAAAATATAAATAAATGAGAGGATGGTAAATAAATAAAACACTTTTTATATTTACTCCATAAGTCACCTTATATACATGTAAGGGTGTAAACAAATAAAAATATAAGTAAAGTGGAGGTATGGTAAATAAATAAAACGTCTTTTTATACTTACTCAAAAGGTATGGTAAATAAATAAAAATATAAATAAACTAGACGTATCATAAATAAATAAAACCTCTTTTTATATTTAGTCCATAACCCTCGTTCTATTTATGAAGGCTCAAGAAAGAGGTTTTATTTAAGTGAATCCTATGGGCCAAATACCATATTTGTAAAAGAGGTATGGTAAATTAATAAAAATATAAATAAACGAGAGGTATGGTAAACAAATAAAACATTTTTTTATATTTACTCCATAAGTCACCTTATATTTACGAACACTCAAAAAATGGGTTATATTTAGGTGAAACCTATGGCCAAAATACTATGGGACAAATACCATGGACTAGATTGTTATTAATACCATGCAAAAAACCATTATTAACCCTAATATTAGAATTAATAAAAATAAAAATGGCACATGGTATTGACCCATGGTATTCACCAAAATGGCACATGGTATTGACCCATGGTATTCACCTGGAATGTAACCTATTTAAATGGGGGAATTAAACCAGCATGTAGCCTATGCTAAGATTCACTAGGACTTTACAAAGTTTTATTATTTAGTGAAAAACTTGCCAAGATCTTACAAGATTTTATAATTGAGTAAAATATTCGCCATGCCTGGTGAGAGATTCGCCAAAAAATTATATATACATATTATATTATTGATAAAATCGCCTTTCATTTTTCCTATATACCATGGAGATTCACCCATTTATTATATTTATAAATTTAGGGGGGTTCTTAAAATTTTCCCTGGGCTCAATACTTCTTAAGAGCAGGGATGGTGGAAGAAGTTGAACATGTCAATAGAAAAAGTATACCCATACTATTATTCATTACCGACAAAGAAGATTATAACTAGGAAGGGTGGAACCAGCATGGTATTAAGATGATCAATCAGTATCATGTATAGCAGAAAACGATGTAGTAAAGTAGTATATAAATAATTGTGTCCCTTTTCTTGAAAAGAATATATCATCAAGATTTGTCATGTTAAATATCATAATGTTAATGGTATTAACTCCCTTCAATAGAATCCATAAATTCTTGTCCTCATAAAAGTAGTGTACTTCATGCCATCAAAAGAAAACAAAATGAAAAACAAAAGAAAAATGGGGCTGAGATAAGCGAAGAGCAATTACACAAAAAAAAAAAATTGCTCTTCAATTGAATTGAATAACAGTTGTTCAAAATATTGAATAGCAGTTGTTCAATTAAATGAACAAAAAAACAACGCAAAAAGAAAAGAATTGTTGTTCAATAGATTGAAAAACAAAACAATGTAAAAAAAAGAAAGTGTTGTTCAATTGGATTGAATAGCGGTTGTTCAATAGATTGAACATCAACTGTTCAATATATTGAATAACAAAACAAAGAAAAGAAAGAAAGTGTTGTTCAATTGGATTGAACAGCGGCTGATCAATAGATTGAACAACAAAACAACAAAAAGAAAGAAAATGATAATTAATTGGATTGAACAGTAGTTGTTCAATAGATTGAACAATAACTATTCAATAGATTGAACAGCAAAACAACGAAAAGAAAGAAATTGTTGTTCAATTCGATTGAACAGGAGTTGTTCAATAGATTGAACAACATCTGTTCAATTAACTGAACAGCAAAACAAGCAGAGAAAAAGAAAAAAAATCAAATCAAATCAGCAATCATATTTACATATTTTACAGAGAATAAATCAATTTTATAAAGATGAAGTTGCCGAAGGATTGCCTTTGAGCAGTTAAAATTTTGTTGGGCATGGGATCCCCCGCAGCATGGTTTTGGGGGACAAAGCCCAAGTTTTGGTCAAAGGTTTTGTAAGACTCTGTGAATTGCAGGTGTGGAGTACGAAGTAGAGGATGAGTCATAGGGTTGTCCACCCTAAAATATTGAAATATAATGTAAATTCATGTCAGCCTACCCATGGTCCACGGACCATGGGAGTGTATAAATAGAGCGAGGCTCTAAGTGTAAAGGGACAAGAAAATAGCGAGAGAGAATGAAGAATCAATAGGGGAATTCTTAGTTGTGCATCTAAGTCTTGGGTTGTAGAGTAGGAAAAGGCTATGCAGCTAAGTGCGCAAAGGCCTAGTAGAGTCCACAACTAAGTGTGCTGACCCCTGTAGCTGAGTGCACAGGGCGGTGTCGAGTCTATAATCAAGATTGAAGACTAATAAAGAAAGGTTGATTCTAAAACTGTGTATTTGGGTTTCCTCTTACTTTTATGCATTTATACTGTTTGATGATTGCGCGCACTTATATGAATGTTGAATGATAAATAATAATACTAGGCTCACACATATAAGTTAAGTATTATAATAATAATAAAGTAAGTGTAAGGACTCAGGATAACACTTTTTTTGTGCTACAAACAGAGCTTCTCGAAGGTAGCTTCACAGTTACAAGGGATAGACTGCTGCACGAAGCAGCGTGTGCGAAGGGTCGAACCGCGAACCTCCCAAAAATAATCAAGACATCCCTAGGGTGCAGAAACCTGGTTCCAACACCCTCCCATACTACCTCAGGTGAGACCTCAGTCCACGCACCGCGGACTATTGCTGAAAGGGCCGGTAGTTTCAATATTTGTTTGGCTAAATCACCTCTGAACTTGGGTCAGGCCCCAACAAGCCAACAAATGGTTCCATTGCCGGGACCGGGATTTGCATAAGGGATGTCTGATGTTGTGCCACTAGACCCAACAAAGAAAGAAATTGAAGAGTGGTTGTACAAGAAGATTCACGAGTTTGTGACACAGGAAAACAAAACTCTGCAAGTAGCTAAGGAATGTCGGTTGGAGTGCTACTTGTATACGGAAATCCACGAAATTTTCTTTGCATCCTTTCCTTCTGAGTTTTATGAGTGGATCGTGAAGTTAGCAGACATCCAGGGAAGGTGTAGGCTCAATAAACCAATAGTGTGGACTCTGGAATTAGTGTGCAGACTAGAAGCATCAGAAGATAAGGTTGCACGAGCTGTGGACCATTGGCTTGACCAGATAATAGGAGGATTTATCACTAATTTTGCGGTAGACACAACCATTAGTTACAGTGAGGCAGAACAACATTTTTTCAAGGGACCACGAGGTAAGTATTTTAAATATTTGAACACTTGGATTAAAGATGCTATTGTGTGAAAAGTGGGTTATGTGAATAAATTAATGTTTGGAACTACATGGAGCAGGAAGATCTACAGAAGCATAAGTAGTGAAGAATTAGAAAACAGTCCCTTAATTTCACCCTCGCGGGAGAGTGAGGATGAGCTCATGAAGGTTTCTCCGAGAAGCGCGGTAAATTTGATAGGGCAGCGAATTCTGTGTTTACCACCTCCACCCACAACGCCACCCATTTCACCCCACTCACCTCCATCTCCACCCACTCCACCTCCACCACCTCCACAGTTCAGTATGGTGAGCACGATCAAACTACCAGTATTCAGAGGAGTAGGGAATGAAGATCCAGACCAATTCTGGTTCGTGGTAAGAGTGGTATGGGAAGCACAAGGTGTCACGGATGATAATATTAAGAAAGCCACGTTGGTAAGTGCATTGCAGGATCGCGCATTGACATGGTATATCAAGCATTATAATGACCACCCAAATGCAAGAATTGTAGAAACTCAGGATGCGATGAATAGGGAATTTAGTAGGCCAAAGTGAGAAACACAATCAATCATCGGGTTTAAAGAGATCACGAGTGCTCCCAGGTGAGACCCCCTCGAATCTGGATCAAAGGCTAAAGAGTATGATTCGCAAATCCAATATGAAGTTGACGGATGGACAACATCGTGCAAGGTTTGTAGCATCTTTGACACCACACTTGAGGACGGCACTGTCACAACAGAAACTTTCCACCCAGGCCGAAGCATTGGAAATGGAAATGAGATTATATGAGACCCCTATACAAGACCCTGGATTGGGAGTCCAAAATGTCCACGCGCAGCTACAGAATCTATGTTTGGAAATGTAGAGTTTGAAATAGGATAGGGCACCTCGGCTAGAGGCGCGGGAGGAAGTATGGTGCATAAAATGCAAAGGCCAGGGCCATGAAAAAGATCATTGTCCAGTGTTTGCAAACTACTTGGCAGCAGGAGGGTCAATGCCATTGAGACCGGAGGCACAAACAGGGTCGAGCGTGGCACCTGCTTTATGGTGTGCGATCTGTCAGATAAGAGGGAAACACACTATGGATAATTGTCATTTGTTGCAGAAGTATACGCAGACATCCCAACAATTATTTTGTAATTTCTGTAGGTCAGTAGGACATGATGAATGCACTTGCCGCAATTACGAACTAATGATGGATCAAACCCCTGCCTATAGAGTGCAGACCGAAACACGAGCCCTCGATCCATTTCGGGGATGGTGGGTGTTGGATTTCAAGGGCACGGTCGAGGACAAGGTGGAATGGGACCAAGAAGGGTTTGTGGACAACTAATTTGTTACAATTGTGGAGGGCCAGGGCACTATGCCTACGATTGTACCAACCTGACAAGGATATCATGTTTGTATTGTACTCAGCTTGATCATGAGATAGAAGACTGTCTTTCGTTGATCACAAGGATGAGCGAAAGAGGGGTATTCCAGCCCCCTTCAACTTAGAATATACAAATGATGAGATCTGAGCCGCACGAAGAAGACCCGAATGTAAACATGATGCTCAGAAGCAGTATGACCACGAGAGATGATAAGGGGAAGTAGCCAGAAGAAAGTACATGGGTTCGCAAGGCTCCTACAAAGGAACCCGAGTTTGACTTAGAACGTGCAAAGGAGACATTCATGGAAGCTAAGAAGAACTTCACGGAGGCCTCCACTTCAGGTAGTAAGGATCAACTAGAACCAGGAATGGATCCTTCAATGCTCACTACCTTTCTGGAGACATGCATGAAACTGCTGCACGATAGAAAAGAAGTTAAGGGACTACAGGAACTGATCACTGGGTGTGAGGGGTCAGGAGAACCACGCGTTGTTCGGAAACTAGGGAAGCGTGCATTGTGCACTGGAAGGGAAATGAGGTTGACTGCACAGATTGTTGAGTATGAAATGGACCAGGTAATCCTAGACGTGGGTTCGAATGCAAATGTATTACCAAAGAAAACATGGGAACGCATGGGCAGACCTGCATTACAATGGTCCCCTATTCAATTACAAATGGTGAACCAATAGAAGATTTTTCCCATGGGGAGATTACAAGGGGTAACAGTAGATATTGAGGGTGTGAGCACGCAGGAGGATTTTGAAGTAATAGAGATTGTCAATGACAGTAACCCCTATCCTGCATTGCTAGGAATAGACTGGGCAAAATGACCTTCGAGAAGAAGTCATTATGTGTAGTAGTACCACTAGTTCCAGTCGAAGGAGCGCGCTACACTGAACCAGTGCACGACGATGATAGTGATGATGATCTAGATTGTATTTACAGGATAACTGTGTGAGACCGGGATTGGGTGAATCCGATTGAAAATGGCAGAATCTCGTGGGAGCACAAAATCTCCTACACTATGGATTCAGACGAATAAGTAGAGCAATGGTAGAATCGGCTGCATGAAGTAACAACGCTTAATTACAACATGATGATTAGATCACTGCGTTGCGTGACAACAGAGGCAAGGGAGCTATCGACATATGATGGATTGTCAGTGGTCAATGAATTTCTAAGAAAATTTGAAAGCACAGTACCAGAACAATAGCGGTTTGATGCGCTGAAGTGGGCACTACGCTCAGCACCCGCACGATGGTGGGGTACGCATCAAGGAAATTTGAAGGACTGGTGTGGATGTAGAAGGATGATGCACCTACATTTTGGGAAACCCCAGCTTCGAATGAAAGTCAGTCTACAAGGGTGGAACAACTTTTGCGCCCACCTTTCTCGATGGGTACAGACATATGCTGTATAGCCCTCACAAGTGCACCCCAAAATAGAAAGTCAGAGCAAATCGTAGCAATAGGAAAGGAAACACGCACTACAAATTATCTATGTGGAAGCATTCAATAGGGTGTGCGGAGTCCTAAACAAGGTTCACTGGGTGAGACGAACTGATTGGGACCTACGCGTGCCAATGGTTCGATGGGCCTATAGGACCATGTGCAAAAACCTGAGCGCGGAGATGATTCCAAAGATGCAGAACAGAGTCGAAACCGTAATTTTGGAAGAAAGGAATCCACACGTAATAGCTCCCACAGTTGGGACAGTATGCAAAGACCAGAATGAAGGAATCAAACAGCTACGCAAGGACAAACATATAAGAATTCAGGAAGCCATTCGGTGAGGGAACCATAGACTTCGCGAATTCGAAGAAGATCAGGTAAGATTGAGGAAGAAAAGCATGTTGATGGACACTGAGATCAGAAAACTAGAACACAAGATCACACAAGCATGTCTTGTCAATAAACCAAGGCAAGATACAGACAGCCATACCACTGCAGTACAAGATTGTCGCTGAGAGTTTATGACTCTACTACCATGGCTGCGACCGCACCTTGCTAACCGTAGTAACCAGGGGAGCACACCGCATAAGGTAGAACACACAGTGATGACTATCGTGAGGGTAATTGTGGAGTGCCCACAGACTATATTGGAAGGTGAATTGAAGTCTCATACAAGTGGTGCAACCACTTGACTAACCGTAGGGAGCACAGTCTCAACGCTCCAGGCAGTTGAAAGAGAGCGTGGGACTTTAAAAGAGTCTGTGGGGGAGTTGTGCGATAAGGGGGTTGCGCGCAGGATCATCATGTCACAAGGGTCGCGCCCGTGCATAGGGGGCTGCACTGCCACACGGGTAGGCTAGGAGGTGATCGTTGGTGTCACTATTCATAACGAGATGTCCAAGTTAAGGCAAAAGGGAGTGGGTGGCAGGAAATTAAGACACGAACTAAGAGCTAGATTTGGGATGATCTGCCGCCAATAATGCATTAATGACCTAAAAGTGTGGGGAACGGTTGAATTCAAATTCAAAAGACGCTATAAAACCCCAAGGACTAGCCACGAGACAACACTTGGTTGTTCAAGATTTGAGCAGTTGCAGAGTATTGAGCATTGAGCAATCTTACCATCTTTGATTGTGTGACAGAACATATCTCGTGCAAACACGATGACTGCTACCAAGCCAGGTGTGAGATTTGCCGAAGATACTGCTTGCGAGGCTGCGGAGCCCCATATGGTCCATGAGGAGCTTGGAGATGCGGCGGTTGAACCAAAAGTTCCAAAATCACCACAGACACCGTGGTCGAAGAAAGATAAACAAACTATGGGACCAGTCCGCTTGTCCCCAACAAACCCACGGTTCAGCAAGCTATCAATGGAAGAAAAAGGCAAGGCCATCACCATTGAAGTAGACGAAGAGGAGGAGGATTTACAGGCTCTAATTGCTCAAATAGAGGAGCAAGAAGACGTGGAGGAAGACGTCTCACCAATGCCTTCCGCAACAAAGTTACCTGAGTACATCCCTACGCAGAAAGGGAAAGCTAAGGTACCCAAAGACCTGGAGTCCAGGAAGAGCACTCCAGACCCCACTCCTACCCAACAGAATTACTTTTGAAGGTCCGCTTCTAGGCTGGGTGCCTACCCTGAAATTTGAAGATTGGGACCTCGCAGACAGCGAGAAGTTCCCGCACGTAGTGATTGAGAGCTTGATGAAACAAAATGTGGAGGGGCTAGTAATCACGTTGGAACCGTGAAAATGGCTATGCAGTGTGGCACAGGCCGAGTTACTTCATCTATGATGGATACCCCACTTTCACCATGTGCCCATCACTATTTTCGTCATCAGGCAGCGGCTGTGCCTGGTGCATGATGGGTATCTATGCTCGGAGGAGCCTATTCCCATCATAGACGCCCTCATTCACCATATTTCTCGACTTCCATGTAAGGGAAAGGACCCCACGATGATAGCAGGCAGAAGTAGTGATTTGGCTCTCGCAAAAGCCATGAAAACTAAATACAAGCTGGAAAATAAGAAGCAAGGCTATGTGATCGCAAGTATCAAGGACAAAGGGGTGCGCGTAGCCACCCAGCTCCTGGCTAGCAAAGTAATGTGGAAGTGTCGCGCCGATGAAGTACCAGCACCTATGGTTGTGCTAGCCAAATAATGTGCAGAGGGGGTGAAGTGCAACTGGGCTGAGTTCCTCTGTGAGGAATTTTTGACAAACTGCAAGGAGGCCCAAGAGCAGGGTAAGATCTTCCACTATGTGTGGTTGCTCTTATCCATATTGTTGGTAGTGAGCGAACTACCGGAAGATAGCCAGTTCTCAAACATTGACTGGGACCTACTTAAGGCCGCGAAGTACACTTCGCTCTGGGCCACTAAGGACGCGAAGCGATTCGCGAAACCAAGGTTTTCTGGGTCCTGATGGAGGCGAGCATCCAGATGTGGATCAATCAAAGACCATGCTTGTCTCCCACAGTGTATGCCACTCTGCAGAGCTTTGCAGAGTTTAAAGCAGACATACACAACCTTTATGTACAGGTGCAGAAAGATCCAGCAAAGGAATGGACGAAGCTCCCGTTCATTGCTACTGACGATGCCATCTTCACGATGTTGAAGACATGGCCTCCGGAGCGGCGCACCCTGGATTTAGCAAGAATGGAAAGGGCCACAGCTCAACAAAGGAAGGAGAATGCCTGGCCAAAAATAGGCGCCAAGAAAAAGCAGCAGCAGAGGCGTCCGCACAGCAGCAGACGGCCGATGCAGCAGTAGTAGTGCAGACAACAGACACAACCCCAACGCCAACAAAAGAGACTGAGGAGGGCCATGAGATGTCCACAGGGCAGGGGGCTGAGGACATAGACCTGGCTGAAGAATGCATGGACCCAAAAACCTCCTAGAAACAGTTGAAATGGTCACACGTCCCTGAAAGACCAGTCCCCAGAAAGAAGGCTAAGGCATCGAAGACGTCCATCGACCCGATCATGCTTACAGAAGGTGATCTTTTTAACATTGGAAAAACGGTTCGCGATGTCACTAAGGACATGCTCCAAGAGGTGACAATGGAGCAGAGCACTATATTGGGGGAACTAAGAGCGCAGTTACAGGACCTACAGGTGTGACCCCCACAAGCAGGAATGATGGCCCCATATGTCGCAGCGGGTATATCGGAGGCAGAACAGATGCTACGTGCCCGAATGACCAACACTTTTGTCTTCCCTGAGGGCGCGTTAGCAGCAGCAAATGAGGTTGACCAAGATGCAATGAGCAAGATTAAGTGACTGGGCTTAAACTTGGCTGCCCTTCAGCAAGAAACCATGTACCAATTATAGGATGGGGTCGCAGCCGAGCTCCGTGCCAGAGAAGGTCACGTGCTACAGGTATTGAGCAAGCAAAAGATCAATATGGAATAGCTCAGCCTGCAGTGCGATGAATTGGTTGCGCAGACTCAAGGACTAGAATAGATAGTAGACAATGTGTGGAGAAACATCCAAGAGTTGTCTATCCTGGTAGATCTACCAGTAGTAGAGCAGATCCACCGATTGGTGACCAGAGTCTGCGAGGCCAAAGCCAAAACGACGAAGGTTTAGTTGGAGTTGAATCTACAGATCATCGAGCTGTGGTTAAAGGTGCAGCCATCCACACCCCCAAAATTCAGAGAGTAGTGTGCCCGCGCTATCCAAACGGGGCTGGAAGAAATAGGACGAGCGGTACAAGACTGTACCAGTATGTTGGATCAATCGCTTTCCAGTATTACATCATTGTAGGAGGATCCTAACATACAGTGCCTGGAAACAGAGGTGCGTAAGCTGTAGGAGTAGTATGACAATGTCCAAGGGACTGCGCAGACAGTTGTCCTCACTCAATGGCTTGTGAAAATGCAACAAGCACGAACACTGAAGGAGCAACTGGATGTCGCACGAGAAAAAGAAGCAGTATTTAAACCACACATCTAGCCATGGATTGATGAAGCTTTCACGATCATGGAGAATATTGAAGGAAAGATCACATAGATGAAAGGAATGTACATGCTTAGGCAGGTATGTGACCTTGCTAAGGAAGTTTCGGAGCAATGCGTGCAGCATATACAACAAATAGCAGAACAGTGTGCCACGGACCTCCGAGTAACGCAAGACCTACTAGACGGACTCTACGCCAAGATCGCCGTGCCAGCAAAGTGACTCAGGATGAGTCACAATGATTGTGTTGGGGGCCTGTTGGGCATGGGATCCCCCGTAGCATGGTTTTGGTGCTCAAAGCCCAAGTTTTGGTCATAGATTTTGTAAGACTCCACAAATTGTGGGCGCAGAGTGCAAAGTAGAGGATGAGTCATAGGGTTGTCCGCCCTAAAATATTGAAATATAATGTAAAGTCATGTCAGCCTACCCATGGTCCACAGACCATGGGAGTGTATAAATAGAGTGAGGCTCTAAGTGTAAAGGGACAAGAAAATAGCAAGAGAGAATGAAGAATCAATAGGGGAATTCTGAGTTGTGGATCTAAGTCTTGGGTCGTAGAGTAGGAAAAGGCTCTGCAGCTGAGTGTGCGGATCCCTGTAGCTGAGTGCGTAGGGCGGTGTCAAGTCTGTAATCGGGATTGAAGACTAATAAAGAAAGGTTGATTCTAAATACTGTGTATCGGGGTTTCCTCTTACTTTTATGCATTTATAGTGTTTGATGATTGCACGCACTTATATGAATGTTGAATGATAAATAAGAATATTAGGTTCACACAGATAATTTAAGTACTATAATTATAATACAGTAAGTGTAAAGACTCATGGTAACACTTTCTTCACGCTACAAATAGAGCTACGTGAAGGCAGCTTCATGGTGACAAGGGATAGACCGCTGCACGAAGAAGCATGTGCAAAAGGTTGAACCATGAACCTCCCAAAAATCATCAAGACATCCCTAGGGTGCGGAAACCTGGTTCCAGCACCCTCCAATACTACCTCGGGTGAGACCTCAGTCCGTGCATCGCAGACTGTTGCCGAAAGGGCTGGTAGTTTCGGGATTTGTTTGGCTAAATTACCTTCAAACTTGGGTCATGCCCCAACAAGCCAACAAATTTGCATGGTGGGGTCCTCACATACTTGTTGGTAGAAAGATTCTCTGGTAAGTGGTTTTTGGTAGAGGTGCACCCGATGCCCGTTTTCTTTAAAAGAAGAACCAAACCCATCAATGGTGGCCAGCGTAAGAGTGCCATTATCGTGTACTTTCTTTATTTCATAGGGGCCTAACCACCTAGTCTACAATTTTCCAGGGAAGTCTTAAAACCTGGAATCATAAAGAAGTGCCCAGTCGCCCTCATGAAATGTATTTTTCTTAATCAGGGCAACTTTCCATTTGGATCTTTGCTGTTGAATAAGTGTCATATGCTCTAGAGCCAGTAGCCGAATTTCATCTAATTCATTCATCTGTTGTAACCTGTTAACCTGGGCTTCAGTTAAATCCAGTCCCACTTCCTGGGCTATCCTTAGTTCTTGTATTTCAAATTCTATGGGAAAAATGGGTTCCTTACCAAATACCAGTTGATATAGAGAGTATCCAGTAGTGTTTCTCCAAGTTGTGCGATACTCCCACAAGGTCTCTAGTAGTTGAGCATGTAGGTTTTAACCCTGTATAGAAATTACTTGCATAAGAATTCTAAAACATAGAAAATAAACAATGCGAGATAATAACACATAAAACACATATACACATAGATTTTCCCCTAGATCCCAAAACTGGGACTACCAGCTTGATTTTTCATTATGTTCCTTTCAATGTTACAATACATATTTATACATGCCGAAGCATCCAATAACATGGACCGAAAACCATCGTGTCCAAAACCATGTGTGAAAATCATGCACAAAACCATAGGTAGGTCCGCCCAACCTAATATAGGGTCCAAAAAATAAAATTTTCTGGGGCGTTGCACCGGACCCGATAGAGGGGGTTTACCTGCACCCCTCAAACTCCCTGTGACCCCCCGGCTACGCAATCGGCGCAAAGAAGGGGGTGCTCCGCCCCTCCTCTAACCCCCTGGTTAATTACGTGGGATAGTCATGGAAAGAATATAACACAACCCAAAAGAGCAATCCAGTCTCGTCGATGTGATGAGATTGTCTTTGTTAGAATAGCTTCAATAACATTGTTGGTGCTCTCCACCTGCCCATTTGCCTGCGGGTGATATGGAGAAGTAATTCTGTGTTTGATGTGATGATTTTTCAGTGTAGCAGCAATCTTGTGACCCACGAATTGTGCCCCCACATCAGTAATTACTTCTCTGGGTAAGCCACACCGCACAAAAATTTCGAAAAGAAAACTAATAGCAATTTCCTCTGTTTATGTTGGAAACGCTACTGCTTCCACCCACTTAGTTACGTAATCTGTTGCAACCAATATATACAATTTCTGATTGGATGGTGGTTTGAACTACCCAACGAAATCTAATGCCCAACGCTCAAAGGGTTCTATCACCAACTGTCGACACAGGGGAATTTCATCAGATTGGCTAGGGCAGCCCATCCTTTGGCAACTATCACCTTCCTGGACAAATTTCTTAGCATCTTGAAAAATAGTGGGCTAGTAGTAGCCCATCTGTAGAATTTTATGTCCAATTCTGCGATTTGCAAAGTGTCCACTCCAAGGTCCATTATGGAAGGCTTTTAAGATATCATAAATTTCATCCTCCCAGATGCACCTTTTGATGTGCATATCAGCTCCCGTGTGGAAAAGGTATCCTCCAATGCAAGAGAAACGAGTGTTACGCTACACAATAAGTTTCCTTTCTCTAGGTGTGATATGTTTGGGCAATTTTCCCACTGCTAAGTAATTCGCTACATCTGCATACCATGGCATTTTTACAGCCACAACAAACAAATGTTCATCCAGGAACTGATCCTCTACCACCACTATATCATCTATTCTTGGCACTCAGGAGAGGAAGTCTGCCATGAGGTTCTCCTTCCCTGGTCGATCCCTTATAGTTATGTCAAATTCCTACAAAAGTAGTAACCAACGAGTCACTCTTCCATTTGTAATTGGTTTATTGGCTAAATATTTAATGGCAGAGTGATCAGTATACAAAAATACAGGGTATCCAGTTATATAGTGTCTAAATTTGTTGATAGCATAAATAACAACTAGAAACTCCTTTTCTGTTACTGTGTAATTCAACTCAGTAGGAGTTAGGTTTTTGCTGATGTAATATATAGTGTAGGGTTTCTTGTCTTCTTCTTGGCCAAGAATAACTCCAATAGCTATATCTAATGCATCCGATGAAATATGAAAAGGTATATCCCAATTCGGGCCTCGTAATACTATTGCTATCGATACTAACCATTTCAGATCTGTGAAGGCAGTGTTACATTTATCAGTCCATATAAAATCAACATTACCTATCAAGGCATATAAAAGTGCAGCAATTTGCAAGAAGTTCTTTATATATCTACGATAATATCTAGCAAACCCCAAAAAACTACGTACCTCTGTTTGAGTGCAGAGAGTAGCTAATAAGAGGATTACCTGTATCTTTGCTGGATCTACCTGAATTCCAACTGCTTAAATGTAATGACATAGAATTGGGCCTTCTGTCATCACCATATGACATTTATCATGACTTAAGCATAGTCTCGTAGCAATACACCGTTCTAGGACTTTCTCCAATGTCTGTAATGCCTAATCAAAGTCATCCCCATAGGGTGTAAAATCATCCATGTACGCCTCCAATCCTTCATTTATCAAGTCTACAAAAATACTGAGTATGGCTCTTTGGAATGTAGCAGGTGCATTACACAATCCAAAAGGCAATATCGTGTAAGCGAATGTTCCCAAGGGCAGGTGAATGTAGTTGTATCCTGGTCTTTAGGGGCAATTTGAATTTGGTTGTAGCCACTAAAGCCATCCACGAAAGAGAAGAATTTCTTTCCTACCAATGTATCAAGGACCTGGTCAATAAATGGAAGGGGAAAATGGTCTTTTTGCATTTCTTTGTTGAGTTCTCTGTAGTCAATGCATATCCTCCATTCTCCATTCTTTTTGGGGACAACTACTAATGGAGAAACCCATTTATTGTCAGATATAGGATAAATAAAATTCACATCTAATAGCTTTTGAGGTTCTTCTTTCACAATATCCTTTAGATGAGGATTTAATCTATGATGTGGCTGTCGAATGGGTCTTGCATCTTTTTCAATGTAGATGTGGTGCATGCATAACTGAGGGTTAATCCCTTTCATGTCTAGGTAGTCCCATGCAAATCCCCTTTATATTTCCTAAGGACTTGGATAAGTTTCTATTGCTGTTCATTACTCAGATTATTGTTAATGTTTAGGATTTTCCCTTGCTCGATTTCAATAGGTTTGCTATTATAGATAGTGGTTGTTGGTATTGGTTGGTCATTGATGTCTCTCAAGGAATCTTCTTCAATCTCATTGTCAAGGACTGCTTCAATCATGTGACATCTCAAATTAGACACTGCAGCACGGTGATTGATAAAGGTGTTAATGACATCATCTTCTGTTTGGTTTTTGAATTCAAGCGCATCTGCCATAGTCAACGGTGAACAAATATTTTATTTTAAATATGTTACTAGTTGTTTCCGAGTTTTTACAATGGTTAGGCTTGGCTAAGCAGGAGGGTATAAAGCTAGATTCTTTACATCATTTCCTCTAGTTATGGTCATACTACCTGTTCGGCAGACTATATAAGCATCAGTTGTTGCTATCCAAGGCCTTCATAGTATTAAGGGATGTCCATCTAGCCAGTTTCTAGGGTTGATAATAAAAAAATCTGTCAGATATTCCCAAGTGTCCACAGAGACCATCACATCATGTAATGTTCCTTCTGGGTTAATGACTAAACGGTTGGCAAGTTCAAGCAAGGTAGTGGTTGGTTCTAAGGCTGTGATGCCAAGCATTTCACAAGTTTCTATTGTAAGAATGTTAATGGCTACCCCTAAGTCAACTAAAGCATTGGGAAAAGAGCGGTCATTTATTTGGATTGTGACAATGGGATTCCCCGGGTCGTCGTATTTTACAGGTGTCTCTTTGCCTAGTAATAAATTAGACAAAGTCCCGACAACATGGACAATTGGTGTTATTTTTTTTTCCTCACAAACTTCTTTGCATAAAACTCTTTAATGGTTTCAGCATATATCAGAATATCTTGAATGGCCTGGAGGAGGGGTATTTCTATACAGAGATTTTTGAGTTCACCCAGAAGATCAAAGTCAGGATATTCAATTGGTCAAGGTATTATCAATCTTTCTGGGAACGGGGGAGAAGTAGTTATGATTTTTTCAGGGTCTTTCTGCCTGATTGTATCTTCTCCCTGTTTTGTTTGTTGGTTATCTATAGTCGAAGGCTTATTCAGATATGTTTCTTTAACTTCAGGTTGCATATTTTTGTCCTCATCTAGAGCAATTACATGTCCATATCTTAACTTAAGTTCACTACATTCTGTCGTCTCAACTTCGGGGTCTAGACTCTCAATAATTTGTACTAAATGGATCAGTCTGTTGTTAGGATTTGGATTTGGTTGAGCTGGGAGTTGCGGCCATATATTAGGTTGAGGATTTTGCTGGAACATGTAAGGTGCTGGTAAGGTTGGTTGAGGCAAAGGAAATGTTCACATAGGCTAGTTTGTGGTTCGTTGCCAATTTGGTTTCCAGTTCTGATTTTGTGAGGTAGAAGGAGACCATTGAGAGGAATAGGAGGTGTTCTGCTAGAATGGTGGAGGGTAAGATGAATTTGGTCATTATTGTTTGGATTTGATTGGTTGGGCCATGATGGTATAGAAAATGCTTGAGGTGGCCACATAGAGAAAGGTGGTTGGTTCTACCATGCTGCCTCTGGATACTACTGAGAATTAGAATGCGAGCAAGAAAAGAATGAAGAAGGTTCTATAGGCATACCTATCAGACGTGCTTTCCATTTCCGGTGCTAGTTCAACAGATATACTGGTTCCACTTCCTCTTCTGCTTCCTTGAAAACTGCTTTTAATCCAGGAAATGATGGACAACTTTCTGTAGCATGATCCTTAGTGCAAATGGCACATGTTTGTATCATATCTAGTGGACATTCTCTACGATTGTGTTTCTTTCTGAAACATGGACAGAAAATAGCCAGGTTCTATTCTGCTTCGACCTATTTTTGTTTGGCTTGCATGATATCTAATTGTGTCGTCAGGGTCCCCAAGATATCAGTCTTGAAATCTTCTAGCAGATTGTCGATTTCCACTCATGTAATGCTTCCTTCTAAGGCTTTGCTGTCTCTGGTAATTGCATCACGCCCGGTTGGTTTCAACCTTGTACTGCCTCTGGAACACCTGATGCACAATTGTATAATATTGTCATAATCCTCTTGATAAATATCCCTTTTCCCCATTAAATTTAGTGTTTCTAACCATTAGTCTTTCATACTTTTGATCATCGTAGTTTTAAGAACTTCAAGGGGTAAATTTTCATAAGGAGATCTTTGTAGATTATATTGAAAACATTCTACATACTCTTCAAGAGTCTCATTAGTCTTAGCTACCATTTGAAAGATTTCATCCTTCAATTCTCTAGTTCGGCAATAATCTTGGTATTTTTTTAGAAAGGTTGTTTTCATTTGGTCCCAGTCAGTAATGGTACCTCCACCAAGCCCCATAAACCAACATAGAGTTGCTCCCTTCAGCGTAGAGGGGAACAGTTTCAGCCCCAGGGGGTTGATAGTGTAATCATATCCCCTACATAAAACATCAAATCCAAAATGAAATGCATCAGGATCCTCTAAAGTTAGCCCGTGAAAGGTAGGAATATTTTGTAATGGAATAGCTTTCATCAAGGCATTCACAACTGTATCAACAATAGGGTATTGTAATGTAGAGGTTTGAGGCTATCACAGATTATGAGCCATTTGGTAAAAAATATGCCAATATCCTTCAAGGATTTCTGGAGCTAGAGATCTGTTCCTATGGGGGTTAGAAGAGACTTTTAGAATGATTTTAACAACACTACCTTGGTCTGGAATACTGGGTGTCCTCTGTTCAACTACTACTTCCAGAGATTTGGGTTCTGATGATTTAATCTTTTCAACACTACCTGTTTCTCCTTCTCCTTCACGGAGATTGCAAGAATTCCCTTCTTGTAAAGGGCTAAACTGCAAATTTTCAGTGTTCTGAAAACTCTGTTCAAACCCTTTAGTCTTGCTGTGAATCTTAGCGTTAGCTGCAGATGGTGATCCTGTGGCCTAAAGGGTTATAGTAGGATTTCTTGTAGAAACGATTCGGGGTCCTACTGATGACTGAGACTCAGCTTTCCTTATGATTTCGTCAATGAAGGTTGATCGTCCAAGGGTCACCGATCCCTTGGGTTTTTCAAATCTAGGTGGAGGAATTAAATCTTTTTCTACTCTTTTCTTCTTAGTCATTCATACAAAAATTAAAACATTTATTTCTACTTTAATTCCTACACAATTTTGTTGAAAAGTGGGCAAAGGAGCAAGCACTTTACTTTCTCATACACAGGTTCTTACCTTCCATTTTTAATACCTAATTCTTTCACAGCAAACAAACATTAAACATCTATTTCTACTTCAATTCCTATGCAATTGTGCTAAAAAGCGGGCAAGGGAGCAAGCACTTTACTTGCTCATATGCAGGTTCTTACCTTCTGTTTTTAATACCCAATTCTTTCACAGCAAACAATTATCAAACATACATCACCTTCTATGAAATGGAAACACTCTCCTCAGTAGCGGCACCAAAATGTTGGGCACATATAAGGTGTCTTTTAGAACTCCTAAATGCCTCACATTAATTATCAACCTGGGTAAGTCTTTTTGTTTCAAGAGTGTACACAATATGTGCAAGTGATGAAAATCATTATATCTATAGAGAGTAATGCTTTAAGATATCTTATTGATTTCAATACAAGAGTAAACGGATCAAACCATAACTATCAAACTTGTAACTTCAAGGAAATTAACCTATTCAAGCACCAAAACTCAATCTTAATCAAAACCAAAACTCAATCTTAATCAAAAAGTCCTAATTGCAATTACATCAACTGAGTGCACCGTAGCGATAACAGAGCTCTTTCAGTTGAATCTAAACTTCTGCATAAAAGTAATACATATGATCTAACCAATAACATTATGAATTTCAATTAACAAGAAATTATTCTTACCTAATAATTAAATCAATCTATGACATCAATAAATGAAGACAATCAACAGAAATAAGAATTAATGCAATGAATACACAAACTCAACACTAGTTAATCTCAGCGTCAGCTGCAGATGGTGATCCTGTGGCCTAAAGGGTTATAGTACGATTTCTTGTAGAAAGGATTCGGGGTCCTACTGATGACTGAGACTCAGCTTTCCTTATGATTTTTTCAATGAAGGTTGATCGTCCAAGGGTCACCGATCCCTTGGGTTTTTCAAATCTAGGTGGAGGAATTAAATCTTTTTCTACTCTTTTCTTCTTAGTCATTCATACAAAAATTAAAACATTTATTTCTACTTTAATTCCTACACAATTTTGTTGAAAAGTGGGCAAAGGAGCAAGCACTTTACTTGCTCATACATAGGTTCTTACCTTCCATTTTTAATACCTAATTATTTCACAGCAAACAAACATCAAACATCTATTTCTACTTCAATTCCTACGCAATTGTGCTGAAAAGCGGGCAAGGGAGCAAGCACTTTACCTGCTCGTATGCAGGTTCTTACCTTCTGTTTTTAATACCCAATTCTTTCACAGCAAACAATTATCAAACATACATCACCTTCTGTGAAATGGAAACACTCTCCCCAGTAGCGGCACCAAAATTTTGGGCACATATAAGGTGTCTTTTAGAACTCCTAAATGCCTCACATTAATTATCAACCTGGGTAAGTCTTTTTGTTTCAAGAGTGTACACAATATGTGCAAGTGATGAAAATCATTATATCTATAGAGAGTAATGCTTTAAGATATCTTATTGATTTCAATACAAGAGTAAACGGATCAAACCATAACTATCAAACTTGTAACTTCAAGGAAATTAACCTATTCAAGCACCAAAACTCAATCTTAATCAAAAAGTCCTAATTGCAATTACATCAACTGAGTGCACCGTAGCGATAACAGAGCTCTTTCAGTTGAATCTAAACTTCTGCATAAAAGTAATACACCTGATCTAACCAATAACACTATGGATTTCAATTAACAAGAAATTATTCTTACCTAATAGTTAAATCTATGACATAAATAAATGAAGCCAATCGACAGAAATAAGAATTAATGCAATGAATACACAAACTCAACACTAGTGAAAGTAAATCAATCGTAAATCTATAAAACATAATAATAAACTTGCAATAAAAGAAAGGTAAAACTATAGAACAGGGAACAACAGTGAAATCCACTAGTGGCTAGGCCCAAGCCGCCAGTGGTTACTGCTTAATTACTTCAGAATATTGCGAATAAATAGCAACACGAATTATATATTATTCATCAAATCCAAATGTCATTATAGCATGATGTATCCTTCAAAATAACGCTTTGTATATTAAAATTAAAATTGAAGTAAAAATTCAAAAAGTTGTTCTACTCTATATGTTTTTCCCCTCTTATAGTCAAAGAGGAAAAGAGATAAATGTGATTCCTCAACCAAATACTATTATCAAACAGTCTTCCATCTTGCGTTTATCCTCCTGGTTCTCTTCTCAATTGATTGCACAAGATGTGCTCTTTTCTTCCTATTTACCCTTTGTTGTTCAATAGTTTGAACATCAATTGTCCCATTCGCTAATCTCTGTATAAAAAGCAACGAAAGTTAGTTTTGACAGCCAAATCACATCAAAAGCAGTTTTGTTCACTTTCTATCGAAATTCTATCAAAACCTTATTACATCATGGCACAAATGCATAAAAAGGAGGAAAAAGATAGTGTAATCAAGAGTAAATTTATACCTTTTGCACGGCCCAACATCTGTCACATAGCCGGAAAACATGCCACGGATAACTACCACCTGTTACAGAAGTATACGCAAACTCCGCAACAGTTGTTCTACAACTTTTGTAGGTCAGTGGGACATGACGAGCATACTTATAGGAGCTATGAATTGATGATGGATAGAACGCATGCCTACAGAGTTAAGCAAGAAACATGGCCCCTTGACAAGAATGCAAGGATGGCGCGGACAGGATTTCAGGGGCGCGGATGAGGTCGAGGTGAAGGAGGCCTTGGTAGAGGTCGCAGACAATTGATTTGATACAATGGCGAAGGGCCATGACACTATGACTGCGATTTCACTAATCCAATGTGCCCATCATGCAAGTACTACACGTTGTTTTATCATAAAACAAAATATTGTCCTACGCTGATAGCCAGGATACGTGACAAAGGAGCACTACCGCCTCCCCTGACTCAGAACTTGCAGATGATGAGGTCTGAGCCGAGTGAGGAAGAGTTGAACATAAATATAGTGCTCCAAAGTGGAATCGCGATGGGAGATGACAAGGGAAAACATCTGGAAGACAGTACATGGGTTCGCAAAGCCTCAGCGAAAGAGGCTGAGTTCGATTTGGAGCGTGCTCGAGAAACCTTCATGGAAGCTAAGAAGAGATTCGCTGAGGCCTCCTGTTACACAGTAATTTGTCACTGTCCCTGTTACCCCTTCTCCCGCACATTGGAGGACTTATTCCAGACCTGTGAGAAGTGAGATAACCTGAAAACACTTGCATTGTATCCCCTTGAGTATGTACTTCATATGCCTTGAAGAAACCTTCTGCAAAATACCCATAAAAATAGCCCTTTTTCGATTGGTGCAGTTCCACTGTGTATCACTCGTGCCAATGGGGGAAATCCTCCAAAGAGGGTGTGCCAGCTGGCGCTCTGTCTTACAGTCGCACTCGCGCAAGCCCAGTTGGGTAAAGTTTTTAACAAACAAACTTACGAAGGTTCTTCCTAACCTATTCATGAACTGATTCCATCTTGAGTTAGTTCAGTTGGGCTTCGAATCTCCATAGAAGGGAAGTAGTTCTCCACCTCTAATGGAAGCTTCTTAGTGATAAAGCCAATCCCATGAATCTTGTGGATGACCCTAACTCCTTCTCTTCTATCTATAAAATCTTGTCCTTTTGCCTTTGACAAGTTAGTCTCCAAGTTTCAAATTCTAAGTCCCAAAGTCTGAGAATTGCTAAGCTCATGCTACGAGAAGCCTTCTTCATCCCAATGAAGCTAAATCTAAAGTGAGGAGATTCTTGTCCAAGTAACCAAGGAGAGAGAGGCTTGTTCCCCATTCCCAACAAGCTTTGCAAGGCATGTGCTGCTGATCACCCAGCCAAAGGAGGATTTGACGTCAGAACTATGGTTGTATTCTTCTTTGTTGTTTATCAATAATAGACGACTATCATTATGGTTCCACTCTTATTGTCTTTGTGATGATGATTGAGTTATATCCTTTCTGACTGATATATAGTTGCATCTATTGGATTTTATGCTTGTATTTGTGTCGTTCTTTGCATGTGTAGGTGTCCATTCATGAGGATCGTGGGGATTGTGACCGGCCAGAGCAAAGGAACGGGAGCGACGACTCTTCTACAAATATTAGCGTTGGAATCTAGGTAGGCCCTCATCATCGGTCTTTGGTTTTAAATTAGGAACCTGCGTGTTAGCGTTGTTTGATTGTTGCTAGACCCCATTTGGGCTAGTAGGGATCGCCTCTGTTCGCAGAGGGGATTTACCTCCACAACAATTTGGTGACTCCACTGGGGAGTTGGCTTCTTGCCTTGTTGTTTGTTTTGTCTTGTTGTTTGATTTGTAAACTTTAGACGGAGCCTGAAGTACGACCAGATAGCCTTCGAAACTCTATTGCTCTACATTAGCAAAGTAGATCAATGCCACTTCAGTCCATCTCCGGATTGGTTTACGAGCTGAACGGCTTGGAACTTGCCTTGTTTCTTGGTTGTTTCTTGGTCTCCTACTTGATTAACTTTCTGGGTTGAGTCCCTGTATTGCTTCTTGCCCCTTGGTGTACCAGCGTACTGTTGACTTAGCTTTGGCTCATTTGTTTTTATTTTTCCGTAGCAAACTCAGCTGGCGCTGTTTTATAGCATTATAGTCGTGCCAGTTGGCACATGTTTCACATTGACAACCCGCGCCAATACCTTAAAGGCGCTAGTTTCAGCCTGACAGTCGCGCCAGCCTGGGAACTTTTGAAGTTTGCTTGGTTGTGAGCCCTCTGAGCTTAGTTTTTGTTCTGGGTACCATTTTTAGACTACTTGAGTGTGTTGGAGTATGATTTGACTGGCTTTGATCTTTACCCTTTGGGTGTTTTCTTTTTTCTATCGATTTCACATTTCTAGCCCTAGGGCATCTAGTGGATTTGTGTGTCGAGCCTTCCTCATGTGTTTTGATCTTCTAGTGGTCCAGTCGATTCTTTGATTACTCCCTTGCACTTTTCTGGCGGTTGTAAATCGTTTTATTGCGTTATTTGGGTGATTTGCTTCACTTTCACTTGAATTCCACTTCGTCTCACTTTGAGCCTAGATTACACGGCTTATTGGTCTCTTTGGGACTTTTCTTGTTCTTTGGAGGTTTGCTTAGTGATTTAGGGAACTGAATGTACTTGTATTGAATAGAATTTGTTTGTTGTCATTTCTTAAAATTTGTTTAATGCACTTTGCCATCAACAAAAGAAAAAATCTCTTTGCTTTGTATTAGTTAATGAGAATTAGAACTTTTCATTTTGATTAGTGATTAGTGATCTTAAAGAAAAGTTTGTTAATTTCCATTAGCTGCATTAGGGAAGTTATTTGTTGTTTTGTGATCATTTCATTTGCATGAAAGCTCTCAAACCCTCTCATAACTAGCATTCATCGAATGAAATGACATATTTTGGCATATAGTTTGCATTTAGGGAATTTTGAGAGATTACATACGGTAAGGCCTGAAAACTGAAACCTAATACAAGATCAACTTTAAAATGAACTGAATGAATCTAACAACGCATTGGAACATAACGCACACATTTAGAGGTCTAGGCTAGAGACATGCTCCGGCGTCGTTAAACCTAGTCACTTTTGTTTCACTCAAGGTTGGGTGATTCCTCCTTCCGTGACGCAATAGTGGTCTAGCACGGATTTGAGCTCCCACGTACCGTCGAGTATATGGGAAGAGCCCACTAGGTTATCATCCTTTATCCACAGGAAGCCATGTCTGCCGCCTTACAAGCCATAACGCACCGAACACAGCATTTGCGAAGATTGATTGCCATACGGAAAGTCCTTGGTTTTCATTTGACTGCCAAGGGGTATATGCAGTTTTACGGATTTGTTTGGTAAACCGTTTTGCCTAGCTCTCCAGAGTAGTCACTTTCGTTCCTTTTTAGACTCCCTAAAAGAAAAGTTCCATATGAGCATTTGTCACTTCGGGCTCATTAAACATTCGAAGGCGACTAGAGTCATCTTTTTGTCCTTTTCTCGACTCTTAAAAAATGAAAAGGTCAAGTTATGTCCTTGCGTCTTAAAATTTATTCGGCCACGATTCACATTTACCCGGTTAGATCTTGTTTGCATTAGTTTGAGTAGGGTTCTTTCTCATTTGTGATGGAAACTTTTCTGAAGTTTACCAACCCAGGCATCCCCTCTGATGGGAATCCTGGTCATTTCCCTCCTTTTGGAAATGTTGGTGCTCCTTACATGGCAACGTTGTCCCTTCCTGGGTTAACTGTTGGGTTGCCTGTTTGGTTGTTCTCAACCTCTCTGGTCCCTACCGTCTCAACTGTTGGTCAATCAGTTCCTCCACCCGAACAACATCATGTTGATTCTAAGGTGGACCTCTCCCCTTCTTCGCCTGTTTCTGCGTCCTCATCTTCTACTTTGCCTGGTGAAAGTCTGGATTCAAGTAACCAGGTGGCTAAGAAGAAGAAGAAGAAGACGAAGAAGAAGAAGTCTCCTAAGCGAGAGGTTAAAAGTACAACTCAAGTCGAGCCACCTTCTGCTCCTCCGCGGAAGGTCAAATTTCCTTGTAGATTGTGCAAGGATGACCACCTTCTTCGTGATTGTCCTGGCATTCCCAGGATCTTAGAAGTATGGTCTCGCGATCCAGCCCACCCCTCATCATCCTTTGAAGCTCATGGTGATGCCACCCTATCAACTGACAACATTCAGAAGAAATGGAAGATTCGAATCCCCTGTAGACTATATGAAGGCAACCATCCCTTTCACCTTTGTCTGCTCATGGATGAAGCTTCCACTGTTTTGGAAAGTCTTACCGCTTCTTCACCCCAACTTGCTGTTGGTTATCAGAGGCTCTCTTCTAACCCCCTTCTTGTGAACAAAGAGATTGACTTAGCTTCTTCTCTTGTCCAGGCTCCTCTTCCCGAACCAGGCTGTGCCAAGCCTGTTCCAGACCAACCATTGGTTGAAAAGAGTGTCGACTCGAGCTCGCCACCTGTCAATCACTCTGTTTCGAAAGAGCATCATGCCCGTGTTCTTCTCGTCTCGTCAGATTCTCCTGAGTCTCAGAACGACCCTCCTATCCTCGCTGATCAAGAAGGTCCTTCTTCGGTTCCTATAGAGCATGGGGGCAATCATACGATTCCCCCACCAAGTAGTTTGGCCGTCTCCTTCGACTGGAGTCACCTGACTGCTTTCCGCCTTCCATCCCATGTGCCTTTCCAAATTACAGTACTTGCCTATGATAAGGCAGTGCCTGGCACTATTTTGGATGAAGGTGCTTCTGTCAGTCTTATGCCATCCACTACTTGGCAAGCTTTAGGTTCCCCGCAGCTTGGGCCGGTCACACAGAATCTGTTAGCATTTGACGGAGGAACCAGTCAACCTCTAGGGGTCCTCCCAAAATTTCCTATTACTTTGGGAGGCAAAACCATCTATATGGACGTGCTGGTTGTCCAAGGTGCTTTAGATTTCAGTCTTCTCCTTGGCCGTGACTATGTTTATGCCATGGGGACCCTTGTCTCTTCGCTTTTCCATGTGGTTTGATTTACACACAACGGAAGAATCATGAATATAAATCAATTATCGTTCTTTAGTCCCCCGGTGCCTCCTGCGCAGCTGCCACCCCCTCCTGGTTTTTATCCACCGGTTGTGTCTGCCCCACCGCAGGTCAACTACGTGGCTACCTACCCCGTGCCTGTATCCCATGATGATGCCGTCATGCATAATGTCCTGGGGGCATTGGGTCCTGACTTCCAAGATGTTGTCCTTCCACCGGGAGTGCCATTCTTGGAAGCGACGACTTCCTGTTCATTATGATGAAGTTCGGTCGGAGCATAGTTCACTTTCCTATGTCAAGCTCCTTAAAAAATGAAATTGGGTCTGGTCGGAGCATAGTTCTTTTCTTGGGTCAAGCTCCTTAAAAAATGAAACTAGGTGTCATGAGGATAGTTCTTTAAGTGTGTCAACAGCGTTAAAATAATGAAACATGATCTCGTGCAATTCGAGTGCGATCACAATATTGTCAATCTTCACTCCATTTTCAATGGACTAAAGCTTGGGGGGCATGTACCTCAAATTGAGACATCATGCTGAGGGGCATGCCTGTTTCCCTTGTTTTGAAGCATAGTTTGCATGTGTGTGCTTTTAAGCTTGCATAAAAATGAAATCCATTTCCAAGCATAGTTTGCATATGTGTTGTCATGTGTGATTTTAAGCTTGCGTGAAAATAAAATATGTGATTAAATACATTTCGCATTGGGTCATGTGTTATGCAACTGATACATTAGATTACATTTGTGTTAGACATCTGCATAGCATATAAAAACATCATCACATGTAAAAGATCCATCCAAAATAGGCATATGTATATATATATATCTATATGTGTGTGTGTGTGTGTGTGTGTGTGTCGAAATGTATGCACAACGTGCATCACATAGCTCAAAAAATATACATGTTCATCTTAATACATCCGGAGATGACATGTCTCTCAAAAAATATGCATGAAAATAAACCCTAGATGTCTAATCCCTGTGGTGCTCATGATAGCACGTCACCACATGCACTAGGCGCTTCAAGAGACGGTGGATATGACTGGGCACTCCCACTGTATATCTTTGGTATGCCGGTGGGACATCTGCCAGCCGGGCATAGTCTGGAATCCCCCGGGCAAGCCCCTCGAGGTTCTGGATCAACTCTCCTCCCTCGACACCCTCTAGCTGAGGGTCAGCTGCAGGCTGGTTTCTCCGCGAAATAGGGGACATGCCGGCTGGTCTCTCTGGGCCAACATCTGCATACACATATAACTGTTGTTAGAACGAACATGTATTAACAAAAAATCATAAAACACAAAATTAAAATGAGGTCATACCTATCTCCTCGTCCCAGTCCTCCCCCTATGGCAATGGGAGATCAGGATCACCGATGAAGTCTGTCCCTGCATATGGCCAATCCTCCACCATGATCAATTGGCGGCGAAGCCACCCAAAAAACTCAGGTCTCAATGACATCTGCTGACCGTGCCTTCTCCCGTCATCAGTGCCGCCCAACGAGCCAGCCTCGACTCTCGAGGTGCTAGGTCAGGAACAAGGGCCCCTTGGCCCTGGAGGAGTGGCACACGTTCCAAGAAGAACGTCACCAAGATGGAGCCGTACCCGAACTGTTGCAGCTTTCCACGCTTTGCCTTCGTTAGCTGCCTCTTCATATTGGTCGTCATAGCTGACGCCCATTTGAAGACCGTCAGACTATGGCACTCTGTCGGCAATATCAAGTGGTTCTTCGTAGCTTCGTGGGGCGCCTGTGCCCCCGCAGCTCGTGTAATGGTGAATAGTAAAGCTCTGAGCGTCAGGTCCTCAACAGTGGGGATATCCACTTTCGAGCTGCCCGACCCATATCTTGCCCCTGGGCAAACTCGAGCCTTCACCTCTTCCATCTTCTCTCCAGATGGCCTGCTACCAGTCAATCGGGGCACTGACCCTCGTTGCAACAATCCAGTAAGGAAGTAGACATCAGATACATCTAATTCCAATGTTTGGTCCCATATTCGGAACACCTGTTCCTGTTCATCCCATAAGTTGATCAAATACTGCAAGAGCTCTGGCTGAGCTCGTAAATAGGACAGTAGGAAAAATTTCTTGAGCCCACAAGCTCTGAGAGCTTCCATGCAGCCCTCATCTGCTAAAGCCAATGTGTCCACTTGGTCATGCTCCCTTTCCTTCCACTGGATTGCCATTTTGATCGTTTCTCTGCGTCCACATGATCAAAAACATCGAATTAGATCCTTGGAAAATTTTAAAAATGCAGTGAAAATTGCTTTAAATCGTTAAAATTTGAGCAAAAAACCCGCGCGGCCATTGGCGCGACTGTTTCTAAAACAGTCGTGCCAATGGGCGCATGCCTTTAGGGAAAGTTGCCCCATTGGCGCGGGTCTGTGCCCGAAACCCGCGCCAATGGGCGCAACCCTCATTTTTTAAGTCCTTCCCATAAAGGATGAAAAAGCAATTTAAAACAAATTTGAAACGGACAAAAATGGAGCAAAGGGAGAGGCCTCTTACCTGTCACTGGCGACACTCCGAATGGTCAACTGGATCTGTCGCAATCGACGCTTGAAGATCGCACACCAAAAGCACTAATGTCACTCTCAAGAGGTAAAAGTGAAAAGTAATTTCTTGTTTTACCATTTTCACCCATTTTATAACTTTTTGATCCTCAAATAAGTTTTAAAAGTCATTTCATGAATATTTTAATATATATTTGTGTGGAAAATGGATTTTACACTGGTTTCTTGTGTAGCGACAGGTGTTTGTACAGCTTAGGCGACGAAACGAGTTGTATTTTATCTTTTTCGGACTCGATAAATACATGAAAAAGTCACCCTGGATTCATCTTTCTGCTCTTTTCTTACTCGCTAAACATGAAAAGAACGCCTAGTTATTCCTCTCGACTCGTTAAATGTAAATGAGAGGCGGTCGTCTTTAAACTCTTTTTCGACCATGTAAAGACGAAAAGATCGTCGGACCCTTGTCGTTTTAGGTTCGTTAATGGTTACGAAGTGACGTGGTTTCGATCACTTTTTACTTTTTCAGGTCGAAATCACTACTTATGAAAAGTACTCCTCGATCATAATGATCGGGCGGTTCTTTTGAGCATTGTTTTATACTTTTTCAGACTCGAGAGACACAACTTTACGAAAAAGGACCCCCCTGGAGTTTACTTTTTTGCTGTCTTTTCAAACTCTCTAAACATGAAAAGACGCCGAGTTTTTCCTCTGTCAGACTCGTTAAAACTTGATGACATTGGATTCCGTCGAAATGACGCTTTACAAGCATATGCTATCCCCGTCAAGCTTGTTGATAAAAATAACTGGGGTACTCACCAGAAATGGTGGGGAAAATAGAACCAGAATCATTGTCGTGTTGGTAGTATGTCGCTCTTGAACATGGCACTTGTCTGCATTCGTGTCTGGGTGGGGACATCTCATCTCGTTTTTCACTTGCCTCTGTGGGTTTGGGTGATCCTGTTTGACCTCTCATCTGCTCTTTGCCCTGTCACCATGACCTTTGATCACTCGATGTCAAATACTGCCAAGTCCACTTTTGTGCCGCCGATATGTTCAAGAGAAGTTGACCTCTGCAGAATACTCAACCTCCCTCTGATACCTCACACAAAACATCTTATCCTTATCTGTCTCGTGTCGATGATGTGGGAAACATTATGGCCCACCTTCGATCAAGGTCACTGCCTGTCGACTTCAGCTCATTATCCAAGAAGTTGACCTAGAGACTCCCTTCAGGTGCCTTGGAGCCTGCATGCCTCAATGGCAGGTTCTTCGTGTTCGACGCGAGGTTTTCATCATTGGCCTTCGATCGAATGATTCTACGGGTGTTCGACGCCGGCTCACTGATTTTCACGCCGTAGATTGTACCTATAGTACCTTGAGGACCATTGTCAATATTGGTGGTACCTCTCACGTCTGTTAACAGTTTTCATCATTGACTGGTAATCAAACGATGTTCTTGCATGTTCGACTTCGACTTCCATATTCACATGCTTGAACTTGTACTTTGTTCAGGTCAAGATGGAGTGCAAGACCCTGGATTTTGTCTGTTGGGATCCAGGTTGCGATTTTGTGGATTATTATGATCATTACATGACTCATTCACTGGATGGCTGCAACCATGCCCAAGTCTACTTATCGATCCTTACTAGATGCCTGCGCCCATACCTTGGATCTGGATTTTTATGTACTCTACTATGGATGGCTGTGCCCATACCACATACATCATGTACTTGAGATATCAGTTGTACTTCTTCATGCAAGTTCTCCGGTGACAGTGTTTTCAGTTGGCCATGTTCTTGTAAAGCATTTCACCCCTCTCTCTCTCTTGGGCTTCATGCTTTAGGGGGCATCTGTTACACAGTAATTTGTCACCGTCCCTGTTACCCCTTCTCCAGCACATTGGAGGACTTATTCCGGGACCTGTGAGAAGTGAAATAACCTAAAAACACTTGCATTGTATCCCCTTGAGTATGTACTTCATATGCCCTGAAGACACCTTCTGCAAAATTGTTATAGCTCCAAATCTCACTCTCATGGTTTGTGATGCTGTATTCATGGCCTAGGGCAACCCCTCCTTCCAGACCTGGTCCTAAAATTTAAAAAACAGTGTTTCATCCCTTATACGCGACATTGCCCTGAGTTAAACGCGTGTATACGGGGGTATGTGTATAGCCAACCCGCGTGTATGTATTAAAACACTTAAAAAAATATAACACTCCTTATTTTCGGGCGGAGATCGAGAGTTTTACCTGCTGATCACCTGTTAGTGCCCGTGGCCCAACTGTTCCCAACCAACTCCTAACTAAAAAACTACTTTGGAGATTGTATAAAAAGACCTCAAAGGGAAGGCCTAAGGGAGGAGAGAAGAGAGAGAAAGGTTATGCTGAGATTTTTCCCTTGACCAGGTCTGAAGTCCCTTGTGCCTTCTGCACTTCCCCCATTTTGTACAGGAAACCTTTGTTTCCTTGTTTGTTGATGTTCATCCACCATTTATGACATCATGGAGAGAGTCATGGAAGGAGTTTGTTAGAGGCTTGAGGCTGGAACAGATCCGGAAGGAAGCTTTGCTTGGAGCCTGCTGAAGGTGACTCAGGTGAAAATATTCCTTTTTATGTACTTTATTTGTCTATAATAAAAGAAACACATGTCTTGGTTCCCGAAATGAATCTTCTTTATGTTAATGATATTCATGCTTAGAATTCATATATAAAAGGTTGTTTGGATTTCATAACTAACTACCTTTCTTTGTAACATGAAGATGGTTTCTTTATAAGTTTTTGTCCATATACTACTGTGTTCTTTGAATTGGTTGTTTTGCAGGACAAAAGAGAAGAAGGGAACTCCAAGAAGGGTTTGGACCCTAAAGGCCTTCTCAAACGTAGGACCAAAGGTACGTACCCTTATCATAGAATTTGCTTATAATAGCATAATGGCTGTATGAATGCATGTTTCTTTGAATAGATAACTTTCAGTCTGCTAGGGTTTCAACCCAAAAAGCCCTAGGGGAGTAATTCCCTCTATCAGAATTGGCGACTCCACTGGGGACAACACTCTTGTTGTTCCTAGTTTGGGTGTTTTTCAAGCCAATCAGGGCTCAGCTGCCTTGTCTGCTTGCTGTTACTATCTGGTCTGTTCTTGAACTTTAAGCTTTGCCAGTTTCTTCAGTTTGTTTTTTATTTTTCTTGAAGCTTTTCATATACGCTGTTTTTCTTAGATACAGAGGCATATATACGCTTGTTTCTTTGAGTAAACCCGCGTATACGCAGGTTTCCTCAGATACAGTCGCGTATACACGCAATCTGTACTTCAGTACAGTCGCGTATATATTGCAATTTTCAAGATTTATAAATTTTTTTAGTCTCTGAAGGTTTGTCTGGTGGTTTGAGTCAGTCTGAAACAGTCATTTTCCAGTATCAGTTATTTGTTTTACAGCGAGCATCTCGTTCTGAATTCTCTCTGAGTATAAGGAGTATTGGTCTTATTTTTTGTTGATTGCAAGCGTCATCGTTTTTTGCTAAAGCACGCAAGATTTCTTGCTAGGAATCTTGGCTGCTCTGATTCATCAGAGTAGGGAGATTGATCACAATCTTTGTGTTAATCTTGCTTTTGGTGACTTTTTTGTTTGCTTGACAAAATCGCTTTTTGTGACCATTCACTTCTTTCTTTCATGAAAGTTGTTGTTTGACACTTTCTTGGAATTTGTCTTTTTGATCTTTTGGTTTTCATTGCCAAAGCTTTCATTGCTGCTTTTGATTGTTAAGAGCGATTTTAAACACATTTATTTTTGTTGAGTTTTCATCCATTGAGTGATGTCAATTCGCAAAAGTGTTTGATTGCCTATTCTTCAATCACAAGTTTCAGTGTTGAGAGCATCTTTTGAAAAGACTCTTTTGTTTGTTGCTTTGAAGAAAATCTTTTGAAAATCTTAGTTTTGCTTTCTTGAACTTGCTTTTCATTTGGTTTCCTTTTAGTAAAGTGAAAGTGCTTTATGTTTGTCTTAGTACTTGTTTTTAGTGTTTAGACGAAATGAATGGTAACATCTCATATTCCATCTAGGCATTTTAAGTGGCAAGATAAAGATTGATAAGCAAGCAACTTTCATTTTTTGTTTTTAGAGTAGTTTTAAATCTTGCATCCACATATAGTTGTCGCATTAGGATAGATTTGCATCCCCTTTTTAGGCATATATAACTTTGTTAGCTTTTGTGAGTGTGAAGTGTGAATTAACGAAAAGAAATTTTTTTTTTTTTTTTATTAGAAGTACCTCTGAACCCTATAGAAATTGCTCTTCATCGAAAAACGAAAAAGTTCATGTGCATGCAGTTAAGTTTTTATTAATTTCTTTTGCGTCAAAAAACACCACTAGTTTCACTTCCGTTACCTTGTGACTTAAAGAACAGCCTAATAAAATCAAGCGCTAACTAAAATTCACTAGAACTTTTTGTTTTAGTCAGTTACACCAACAAGATTAGGATTTTAGGGCCTTGGATTAGGCGAGTGGAGAGTTAACTCTCCAAGGCCATATAAACGTCAAACGTAGGAGTCTGAATAATGAGAGAAAATCCAATAGTGTTAGGAAGCCCAGGAAAGTTCCGGATCTGGGAGTTAAGCACGAGGGTCTGTGAAGACAGGGAAGAGAGATACCCCCTCTCCTACTTGTCCGAACTTACCTCACGACTGTTCCGCCTGGCTTCTGCAACGAGTTGGTATCCATAGTTGCTACTCCTAGGGAACTACACAGGTGGCTGTGGAGGGGAATCCCGTGGCACCTGAGGTTGACGTTGCATCACTCTCGACAGTACTACTGGAGGGCACCCTTGCGAAGCTTGGGGACTTGCACCGGCGCAGGCTGTTGTTAGGAGGTTAGCGTAACTTCCTCTAATACCTTCGCTGATAGGACTGGGCCCTCATCATCCCAGACTATCTTCGGAAGGCCCCTTAATTCACTTTCTCGTATTTTGGTGTCTGGTCTAAATCACCCAGAGCGGAAATACTTGGAAGTTGTTTGACTGGTTGTATCTTTAGGGACTTTATAGTGTGTGCTCTGTGCTCCTAGTTGGCCTAGCTTTCAATTTTTTGAGTCTTTAATTAGATCATAACAAAAAATTCAAAGTGGCTGACCGATCTCCAAGATGGTCTCGAAGACTTCGTGGTCTTTCGCCACCAAGTTTAGAACCTTCTCCTAGAAGGCGCAGAGGCAATACTACCGGTGGGTTCCGTCCCACGCCGGTTGACGCATCGGGGATTGATCCTCCTCTCGGGGGCATTAGCGGCCAAGCAAGGCCTGGCACTTCTGAACAAGAGAGGGACACTCCAGTCCTTTCTCGAGTTCTCTTTCAAGCGGAGAATAACATAGAGGTAGAAGAACTTTCAGAGTCATTAGCAGCTCCAAATTCTCCTCTACCATCTAGTCATCTAGACGTACTGCAATACGTTGGGACTCCGACGCATAGACCGTCAAGTCCAGGTTACGCTACGCGCTTACCATCGATGACCACTACTGGAAGCATGGCTTCTACAAGTGCTACGACTATGCAAACCCCAACATCGGTGCAAGGGGGAGGAACCATTTCCGTCTCCTCTGCTTCCTTGTTTGGATCTTTTGCTAGCACATCTTTAGTTGGGTCTACCTCCATTCCGTCCACGAGTGGAAATGCCCAAACCAATGCTTTTGGTACTGGATTCTTCCCATTTGGCATCCACTCACAGGGTATTCCATCGATTCCGTTTAGTGCCGCTACGTCCATGATGGGCGGATCGGCTTCATTCCAAGGTTTTCCTTTTGGAAGTGGTCATATACCACATTCCAACCCGACGGTAGGATCCATGCCTTTTTCTTCTATAGGGAAAAGCAGCAATCCTTTCCAAGGTTGGAATAACCCTGGGGTTAGTAGCGCGGGAACTGGGAATCCGTTTATCGGCCAACAAGGGAATAGGCCGTACTCCACGGTTAGCTCGTTTCAAACTATTCCTCCTCTAGCTTCGGCTTGGAATCCGTATCAGGGGTTATCAACTCCTTACAATCCTTTAGGAGGAAATTTTGCTGGTTATGGAGGTTATACGGCCGGAGTTGGTCAAACTCCGAATTTTGCTGGACCACAAGGCTTGCCTTTTGGTTCAGCCGGTTCTACTGGTTACTTCGGGCAACCTGGTGCCTCTCAAATTCCAGGACAATCTTTTCAGAGCTTTGGAAGTTCTGCCCAGTCCGGGTGGAACCCCCAAGGTCCACCTAGGCTTCCGTTTCTGGCAACGTTGAACTTGCCAGATCTCACTAAGTTAACAAATGACCCAATCAAGTACAATCCGGCCTGGCCTCCGGTCCCAACCAAACTCCCTTCGGACATTCCAAAATTCGAAGGGAAGAGTGGTGAAGACCCAGGCGACCATGTAACCACATTCCATTTGTGGTGCTCATCTAACTCCCTTATCGATGACTCGATTAGGTTGAGACTCTTTCAATGCACCTTGACTGGTAATGCAGCCAAATGGTATATAGAGTTGCCAGGGGGCAGCTTTACATCGTTCGCTGACTTAGCCAATATCTTCTTAAATCATTTTCAGTTGCCTGTCCGCTATGATGCCGGAACTGAACTTCTGGCCACCTTTCGTCAGGATAAGGCAACCCACATTTCTGACCATATTCAGGAATGGAGACGGAGAAAGAGGCTCATTAAAGCCGAAATCCCTCCGGAGTACCGTCTCGAGTGGTTTTTGAAGTCTTTACAACCCGAGATCTCCAAGGATGTCTCCATGTCTGGAGTCTATTCTGAGGAGCAAGCCATTTTTAGGGCCCAGCAATTAGAATTGATCTACTCTCAGTCTGGGATCCTACAGAAATACTTGCCAGATGCTCCTGGATCTACGGTTGACGTAGCTAAGTCGAAGCCAGGTCCGCACGTGGATGGTATCATTGGGTCAGTAGACACAACTACAGTGAACTTGTTGAATCAATTGCAGCAGTTGTCCTTGCAAGCTGCTTCTAACAACCAAGTCACATCGTCTAATCCCCCCGCTTCCCAAACTTCTTCAATAAATGCCGTCCAATCTGATAACCCCAAAGGAAATCAAAATTCCAATGGGAAAAAGAAAGGACGAGGTAAGAAAAAGAACCAGGATGGGAAGCCTGATGCAAATAAATCCGGCAACAACGTTGGTGGTGGTAGAAATGAGTCAAGAAAGAAAGTTAAGTTTCCATGCAAATTGTGCAGTGGAGACCATCTAACTCATCTCTGCCCTAAGATTGAAGATGCTCAATGCTTGTTAGGACAGCAAGGGACTTCTAGTTCTCAAGCTGTGTTAACCAACCCATTTCCCCAAGGACAACAACTTCTTGCTGGCGCGAGTTCAAACCCTGGAACCTCCACTGGAGGCAACCAAGAAGGGGAAAAATCGTCAAATGTTTTCATGATGGGTTCTAATGTCCATGTGGCTACTCAGTCACGTGATTATGGTGAAGCCAAAACTTCCAAGGACAAGACTGTTCCCGAAAGTACTGACCTTCATATTGAGCGACCCCCTGTCGAGACTATACCACGGATACCGAAAGGTTCTGCTAAACGCGCGACGATTAATCCTAATGCTAGGGCCGCCCAGAATTACTCCATTGTGGAGGATCTAGCTCAAAGTCTGTGCGCTATGTCCGCTTTAGAGGTTCTCTAGTCATGTCCGGCTCAGAGAAGTGCTTTACTCTCCGCAATTGGAGCAATCAATCCAGCTAACTCTTTAGTGCTCACTTTTGACATGTTAAATGTCAAAAAGCGACTCCCTCATCATATGGCTTTCCAAATAAAGTCTACATACCGAAAAATCAATATTTTTCGCACCGTGATAGATGAAGGAGCTTCCACATGCGTTATGTCGATGTCATGCTGGAAGGCTATTGGATCACCCTCGGCTGTTCCTTCACCCACCATCTTGACTGCATTTGATGGTCATTCTCATAAGCCGCATGGGATTATCCCGACCTTTCCTATATGTGTTGGGGGAAAGGTCGTCAATATTGAAGTAGAGGTCATAGACGCTAACCTAGACTATAATCTCCTATTAGGAAGGAACTGGGTATACGAGATGGATGCCGTTGTTTCGACTCTATTTCGTGTCATTTGCTTTCCTCATGAGGGGAAAATCGTTAAGGTTGATCAATTGGACTATTGTCCAGTCGATCCTCAAGCAAGCTCTGACTCTACTGTCCCTTTAGTGGATAACCCTCGCCCGCCAACTGAGAATTTAGGAGTAGGGATGTATTCCTCATTGATGGGTACATTTGATCTTCCCTCTCCTTTCGCTAAAATCAATGCTATTTCATCATCAAAGGAGTCTCCTCGAGAAGAGTTCTTTCGAACTCGTTATTTTCCAGACCCTTGGACCTTGCCTTCACCTACAACCACATTAGTTGAAGGAAAAGTAAATGGAATGGCATTCCCTATATCTGCAGCTGAGCTTAGATATCAGTCTATCGTAGACTCTGCAGACAACCATTCTACTCCTTTTTCCGAAGAGGAGTTAGATGGTCATGTGGCCCCGGCTTGGAGCCTTGATTCTACCTCTACCTTGGACTGCTTAGATTCGGTTTTACCTTCTGAAGAAGCAATCCTCGAAGTAATGATGGGTATAGATCGTCCTTGGGAAGACTTACACCATCGTTCATACTTTCTTCCTCCATTGCAGGAAGTAGAATCTAGATTCTCCGAGCTCCTCACTAGTGATGTTTGTACGGTGTCAAACCCTTTGGCTCCAGCACACATTCGTGCCGAAGGTAATATGTTGGTAATTTCAAAAACGATACCTATAAACATCTCTAGGGACCCTAGCGTCATCGAGAATATCTTCATCGGAATTGAGTGTTCCCCTGAAGAAATTCAAATCTACACCGACCTGTTCAAGGAATATCGTGATGTATTTGCTTGGTCTTATGAAGAAATGCCTGGCATTGATCCTTCTATAGTTCAACATGAGATCAAGACATATGAAAACGTGAAACCAGTTCATCAGAGGCTTCGGCCGGTTAACCCTAGGAAAGCTGCAGCTATCAAAGCTGAGGTTGAGAAGCTGCTAAAGGCGGGTTTTATATACCCTGTTCCTCTTACTGATTGGGTTTCTAATCCAGTCCCTGTGGACAAAAAGCAAGGAACAATCCGAGTATGCATCGATTTTAGGGACCTAAACAAGGCTTGTCCGAAAGATAATTACCCCACGCCATTCATTGATCAGATTATCGACGAGTGTGCGGGTAATGAAATTTTTTCCTTCATGGATGGTTTTTCAGGTTATAATCAAATCTCTATCCGTCCTGAAGATCAACATAAGACAACTTTTATATGTCCCTGGGGTACCTTTGTATATAGAAAGATGCCCTTTGTCTTAAAAATGCTGGAGCCAATTTTCAACGGGCCATGTCATATGCTTTCCACGACATCAAACATGTCATCGAGGCGTACTTGGATGATCTCGCTGCTCGTTCTCGAAAGAGAACTGATCATCCTAGTCATCTTCCATTGGTTTTTGAACGATGTCGTTTTTATAAAATCCGGTTGAATCCCAACAAGTGCGTTTTCGCGGTTACGTCCAGTCGGTTGTTAGGGTTCATTGTGTCTAATGAAGGGATTCGGGTTGATCCCTTCAAGGTTGAGGCAATAGTTCAGTTGCCTCCCCCGTCCTCAATTCGACAACTTCAAAGTCTTCAAGGGAAGGCTAATTTCTTAAGACGGTTTATAGCAAACTATGCCGAGATCACTAAAGGGTTTATGCGTTTGCTACGAAAAGGAGTTCCATTTGTGTGGGATGACTTTGCGCAGTGGTCGTTTGATGCTTTGAAAAAGGCATTAGTCTCTACCCCGCTTTTGAGTCCATCGGATTATGGTAGAGACTTCCTTTTATATCTCGCCGCAGCAGAATCAACCATTGGTATGGTTCTAGTTCAGGAGGACGATGCTCTCGCCGAGCACGTGATTTATTATTTGAGTCGAGGCTTAATAGGTCCTGAACTTTGCTATTCTCCGGTTGAGAAGTTGGCCTTGGCAGCTGTCCATGCTGTCCAGAGGCTCCGTCATTATATCTTGCTACGCAAAACTTTTGTCTTAGCGGCGGTCAATCCATTTCAATTTGTCCTTAGTAGGCGAGTGATTGGGGGCAAATATAATAGATGGATAGTCATTTTACAAGAATTCAATCTCGAGTTCTTGTCTGCCAAGTCTAAGAAATCCATGGTTTTTGCGGAGCTAATTTCTGAGCTTCCTTGTGGAGAGGATACTGTTTATGAGGAAAGTTTTCCCGACGAACATTTATTCCTCATCTCTTCACTCGACCCTTGGTATGGAGATATCATTGTCTATCTCCAGACTTCGAAGTTTCCCTCTACTTTCTCCAAGGATGAACGTCGAAAATTACGTCACCTGGCTAAAAACTATGTTATCATTGGTGACACATTATACCGTCGAGGGGTTGATTCCATCCTTCGGCGCTGTTTAACCTTAGAGGAAGCAGAGTCTGTGCTCAATGACTGCCACAGTGGAGCTTGTGGTGGTCATTTATCAGGGCTTGCTACAGCCCAGCGCATCTTACGTGCCGGCTATTTTTGGCCTTCACTCTTTAAAGACTGTGTGGAAGCGGTCAAACGCTGTCACCCGTGTCAAATTTTTACTCGGAAGATGCGCGTGCATCCATCTCCCCTTTTTCCCGTTGTCACCGTCGGTCCCTTTACCAAGTGGGGTATTGATTTTACAACTTGTAATCCGCCTTCAGCAGCGAATCACAAGTACATTATCGTGGCTGTAGACTACTTTACGAAGTGGGCTGAGGCCATGCCTACTTATAAGAACGATAGTGACACAGCAGCTTTGTTTCTTTTCAATCAGGTTATCTCAAGATTCGGTATCCCAAGAGAGATTGTCACTGACCATGGCAGTCATTTCCAGAATCAACTGATGTCCGAATTGGCTCTTAAATTAGGTTTTTGCCAAGAGCATTTGTCCCCTTATTATCCTCAGGCCAATGGACAGGTCGAGGCAGTCAATAAAACTCTTAAGACGATACTCCAATGGAAAATCGATAAAAATCGGTCCAATTGGCACATTATGTTGTATTCGGCTCTTTGGGCATACCGAACCTCCGTCAAAACGGCTACTGGTTTTACTCCTTTTTAGTTGGTTTATGGGATGGAATCTATCTTTCTGGTTGAATGTGAAATTCCATCTCTTAAGTTGGCTGTTGAGCTTCTTCCTGAGACTTCGAGTCTCGAAGAGCGCCTAGTTCACTTGGAACATCTCGATGAGCAGTGTCGAGATGCCGCCACGATGAATGAGGCCCATAAGAAAAGGGTTAAAACGCAGTATGATAAGTCTGTCCATCCTCGAGTCTTTTCTGAAGCTGACCTTGTCTTGGTCTATGACCAAGATAAGGATGCCTTGGGGGCAGGAAAATTTAAGCCTATGTGGTACGGTCCTTTCATTATTAAATGAGTTTTAGAAAAAGGATCGTATGAGTTAATTTATTTCGAGGGAAACAAGCTGGCGGAGCCCCGAAACGGGCTCTACCTAAAGAAGTACTTTGCTTGGTTTTGACCAGGCAATGGCTTCTTTGTATTTTATGTATATTTGTACATATATCATCGAGAGTTTTCTGATATCAACACTTTTTGGTCTGCTGTGGCAGGTGTTGATGGATGATTTGGTCTATTTTGGGTTCGCCGATGGTGCTAGCCGGCACACTCGGAATCTTGCTTCCGCATCTTGGGTACTCTATTATCCAACTGGTCAATTGATGGCATCAAGAGGCGTGTGCATCGGTCCTGCTTCAAACAATATGGCCGAGTATACTGCTATTATTAATTTATTATCCGAGGCAATCTCTCATGGGATCGACTCGTTGGTAGTATATCTTGATTCTCAATTGATAGTGTCTCAATTAAATAACATTTATCGGGTACGGGATCCATCTTTATATCGCCAATATTTAAGGGTGAGGTTGTTGCAAAGATCATTTACTTATATTAATTATTTGCATATTCCAAGATCTCATAATTGGTTAGCTGATTCTATCGCTAATCAAGCATTAGACTGGCATATCAATCATTCATCACAATAAAATCAAGCATCAAAAAGTCAAACTGTATATATATATATATATATATATATATATATATATATATATATATATATATATATATATATATATATATATATATATAGATATATCGTAAAACGTCTCGAGTGTACATATGTGTGCCCAAAAAATATACAAAATTGGGACTCAAATGCCCATAATCATGTCCGGCATATCTAATGCCTTGGCTCAGGATGAGTGTCTAAGTATGTCACTATAGCATTGGCCACACTCCAAAAAATGTGAACCCAGTCACGTGGCATGCCAACCACATGACGCTGCATATCCTCAGGAAGGTCCTCTATGATGGCCATCGGTACTTGGCAGCTCAGTCTCGCCAAGTGTCGCTGGACGTTGTTCAAAGTCCGTTCTGTATTAGCAGCCGCCTCTTCGGCTCCTCGGCCACGCTGTCCATGCCGCGGGAATCCATCTGGTCGTACCGGCCTGATGTCTGGAACATGATCATCATATCAGTCATTTGAATCTCATCAAAAATATTTTTCAAAATTCATCATATTTGAAAAATCCAAAAAAAATCATAAAATCAAAAAATCTTACCAATCTCGCCCCATGCTGCATTCGGTGGTAACGCTAGATCAGGATCTCCTTGGAAATCCAGCCGAGCATAGGGGTAGTCATCCACGGCGATGATCTGATGATCCCACCAGGTGAAGAAGTCATCGTCAAAGGCAGTCCTTGGGACCTCCCCACCCCCCAGACATTTCATCAGATCAACCCACCGGCCCATGCGTGGATCGCGTGGGGTGCTGATGGAAACTGCTACCCTGGGGCGGAGTGCGGGAACCTTCTCGAAAAAGAAAGTACACAAGATGCTCCCATATCCAAAGTTTTTAGTCTGACCCCTCTTGATAGAAGTGAGCTGGCTCTTCATGATGGCCAGAAGAGGAGTACACCAGTCGAACACAGTAGTGAGACAGTCAACTGCCATGCTCATGTTTTGCCATGATGCCTGATGCAGAGAGGATGATCCGTTCACTCGAGCCATGGTAAACAGGATTATCCTAAATGATAAACTCGCCACACGTGTGATGGAAATCTGGCTCCCAACCTTCTTGGGATGTCACAGGCAGTATATCTATACATAGTCCTCTATCAAAGGGCACTTCGTGTCCTTCCCCGGGACTGTACTACCTCTCCCCTTCGGGAAAGGCCCGTGATAAAATAGATATCCTCCACTTCTACCCTGAGCAGCATCTGATCGATCATAGAGGCTTCCTCATCGAAATCCCAGTAATCAATGAGCATCTCCAGCAAACGCGTGTTCGCTTTCATATTTGGCAATTTGAAAAATTTAAGCAAACCGCATCCCCGGAGTGCATCTAATGCTTCTGGACTGTTCATAACTTCATTGCCTACCGCTGCATGTTCTCTTTCACGCCATGTGACAGGCATCCTGAGAAAAAATCGAGTTTAAACCGTTAGATTTTGTTTAAAAATGATTCGCGGCGTATACGTGGGTCCCTATGCACACAGTCGCGTATAGGGCCCGCGTGTACGCGGGTTCAATATTACCAACCCGCGTATACGCCGCGAGCGAATTTTTGACAAAAGTTCAACGGTGAAACATCAATCAAAGATCTTAAAACCAGTCACAATAAATTGCAATTTAAGTATAAGAGTTACCTGGAGGTATTCGACGAATTTGAACGGTTGAATCTGGCTGTGGGAAGTTTGCTCCTTTTGCTCCAAATCTTTTGCTCTCAAACTCAAATGGTAAAAATGGTGAGTCCAAAATGCTTTTTATAAGTTTTGAAAATGCAAAATTTTTTCAAAATTTTATTTTGTTTGGCCTCATGTGACTTTTAACTTAGGAGCTTGGAATGTCGAGATTGGTTTATTTTTCAGGACATTTTGGACGTTTTTCGACAGTTCGAGACGGTTCCATGACTGCTGAGCCGTCATGGCAGGTATCGTGTTCTCACTGGCATATAGGTTAGGGACACCTTTTTTCCGTTGCATTATGCATACTAGCCTCCATTTGACCCATACATCTGCCATAGGGTCGATCCCATCGTGTTATGGTTCGTAAGCCATCTTCACTCTCCGATGCTTTAAATCATGACACGATGGTAGAGCCATCCTTTACATGGGCATCCTAGTTAGCACCTCACTGACATTTGTTGCCCATGCTGCTCCGTTTTGAGTAGGCTCGGGAGTCCTCTGTAGTCCCGCCATGACTTATGCATTGAAGACTCATTCCTCTTAGCTTCTCCGCTTTTTTCTGGCCATATACCCTAGAGGCTCCTTTGTGTTGAGTTGTACTACTACATTGCATGTTGACCACTTGCACCTTTTGACCTAGAGCCGGCTTCACTTGGACTCGTGTTTAAGCCAACTTTTGACCATGACATCTGCAAAATCAACCTTGCATGCCTTTGACTTCTGCAGCTTGACACACCTTGACCCGTGGAAGGAACATACCTTTGAGTGTCACTGACCAGTTTTCACCTCCCTGCATTGAGCATAGGAATGTTCCTTTCCCAGGAACTAGATCATCTGTTTCACCGACACTTGTTCTTTCCACTGTACCATAGCATTCTTTTATTCTTTTTCCGGCTTAACAGAAAAAGACAAAAGAATTAAATATTCCAAAAAGAGTGGGAACGAGACATTATTTCCATTTATTGTTGGCAGCTAGAGTCAGTCGTGTCGCCCTTGAACAAAGCACTCAAAACAAAGTCTCCTCCGTATGGGTGGGATTTAGTTTGACTTAGGTACGCCATAACCTTGTTATTGAGTCAGTTCTCCACTGATTGGTTATCTCTTCCAATCATATGGAGGGTTCATTCGTGCCTCCTGCATAGCGAACTTATACAGAGTCATCATATGCTACCACATAGTCACATTGAGTCATGCTTTTGTTCAAGGGAAGTTAACCTGAGTCGGCCTCTCTGCGGTGTCTCTTGACTCATTTTTCAGTCGGCCATCCCTGGGCATCAGTGTCATGTCTATCATCACATCAGTTATATTGGTCCTTTACTCGTGCCGGTTTGAGAAGGTCCCCATTGACTTCTTGCTGGCGGGTCTTGTCCTTATCGACGACGACATCTTGCTCTGAGGACAGGCCTAGAGCTGCACCCTGGCCCTATTTTCATTATTGATAGGCTACCTTGTGCTCAACATCGATCAGTATCATGGGTCTTTGACTGAGTGGTTTCCCTTGTGTTCGACATCAGCTTACATTATCACACATTGGGATTCGTGCAGTACCTTGGTTTCCATTTGACCCTATTGGTGGATACCTCGCCTCTGTGTCAGCTTTCATTATTGGTTGGTTCAGAGGGTTTCTGCCATGTGCTAGCCACATCTTGTGTACGCCGGAAACGTACTTCGGTTGGGTTACTACATCTTTTTCGTCCGATTCCTTCCACATTATTGGCCTACGGGTTACACTCGCGCTAGATTGATGAAGGATGCCTTAATGCCTTCCTTCTAGCGGATCTTTCCCTATCGACTCCGACTCATTGCTCTGGGGCAAAGATCTAGAGTCCATTTGGCAGTACCTTGGGGTTTGCAGTCATTAGTGGAAGATCCTTCGTTATCGACAGTGGGAAACCATCATTGTCTCCTGATCGATGGATTCTTACAGGTGTTCGACTCCAGCTCATCTATTCACACTTGTTAGATTGTACTGGGTAACTTGATGCTCATTATCATTATCGGTGAGTAGTCTCGCGTTTGTTAACGGTATACATCAATGACCGGTAATCAAACGATTTCTCACATGGTCGACTTCAGATCATTTATTCCCATGGTGTAGAAATGTACCACGGTGGTCGGTGAAGACCTCAGGTTGTATCAACATTCATTGGTTCACTTGACAGTTGCTCCTATTGCTGATAGTTGATACCACTCCACTTTATATGTTGCAGTCAGTCATGGCAACATTCTATATGCTGGCACCTGAGTTTGCAGTGTAGTACCATCCTATTCCATCATGTTCAGTTGGTACCTTTTAGGGATCAGTCTTTGATATCAGTGATCCATTGCATCTTTCAGCATCATTGACAGTCTTATATGTGATATTCAGACATGTACTTGTTCATTATGATCAGATGATCCATTATGTATCTTTCAGTCATTTATACTTGTATACTTAGTGGATCCGCTTGTACTTGATATGCGGACATGCTTTACTTTTTTTGAGCATGGGTATGCCCGCCTCAGACAGTGTTTCTTTCTGATCTCCTTTGGTGGCTTGGCAGGCTGAATTCTGGTGAAGTCCTCCTTGGTTTTTGACAGACTTCCTTTCCATGTACTCGCATAATATATTTCGGCCATCATGTACCCCTTCTGATCTCATATATTAGGGGGCATCTGTTATAGCTCCAAATCTCACTCTCATGGTTTGAGATGCTGTATTCATGGCCTAGGGCAACCCCTCCTTCCAGACCTGGTCCTAAAATTTAAAAAAAGGTGTTTTATCCCTTATACGCGACATTTCCCTGAGTTAAACACGTGTATACGCGGGTATGTGTATAGCCAACCCGCATGTATGTATTAAAACACTTAAAAAAATATAACACTCCTTATTTTTGGGCGGAGATCGCGAGTTTTACCTGCTAATCACCTGTTAGTGCCCATGGCCCAACTGTTCCCAACCAACTCCTAACTAAAAAACTACTTTGGAGATGGTATAAAAAGAACTCAAAGGGAAGGCCTAAGGGAGGAGAGAATAGAGAGAAAGGTTATGTTGAGATTTTTCCCTTGACCGGGTCTTAAGTCCCTTGTGCCTTCTACACTTCCCCCATTTTGTACAGGAAACCTTTGTTTCCTTGTGTGTTGATGTTCATCCACCATTTATGACATCATGGAGAGAGTCATGGAAGGAGTTTGTTAGAGGCTTGAGGCTGGAACGGATCCGGAAGGAAGCTTTGCTTGGAGCCTACTGAAGGTGACTCAGGTGAAAATATTCCTGCTTATGTACTTTATTTGTCTATAATAAAAGAAACACATGTCTTGGTTCCCAAAATGAATCTTCTTTATGTTAATGATATTCATGCTTAGAATTCATATATAAAAGGTTGTTTGGATTTCATAACTAACTACCTTTCTTTGTAACATGAAGATGGTTTCTTTATAAGTTTTTGTCCATATACTACTGTGTTCTTTGAATTGGTTGTTTTGCAGGACAAAAGAGAAGAAGGGAACTCCAAGAAGGGTTTGGACCCTAAAGGCCTTCTCAAACGTAGGACCAAAGGTACGTACCCTTATCATAGAATTTGCTTATAATAGCATAATGGCTGTATGAATGCATGTTTCTTTGAATAGATAACTTTCAGTCTGCTACGGTTTCAACCCAAAAATCCCTAGGGGAGTAATTCCCTCTATCAAAAATACCCATAAAAATAGCCCTTTTTCCATTGGCGCGGTTCCACTGTGTATCACTCGCGCCAATGGGGGAAATCCTCCAAAGAGGGCGCGCCAGCTGGCGCTCTGTCTCAGAGTCGCACCCGCGCGAGCCCAGTTAGGTAAATTTTTTAACAAACAAACTTACGAAGGTTCTTCCTAACCTATTCATGAACTGATTCCATCTTGAGTTAGTTTAGTTGGGCTTCGAATCTCCATAGAAGGGAAGTAGTTCTCCACCTCTCATGGAAGCTTCTTAGTGATAAAGCCAATCCCATGAATCTTGTGGATGACCCTAACTCCTCCTCTATCTATAAAACCTTGTCCTTTTTCCTTTGAAAAGTTAGTCTCCAAGTTTCAAATTCTAAGTCCCAAAGTCTGAGAATTGCTAAGCTCATGCTACAAGAAGCCTTCTTCATCCCCATGAAGCTAAATCTAAAGTGAGGAGATTCTTGTCCAAGTAACCAAGGAGAGACAGGCTTGTTCCCCATTCCCAACAAGCTTTGCAAGGCATGTGCTGCTGATCACCCAGCCAAAGGAGGATTTGACGTCAGAACTATGGTTGTATTCTTCTTTGTTGTTTATCAATAATATACGACTATCATTATGGTTCCACTCTTATTGTCTTTGTGATGATGATCGAGTTATATCCTTTCTGACTGATATATAGTTGCATCTATTGGATTTTATGCTTGTATTTGTGTCGTTCTTTTCATGTGCAGGTGTCCGTTCACAAGGATCGTGGGGATTATGACTGGCCGGAGCAAAGGAACGGGAGCGACGACTCTTCTACAAATATTAGCGTTGGAATCCAGGTAGGCCCTCATCATCAGTCTTTGATTTGCAATTAGTGTTATAGACATTTTTGGGCACTGCAACCCCAAGCTTAAAATGTCCATAAACCAAGGGCTCCTGAGTCCCTAAAAGTGTTGTTCTAACCCCTAAAGGAACAAGGTCAACTGATTACAGCTTCTCCCAGAAGTTCTCCATGAAAAACTACTCAGAACTGGTCAAAACAGGATCATTTCACCTGCTCCATAGGCAAAGTGCGTTGCATCTCACCTAAGTACACTCTGTGGGTGCGTTGCATTTCAAAAAGCCCTTCTATGGGGTGCGATGGGCGAGAAGTGACAAATGGCAGTGTCAATCCGCGAGGTGGAGAGGCATGGAATCTTCCAGAAACTTCTCCTGTGACACTTGCATCTCTGAATTCGACCAAGGATGAGTAAGAGATCATCAATATCCAAGTGGAAGCAAGAACTATCAGAGGGAAGACACTAATCAAATCACAAGCTGACTCATCTCCCATATAGATATCTATATATGGATCCCTCATCCCAGAGATCCAGAGGCTGGAATTTTGCATCTTGTAAGGAATTGCTGTTGGTTTCTTGAGGCAACGTCATAGTGTTGGGTGATCTAAGCTTTGCATGAGGTGAAGAAGGGCTTACTTGCTGAGAGGATGATGCTGGGTCAGGACAACTGGTTGTAACTCTCTTGGCTTTTTCTTGATTATCAATAAAGCTATCCAAGTTTTCCTCCATACTCTTGTGTCGTTTATGTTTTATGCATTTGTATGGTCAATTTACATCTGATCCTAGATTGTTTATGATCATAGATCCATGTTCTTGTATAGTGTTATGCTACTTTGATTCTACAGGTGCTCTGTGAAGCTGGGTGTACAAAGGAGCAAGTAGCAAAGGACTATCAGAAGAGAGAGAAATCGAACTAGGAGCCAAGTGCAAGATAGAGGTTGGTCTCCTTTATTCTTCTCTCATCTATCTTTCATAAAGGAAAACAAAAGTAGTTTTACTTTGTTTGTTTCTAAGGTAGCTACCACACCTTAGTGGGATTAGCAGTTCTGCATAGAAACTTTTCCCTGTAACAAAATGGTGACTCTGCTGGGGAGCGACTAGGTTGTTTGTTTATCTACATTTTTGTTTATTTTATAAACTTACAGACGGAGCCTGAAGTCGAGCCAGGTAGCTTTCGAACTGCATTTTCCATGCAAATGCAAAGTAGATAAATTTCGCTTCAGTCAATCTCTGAGTTTTTTTTATGAATTAAACAACTGATTTACAAACTCTCTAATTGCCCTTGTGGTAGTTCTAGTAACCTCCTTAGGTCTACCCCTATTGTTGATTTACTAATTACCACTTGCTCGGCCAAAATCCCTGAACTGAACTGCAAACTATGACCCGGAACCCAAGCAAAGTCTCGTCTCTGGCCCAGCGCAGTCTCTGTTCTGTGAATCTGAAATTCAACGCACTTCCCGAGTGTAGTAGGTGCGCTACATTTCAAGTTCACTGTGTTACAGGTGCGCTGATCAGACTAGGCATTGTTCCTCAATTTTGGTTTCTGTGTTCATTCTTTTCATTTCTATTCATGAGTTTTGTTGCTTGTAGTCAGTATACCTCTGTTTGAAGCCCCTTTCCTTGCTGATATTCCGCCTCCATTGTGCAAAGAACTGTAAATGTTTTTGTGTATTTGTTGAGTCATTTTCAATTCTCCTTTGCAAAAAAAGGTAACGTAATTGTACTGTCGTTTCTTGATTTGAAAGTGTCGCAAGTGTCATTTTCAGTCATAGAAGAGAGTCTGATTGCTCTTGATAGTCGATTACCCTATTACTATTGTATCTGATCTGAATTTGTAGTCTTTCTATTGTCAAAAGCAAGTCTTCATTTTGAATTTGAAAAGAAACTTGATAGTAATTGTCGCTTGAAAGTAATTCAGATTTGCGCATTAGCTTTCTTTTTATCATTCACATATTAAGAAGGCTGAAAACAAATACATGCATATGCATTTGCATTTAGACTGTTTGATTTGTTTGATTTAGGACAGTGCATATAGTGTGTGCTCTTTTCTCTTTGTTGAAAGAATTCTGTCTTTCTTTCCTTAGTAGCTAGGATTTTCATTGCACAAAGAAGATAAAAGACTGTTTATCATCTTAGATTGCATTTTAGGAATTGTACATCTACATCACGCGGTGAACCTGAAAGGAAAATTTCTTAAGCAAGATCAACTATAAAATAAATTTAATGAATCTAACAACGCTTTGGAACCTAACGCACAACATCTAGAAGTCTAGGCTAGAGACGTATTCCGGCATCGTAAAGCCTGGTAACTGTTGTTCTCACTGTTGGTTGGGTGATTCCTCCACTTTGAGACGATAAGTGCCAGTACAGACTTGTGCTCCCATGTACCGTCGAGTATATTTTGGGAGACCACAATAGGCTTAATCCTTTATCCATAGGAAGCCATGTCTGTCGCCCTATCAATCGCAATGCACTGAACACAGCATTTGGGAAGATTGATTGCCGTACTGTAAAAAGTATTCTGCAGTTTTGCGATTGGTTTGGTAATCCCTCTGCCTAGATTTCCATAGCAGTCCCTTTCGTTCCTTTTCAGACTCCTATACGGAAAAGGTCCATCTAAGCACTTGTCACTTCATGCTCATTAAAAATCGAAGGCAACTAGAGTCATCTTTTGTTTTTTCTCGACTCTTTAAAATTGAAAAAAACAAGTTGTGTCAAAGCGTCTAAAATTTATTTTAAATGGAATAATCATCACCTTTCCTACGTTGGTCTTAGGTAGAGAGGATGGAGTCCACCAACCAAGGAATTCCTCTTGGAGGAAATCCTAGTCCCTTCTCCTCTTGGGGAGATGTTGGTGCACCCCATATGGCCACATTGTCGCTTCCAGGATTGATAATAGGCTTGCCCGTATGGCTCTTCTCAACCTCTGTCGTTCATAACACCGCAATTCCTCAACAATCGAGTCAGCAACTAGACGATTCCAGAGCTACCCCCCAACCCTCTACTTCCTCCAATTCTTCCTCTCCTCCTTCCTCTTTGCTTGATGGGGCTGGTAAAGCCAAAAATCAAGTATCTGAGAAGAAGAAGGAAAAGAAGAAGAAAGAGAAGAAGAAGAAGGAGCCAAAAGCGAAAGGGGGCAACCAAGCATCGTCTAGCGAAAATCCACACACTGCACCGACCAGATCTAAATCGCCATGTATCATTTGCAAAGGAGACCACTATCATAGAGATTGTCCCCGCATCCCTCGGATCTTAATGGACTGGTCTCCTCGTTTGCACAACCCGGTGTCGTCAACCTCTGATGATCATGTTGAAAACACACCGTCGACTAGTGAAAGTGAAGCCCCAGGACAAAAAGGAAAATTTAGATTTCCTTGTAAACTATGCGAAGGCGATCATGCCGTTCACCGTTGTCCCTTCTTAGATGAGGCTAAAAGAGTTTTGGACGATCGTCCGGTTTCACCGTTACGACTTCCTCCTGGATATAAAAAACTCTTGCCGAGTCCGTCACTAGTTGAAAATCCGGCTGACCCACCCAGGTGGTTGGCCAAAGCATCTATCATTGAAGACGAACCATCTGAATTCATACCAGACGAAAGTCAAAAGGTCGAGACGGCAGTTGACCCGGTCTTGCCTTCAGAGGTTCCATCTTTAGATGATACAGTCACCGAAGAGAACAAGGACGACACCGTCTAGATTCTTTTCGTAAGCACAGACTCCAATGAACATGGGGGAAATTTACCCATTCCTTTACCGCAGGAAGGAAGTTTGTCAGAGTCGTACCCGGCCGTCTATTCGGTCCCACCTCCAAGCAACCTAGTTGTTTCCTTTGACTAGAATCAACTAGGCAGACCCCGTTTACCGGCTAGTGTACCATTCCGAATCATTGCTCAAATATATAGAATGGTTATGGCCGGTACCATCATAGATGAAGGGGCTTCTGTGAGTATCCTTTCCTCGACTGCTTGGAAAGCACTTGGTTCGCCATCGCTTTTGCCTGAGATGAGAAATCTAACAGGCTTTAACAAAGGAACCAGTCGACCGTTAGGGATCCTTCCCAATGTGCCCATAACATTGAGAGGGAAAACCATTCATATGAACGTAATGGTAGTCCAAGGACCCCTGGATTATAATCTACTCCTTGGACGAGACTATATTTATTGCATGGGAGCCATTGTCTCATCACTCTTTAGAGTGATTTGTTTTCCGCACAAAGGAAGAGTGGTCAAGCTCGTAGACCAGCTTTCATTTCCTGGATCACACATAGAAAATAGTCATATACCATCCCTGAATGGTCTTTTCACACAAGGAATGTCTCATCAATCCCCAGTCCGTCCACCTGATGAGCGCGAGTGATTCGGAGGACATGACTGAAACCCAGGGGGCATGCACCCTGGTCTGCTTCAGCAGGAAAACTTCGGGTATAGGGTAAGTTTCCGCGAGAGATATATGACTAGTCTGTACTCCCGTCCATGATTGGAAAAGGGGGTTAGACTGGAATAAGATTCCCTCGTCAAAGTTATGTGAGTGGATTGGCTCACCTTTGTCTATTTCGGTAGACATCGCTGAAGAAGTGTTTTGTTTGCGGTGTGAATAGAACAATCTTTGGTAACCTGAAAGAGGTAGACCTTTCCTGATAAAACAAATGTTTTGTCGGTAGAATAAAAGGTGACCTTGAAGCTTTATTTTATACCTGGGGGCATGCAAACCTTTTGGCGTGCAAGCGAAGAGCGACCATTTATTTTTTAAATTTGTAGGTCCTCTAACCCTTTAAACTCGTAGGATTGGTCGTTTCCTAACTTGCATAAAGAAAGGATGTGGGGCAAAGATTTGAAAAATTGTCGTTTTCATATATGAGACATTCTTATTATACGACTGGATTAATCGAGCAGTTTTAACGTGGACTTCATGCTCATTAAAAAATAAACATAAGCAATGAGCAAATGTTTCCCCCAGCGTTTAAGCTCAATAAAAAATGAACCAATTCCCGGTAAATAATCATCGTGAATGTAATACTTCAGCCTTTAAAGCCTTGGTCGTGTTCCCATCATCACCTCCACTCTGTATCGGCCGATCATTCACCTTCATTTGATTGTTTACCCCTTTTGAGGAACAGCTGCGAAGAGTGATCCCTCTAGCCATCCTTGTAACGCTGCCGTGATTGGAAAATTCCAAACCTTACCTGGAATCAGCTGCTACCCAATTTTATCACTTGTTCCTCAAAGAAGAGTCTCCTTTAAGCTCTTTTCAACTGACTCGTAAAATATGAAAAGATTGCCGAGCCATTAGCCTCTCCATCTCGTTAAAGGGACCGGAAGTGCTATCCGTCCTTTAGATTTTAATCTTTTTGGACCTGAGGGATTATTACACAAAAAGATCGAGCGCTTGTTTTGTTCGGCTCGTTAAAAGTATCGAAAATTCATCCCTTCTGTATTATTTTATACTTTTTCGGACTTAAGGGATTAGATGACGAAAAAGGAATTTTGGAGTTTTCTTTACGTCCCTTTTCCGACTCTCTAAAATTGAAAAGGACTGAGTTATCTTTGTCGTTAAACTCGTTAAAACCTAATAGCGACAAACTTGTCCATAGCAGACAAGAACGAGTTTCACTATCGCTAGGCTCGTTAAAACATAGCGATGGGTTTGCCCGAAGGGAAAATTATAGAACAAGCATATGTTATCCTCCTCAAGCTTGAAAAAAATAAAGAGGTACTGGTTAGCAATGACTGGGGAAAAATTGGGAAGAAAACTTGAAGAAACTTTGTTGGTAGCAAGTCGCTCTTGAACATGACACTTTCACTCCGCATCCAAGTCGGGTTGGGTTGTTTCATTCACCGGTCACATCACCATGGTCCCATCACACCATCCACATTTGGGGTTAATGCTACCAATCCATCACGTCAGTGTCGCTGATATGTTCAAGAGAAGTCACTCAGAGAATTCACCTGTGTCTCACCCACTGTAATACATTTACGCTCCATTCTTTCATGACTGCCACCCTGAACCTTATATCACCAGATCGTTTTCACCTCCATTAAAATCATTTGCTCCGTTCCGTGTCATTGATGTGGGATTCATTAAGGCCCTCCTATGACGGATTGCTTCTTGTCGACATCAGCTCATTATCCAAGAAGCCGATCTAGGGACACCCCGTTCAGTACTTTGAAGCTTGCATGCCTCAATGGCAAGTTTCTCACTTCCGGCGACAGGTTTACATCAATGGCCTTCGACCGAAAGCTTTTGCGTGGTGTTCGACGCCAAGTCCTTTATTCACACCACGTGAATTGTACTGCAGTACCTAGAGGGTCATTATCATTATCGGTGATTCCTCTCGCGCCTGTTAACAGCTTACATCATTAGCTGGTAATCAGGCAATGTCTTTCCATGTTCGACTCCAGAACATCTCTCACATGGATTGACTTGTACTTCGAGTAAAGATCGAACGAGATTGAAGACCCCGAATCTAGTTTCATCCATTCGGGCTGCGATATATATTCAGGGAAATAAAGACATCAAATGTACATCATTGCTGCACAGATAATCATCCAATCAAAGGGATGATGGCTCTACCAGAATCATCAGTCTACACTCAGACGATTGTCTGTCCTACGTACATGAAAATGAATTTATAAAGCTAAGCATGGGAATGCCCGCCTCAGCTAGATCATGAAAATATTATGAAGATAATGTATTGTGTTGTATCTTATTACAGGTCTCCTCCCAGCTTGAAAGAACTTCGGATCCTCATGATAAAGCATTTCACCCGACATCAAAAAAAGATTAACGTCCTCATGCTTTAGGGGGAAACTGTTATAGACATTTTTGGGCACTGCAACCCCAAGCATAAAATGTCCATAAACCAAGGGCTCCTAAGTCCCTAAAAGTGTTGTTCTAACCCCTAAAGGAACAAGGTCAACTGATTACAGCTTCTCCCAAAGGTTCTCCATTAAAAACTACTCAGAACTGGTCAAAACAGGATCATTTCACCTGCTCCATAGGCAAAGTGTGTTGCATCTCACCTAAGTACACTCTGTGGGTGCATTGCATTTCAAAAAGCCCTTCTATGGGGTGCGATGGGCGAGAAGTGACAAATGGCAGTGTCAATCCGCGAGGTGGATGTTAGCTACCTATACCAATAGGTTTCATATTTCATGATGGACAAGGGAAATTCCAAATATGCTTTGCTTTGATTACGCAAAGATCCCATATTTCCTAGAGAATACAAGGTGTGTAAATAGCTTAATGTGTCCCAATTTTGATGGATGGTCCAACAGTCTAATCTGGATCATTCCACGGTTTAAATTTCCAGTTGTAGAATAGAGAAAGAAGTCTGTCCAAACTGTTTAATCTTGGCAGACAAGTAGCTTAGGTAGAGAAATTAAGGTTCCCAACTGCTTAATCTGGGACCTTGGAAGAAATAAGGGTAGAAGTAGATAGAAAAAACAAGAGAAAAAGCCAGAGAAAAGAAAAGGCAAGTAAGGGTCTGCAAGTCCAAGTGCACCCTCCAAGAAGAAACAAAAAATGCTAGGCAAAGTAGCTGGGTAAGTAGTTGGGGTTGCAGAAAGGTTATCTTTACCATTGCAGGTATGTTAACTTTGTTTACTAAAGCAAAGTCAAAACAATTGAGAAGGTGTTCTTCTTCATCAAGTTGCAGCAAGCAGGAAGCATGTCTAACCTCCCTTCTTCCCCTTTCCACTTCATTACTAACACTCCCTCATCAGCTGAGATTCATGGAAGAATATTATGGTTTCATGGTGGTTCTTAATCTTTTAGAAGCCACATTTCTTGTCTAAACTCTTTTCATTTTGATCTACTCCCTAAACTAAGTAAGTTTCAAATAAACTTAGTGATTTTCCCCCCTCATTCACATATCCCCCCATATTAACTCTAACTTTACTATGTAAATCCCCTATATTACCTTTCCCCTACTAGTATTAACACCATGGTGTATAAACCCCAAATTTTGTATAAATATCCCTCCCCTGGTATTATAGCCAATAAGTCCTATGTTAGGGATCAAATGACACCTGGTCATCTTGATAAACCTAAGCCAAACCCTCTTCCCCCTTTCCAAATCCATTTGTTAACTCATTACCCCCATTTGCACATAAACTTTGTAAAAACCTTGTTCTACCCTTACCCGCTCCAAATTGCCAAGTAATGCATCAAAACCCACTTTTTTCCTTTATCCAAAGTCTGAAGGCCGGGTGCATTTTTGCAAATTATCCATGAAAAACCCATAATCTAATGTTTTTTTTGCCAAAGCGCATACCCCGATATACATTAACTCAACCCTGCCCCCTTCCATATTGACCGATCGTTTTATTGACCCCGACAGCCGTCCGATCGAAGCTTGAACACCCAATGGCTCTTATCACATCGGAGCGGCTCCGACGTCCGCTATTTACCCGCTATATCCACCTATCACCTCACCCTCCCGACTACCGTCGGATCGGACCCACGGGATCCGACGGCCCTCATTGATATCGGGTTGGGCCCGGCGTCCACCCTTTAGCACCCGAGAAGGTGACGAAGGGGTACGTCAGGCCTCTGCCACGCGTCCCCTTCTCGTTTTCTCGGGTCAGACTCTGACACAAGCCAGGCCGTATCGTGACCGCTCCGAGAGACCGTAGCGGCTATGGCACTTAACCGTAACCGTCAGAGCATTACCGCCCGGTTTGCCAGTGCCACATCATGCCCACGTCAGAGCCATGCCTCCAGCGCATCAGTACCTTTGTCCGCATCTGCGCCATCATATCTGCCACCGCATCATCCACATGGACCAACAGCAGCTCGCCACCTCACCCGATGACGTCATGCTGACGTCATCCGGCCTTGACCCACCAATGACGTCATGCTGACGTCATCCCAAAAAAGGCGCCAATATTGCCAAAAATCTGTTTTTAGGCCAAAATCTCGCGTTCTTTCCACTTTTGGCAAAAAGCTCTACTGTTGTTTCTGCATGCTGCTCACGTCCAAATTACCACCAACCTGCTGAAGACGAGTTCGAGACCGCCAGAGCCTCTGCCGCGCCCGCATTCGTAACGTTTGCCGACGAATCCACCAGGTATTCTTCAAAATAACCTCATAAACCTGGTTTTATCCATAATTCCGTAAATAAACCTGTTAACAGACTTTAAAACTCTATTTTCACCGTTGAAAACACTGTGACCTGCACTTATATCTAGCCAGTGAAGCCATTAGACTCCTGCAGGGCCACATTTGATAAATTAAGCTGAAGTTCACAACTAGTTCGCGCAGTCGTGAACTAGGAACCTTAACTGACCAAATTCACCACAGAAAATACTCTTGGTCAGTCCTGCTACTGTTTTATCAATCCTTCAAACAGTATTTCAATTGTTGTTGGATCAATTCTCCCTCTGGTTCAGAGAATTTTATAAACAGTGAGCAGTTCACCAAATTTTGTTTTTGAAAATATAAATTGTTGAGCAAAGGACAGCTTAAAAAAGATCAGCATACATTCAAGATTAAAGCTGAGCCAACTCAGCAGAAATTTCGGCCAAAAAAGCAAAGTATAAAGCTACAGGTGTCCAGGGCCGAGAAAATACAGCGCAGCAAATATAAAGGCACATTTATCAGCATTAAAGCAAAGCGTTTCAACCGACTCAGTGACCTCCAAAGGTCAAAATATCCTCTGACAGAATTAAAGAGCATTTATGTTGCATTCAAAGCTGTAATAACTTCTTTTCTACTTTCTGAACAAAGTAATGAAGATATTTCTCCCTCAGATGACTCAATGCCTGAGATATTTTGTGTAAGCTTTCCTATAAAGTCCCCTTCGCATGAGTTTGCAAGGGTTGTTGTTGATTTCTCCTGAAGAAGTTCTTATGCTGTAATCCTTTCAGAAGTTTAATAAAGAATGTGATGGAATTTCTCGGATTTCTGAGGTGTTGAATGCGTTCTGGTGTTTGTTGAAACTGTTGGATTCCTGTGTATCACACAATACAATAAGTCTCCGTAACTCTCTCTGTTATGTATTTTTGATCCATATATGTTTCTAATTTTGAATATTTAGCAACAAGGAAAAAGAATAACTTTCAGGATTTATTCAATGAATACCCTGAGTTCAATCTGTGTTGTTAATGAATGTTTTCTTCAGCTGTACTCTTGATAAGTGTAATTCTTAATTGCTGCACTTTCAGAATGCATCTTTCACAGTGACCTTCGTCACAGGAATTCAAGTTTGCTCCTGTGCGACGTATTTCACTTTCACCTCACCAGCTTAATAGAAAATTCTTAATTGCTTTCTATTGGCTGACATGCCTCACCATTCAAGTTAAATTTGTTTGTCTGAGATACACAATCGGCCCTCCAGTTTGAACACCACCAATCCTGCATTTCAAAGCATTTCACAACTCCAGACTCCATTGCCCAATGATATATTACTCTCTAAACACTACATCTTAAGCCCTGAAAGAAATCCTTCAACCAAAACATAAACCAAAACCTGAGCATAATACCTAGCCTAAAACACCATCATAACAGAGACAAATCATAAAGAGAGAGCCCTCTCTGATTACAGTTTGGCTAGAAACTGTGATCCAAAGATTGGTTAGTGGTTACCCCGGCCGTATTCCCTTGGGAGTCATAGGGAACAACCTGGGTGTTAACATAATTGGCGACTCCGCTGGGGAGTGCTTGAGTTTTTTCAATTACCATATATTTTCATAGCTACTATCAAGCCTGAAATCAGCCAAGAGGCCTTTAATCTGTTTCTGTATCACATTAACAGCTTTAGGGAGGAGCTTGTTTAGGGAATCTTCATCTTAGCTCTGAGAATATATAGCCATTCTAAAATCTTCATCCAGTCCTTTCAGATATAAAAATTTCCTGCAAAATTCCAAAAAACAGTTAGAAGCTGGCTCCTAAGAAAAATCCACGGCACACTAGGGCAAATCCTGACCCTAATCCACCCATCATTGTTGATAATCCAAATACCATCCCTAGAAACATTAGGAGGCAGCAAAGGCAGGAGCAACCTACTGATTTGACTTCAGAGTCAGATCATCCCAGCCTCATCCCTACTCCATGCAAGGTCCTTTTCCGGTCTACCCCTAGTTCCCCTAGCTCACCGTCCACATCTCAAACTCCTCCTCTCACATCCTCATCCACTGTTCATATCCCCTTGACCAACACTCTAGGTTCACCCTCACTTGTCACCCCTGTGGTACCCGCTGTTCCTATTATCCCAGCTGCCCCCATTAATCCTCTAAATCCTGTAAATATGGCTAACAGATACGCACCCTTGCAGATACCAGCTAATGCTGCAGCTCTACCTCAAGACTACCAAAGCAAAATCTCATATTTTGACTCCAATGGCCCTCTGACAGCTGTCCAGCATGCGAAGAAGATGCAAGACCATTTTGAGACCTATGAAATAGATGATGACAGTGTCAGAATGAGGATGTTTGTTCAAAGCCTAACCGGGGATGTAAGGACTTGGTTTAGATCCCTGAATGCAAACTCCATTACAACTCCTGATGAACTGTATCAAGCCTTTACTACTAGATGGGAAAAGAAGAAAGATCCTCTGCACATACTTGGGGAATATGACACTATCAAAAGAGGTCCTCAAGAGACTGTTTTGGAGTATTGTGCCAGATTTAACAATGTATATAATGCGATTCCGCAAAATTTAAGACCCCCTCCTGATTTAGCTTTGTATAAATTCCCTGATGGTTTTGACCCTGACATGGCCTATCAGTTAAAAGAAAGAGATCCTCCGTCCCTTGCAGAGGCCCAAAGAGTTGCTGTCACAGTGGAAGCTAACCTGATTGCCAAAAGAAACAGAGCAAGGTTGGAGAAGAGGACTGTTTTCAAAGAGGAACCCTCTGCCTTTGATCAAAAGTTAGATGCAATACTTACTGGAATGAAAAGATTAGGCGATAGAGTGGAATCGGTTGAGAGAAAATCATCATGGGAAGCACCACAAAACTATCCTCCTAGGAATCCAAATTTTAGGAGAACTCAAAACCCAAATGTTGGCAAGGCCAGTGCTGACCAAGACATAAGACCCCCTTTCCAAGAAAATTATGCAGAAACTTCCACATCAACAGAGCCCAATGAAGATCCTGACATTAATTTAATGGGTCTAGACGGTGAAAGTCAAGTTTTCTTAACACAAGAAGATCATGAGGATGATGAAATCAAACTGTTCCAAACTAAATCAGGTGAATCCTTTGACTTTAAACAAGGCTATGACACTGCTGTTTATGAAGTCCATAAAGAATACAAGCTGAGGAGCAGAACTGTGAATGTTAACTAGCCTGAAAAGAAAAAGGATAATCGGCAGCCTGAAGGAGTCACAGGCACATAACCTAATGACAAAATAAATTCACATACACAAGAAGTGATTGTTGAGGAGATCACCGAACCACTGTCCATAAAACAGCAGCCTATGGTCACTTCCCCTTCTCATCCTTATTCAACTATTTCTCCTCAAGAGATGAGTAAAAAGGATAAGTCCCAAAATCAAGATAAAAATCAAGAAGAAGATTTAATGAATAAGGAGAGGACTGTCACCTATAACCCCAGGACCCAATCTGAAAAATCCTTTGATCTAGAAACTGAAATTGGCAAAATAAAGATAGCTATTCCTCTCTTGGAACTAGCCAAGCATGACATCTATAAGCTACAGATCAAAAGGTCCCTTCAACTCACTAGCAACAAAGATGATGTCAATGTGCTGGATGACACTCCAGAATTGTTATTTGGCCCAGAAGTGGATGGAAAAACAATAGTCACAGGGGTACTACCTTTTTATGTCAGCCTACATATTCATGACAAAATACTACACAATGCAATGTTTGATTCAGGTGCTTCTCACAACCTCATGCCAAAAGCAGTCATGGAAAGACTGAATTTGGACATAACAAGACCATACAAGGACCTCTTTTCCTTTGACTCCAGCCAAGTCAAGTGTCTAGGTCTCATAAAAGATTTATGTGTGTCTTTGGTTCAATACCCAAACAAGACAATCCTAATGGATGTGGTAGTTGCTGATATCCCACCTAAGTATGGGATGCTGTTATCAAGATCATGGGGAGCTAAACTCCAAGGTTCCCTACAATTAGACATGTCATATGCCACCATCTCTGTTTTTGGGCAACCAAAAAGACTCTACAGAGAAACACTAATGAAATACATGGTCAGCAGTGAAGAAAAGCCTCAAAACTTTCCTATATATGCTGTCCATTCAGACATAGACTCATACATTCTCTTCAATGACACCACAACTCCCTCAAAAGGTGAGGTTGAAACCAAGATATTCATACAAGAGAAAGACTCAAATGAAAGTATCACCACCCATGAAACAGCAGTCAATCAAACACTAGATACTGCTGCTGTTCTAAATCTCAAGCATACCCAATCAAATGATGAAACTGTCCTAGAAGACGAGCTAAAGGAAAAACCACAACTTCTACTCACATTGCCAGCCCATGAAAAGATCATTAAAACTCCTTCCCAACAGGACATTCTATGGTTCCTTGAATTTGATGGCTCAGTCAACAAATTAGGGGCGGGAGCTGGAGTTTGGGTACACAATAAGGAAAACAGTCATGCAGAAGGCAGAGCCTATAGATTAAACTTCAGATGCACTAACAACATGGCTGAATATGAGGCTCTTTTACTAGGTCTCAAGTTAGTAAAGTCCCTACAAGCGATAAAAGTGTCAATCCTAGGAGATTCAGACCTAGTTATCCAACAAGTGAAGGGAAATTTTGTCACCAATGATAAAAGATTGAGGTCTTATAGGTCTGCTGTTGCTGATGTACTAAACTCCTTCTTTGAATTCCAAATCACCAAAATTTCTAGGACCTATAATCTGCATGCTCATAGTTTGGCCACATTTGCAAGTACTTGCAAATTGCCATCGGGAGCTAACAATTGTTTCACAGCTGAGATAAAACACAGACCCTCCATTCCAAACAATGTTAAAGATTGGCAAGTATTTGAGGATGATATACAAATAAACAATTTTTTAACTTTGCAACAAGAATTTGCAGGATTAAATATTGACATTGAGACAGCAAGTCAATCACAAATACTTGAGACAGCAAGTCCATCACAAATACAGTTCCAACAGATTACTCACCCAATATCACCCAGAACAGCAAAGCAAATACTAAATCCAACTATTTTCAACATAGACAACATTCAGCAAATTCAACCAAACAATTGTGAGGAAGTAGCCAATGTTGAAACTGAAATCATAGAGTTGAAAGACAATTTTCTACCAACAGGCCTAACTCCCCTAGAAGACATCTTTGACTCAAATGATATTCCCAGAAAACCAAAAATGCAGCCCTTGAATGCAGCCATTGAAGAATGCAACATAGGTACAATTGACAAACCCAAAATAATTAAATTGTCTGCATCTTTGCCGCCTGATCAAAAGCCCAAATACATTGACCTCTTTAAAGAGTTCCAGGATGTCTTTGCATGGAGTTATGAGGACCTAAAGTCCTATGACACCTCTGTCATCCAGCATACTATCCCTCTCAAGTCTGATCAAAAGCCCTTTAAACAAAAATTGAGGAGAATCAATCCTATGCTTCTCCCAGCAATGGAACAAGAAGTACAGAAAATGTTTAAGGCAGGCATCATAGCACCAATCAGATTCTCTGAATGGATCTCCAACTTAGTCCCTACAAGAAAGAAGACCGGTGAAATTAGGCTGTGTGTGGACTTAAGGAATCTGAACCAAGTATCCCTCAAAGACAACTATCCCTTACCTAAGATGGATCATATTCTCCAAAGAGTGGTAGGGGCCTCAAGGATCTCATTACTTGATGGATTCTCGGGTTTCAACCAAATCCTAGTACACCCTGATGATCAAGACAAAACTGCATTTACAACCCCATGGGGAACTTTCAAGTATGTTAAAATGCCTTTTGGTTTGAAGAATGCCGGGGCAACATTTCAAAGAGCAATGGATATTGCTTTTGCGAAGGAGATTCATGATTTCCTTGTCATTTATTTAGATGACCTCTAACCTTTTTCCAAATCTGACCAAGAACATTTGAAACATTTGAGACAGATCTTCCTAACATGTAGGAAATATGGAATTTCGTTGAATCCCAAAAAACCCCTGTTTGGTTTAGAGGAAGGTAAACTATTGGGCCACATCATCTCTAAAGATGGCATAAGAATTGATCCAGATAGGATACAAGCTATCCTACAAATGCCCCACCCAAGAAATATAAAAGAATTGCAAGGATTCTTGGGAAAAATCAACTTCTTAAGGAGATTTATCCCAAATCTGGCCGAGTTGATCAGATTGCTAAATAATATGCTAAAGAAAGATTCAAAGGTGAAATGGACAGTTGAAGCAAATCAAGCCTTTGAAGGTATAAAGCTGGCCCTTACCCAGACCCCAATCCTGACCAATCCTCAATTTGACAGGGAATTCATCATCTTCTCTTTTGCCTCCCAGCATACTATTGCTGCTGTTTTATTACAGAAAGATGACCAAGGAAATGAGAAGCCTATTGCCTTCTTTAGCAGAGCTCTTAGAGATGCACCTCTGAAATATCAGATCATGGAAAAGCAGGCTTATGCTTTGGTCAAGGCCATTAAAGACTTTAGGATTTACATCCTTTATTCCCATGTTGTGGCTTATGTACCAAGTCCTATTGTCAAAGACATTCTCACCCAAGAAAACTTAGAGGGCAGAAGAGGAAAGTGGATCGCCAACATTTTGGAATTTGATATTGAGATAAAACCAACTAAACTAATAAAAGGGCAAGGTCTGGCCAAGTTAATGACAGAAGAAAATTTCCAAGCCCTAGATATCAATCAGCTGGACAGTGAAACAGAGCTGGCGACTCCAAAGATCAATGTAGCCTTTGAACAATCTCCTTGGTACTCTGATATCTGTTATGTCTTACAAAACCTGTGTGCTCCTCCAGGACTGTCCAGAACTAAGTGTAGGTTCTTAAAAATGAAAACAACGAGATTTTGTGTAATGGATGGCAATTTGTTTTGGAAAAACCATGAAGGTATATTGCTGCACTGTTTAATTGAAAATGAAACTAACAAAATCATGGAAGAATTTCATGCAGGTGACTGTGGTGGACATTTGTATTGGAAGTCCACTGTGGACAAAATACTGAGGGCCGGTTATTACTGGCCCACCATGTTCTCTGATGTCAAGAAATTCACAACCTCATGTCATAAATGCCAAGTGTTTGAGGGGAAAAGAAAGCTACTGCCTCTTCCCTTAAAGCCTATTGCAACAGAGAGACCGTTTCAACAATGGGGCTTGGATTTCATTGGGGAAATTCATCCCTCATCTTCAGGACAGCACAGATGGATTTTAACAGCAACAGACTATTTCACTAAGTGGATTGAAGCTGCCCCATGTAGACAAGCAAATGATTCAATAATCATTCAGTTCTTGGAGAACAACATACTGGCTAGATTTGGCTGTCCAGACAAAATAATAACAGACAATGCTGCTGCTTTCAGATCCAAGAAAATGGTGAACTTTTGCCATAAATTTCATATTACTTTGGGCCATTCTACTGCATACTATCCCCAAGGAAATGGCCTTGCTGAGTCATCAAATAAAAGCCTGGTGAACATCATAAAGAAGGTGTTGGAAGAAAATAAAAAGAATTGGCATAAGAAACTAGTCAATGCCTTATGGGCAGATAGACTAACAACCAAAAGATCAATTGGGATCAGCCCTTATGAGTTGGTTTATGGACTAGAAGCCAAATTTCCCTCATCACTAGGAGTGCCTGTTATGAAACTTCTCCAAGAAAGCCAAGCTGAACCAAATGATATGCAAAGAAGGATTAATCAGATCATATGTCTGCAGCAAACCAGAGATCAAGTTTTCAGCAGAGTTCAAGTATTACAAGAAAAACTAAAGAAGGCCTTTAACAGAAGAACCAAAGCAGAAGATTTTAATGTTGGTGATAAAGTCCTCAAGTGGGATGCAAGGAGAGAAGACAAAGGAAAACATGGAAAATTTGATTCCTTATGGAGAGGACCATTTTCTGTCCAAGCAGTGCAAGGTAACAACACTTACTTCCTAAAAAGTCTTAGTGAAACTGACTTGGATGAAGGTCCTGTCAATGGCAGGATGCTGAAGCACTATTTTGACTATTTCCCATGACTGCAGCCTGAGGTTCCCTTGTATATATGCAGATGTATATATTATTTTCTGTTTAGATTGTAAAAATGCAGTTTTTTGAAGATTATTGACTATCAGCAGAAGGCACATAGAATCAGAGATAAACCAAGAAGGAAAAGCACAATTTTGGCATTTCAAAGCAGCATACGGCAAGTTTTGGGTAAAACATGTCAAGGGCCAAGGCAATCTGGCCTGCTGTTCTTGGTCTTTCAAATGAAAAACCATCCCCATGTGGAGCCACTGTTAGCTACCTATACCAATAGGTTTCATATTTCATGATGGACAAGGGAAATTCCAAATATGCTCTGCTTTGATTATGCAAAGATCCCATATTTCCTAGAGAATACAAGGTGTGTAAATAGCTTAATGTGTCCCAATTTTGATGGATGGTCCAACAGTCTAATCTGGATCATTCCATGGTTTAAATTTCCAGTTGTAGAATAGAGAAAGAAGTCTGTCCAAACTGTTTAATCTTGGCAGACAAGTAGCTTAGGTAGAGAAATTAAGGTTCCCAACTGCTTAATCTGGGACCTTGGAAGAAATAAGGGTAGAAGTAGATAGAAAAAACAAGAGAAAAAGCCAGAGAAAAGAAAAGGCAAGTAAGGGTCTGCAAGTCCAAGTGCACCCTCCAAGAAGAAACAAAAAATGCTAGGCAAAGTAGCTGGGTAAGTAGTTGGGGTTGCAGAAAGGTTATCTTTACCATTGCAGGTATGTTAACTTTGTTTACTAAAGCAAAGTCAAAACAATTGAGAAGGTGTTCTTCTTCATCAAGTTGCAGCAAGCAGGAAGCATGTCTAACCTCCCTTCTTCCCCTTTCCACTTCATTACTAACACTCCCTCATCAGCTGAGATTCATGGAAGAAGATTATGGTTTCATGGTGGTTCTTAATCTTTTAGAAGCCACATTTCTTGTCTAAACTCTTTTCATTTTGATCTACTCCCTAAACTAAGTAAGTTTCAAATAAACTTAGTGATTTTCCCCCCTCATTCACATCTCCCCCCATATTAACTCTAACTTTACTATGTAAATCCCCTATATTACCTTTCCCCTACTAGTATTAACACCATGGTGTATAAACCCCAAATTTTGTATAAATATCCCTCCCCTGGTATTATAGCCAATAAGTCCTATGTCAGGATCAAATGACACCTGGTCATCTTGATAAACCTAAGCCAAACCCTCTTCCCCCTTTCCAAATCCATTTGTTAACTCATTACCCCCATTTGCACATAAACTTTGTAAAAACCTTGTTCTACCCTTACCCGCTCCAAATTGCCAAGTAATGCATCAAAACCCACTTTTTTCCTTTATCCAAAGTCTGAAGGCCGGGTGCATTTTTGCAAATTATCCATGAAAAACCCATAATCTAATGTTTTTTTTGCCAAAGCGCATACCCCGATATACATTAACTCAACCCTGCCCCCTTCCATATTGACCGATCATTTTATTGACCCTGACAGCCGTCCGATCGGAGCTTGAACACCCAACGGCTCTTATCACATCGGAGCGGCTCCGACGTCCGCTGTTTACCCGCTATATCCACCTATCACCTCACCCTCCCGACTACCGTCGGATCGGACCCACGGGATCCGACGGCCCTCATTGATATCGGGTTGGGCCCGGCGTCCACCCTTTAGCACCCGAGAAGGTGACGAAGGGGTACGTCGGGCCTCTGCCATGCGTCCCCTTCTCGTTTTCTCGGGTCAGACTCTGACACAAGCCAGGCCGTATCGTGACCGCTCCGAGAGACCGTAGCGGCTATGGCGCTTAACCGTAACCGTCAGAGCATTACCGCCTGGTTTTCCAGTGCCACATCATGCCCACGTCAGAGCCATGCCTCCAGCGCATCAGTACCTTTGTCCGCATCTGCGCCATCATATCTGCCACCGCATCATCCACATGGACCAACAGCAGCTTGCCACCTCACCCGATGACGTCATGCTGACGTCATCCGGCCTTGACCCACCAATGACGTCATGCTGACGTCATCCGAAAAAAGGCACCAATATTGCCAAAAATCTGTTTTTAGGCCAAAATATCGCGTTCTTTCCACTTTTGGCAAAAAGCTCTACTGTTGTTTCTGCATGCTGCTCACGTCCAAATTACCACCAACCTGCTGAAGACGAGTTCGAGACCGCCAGAGCCTCTGCCACGCCCGCATTCGTAACGTTTGCCGACGAATCCACCAGGTACTCTTCAAAATAACCTCATAAACCTGGTTTTATCCATAATTCCGTAAATAAACCTGTTAACAGACTTTAAAACTCTGTTTTCACCGTGGAAAACACTGTGACCTGCACTTATATCTAGCCAGTGAAGCCATTAGACTCCTGCAGGGCCGCATTTGATAAATTAAGCTGAAGTTCACAACTAGTTCGCGCAGTCGTGAACTAGGAACCTTAACTGACCAAATTCACCACAGAAAATACTCTTGGTCAGTCCTGCTACTGTTTCATCAATCCTTCAAATAGTATTTCAATTGCTGTTGGATCAATTCTCCCTCTGGTACCTGAAACTCAAACTTTCATTGTAAGAAATCACTTCTGTGCTGTGCTGCTCACTTCAAACAGTTCACCTGCAAGACAGAAGCTTAGTAGACCATGGAAACTCCAATTGCACTGAACATCAAGCCTCTCAATGCCCCTCAAAGGGAGTTGGAATGGAAAGCTCTGGGAGATATGGATTATCAAATGTTAGACATTTTCCCAATGCGCTCTAAATATAATATTCAGATGCTAAATGAGTTGAAAGCCCAACACCTTAGTGGCGCTGATATCCTAGGGATTTGGGACTCAAATTTGCCCATCTACAACCTCCCTCAGGTCAATCCTATGCCAGAATTGATCCACAGATGCCAGGAGTGCTATGATCCATGCCAAAGAGCTGTTCTCAGCCCCACAGGCTCAATTCTATTCCATATCACCCCAGAGAGCATAAATGAGATGCTGCATTTCCACACTGCTAAATCATTGACCCCCCTCTACATGCAGAATTTGATAAAGAAGGGGACTAAGTTGTCAAATGATCAAATCATCAAAATTAATCAGCTGTTTATACAACCAGGCTCTGAAGCCATCAGAACTCCTCCTATTGGATATCCATACTTGAATGACTTGGGCAGAATGCTGGTGGACTTGATCAGCTATGTCCTAGGGTTCAGGGGAATTGAGGATGTGGATGATAGTATAATGGCAATGCTGTCTATATTCTCTCCCGGAAAGCCTCCAGCTGTACATTATGACTATGCCACATACATTGCAGACAAGATCCATGAGCAGCTAATGAATCTGCAAAGGGAGAGATTGTTTAGATACTCTTCATACATCTACCATCTACTCTTGTTTTATCAACCAGACAGCTTCCCAATTCCCTTGAAGAAAGTTAATGCCCAGGGGAATCCAAGGTCAGTTGTGTTTTGGACCTCAGTTTTTCACAGCAGCTCTGTGTCACCATACACATACTGTGAGTTCGTAGACTTGTTCATTCATCCAGCTATGACATTATTGTATGGTGTTCCTCCTCCAAGGTTAACTGATGACATGAGGAGAGTTCTCCATCTCTCTAAAAATACAGCGTTGGTGATTGGTACTTCTACCAACACCACACAGTAATCAGAATATATGGCTGTGAGTTGAAGCCTTATAGGTTGCCCAGGTATGTCCCTATGAGACTTTTTGCCTTAGAATACTTCAGGCAATTTGGAAACGCTGACTGCCACCACTTCCAAAGCAAGAACAAGAAAGTGCAGCTGAAGGTAAGGAGCCAGCTGGGCCCTTTCCTATATAATAAAAGAGAAGAGGGATGGAAAGAGGCAAATGATATCCTAGAGGCTCTCAAATTGCAAACTAGCTTTGAGTGGATACCCTATGACCCCAATCATTTTGTTTCCCTCAGAAGAATAAAATACAAATTGGGTACCTATGCACATATGAGACTGCCAAAGATTGAGCAGTATGCCAATACATTGAGATGGACAGAGGGCACCCTAGAAGAGGAATTTACTGATGAAGAGCTGCTAGAAAGAGAGGCTAGAAATATTCAAAAAGAAGCTGACTTGGAAACTTGTGCACAGGTTCCCCTCTCATATAGAAGGCAACTCGGAGCAGCCACCTCATCGTCAACAACACATCAGCAAGCTGCCGTGAATACTGCACAGACATCCAGCAAAGGCAAAGAAAAGCAGGTGGAACAGCCACCTCCTATGACAGAAGAGCAAGTGGAAACACTAGTGCAGCAACAAGAAGAGATGGTGCAGCAGCAAGAAGAACAGCAACAACAGGAAGAACAAAAGCAGGAACAGCCTGCCCAGCAAGAAGAAACAGTGGAAACCCCCAAGACCACTGAACAAACTGTGCCTCCAAGGCAAGAAACTCCAGCTGATGCATCAATCCTCCAAACTCCTCAAAGGGAGGATACATTTATTTTTAGAAAAAGGGACAGAGAGACTCCCCTTACAACATCAGCAACTCATGGGGAGAAAAGACAGAGAGTCAACCCCTTCTCAGAAGAAGAGATGCCAATGGGGAAATCTTTTGGTATGGGCCCACCCAGCAGAGAAGCTTCAACCAGTTCCTGCCAGTAGGAACAGGACAGAACTATGGGAGGAGAGGTCAGCTCCTCCAGCCAGCAAAGGGAAGGAGAAAAGAGCATCAAGCAGCAATTTATAGACATTAAGAGGAGAAATGAGCCCATCAGGATACAGTTGTATAACCATCTGTTAAACATGGCTCCCACCAATCAACAAAGACTCATGTCTGCCTTTGATGTGCAGGAAGGCAAAATGATCATGAGTCATTTTAAGCCAACAGCAGTGCAGCCACAATCTGCCTCTGACTACTTAAGGACTAACCTGGAAGTCCTTGCCAAAGATATCCACCCAATGGATAAGATAGAACTGCACAAGCAAACAGGTGAAATGGTCTATGCTTCCTTAGCAGACCAAACATTGGATAACTACAGGCTACAGAATAGCCTTAATAATACAGCCTCTCAACTAGAATTGGAGAGAGCATCATCTCAGGCAAAGGACAACAGAATAAGGTCCTTAGAGGATATCATCATAGAGATTGGGCATGATCCCAAAGATATCAAGGGCATACAAGAGATACTAAAGCTGAGGGATGCAGACATGGCAGCTTTGAGGAGAAAGATTAAACTTCCAGCCACAATTCACCCTCAAACAGATGAAGTGGCTCAGCAGAGACATGAGCAGGATGCCACAGATCTGCTCATATCTCTCTACAAGCAGCTCCTCCAAACACAAGAAAAGCTGGGAGAATCAGAGGCCGCACAAGCAGCATTGCAGACAGCACTGAAACAAAGAGAAGAGGGTCAGACCTCTCAGCCTCCTCTGATCATCAATCTTGAGGAAACTGCTCCTATCACTGCTCCTCCTCCTCAACAGACCGAACAGACAGCAACATCTACTTCAGCAGCACCTCCACCAACAGAGCAGGCCCCTAGCTTGGACATGCAAAAGCTAAAAAAGGAGATTCAAGCCTTGGAAGCTCAAATGGCAGCGCTGAATGAGACCAGGGATAAATTGGCCAAGGTGAATGACAGATATGATAAATCCAAGCAAGCTGTGGCAGAGAAGGGCAGGGAGGTGAAAGCCCTCAAAGACAGGATAAAAGAGCTAGAAAATGAGCTCAAATTAGATAAAGTTATAGCTGGGCTTAAGGCAATGCTATGGGCCAACATTGGCCAGTCTATTACTGACCAATGGCAGTATATAGAGACAATCCATGAGCAGCTAGAACTCATCCCAAAAGCACAAGCTGAAATTCACAAGTCAAGGGCTGCTCTAGGCAACATGCCTGAAGTTGCCACCAGGATGATCAATGTGCTGAATTATAAAACAAGTACTCAGTTGGAAAAAATGGGAATTCCCAACAGAACCGAGACCATTCAGTCGATCAAAAGGGTTCTCACATTGAGAAATTTGGTGCAGACATTAGATAGAAGAACCCAGGACATGCAGACAGAGGTGAAGAGGTTCATGGATAAATTCTTGGTGCTGCAAAACAGAGGACTCCCTAGCTTACTGAACAGCGCAGGGAGACTGCTCATTCATGAGCAGTATGCCAAAAGAGTGAATGCATTTGCCACAAACGAAATCAATGAGAAGCCCAGCAGCTCAGAAGAAACAGGGCCAGCTACAGGACAGACTATCTACAACAAGGTAGAACATCTATTTTTTATAATGCATGAGATCAATCACCTGTTTGAGGTGGCTCCCAATTTTTTCAAATATACAGAGGCAGAGGAGACTATGGATGCAATTCTCAGGCATCAACTCCCTACGCAAGACTGGTGGACAGATGCAATACAGAGAATTTTATAGACAGTGAGCAGTTCACCAAATTTTGTTTTTGAAAATATAAATTGTTGAGCAAAGGACAGCTTAAAAAAGATCAGCATACATTCAAGATTAAAGCTGAGCCAACTCAGCAGAAATTTCGGCCAAAAAAGCAAAGTATAAAGCTACAGGTGTCCAGGGCCGAGAAAATATAGCGCAGCAAATATAAAGGCACATTTATCAGCATTAAAGCAAAGCGTTTCAACCGACTCAGTGACCTCCAAAGGTCAAAATATCCTCTGACAGACTTAAAGAGCATTTATGTTGCATTCAAAGCTGTAATAACTTCTTTTCTACTTTCTGAACAAAGTAATGAAGATATTTCTCCCTCAGATGACTCAATGCCTAAGATATTTTGTGTAAGCTTTCCTATAAAGTCCCCTTCGCATGAGTTTGCAAGGGTTGTTGTTGATTTCTCCTGAAGAAGTTCTTATGCTGTAATCCTTTCAGAAGTTTAATAAAGAAAGTGATGGAATTTCTCGGATTTCTGAGGTGTTGAATGCGTTCTGGTGTTTGTTGAAACTGCTGGATTCCTGTGTATCACACAATACAATAAGTCTCTGTAACTCTCTCTATATGTTTCTAATTTTGAATATTTAGCAACAAGGAAAAAGAATAACTTTCAGGATTTATTCAATGAATACCCTGAGTTCAATCTGTGTTGTTAATGAATGTTTTCTTCAGCTGTACTCTTGATAAGTGTAATTCTTAATTGCTGCACTTTCAGAATGCATCTTTCACAGTGACCTTCGTCATAGGAATTCAAGTTTGCTCCTGTGCGACGTATTTCTCTTTCACCTCACCAGCTTAATAGAAAATTCTTAATTGCTTTCTGTTGGCTGACATGCCTCACCATTCAAGTTAAATTTGTTTGTCTGAGATACACAATCGGCCCTCCAGTTTGAACACCACCAATCCTGCATTTCAAAGCATTTCACAACTCCAAACTCCATTGCCCAATGATATATTACTCTCTAAACACTACATCTTAAGCCCTGAAAGAAATCTTTCAACCAAAACATAAACCAAAACCTGAGCATAATACCTAGCCTAAAACACCATCATAACAGAGACAAATCATAAAGAGAGAGCCCTCTCTGATTATAGTTTGGCTAGAAACTATGATCCAAAGATTGGTTAGTGGTTACCCCGGCCGTATTCCCTTAGGAGTCATAGGGAACAACCTGGGTGTTAACAGTGGAGAGGCATGGAATCTTCCAGAAACTTCTCCTATGACACTTGCCTCTCTGAATTCGACCAAGGATGAGTAAGAGATCATCAATATCCAAGTGGAAGCAAGAACTATCAGAGGGAAGACACTAATCAAATCACAAGCTGACTCATCTCCCTTATAGATATCTATATATGGATCCCTCATCCCAGAGATCCAGAGGCTGGAATTTTGCATCTTGTAAGGAATTGTTGTTGGTTTCTTGAGGCAACATCATAGTGTTGGGTGATCTAAGCTTTGAATGAGGTGAAGAAGGGCTTACTTGCTGAGAGGATGATGTTGGGTCAGAACAACTGGTTGTAACTCTCTTGGCTTTTTCTTGATTATCAATAAAGCTATCCAAGTTTTCCTCCATACTCTTGTGTCGTTTATGTTTTATGCATTTGTATGGTCAATTTACATCTGATCCTAGATTTTTTATGATAATAGATCCATGTTCTTGTATAGTGTTATGCTACTTTGATTCTACAGGTACTCTGTGAAGCTGGGTGTACAAAGGAGCAAGTAGCAAAGGACTATCAAAAGAGAGAGAAATCGAACTAGGAGCCAAGCGCAAGACAGAGGTTGGTCTCCTTTATTCTTCTCTCATTTATCTTTTATAAAGGAAAACGAAAGTAGTTTTACTTTGTTTGTTTCTAAGGTAGCTACCACACCTTAGTGGGATTAGCAGTTCTGCATAGAAACTTTTCCCTGTAACAATTAGGAACCTGCGTGTTAGCGTTGTTTGATTGTTGCTAGACCCATTTGGGCTAGTAGGGATCGCCTCTGTCTGCAGAGGGGATTTACCTCCACAACACCTCCACTTCAGGAAGTAAAGATAAACCGAAGCTGGAGATGGACCCCTCTATGGTGACAACTTTCCTCGAAACCTATATGAAGTTACTGCGCGATAGTAAGGCCGTAAAAGGGTTACATGAACTTATCAATTGATGTGTTGGGACCACGCCAGGTGAACTGCACGTAGTCCGTAAGATCGGAAAGCATAAGACAAGGATGGGACATGAAATGAGACTCACTATGTAGATCGAAGAATAAAAAATGGATCAAGTTATTCTGGATTTGGGATTAGATGTGAATGTCCTAGCGAAATAGACATGGGAGCAAATGGGGAGACCTGTGCTGCAATGCTCTCTGATTCAACTAAGGATGGCGAGCCAACAGAAAATCATACCCATGGGGTGGTTGCAGGGAGTGATCATGGATATTGGGTTAGGAAGTGCACTGGCAGATTTTGAAGTAATAGAGATTGTTGATGACAACAATCCCTACCCTGCGCTATTAGGAATTGACTGGGCTACTGATATGAATGGGGTAATCAATCTGAAGAAGTGAAAGATGATATTTAAAAAGAAACTACTCATAATACTACCCCTGGATCTTGTTGAATGATTCCGATATACGGAACTGGTCCGCGACTATGAGAGTGATGATGATATGGAATGCATCTAAAAAATAACAGCGTGAAACCAAAACTGGGTGAATCCCACCACGGATGAGCAGATTACATGGGAGCGCAAGAGTTCCTACACTTCAGACTCCGATGAAGAAATGGAACATTGGTAGAATCTGTTACACGAAATAACCACGCTAAATTGCAACACGATGACCCAATCATTGCATTGTGTGTCGTTTAAGGAAATAAGTCTTCCTACTTATGATGGACTGAATGAGGTAGATATCTTTTTGGATGCATTTGAGAGGGAGGTACCAGAAAAGCAACGCTTCCAGGACTTGGACTGGGCACTGCGCGCTACACTCGCAAGATGGCAGGGTACGCACAAGGTGAGCTTTGATGATTGGCACGAATGCAAGAGAATGATGCAAGCACAATTTGGGAAGCCTAAGATGCGACTGACAGACAAGTATGATGGGAAGAATGATTCGCGCACGCATATGGCCAAATGGACACGGGATTATGGAGAAAAGCCACAGCCTGAGTGGATTCACCTATTCTGCCATACCCTGGATGTTATCCCAATGAATTGGTATGTAGAAACAGAGCTTTGCCAAAGAGACAGGCGAATGGGATATCCTGCACAAAGGATTCATGATGACATTTAGTTTTGAGGCCGGGTTTGACGGTATTGAGGAAGCGCTACAAGAGGTGAAAGAAGCCATTTTTAGGATACGGTGGGATCCTTTAGACCTGACGTAGCTTGAATGGGCTACTTAGCTGAGTCACGCACTGGAATGCTATAATGTAACTACTGAAGAAGAGGATGAGGATCTGCAGAAGATTAACATTCCAGAGACAGAAGGCCACCGCAAGGTTCAGGGACCACAGATTAAGAACCCTCATATAACTGTGGCAGTGAAAACTAGACTAGTGAACATTGGTATGGAGACAGAACCCAAGTTCGCAAAGATTGGAGACTACTAGGACGACACGATGGTGGATAATGTTGTTGAGTTACTCCACGAATATTAGGACTTATTACCTACCAAGTTTATGGATTTTAAAGGAATAATCAGAGACCTGGGAGTGATGAATATCACGCTAAAGCCCAACGAAAAGCTAATTAAGCAGAGGCCTTACTGCTGAAATCCAAAATACAAGGAGAAGGTCTGCTTAGAGCTAAACAAAATGCTAGCAGCAGGCATCATTGAGCCTATGGAAGAATCTGATTGGGTAATCCCAATTGTGGTGCAAGAGAAGAAGCAGAGGGATGAGATAAGGATATGCATGGATCTTAGAAAGCTGAATGACACCTCTGTGAATGATCCTTTCCCAACTCCATTCACAGATGAGGTTTTGGTCAACGTAGGTGGCCAAGAAGCATACTCTTTCACTGATGGGTTCTCTGGGTACCACAAAATCAAAATCGCGCCGGAGGATAGGAGCAAGACAACCTTCGTGACTAAGTGGGGTTGCTTTCAATATATTGTAATGTCATTTGGGTTGAAGAATGCGCTTGCTATCTTTTCGTGCATGGTTCTTGCGGCATTCAAGGAATTTATTCATAAGTTCCCAGAGTTTTATTTTGATGACTGGACTTTATTTCGATTGGTTAAGCACCATGTAGCGAGCTTTCACTTCATGTTGGATACCTGTCGAAGATACCAGATCGCGCCATACCTCAAGAAGTGTTTGTTTTGCATTCATTTTGGTAACCTATTGGGGCATGTGGTTTGTAGACAAGGGCTAATGGTAGACCCTACGAAGATCATGGTGATTCTAAACTTGGAAGACCCGAGAAGTGTGAAATAGTTGTGCGCTACTCTAGGACATATGGGATATTACAGAAAGTTTATAAAAAGCTATGGCTAGATTACCGCACCGATGGAAAAATTATTGAAGAAGGATGTCTCGCTCTGCTAGAACGATGACTACAAGAAAATCCTAGATATATTGAAAGAAAAGATGGTTACCGCATCGATTCTAGTCTTCCCGAACTAGAAGAAAGAATTTCATGTCCATGTTGATGCATCATGTATAGCGCTGGAGGCAGTATTAACACAGGATGGTGAAGAAGGCTTGGACCACCCTATCACGTTCTCAAGTCGCAGATTATCCAAAGCAGAGAAAACCTATTGCACCACAGAGCGCGAAGGGCTAGCTATGGTGTATGCGCTTCAGAAGTATCGACACTACTTGCTAGGGTGTCACTTTAATATGTATAAGGATCACGTTGCGCTGAAGTACTTGGTCAATAAGACTGTGTTGGGGGGGAGCATCTACAGATGGCTCTTATTGTTCGAGGAATATGATTTTGAAGTTGTTGTGAAGCCCGAATGATTGAACGTGGGGCCAGACCATCTGTCGCGCATTGAGACAAGGGAGGAACCCACTGGTTTGGAGGAAGGATTACCTAACGTGTAACTCTTTGTTGTGCGTGTCACGAATGGAAATTTCGAGGATATAATACACTTCCTAACAACTGGAACTACACCAGAAGGATACTCTGTCTAACAAAAGAAGGAATTAGGAGTGTGTGCGAAATACTTCTCTGTCATTGCTGGGCATCTATACAAGATGGGGATTGATGAGATATTGGGAAGGTATGTACCTAAGCTTGAATGAAGCAGCATCCTTGTGGATGCTCATGGGGGTGCCGCGAGAGGACATTATGCAGGAAGAGCAACCACGCAAAATATTCTACGCACAGGGTTGTGGTGGCCAACCCTTCATCAAGATTCAAAACAATATTACAAGGCATGCGATGTATGTCAAAGAATAGGTAGGCCATTGGGCAGAAGCACAGCTGGTGAAGGATTGCATGGGCACGACTATCGTTAAGTTTCTATTTGAGCATGTACTGATGCAATTTGGTTGTCCAAATATCTTGATGAGTGATCGTGGTATGCACTTTCTGAATGAAACGATCAGCGCCCTGACGGAATAATTTCAGGTGTATCATCAAAAGAGCACACCTTACCACCCGCAGGCTAACAGGATAGTGTAGGCATTCAAAAAAGTGCTTGAAAACGCTCTAACCAAGGTATGCAATGCTCAACGAAGTGATTAGGACCTACACATACTTGCAATATTGTGGGCTTATCAGAAAACATGCAAAAAACTAACAAGACAGACACCCTTTAGGCTAGTATACAGGGTTGAAGCGGTGATGCCTATGGAATACATCATGCTTAGTCTACACATAGTAGTGCCCACATGTATGACAGATCGTGGGGCCCTGGAAGAGAGGCTCGCGCAGTTGGATGAGCTGGAAGAAGAGAGATTTTGGCTGGATTTCACTGGCAGGTCCAAAAGTAGCGTGAACAAGCGTGGCACGATTGACATATTAAGATGAGCACCTTTAAGGTAAATGATTTGGTGCTATTATATGATAGTAAGTTTGAAAATTTTCCAGGGAAACTCAGAATGCATTGGCTGGGGCCGTATGTTATTAAGGATATTACCGATTGTGGCGTGGTCCAGTTGGTTAAGTTGAATGGAGATTCCTTCACAGGAAAGTGAATGGCGTTTGTTTGAAGCCCTACACAGGTGGCCCGACCATCTGAATAGCCGACAGAAGCATAGTATTAGCGCTCCAAACAGCTGAAAGGAGGCGTGGGACTATAAACTACACTACCCGGGAGCTACGCGATTTCAGGACTGCGCGAAGTAGCAAAGTGTCACAGGGTCCGCAACAACACGAAGACAACTGCAGTGGTGCGCAGGTCAGCCAGAAAGTGACTGTTAACATCACTATTCACGATTTTATGGTTGGTTTGAGGCCAAATGGAGCGGGTGGTAGGCATTTAAGGCAAACTTTATGGGCTAGATTCTTGAAAATCTGCCGTTAATCTAGCATTAATGGGCCAAATGTGGGGGGAACAGTCGAATTCAAATTCGAAAGGCCCTATAAATTACAAGTGGTTGTCCAACAATCAACACTTGCCAATTTTGAGAACTGAGTTGTTGCGCGCTCAAGTATACATGAACCAAGAGCTATTCGAGACCGTGAAAGTGAATTCATTATTTGAGCTACTACTAGATACACTGCAAGAATTGTGGAATAGAGCTATGTGAGCACTCGTAGAAGAAATGGACACAAAAGCAATGATAGTCGAGGAAGCCGTGCAGGAAATTGCGGTAGTGGAAGCCCCAAAGAGCACCAGAATAATAGTCGAGGTCCCTAAATCACCCAGAACACCGCGACCTAAGAAGGATAAGTAAGCTATGATCCCGGTATGCGTCTCGCCTAGAAATCCACAGAGGACAAAGCTCACCTTGCAGGAAAATGGGAAGGCCATTAATTTGGAGGCCAACGAGGAGGAATCTGAAGAAATCCTAGTGGAGGAGGAGGGCGAGAAAATGGAAGTTGAAACCGAGGGTGCGAACCCTATTACTCGGTTACCTGAATATGTTCCTTCGCGCAAGGGTAAAGCCGAGGTGTCGAAGGACATAGATGAGAGCAAGAGCTCTTAGCAAACTCCGTTGTTCCCAAACGATATTGTTTTTGAGGAACCGCACTTGGCGCAGGTTCCTATGTTGAAGCTTGAAGATTGGGACCTCGTAGACCATGAGAAGTTCCTGCATTTATCACTTGAGAAGCTAATGCACCAAAGGATGGACGAGATGGATGGAAATATTGAATTAGAGCCACGCACATGGCTCATAGGTGTAGAGAAAGTCAGGTTGCTAAACCTGCTCTAGGTGTCGCATTACCACCGTGCCCCAGTGACTGTCTTCGTCATCAGGCAGTTGCTCTACTTGGTGCATGATGGGTGTTTGTGGCTAGAAGAGCCCATCCCCATCACAGACCATCTGATTCACCGAATTACATGGCCGCCTTACTCAGGGGAGGATCTAGCTAATATTTCCAAAGGAAAAGGTGGTGAGTTGGTCCTCACGGAAGAAATGAAGAAAAGGTTCAAGTTGGAGAAGAAGAAGTGAGGATACACCATCTCCAACATTAACAACCCTGTAGTCAAGGTCGTGACACAAATCCCAACAGGGAAGGTGATGCGAAAGTGCTACGGGGATGAGGTGCCCACGCCCGTGGTTGCACTAGCGGCCCAATGTGTGGAAGGAGTCTAGTTCAACTAGGTGAACTATCTATGCAGCGATTTCCTTGCGAATTGTTGCAAGGCACAGGAGCAGGGCAAAATGTTTCACTATGTGCGGCTCCTATTGTCGATAATACTGGTGGCATGGGAGTTTCTCGAAGATAGCCTGTTCCCTTCAGTCACGCAAGACCTTCCAGAGGCAGCGAAGTACGCTTCGCTATGGGCGACCAAGGACGTGCAGTGTATCAGAGAAAGCAAGATATTTTGGATATTAATGGAGATGAATATCTGGATGGGGATCAATTGCAACTGCAGCTGTCACCCATAGTCTATGCCAGTTTACAGAGCTTTGTAGAGTTCAAAACATATTTCTGCCATGTTTTTATGAGGGCGTGGAAGGCCCCTACAAAGAAATGGTAAAACTTACCATACCTGGTGACTGATGATGTCATTTTCGTAGTTCTTGAGTCTTGGCTGCCAGAGCGGAACGCTCCAGCTGGCTCCGCGGTGGAAACAGACAAGTCTGTCGCACAACGCAAGATGGAAGAGACAAAGCTTTAAATGGTGTGGCTGGCAGAGAAGCACAGAAAAGAGGAAGCAGAGGATAAGGCCTAGGCAGCGCATGATGCCGCGAAAGTGGCAGAACAGCAAAAAACAAGGGAAGAAGCGTGCAAAGGACAGAAGTCACCTAAGATCAGAACTGAAGCAGAAACAGAGACCAAACAAGGTGGCACGGACCCACAAATGACATCCACCCAACTCAAGTGTCTGTGATCACGAGAGTAGGCAATGCCGCAAAAGAAAACAAAGGTGTCAAAGATGTCCTTCGACCCAATCACCCTCACTAAAGGGGATTTTCATGACATCAAAGAAACAATGAGGGATGTCACTGCAGAGGCCCTCCAACAATTTGAAGAATAGTAGCAGCTGGTATTTGGGGCTCTTCGAACAGAACTACAAGAGTTGCAGGTTTGCACTCCACAGGCTGGCATAGTGTCCACCAGCCTCATGACCAACACTTCAGCTGCAGAGGAGATGTTGCGCACAAGGGTGACCAACGTGGTACTGCTACCTAATGGGGCACTCACTACAAAAAATGAGGCCAACAGGCCTATGGTTAGCAGCCTTAAAGGGGTAGGATTGAACATGGCCGCGCTCCCTCGGGAGACACTCTACCTCTTATAGGATGGAGTCACCGAGGAACTTCGGACCAGGGAAAGTCGCACTCTACAGGTAATGAGTGAGTAGCACATCAACATTGAGCAGTTGGGCCTGTAGCACAACGAAGCAGTAGAGAAAAATAAGCAGAAATGCAGGTTGTGGAGGAAGCCTGCTAGATGGTCCCAGAGTTTGACATTCAGGCAAAAGAACTAGTGGAGGTACGCGTCCGCAAATTGGCCACATGGGTGCGCGACGCTCAAGCAGAAATGGCTAGGATTCAGCTGGAGTTGAACTTGCAGATCGCAAAACTACAGTTGAAGGCTCAACCTTTAACTCCACCAAGGATCAGGGAACAACAAACCATTGATGTTGCAAAAGCAACAACGATGGTTGACAGTGCAGTGGCAGACTGCATACAACTATTTGAATAGTCATTCAAGGTCCTAACCACCCTATAGGAGGACGCAAATGTGGAGCACCTAGAGACAGAGGCGCGCGAGCTACAACAGAAGTATGATGAGGTAAAAGGGATCGTGTAGATGGTTTCCCTTACATAGAGGCTTGCACGGATGCAGGAGGCAAAGGCGCTCAAGGAACAGGTGGATGCCACTCAGCACAAAGAAGCAGTCTTAAAAGAACACCTATAGTCATGGATAGATGAGGCTTACATGATCATAGCCTCCATTGAATGAAAGCTCGTGAAATTGCAGGCAACTCAACAGAATATTTAGAGTAGCAGTTCAACAGTAGTCACCAAACAACATGTGGAATAAGTCTAGCAGGCGGCCGCTTAGTGCGCTACCAAAGTTACGGTGATCCAAACAGAGCTGGGAGGTATTTGCGCTAAGATATCTGCACCTGCAGAGTGACTCGATGGTGAGTCACGATGTTTGTGTTCGGGTCCTGTTGGGCGCGGGATCCCCCAAGGGTAGTTTCGGGGCTTAAAGCCTAGATTTTGGTCCAGTTTTGTAATCCTAATGTAAAGACTCCGCATTATGTGGTTGCAGAGCACGTAGATGTTAAAGAGTCATAGGGTTGTTCGCCCTTATTTTGATAATGTAATGTTGATTGTAAAATATCTACCCATGGTCCGCGGACCATGGGATTGTATAAATAGAGCGAAGCTCTAAGTAGAGAGATAGATTAAGATAGAAAAGAAAGAATTAATGATGGAATGATGTATGAGAGATAGCTCTGAGTGGAAGTCTAAGTTTTGGGTCGTAGCATAGGTAGAGGCTTTGCAGCTGAGTGCACAGAGGCCTAGAAGTCTGCAGCTGAGTGCGCGGACCCTTGAAGCTAAGTGCATAGGGCGAGTCGAGTCTGTAATCATCTGGAATTATCAATAAAGAGAAGTATTCTATAATTTCAATGTCTTTATTTCTTGCTTATGCATCTGTTATATTGGGTATGAATTTCACTACTAATGCTTATATGATGCGCGAAAGTGTATAACTGTATTGGTTAAGTGAACGCAAGTAAGAACATCTATTTACATGAAGCTAACGAAGATCTGTTAATAATATAAGTAAGATACTTAGCTTAGGTTGGGAAAGATCACAGTTCGCTACCCTAGCAGCGCGAAAGCATATTAGCCCCTGGTTAGGGTTGTGCGGAAGCCGATTGTAACATTTCGCAAAGGTACTGAAGGGTAGAGAAAAGGGATAAGAAACCTACACGAAGGTAGGTATAGTTGGAATAAACCGACATCACAAACATCTCAAGGGTGCGAAAACTTAGTTCCATCATCCCCCCATAATGCTTCGGGTGAGACTTCAGTCTGCGCTTCGCAGGATGATGCTGAATGGGCTAGTAGTTTAGGGATTTGTTTGGCTAACTAACGCTAAAACTGGGTCAGGCCCCCACAAGCCAACAAAAGGCCCTCCATCAAATTAACCTTGTAGTTCCTAAAATAATATTTTGGAAGTGAAAATTAAAAAATGCATGGTATTGTAATCACTCATGAAGAGCTTTCATGAGTCCATCCAACCTGAGGGTTTCACAATTGAATCCTTAACATCTGTACAAAGGTGACCATGGGAATGACGCCATACATAACGGTCATAGAAACATTAATGATTGACATAACAGGAAAAAGGTAGTGACTCGAGATCGTCTCGTCGAACTTTAGCCTTAGCTTCATTTCCCCCCCAGTAATTTACTAAAGCATGGGCTCTGTGGTTCCCCTTCAATATCGAAGGAAGCCTCTGACTGATAAATGAAAATCCTAGCACCATTGCTACTGAAGAAACATATCTGCATCAGCTCATTTCAACATCCATAGTCGTAAGCCCCCTAGATACACGAAAAGTACAACACAAAGCATTTACGACAGAGCTGGGGATTTCCTCCAATCATCAACCTTTTCTATGTCGAGTATCCCACCAACACTACGATATTTAACAGAGATAGATTTTTATATGGAGGCAAAATAAAGTTTTACTTACAATCAGGGAAATCCTAAATGATTTACGTTGTCAGATGGTAGAAATTTGGATAAACATTATCCAACTGAATTCTTTTATCTCGCGATAACCAAGATTACCATTATCCATTGAGTGCTTATAAGTCATGACAACTAGGATGACCCTTATCTACTGAATAATTTTACGGGTTAGAAGATTTCGCAGGAAATTAGTTGTTTCCGGAATGTGTATGTACATATGTGCAACTCGATAAGCCATCGCACTCGAACACCTCCTACTCAGTGGATAAGGCATTCAAAAAGACTGACATGGCAGATCGAAAAAGGGAACCAATAATCCTTATTGGGATTTTCTCCATCAATTCAATTGAAAAGGTGATGTTGTGCTTTAAATCACACTCTTTCAAAAGCTTCCATAACCATAGAGCTCAATGGCGCGAGCTTTTGAAAAAACTCCAGAAGCATTAACTCATTTCAAGAAAAAGGTGGAAAGAACAATAGGTTGGTAATACCATTCCATCTATGTGGTGCGTCATAGCCTCCCACCATTCGAGATGGTGTTACTTGACACGACTTAGAGTCAATCTATCATAAGAATCGTAGAGGAACATGATCCTTTGACAATTCATTCCTAGATTTGAAAAACACATATGCATAAAGTGTAAGCCTCCACCATTTGGAAGAATTATGACTATGAGAAACCACAATAGTTATCCACAATATGCGGTTAACATATATTCGACACGTTGTTGTTTGGTTGCAAACTTCCATAACCCTATTTCACGATTTCCGAATTTCGATTCATCTAGACATACTTGCCAACATAAGGCAAATACCCATGAAATGCTATGAGCCATTGCCTTGTTTCCACAGTATCTGTAAGTATGGCATTTATATCCACAAATCCGCTTGCAACAAATCGCAGTGTGCGATCGCTCCATTCACCATTTGTTTGTAAAGTACACAAGAAAATATACCAATGGTAAACATGAGTCATTTAGATTGTAAATCTCTTTTTACTTCACAACACTCTTAATCCGATTACTTAAACTGGTTTGTGGTCTTGAGGCTATAGGAAGGAGCATGAGGTTGATTATTCAAGCTATGTACCCATGGTAATATAATCCATTGGGTGTGGCTCCTTGTTCTGTTTTCATGTAATACCATTCAAGTATCAACCATTACATATAGTTATAATATATATCTTTTATTAGATCTTTGAAAGACAAAATATCAATCAACCTTCAAGCTTACACACATAATTCTCATAACACTTCGACCCTCACTATTCTTTAGTGATCCATGCACACAGTAATCCTTTACTTGTTCTAAAACTCACTCCATCAAACCCTGCAATGGTCACTAAGATATGTATTTTAACTCCATATATATAGTGGCTACACTACATCAACCAATGTGGAATTTTAGGTCCAAATTAATAGATTTATTTACTACATTCCAAATCAACACTTCACATTTACTATGCATACATTATATCCCGGAGGAAAGAATCAACATGGGCATTCAACATGATAAAATTAGGCATTTTGATTTCATTCCTTTGATGACCAAAACAAGCATTAATGCATTCCATACAAATCACAACTTCATATTCAATGGGTAAGCTATCACCCCCATGCTTACGTTGTCATAATTAGCTAGGTATTTCCATACATCATGATCGTAGTCCTACTGTCATAGTCGAAGGCATTAATGACATATGTTTTATGCAATACGAAACATAGTGAATAATATGTATCATAACTAAAATGAGCCTCAGTGGATGCAATTCAAATCATGATGCATAATGCATAGCATAGATAACCCGAGCCACAGGCTATACCAGTGAAAACCTTAAAGATATAAAGAAAGTCAAAGTTTTTTCTTTGAGAATAGCGATGCCATATGAAGAATGCAAAACAGAAAGATCATTGAACTTGTAGCCTTCACAACACAGTAAGTAGGGTTAGTTATTCCCTTCTAATTAATTATCTAGTGATCCGATGGACTACTTTTGTTTTTAATTGATTCGTTTATGCAATTGGAAACACAATTAGTTACATGCTTGACAATAAATATAGGATATTTCACTCATTAAAATATCAACCTTAAGCTCTTTCAAAATCCATAATTTCAAACAACCTTATTTCAAAATTACTAAGTAATCAGTGTAATATTCACATTCTATGGCTTCAAAGGCCTCCTCCAAACTATTTTAAGATTTAGTTTCAACCTTTATGGATTCTAATTCCTTAAGGCACTACTCTAGAACTCATTGGAATAATTTTTATAGCAATTTTATGACCAAACCCTTCAGTGAGATCTCTTATTCACTTAGGGCCTAGTTAAGCACCTACAACTCATTCATATCTTACCGATACATGTTGGCCTATATGCCTCAAAATTTGAACTTAGAGCTCTGATACCATTTGTCACATACCTCCTTGACCCAATATCAACAACCACCTAATATGCTCCCATCACTAAATTTAGCTTTGATTAAATTTATATTCAATAGTGGTCACATGCATAAGTATTTAATCATATCATAAAAAAGGATAATACATGCAATTATGCTCATATGCTTATAGATTTGATAACATAAAGGGTAAGGAATCAACATATAAAACATCCCATGCAATGGAATTAGACGAGAGTAGCTGAAAGAATGTCACTTGGAAAATCGAGCACCGCCCCCAAGCTATAACTCATTTCCTCTAGTTCACCCTCAAGCTGAGAGTTCTTGCCATGGATCAACTGCCCCTTGTTGATTTCATAAATGGATATTTAATGCCCTCTTTCATGATATGGTTTCCTTTAGCGGCGTCCTGCTTTTATGGAACTTTTTATCCATTTGTCTAGGCTTTTCGCAAAAAAGCTCGCCTTTCTCTCCCGCGAGACTTTTTCTCATAAAATGTTGTTTTTCTCTCCTCCAAGGCTTTTATGTTTTTCTTAAACTTAACATCTTTCTCAAGCTAGGAAGCTTAAAGGATATTTATCTCCCAATCCATTAAGCATATCTAAATTTGGATCTAGAAGTCTTATTGTTATCACCCCAAGAAACTCTCCTAGGCTGTATCTCAGAGATGCTCGGGAACATTACAAACTCAACAAAAATGTTGGAAAAAGGTGGATGAATGGAAGGAATGATGCATATTCAACCCAGATAACCACTTATACTATGCTTAACCCCAGACATGGGTGAACACTCCCCAGACTACAAGGCTTTAGACCACCAATTACTCACAGGTTGAGGAATAAGTGAACATGGAGAATACTGACCACACCAGCAGATGCACAGGACCCTGTGATGGCCGGCTGCAACCAGTTAAAAGGTCTGTAAATCTATTTCCTAATGCACAGATAGGATGATAGCTCTCTGGCACTAAAATAATAGAAACCTGCATACACATTCAATGATAAATATTAGATTCTAACACAGAGGTGGGATGACAACCCCTCTAATGCTAAATATCAAGAGCACATGAAAAATGCATAACAGGCACAGCCTGGAACAAAGAAGAAGTGGAAAGTGAGCAATTAACAGCAAAAGAAGCTTGTATTAGCTGAAAATGAAGACCAGATGTTGCAGGTATCACAGTAGTTACAATCTCCAGAAGTTGAACCTTACATCAAAACAATATCCATCCACCATCATCCCCGATTACATCTCTGTTTAGGGCATATATAGAGTTTGATTACAAAAATGCTCTGCTGATCAATGCGTGGAGGGGTCATAATGGACCACCCACCACATCAATTATCTAAAATGGGCCTCTACTATGATCTGTGTGTTTTAATGAATAAATTGACCTTTTCTGTTGTTCAGCGGTTCTTCCCCGAGCAGGTGGCGTGTAATATGGATGTAACTCCATAACTGATAAATGTTTCATCTGCTCGAGGCTCGTCCTTTCCCTTTTTTGGCCAACCTGTTTGTTAAATGAAGTGGTTGAAGATGAAATGTGCCAAACACTGACAGATGGCCGCTTCTGTCCTTTGGGAGCATGGTACAGGCTATGGACGTGAAAGATAGCATGGCGGGGGAGGGATATCAGACCTTGGATCGCACAGACGGGCAACGGATATGACACAGTGGGAAAAATGGAAGCAACGGAAGAAAACAATCGTGAGCCATTGTATTAAGTGATTGGACGGCACATCCAACAACTATCGGGCTGACAAAGTGCACGGGAATTAACAAGCTGGGAAGGGTTTAAGCGATAAGCGAAATTGATTGCATCGCTTTTGGGGGAGAGCGTAAATCATACAAGGGCGAGCGATCACAATGATCGGGTGACGCGTGGCAAACGCAACAGGGTAAAAACCACTTTATCGCGAGTTAAAGAGTGGTTAGGTTATGGCAGCGAAAGGTGTGAATGTCGTTGGATATTATGGTAGACGATAGAACGATGGAGGAAGTAAACGGGGGTTATCAGCCGAGGAAAGCTATGCAATATGGCAAAAAACACTATCGATGGTGGAAGGCGGACTTAAAAATATATACATCACGCTTCTGAAACCCATCGGGTCCAGGTCTTATCGCATCGCTAAAATGGAATGGTCAATGTTAACGTTAAGCCCTGACCCTGTGCGACTTGTGATCGCCGATAGGGATTAAAGCCAGGACCCGATAAGGAAATAACAACAGTTTAAAATTATATTGCGTCCAAAAGGGCAATCGGCAATCGACCATCGGCGATGTTATAGACATGGCTTATGAAAGACCTGTGGAAAGCTGAGATTGCAATTGTGATGATGGAAAAGGGGCTTTGTCAGATTTCAAAGGGTTTATTCGGGGAATTGAGAGGTTTTAGGAAGAAAACGGAGATAGCGGGGCTATGGGAGTGTGAACAGAGTGAAGGAGTAGGAGAAGAATGCCAAATGTGAGTCCTCTTTAAACAACAGCAACACGACCAGGCTTGCTTATGACCTTCAAATGTTGAAGAATGTAGCAAAGCTAACACTTATCATGAAAGAGTTATCCATTCCCATTCACCAATGCGATTTCATTTGGCAAGAATCATGTCTCTTGGTGTCTCGTTTTCCAAATGATTAAATTATCTTTATTATTTATTTAATAATAAAGTATTTACTTTCATTGTTATCCCTCATACCTAGTTTTTCTTAGCTTAGGTCAATAAAGTGTTACATACAACAGAGGGGTGTTACATATACACTTATTGGTATTTGAACCTATTTAATTTTACAAGTAAGAAAGAAAATGCACATAATATAAAGTGAATCACATAAGCACACACAAGATCTTTATGTGGTAAAACCCTTACAATGTGTAAGGAATGCTCCATGGGGCAAGGGATTGGAATTAAATTTACACCAAAGTCAAGAATGACTCTCTAAAGTTACATCAATATCATCCTTCCCAGTTAAACTAAGTGAAGGGATAAAGACTATCTAGGGTAGAGTTTATACTACAACATTTTGAACCAAATTTCAAGGAAATTCAATCAAATAAACATATCCACTTAAAAACCCAAAAATCTCCACATTATTTTTACCTCAAACAATTTTGAATAAAATAAAAAATATCCTTAAAATTAAGATTTTATATCCTTTAGGGGGCAACTCAATTGGTTAATCCCAAAAAAGTGAAATAGTTGAAACTAGGAAATCGTTGAAACTCGAAAGACCGAGGTAATTTTGAATAAAATAAAAAATATCCTTAATATTAAGATTTTATATCCTTTCAAAAGAAAAACTTAGTCCTCGTAGTAGGGGGCAGCTCAGTTGGTTAATTCGAGAAATGTGAAATAGTTGAAAGACCGAGGTAATTTTGAATAAAATAAAAAATATCCTTAATATTAAGATTTTATATCCTTTTAAAAGAAAAACTTAGTCCTCGTAGTAGGTGGCAGCTCAATTGGTTAATCCGAGAAATGTGAAATAGTTGAAAGTGTGAAATCAAACTCGAAAGACCGAGGGGTTTGTAGCTCAATTGGTTAATCCGAGAAATGTGAAATAGTTGAAAGTGTGAAATCAAACTCGAAAAACCAAGGGGTTTGTAGTAGGGGGAAGCTCAATTGGTTAATCCAAGAAATGTGAAACAGTTGAAACTGTGAAATCAAACTCGAAAGACCGAGGTTCAAACTCTATGAGTTGTGACCCTCACTAAGGGACCGAGGTTCAAAACCCCCGAGTTGTGACCCGTTTGTAGTAGGGGGAGCTCAATTGGTTAATCCGAGAAATGTGAAACAATTGAAATTGTAAAATCAAACTCGAAAGACTAAAGTTCAAACTCCGTGAGTTGTGACCCTCACTAAGGGACCGAGGTTCAAACCCCCCGAGTTGTGACCGAATCTAAAAAAGACAAGTCCTCAAAACATTTTTACTTTGATAAAAGTAAGTTGAACCCGGGCTAAAAAAAACACAAGTCCTAAAAACATTATAGTGTTACTATTCTAAGTTGGAGATTTTTTTTAACATATTATTGTTTTTTATTTAAAATATTTTTTTAATATAAAAATATGTTGAATATCCTAACAAATTGAAAATAAATTTATTTAAGCTATACAAAATTCACAATTCAAACTTATGAAAAACAAAACAAAAATCAATCAAAACTTATTAAATTTTAATAATCACACTTTAAACCAAATTTCAAATAAAATAAGCTAGACCATAAATAAATAAAAATAAACTTATTAAATTATCCATAAATAATAATAATAATAATAATTCAAAGTCAATTTATTAAATTACTACTCATACATTGCTTCAAAACAATTTCAAATAAAATAAAAAAGATCGCAATATTAATTTATTATTTTATATCCCGTTCTCTTATTAAATTATCCATTAAATAAAAAAAATACAAATAAAATAAAAAAGATCGCAATATTAATTTATTATTTTATATCCCGTTCTCTTATTAAATTATCCATTAAATAAAAAAAATACAAGAACAAAAACAAAAACACGACGTCAATTTATTAAATTACGACTTATACATTGCTTCAAAACAATTTCAAATAAAATAAAAAATAATCGCAATATTAATTTATTATTTTATATCCCGTTCCTTCACCAAACTTAGTGAAGGGTTAAGAAGTATTATGCAGCCAACCAACCATCTTAATCTCCGGACTGTCACCGCCTATATATGCTCCTTCAAACCTCTCACCTCTTCCGAACACTCATAATTTTGATTTTGCTCCGCTTTTTGGCAAGGCTTGAGCTGAAAAAATGACGCAATCTGTGAGCGTGGAGATGGATTTGAAGGTTTCTGCTCAGAAACTGTGGGGTGCCATTCAGGATTTTGCAACCTTATTTCCGAAAATAATGCCCTCTCACTTCAAAAGCATTGAAGTCGTCGGAGACGGCAAAGTCGGCACCATCATCAAAATTAAATACGGAGAAGGTATGAAACAAATCTCAAGTTTGGAATTTGAGTTTTGGATTTCGAAACATGTAATTAGCACAGGTTTCAGAATCTGTTTCACTACCATTTACATCTCTCTGTTATAAATGTTTTGTGATTTTTCTGCCATTTTACTATTGGTTATGTCACTGGGCAGTGGGGTGTCTGGAAGTAGTGTTTTTTTCTTTAATTTAAAGGTGGATGGTTGTGGAGTTGATGATTTTTGAGAGAACCCAGAGAATATTAAATCAATACAGCTATGTTATCCATAGTAGAATATATGTTTAGTATTTTACATTTATGTTATGTAGCGTAGAATATATGTTTTTGAAAATGTTGGTCATTATATTAAAATCCATAAGCTTAATAAATTTCTCAAATCATTATTATTATTTTGAGAGGTTTTAAAGTGGATTTCAGATTAGGGTTAGTTGATCCGTGAGTGTGAAAATCTAACTCTCCTCAAATTCAAATTTGAGAGTCTAACCTGGGCTAAGGCTAAGATCCTATGAAAAAGTTTGTGGTTATACCAAAACCCACCCGTTTAAGAAACTTCAAAATCATTATCATTACTTTTTGAAAAGTCTTACGGTAAATTCCACTGTGACAATTAGTCCATATAATAGATTAGAAATAAAATAAGTATGAAAATCCAATAATTTTGTATATTTAAAATTTGCTTAACTTAATCATAAATTTTGATGATATATAGAAATTTAGATTTTGAAAATATATCACTATATTCCTATACAGTACATTTCAAAATATATTCGAAATCTACAATCCACTTAAATTTATTTTAAATCTTATTGTTTTGATTTACATGTATCTTGTTCTTTTCCAGATACATGGAAAAAATCTCTATTGGGTGCAGGAACGAAAGGGGCGACCCATGCATCCGAGAGAATTGAAGCATTGGACGAAACTAATATGACCCTTACTTATACAGTAATCGAGGGCGAGATTCTGAGCATATTCAAGGTCTTCAAGCCGACCATGAAGGTAATTCCAGGAGCTGATGCCAATTCCTCCAAATTAAGCTGGAACGTTGAGTTCGAACCAGCAGGCAATGCAACTCCCCCAACAGAGCCAATCAAGGAAGCAGCCATCAACACATTTAAGGCTGTGGAAGGATATCTGCTGACAACAGTTTGAGTTTCACCTGATGGACGATATCATGTTTAGTATAATAGAATAATGGATCACAGTGTTGATTGCCACAACCTTGTCCTCTGCAGTCTCTCTGCTCAAGGAAATGGTTTAATTGGATTTAAAGTTATTGATATATTTCTCATATTGATATTCACATTTTAGTTTTGCATTCAGTTTTAGGGTTTTCTGACGGTGGATGTATGTATCTTGCTGTTCTCTAGCTGTGGATGTATTTTGGGTTTAATTTAAACATCTATTTTAAATGATCGGCCAAAATTTTAAGAATTTTGATTTTTCTTAAAATTTGAAATCTAGTTATTTGTGTTATTATTTCAAAAAATATTAGAGAAATAAATATAATAAGTATACACATAACAACAAGCTATTTAAATCATGTACACCATGATTTAACTTAGAAAACTTTAATTCAATTAAAAAAACCAAAAATTAATAAATTTATTATTATTTTAAGATAAAACTCAGCTAAACCAGTCAACATCCCCACCCCAACTAAATGAGTTGTCCGAAGTCAACTCTGACTACATACAATGGAGAATCCCCAACTCTAATTACTTCCTAACCATATGCAATTTTATAAACCCAATCTCATAGATAACCAATACCAAATGTCCAATACCATAACTATTAACTAGAATTTTGATTCCATCACTAGATCAAATTTATATAACAATTCTTCTTTAAACTTGACCTTAGATTATTTGACCAAATCCAATCCCTATCAGATTCAATTTAAAGAATATATATGCAACTATGCAAACTAAATTTTAATTCAATTCAATAATAGAATATTCAATTCAATAATAGAATTTTGATTCCATCACTAGATCAAATTTATATAACAATTCTTCTTTAAACTTGACTTTAGATTATTTGACCAAATCCAATCCCTATCAAATTCAATTTAAAGAATATATATGCAACTATGCAAACTAAATTTTAATTCAATTCAATAATTTAACGTTGGTTACTGATTTCTTGAAAAAAGTAGACCAAAAAAAACAAGTTGCAGTAACAATCACATGTGCTGCACATAAAATATTCGGAAGAACATTACTTCTACTTAACCCTGGTACACAATAACCCTACAACAATCGTCATTGTACTGTTTATACGGAAGGGTGAATAGTAGGATAAAAATCTTTGGGTTATTTTGCAATTTTTTTTAAAACTAATATATCTAAATAGTTAATTTAGATAAAATGATTATTTTTGAAAATTTCACAGTAAAATTTTTACACATACAAAATTTATTTTAATTAAAAGAAATAATGATTTCACATAAAATTTACCATTAACATTATTTATAAAAAAGTCCAAATTATAAATATTATTATTTTTAGTGATTTTAACAAAAGTGGAGAGATTTATTTATTGTTTTTTAATTGTTTTTTTTATATTTATGTATAGAATATCTTAGTTGGACATGTCATTTTGAATATATAGATACGTGATTGACAATATTGATAATAAATTTCAATTTTTAAGTTAATATTTTCATCTCTAGTTGTTTTTTTTTTTTTTTCGAGTTTGATTGGTCATGGCTATGTATTAGGATATGTGTGATGTTACTTAGAAATTATAGTTATAGGTTTGATTCAGAGTTTATTCTAATTTAATTAAGATTCTATCTCATTATAATGTATTATTTAATTAAATTTTAATGTATTAAATTAATTTATTAAATAATTTTTTCATTATTAAGTTAATTGTAAACTTAATTAAGATTCTATCTCATTATAATGTATTATTTAATTAAATTTTAATGTGTTAAATTAATTTATTAAGTAATTTTTTTATTATTACGTTAATTGTAAACTAGTATAGATTTATTTCCATTTATATTTAAAATCTCATGATATTTTATCCATGATTTTAGACTTTTGTGATCCATAAGAATTTTGATAATGTCTTTCATATTAATCACATTTCAACTTATTTTGATAATGAATTTCATATTAATTACATTTCAAGTTGGTGGTCCACTTTTCTAACAAACTAATCTGGTTCAAAAAATACATTTCAAGTTGGTGTAGACTTTTCTAACCAAATAATGTGGTTCATCCTAAGGTGAAAAAATGAGTCTATCAACTTGTTTAAGATGCATCCAAAGATGACCATTAGAAAAATAAAATATTTTAATTAAAAATTATGAACATTTGATTAGAGAATAAGTCAATATATTATTATATTATTCTAAAAATAAATATCTAATCATTTATTTGAAATGGTCAATGTATTAAGTTATAAAAATATAAAAAAAATATAGAAACTCATAATTATATTATTATAAAAATAAATATTTAATCAACTATTTGAAATATTTGATCATATGTTGGGCATGAAATCCCCCCAAGGCATGTTTTGGGGCTTAAAGCCCAAGTTTTGACCAAATCCTTTTGTAAAAGCTCTGCGAGTTGTGGGCGCAGAGCATAAAATTATAATAGAGTCACATGGTTGTTCCCCCTCGTTTTCGTAAAGTAATGTCGGCTTAATAGACCTACCCATGGTCCGCGAATCATGGGATTGCATAAATAAAGTGTGGCTCTAAGTGTAGAAGAGCGCATAACTAATAGAATGGAAGCATGACAAGTCTAAGTGATTGAGTCGAAGTGTAAAGTGTGTCTTTGGGTCGTAGAGTAGAAGAAGACTTTGCAGCTCAGTGCAAAGAGGCCTAGTAGTCTGCAACTGAGTGCACGGACCCGTGAAGCTCAGTGCGTAGGGCATGTCGAATCTGTAACCATTGGAAGAATCAATAAAGAGAAGTTTACCATATTTCTGTGTATATTTTCTTGTTTAATGTATGATTGGGTATAATTTGCAAGTATATTGTTTATTTGTTACGCAAACTCATATGAATGTTTTGTATAAATATATATAACGTAAAACATCCAAGTACGCGAGGGCAATTAACGGGTATAGGAAGATAAGTAAGATATCGGGTAATAGCGTAGAGCACTGCTCTAGTAGCACAGAAGCTCCATAACCCATGGTTAGGGCTGCACGAAGGCGATGTATCAGGGCGTGAGGAAGAGGGAAGTGCGCGAAGTGACCTACGTGCAGGGACGAACAATTGGACCAGTCAAACCTCTCAGACATCTCAAGGGTGCGGAAATCTTGTTCTAGCACCCTCCCATACTATTTCGGGTGAGACCTCAGTCTGCACTCCACGGACTGTCGCTGAAAGGGCAAGTAGTACAGGGATTTGTTTGGCTAATTAACTCCAAACTTGGGTCAGGCCCCAACAAGCCAACAAATGGTTCCGTTGCCAAGACCGGGATCTGCATGGAGATGTTTGATGTCGTATCACTGGAATCTGACAAAGAAAGGAATTGAAGATTGGTTGGACAGGAAGATTCATGAGTTCACGTCGCAGGAAAACATGAATCTGCGACTATCAACGGAAGAGTGGTTAGACTGCTACTTATATACAGAGATCCACGAAATTTTTTTCGCATCCTTCCCCAATGAGCTATACAAGTGGATCGCAAAGCTAGCAGATAGCCAAGGAAGGTGTAAACTCGATAGACCTATTGTGTGGACTTCAGAATTAGTGCGCAGATTGGAAGCATCGGAAGATAATATCACGCGCGTTGTCGATCACTAGCTTAATCGAATCATAGGACAATTCATCACCGAATTCACGGTAGATACCTCAGTCAGTTATAGCAAGGAAGAATGACGCTTCCTCAAAGGACTGTGAGGTAAGTACGTTAAATATTTGAACACTTGGATTAAAATTCTATTGTGTGAAAAATGGGTTATGCGGATAAATTGATGTTTGGGGCTACGGGAAGTGAGAGAATCTACATAAATGAAGATAGCAAAGAACTAGAATCTAGCCCCTTGATTTCACCTCCATGAGGGGGTGAAGAAGAGCTCGCGAAGGTCTCACCAAGAAGTGAGATCAATTTGATAAGACAGAGAATTTCACGCATACCATCCCCACCCACACCATCGCCAGTTTCACCGTCTTCACCCCCATCTTCACCCATACAACCTCGGCCACCATCGTGAAGCAGTATGGCGAGCACAATAAAGATACCAGTGTTCAAGGGAGTAGGGAATGAAGATCTGAACCAGTTTTGGTTCATGATAAAAGTTATATGGGAATCACAGGGAGTCACAGATGATAACATAAAGAAGGAAACATTGGTCAGCGCTCTACAGGATCGCACGTTGACCTGGTACATTAAGCATTCTAATGACAATCCGAATGCGGGGATCACGGATATCCAAGCTGCGCTAAACAAAGAATTTAGCAGGCCAAAGTTAGAGGCACAATCGATCATTGGGTTCAAGGAAATCACAATGCTACCACGCGAGACCCCTTGGGAGTTGGATCAAAGGCTGAAGTGCATAATTCGCAAAGCTAACATGACGTTAACAGATGGGCAACATCGCGAATGGTTTGCAGCATCGTTAACGCCACATCTACGAAATGCGTCGTCACAATTAAGGCTAACCACTTAGGGCGAGGCCTTGGAGGTCATGATGAGATTGCACAAGACCCCGATACAAGACCCCAACCTGGGTGTTCAGCAGATTCAAGCGCAGTTGAAAAACTTGTGACTTGAGATGCAGAGTTTGAAACAAGACAAGACAACCCGCCCAGAGATGCGCGATGAGGTATGGTGCATAAAATGCAAGGGCCAGGGGTACGACAAGGACCACTACCCGGTGTTCACGAATTACCTTGCGAGAGGAGGGCCAATGCCATTGAGACCAGAGGCACAAGCAACCGAGTGCGGCGCCTGCACTATGGTGCACAATTTGTTAGATAGAAGGAAAGCATGCTATAGATAACTCCCATCTATCACAGAAGTATACACAGAATTCACAAGAGTTGTTCTATAATTTCTGTAGGTCAGTAGGACATGGTGAGCGCACCTGTAGAAGTTATGAGCTGATGATGGATCGAACTCCTACCTACAGAGTTCAGGCTGAAACACGGCCCCTTGATCAAAACGCAGGAATGGCGCGCACAGGATTACACGGGCACGAACGAGGCCGAGGTGGAGGGGGGGCAGGAAGAGGTCGCGAACGAGTGATATGTTATAATTGCAGAGGGCCAGGGCATTATGCCCGCGATTGTATGAATCCAACGTGACCATCATGCTTGTACTGTACGTTGTTTGATCATGAGACAGAGGATTGTCCCACACTGATAGCGAGGTTGTGTGAGAAAGGAGCACTCCAACCTCCCCCAACTCAGAACCTGTAAATGATGAAGTCTGAGCCACGTGAGGAAGACCCTAATGTAAATATCGTGCTCCAGAGTGGAATTACGACAGGGGATGACAAAGGAAAGCAATGTGAATAAAGTACTTGGGTTCGTAAGGCTCCAATGAAGGAACCAAATTTTGATGGAACGCACTAAGGAGACCTTCATGGAAGCTAAGAGGAGCTTCATTGGTGCCTCCACTTCAGCAAGTAAAGATAGACTGGAGCTAGAAATGGACCCATCAATGCTCACTACATTCTTGGAGACATGGATGAAACTGTTGCGCGACAACAAGGTTATAAAGGGGCTGCAAGAACTCATATTCGCTGGGACTGCGCCAGGAAAACTGCATGTAGTCCAAAAGCTCGGGAAGAACACAACGTGAACAGGAAGGAGATGAGATTGATCGTGCAGATTGGGGAATATGAGATGGACCAAGTGATTTTGGATCTAGGATTGGATGCGAACATTCTGCTAAAGCAGACATGGGAGTGCATGGGTAGGCCTGTGCTGTAATGGTCTCCTATCCAACTGTGAATGGTGAACCAACAAAAGACCCTACCTATGGAGAGATTGTAGGGAATCATAGTAGATATCGAAGGAGCAAGTGCGCTAGCAAATTTCAATGTGATAAAGATTGTTGATGACAGCAATCCCTACCCCATGCTATTGGGAATAGATTGGGCCACTGACATGAATGGAGTGATAAATCTGAAGAAGCGCAAGATGAATTTTGTGAAAAAGTCTCTGCGCGTAGTTGTACCTTTAGACCTTGTAGAAGGATCACACTACACAGAGCCAGTGCGCGACTATGATAGCTACGGCGATCTACACTACATATACAAGATAACTGCGTGGGAGAAAGACGCGGTAAATCCAACCGCGGATGGCCGAATCTCATGGGAGCGCGAAATCTCCTACACATCAGATTCCGACGAGGAGATATAACGATGGCAGAATCGGTTACACAAGGTAACCATGCTCAACTAGGACATGATGACAAGATCATTGCACTATGTAGCAATAGAGGTAAGAGATCTGCCTACATATGACGAGTAAAGAGAGGTCGATGACTTCCTAATCAAATTTGAAAGAAAAGTGCCGGAACAACAACACTTCGACACTCTAAAATGGGTATTGCGAGCTATGCCCACGAGGTGGTGCCGTACACACCAAAGAAGTTTTTAGGACTAGCACGAATGCAGAAGGATGATGCGTGTGCGGTTTGGGAATCCTTAGATGTGATTAACATACAAGATTTCCGGAAGAAACGGTTCGCTCACCCACCTATCCAAGTGGATACAAGCATATGGTGCGAAACCTGCATGGATGCACATAGTCCTTTCAGTAGGAGACACGGTTAGTAAGTAGGTGCAGTCAAGGCAATGGCGCGAACGAGCCCTCCGGTTGGGGTCACGAAGTATGGAAAGACCAAGTGTGCAGAAGGATATCCACGCAGAAGCCTTTAACAAAGTACGCGAAGCGCTAACAAGGTCTATAATGCGAAGCGGACTAACTGGGACCTACGCGTACCAGCGGTTCTATGGGCTTATAGGACCATGTGCAAGAACTTGACCGCGCAGACACTGCCAAGGCTAGAGTGTAGAGCGAATGCTTAGACCGCGCATGATAGCACCGGTAGATACGATGGTGCATGAAACCTTTGTAGAAGAAATCCAACAGGGAAATTTTAGGCTCCAAGAACTTGAGAAAGAAAGGGTGCGATTAAGGAAGAAAAGTGCTATGGTAGAAGTGGAAGTCAAGAAGCTGGAGGAGGAGATAAAGGAAGATTTTCTCGATAAAAAGACCAGGGTGATAAGACAGGATGTGCACGATCACACTGACAAGTTGGAGGACTATCACCACAAATTGATCAATTTGATGCCATTGCTTGGACCACACATTACTAAGCGAATCAATTAGGGTGGCGCGTTGCAAATGATAAAGTGCGGGACGCCGCCCGTAACTATAAAAGGTGGGTATTTTCTAGGAAAAGTGATGGATAACAAGATGAAACTTTATACAGGTGGGGTGACCACCTGACTAGCCAAGGGAAGTACAGTCTTAGTGCTCCAGGTAGTTGAAAGGAAGCGTGGGACTATAAACCATTCTGCGCGGGGCTGCGTGATGTTGGAGCTGCGCGCAGAAGCAAAGAGTCACAAGGTCCATGACCGCGCATAGGGGGCTGCACTGCCGCGTGGGTTGGCCAGAAAGTGATCATTGAAGTCACTATTCATGATGAGATGCTTGACTTGAGATTAAATGGAGTGGGCAGTAGGCATTTAAGACACGATTTATGGGAAAGATTTGGGAAAATCTCCCGCCAAGAGAGCATTAATGAACCAGATTTAGGAGGAACGATCAAATTCAAATTCAAAAAGTGCTATAAATTACAAAGGGCTACCCAACAAACAACACTTGGTCATTTGCGAATTGAGCTATTAAGCAGAGCCCTGTTTGTTTTGTGCTGAGTGTTGATTGAGCCCCTGAGTTCGCGAGTGATAGATTTCTATATGAACACGATGGTAGCAACTGAGGAAGTTATGGAAATAACAGAGATGACCTCCGAAGAGGCTATGTAGGCCCTGACTATGGGGGATGCTCCGGAAGGTGCCAGGGTTGTGGCAGAAATCCCGAAATCAGCACGCATGCCAAGACGAAAAAAGGATAAACAAGCGATGGTTCCCGTACGTGTGTCCCTACAGAACCCACTACGCACCAAGATGTCGATGGAGGAGAAGGGGAAAGTCGTTACCATAGAAATTGATGAGGAAGAAGAAGTCCTTGAGGAACTTATCATCAAAGAAGACAACGACAAAGGCATAGAGGAGGAAACTGAGCCTGCGCACCATCCGACAAAGTTGCTCACCTATGTCCCCCCGCAGAAAGGGAAGGCTAAAGTGCCCAAGGACCTTGACAAGACCAAGAGCTCACTCCAGACCCCACTCCTCCAAAACAATATCATTTTTTAGGGCACACACCTAGGATGGGTTCCGAGCTTAAAATTTGAAGATTGGGACCTCGCTGAACACGAGAAGTTCCCTCACCTTGAGACCTCGCACCTCATGAAGCCCAAGCAGAACACTACGGTGGGGGTTAGAGAATTAGAGCCGCGAAAGTGGTTGCGTGGAGTGGAAAAGGCCGGGCTACTTAACTTGCTCTAGGTGTCACATTTCCACTGCGCCCCAATAACAATTTTCGTCATCAGGGAGCCGCTCTTCCTAGTGCATGATGGGTGTTTGTGGCTGGAGGAGCCCATCCCCATCACGTTAGACTTGATTCACCACATTACCCCACTTCCATTCAAAGGAGAGGACCCCGCAGACATCTCGGAGGGGAAAAGCAGTGACTTGGCCATCGCGAAGTCCATGAAGAAGAAATACAAGCTAGCAAAGAAGTAAAGGGGCTACGTCATATCCAACACCAACGAAAAAGTAGTGAAAGTGGCGACCCAAATACTAGCCGGTAATTTTATGCGCAAGTGTTGCGTGGATGAGGTACCCACACCGGTGGTAGCATTTCTTGAACAATGCACAGAGGGGGTCCAGTTTAACTGGTCCAAGTTCCTCTGCAAGGAATTCTTGGAGAATTTTTGCAAAGCTCAAGGACAAGGAAAAATGTTCCACTATGCATGGCTTCTGTTTTCCATAGCGCTCGTGGCAAGGGAATTATCGGAAGATAGTCAATTCCCCACAATTGACAAGGATTTTCTAGAGGCCGTGAAGTACGCTACGCTCTGGGCCACAAAGGATGCAAATAGGATCCATGACAGTAAGATATTCTGGGTGTTCATGGAGATGAACCTCAAAATGGGGATCAACCACAAGCCATGGTTGACACTCACTGTCTACAAAAGCCTGCAAAGTTTTTCAGAATTTAAAGCGGACATCCACAACATATACATAAGAGTGTGCAAGGACCTGGCCAAGAAATGGAGAGATCTACCCTTTGTAGCCACGGACGATGTAATCTTTAACATACTGGAGACATGGTCGCTGGAGTGGCGCACTCCAGACATCGTGTAGATAGAGAAGTCGATGGTGCAGAGGAAGAAAGAGGAGGCCAAACTACGCATGGCACAGTTGGCAGAAAAGAGAAGGAAGGAAGCAGCGACAGTTGAAGCGCGGGTGACGCGGGACGTAGCATAGACAACAACTAAACAGGAAAAGGCTGCAGCAGTAGTAGCAGCGTAGGAGGCAGCCACAAAGGCGCGCGAGGGCCAACTGTCGCCTTCACATGGGTAGGAAGCAGAGGAAGAAGAGGGAGGTGCAGACCCACAAACCGCGTCAACACAGTTGAAGTGCCAACACCTGACCGAGCGGATAGGGCCACGTAAGAAGGTCAAGGCATCAAAGTTTTCTATTCACCCGATCACCCTAACCGAGGGTGATCTACATGACATCGGCGAGACAGTGCGCGATGTCACCTCCGACGCCCTCCAAAATTTTATGCAGGAGAACCAGATTTTGTTGGGGTCCCTCAGAGCATAGCGAAAGGAGTTGTAGGTGTGCCATACTCACGTTGGTACCATTTTGAACAGCTTCGCTGTCGAAACAATGGAAGCAGAACAAATGTTGCACGCTCGGGTGACGAATACCATAGTGCTGCTAGAAGGGGCACTAGTGACAACAAATGAGGCCAACAGGCCTACAGTCAGCATGTTGAAGGGTCTCGACATCAACATGGTTGCACTCCCGCAGGAGACCTTATACGTTCTGCAAGATGGGATAACTGCAGAACTGCGAGCTATGGAGAGTTGCACACTGCAAGTCCTCAGTGAGCAGACAATCAACATGGAATAGTTGAGCTTGTAGCATGACGAAGTGGTGTCGTAGAATCGACAACTAGTATAGGTACTAGATGAAGCTTGTCAAAGTGTCCATGAGCTAGCCATCCCAGCAGACACAACAACAGAGGCATGCATCCACAAGCTAGCAGCAGGGGTGTGCGAGGCGCGGGAGGAAATGGCAAAAGTTCAATTGGAGCTGAACCTTCAGATTGCCGAGCTGTGGTTAAAGGAGCAACCATCCACCCCTCCGAAAGTCAGAGAAAAGTGCACCAGCGCTATCACAGCGTGACTGGATGAGATGAACAGCGCAGTGCGAGACTACACCAGCATGTTGGAAGACTCATTTGAGGTCCTCATGAATCTGCAGGAGGACCCCAACATCCAGTGCTTAGAGACAGAGGTGCAAGAACTCCAACAACAATATGACAACGTCAAAGTAACTCTGAAAAGAGTGGCCCTAACTTAGAGGCTCGAGCGAATGCAACAGACCAAAGCACTGAAAGAACAGGTGGACATGACATGACACAAGGAAGCAGTCGTGAAGGCATTCATTTAGCCTCGGATCGACGAGGCATCAACATCATAGTAGAAATTGAAGGCAAGCTCACACAAATGTAGGGGATACAGGCATAGATGTAGAGAAGCAGCTCTGACACTGCGGTCTCAGAACAACATGTACAGCAGATCCAACAGATAGCAGTTCAGTGCGCTGCCCACCTTGCAGCAGTTCGAGCAAAGTTGGAAGGACTCCGCGTGAAGATCTTCGCGGTGACAAACTGACTCGAGGGCAAGTCACGATGTTTGTTTTGAGGGTCTGTTGGGCATGGAATCCCCCCAACTCATGTTTTGGGGCTTAAAGCCCAAGTTTTGACCAAATACTTTTGTAAAAGCTCCACAAATTGTGGGCATGGAGCACGAAATCATAATAGAGTCACAAGGTTGTCCGCCCTCATTTTTGTAAAGTAATGTAATAGACCTACCCATGGTCCATGAACCATGGGATTGTATAAATAGAGCGAGGCTGTAAGTGTAGAAGAGAGCATAACTAATAGAATGGAAGCATGATAAGTCTAAGTGATTGAGTCGAAGTGTAAAGTGTGTCTTTGAGTCGTAGAGTAGGAGAAGGCTCTGCAGCTGAGTGCACAGAGGCCTAGTAGTCTGCAGCTGAGTGCGCAAACCCCTACAGCTGAGTGTGCAGGGCAGTTCAAGTCTGTAACTGTTGGAAGAATTAATAAAGATAATTTTACCATATTTCTATGTATCTTTTCTTGTTTAATGTATGATTGGTATAATTTTCAAGTATACCGTTTATTTGATGCGCGAACTCATATGAACGTTTTGTATAAATAAATATAACGTAAAACATCCAAGTACGTGAAGGTAATTAACTGGTATAGGAAGAGAAGTAAGATCTCGAGTAATAGCGCAGAGCGTTTCTCTAGCAGCACGGAAGCTCCACAACCCCTCGTTAGGGCTACGCGAAGGCAGTGTATGAGGGCATGAGAGAAAGGGAAGTGCGTAAAGTGACCTGCATACATGGACGAATAGTTGGATGAGTCAAACCTCTCATACATCTCAAGGGTGCGGAAACATGGTTCCAGCACCCTCCCATACTATCTCGAGTGAGACCTCAGTCCGCGCTCCGCGGACTGTTGCAGAAAGGGCTAGTAGTACATGGATTTGTTTGGCTAATTAACTCTGAACTTGGATCATGCCCCAACAAGCCAACATGGTATCTCTATTTAAGATGGATCTATGTTGATTTCATGCCCTCTCTTAAATATGCTATATTCCACATGAATACCATGGGTCAATACCATGAGTTATCATAAATCTAGAGCTCAAAACCCACCACTAGATCCAAAGTTAATATAGTCTATGTTGGTTACCAATATCATGTGACTTCACATCAAGGAGTGGCTTAACAAAGCACCCAAAAGACCTCGTGAAATAAATCTTGATCATTATCATTTAAATTTATTTTAATTTGATATGTATATGATGATTATCTTAAAAATAACTTTAATGTGATATGCAAATGAAGTTTTTTTATGAAATAAGTGTTTACAATTTTAATAACAAAAACAAAATAATAATTTAACAAATTGAATGGAATTTATTTATTTATTATTATTATTATTATTTTTAATTGGCTTAGCATTATTGTAAGTTTGTTATATTCAATTCATTTTACTGGCATTAAAACATCTCTCTCATATTGAGCTTATATTTAAATGTTTACATTATGTGGAGAATTTTTGGATAGACATATTTACAACATCTCTTCCATCCTCTAGCTCCCATACTGAGCTCATATTTAAATGTTTACATTATGTGTAGAATTTTTGGATAGACATATTTACAACATCTCTTCCATCCTCTACCTACAAAGAAGCATCAATATGGATCGACCTTAACTTTCCAAGACGTAGAGGTATTTACAACATCTCCTCCATAATGGGCTCGAGAGGGTGCAAAGAAGCATCCATATGGATCAAGTTTAACATTCCAAGATGTAGACTTATTTTTTAATGTAAAATTTAAGGAACTATTTTCACCTCTAGAAATTTGATACCTCTTTCCACTTAGTCGATCCAAAGTTATGATAGTCTATGTTGGTTATCAATATCAAGTCCAATATATCATTGGGTGGGAATTGAACCTATGACTTCGCATCAAGGAGTGCCTTAACAAAGCACCAAATCATCATCCGAGTGGAATCAATATGGATCATTATTATTTAAATTTGTTTTAATGTCATATGTATCTCATAATTTTTTTATGAAATTATTGTTAACAATTTTATTAATAAAAAAAATTAAGAATTTAACAAATTGAATGGAATTTATTTATTTTTATTTTTAATTTAAGCATTATTGTAAGTTTGTCATATTCAATTTATTTTACCAACATTACCATATCTCTCTCATATAGAGATGATATTTAAATGTTTACATTATGTGGAGTGTTTTTGGATAGACATATTTCCAACATCTCTTCCATAATGGGCTCTACACCACCTCTAGCTTCAAGGAAGCATCAATATGGATCAAACTTAGCTTTCCAAGATGTAGACCTATTTACAACATCTCTTCCATAATGGGCTCTAGAGCACCTCTCAGTGCAAAGAACCATAGATATGGATCAAACTTAACTTTCCAAGATGTAGACCTCTTTTTTAGTGTAAAATTTAAGGAACTATTTGCACTTGTAGAAATTTGATACTTCTTGCCACTTGGTAGATTAGAAGTTAAGATAGTCTATGTTGCTTACTGATAGCATGTCAAGTGTGAGGAATTGAACCTGTGACTTCACATGAAAGAGTGCCTTAACAAAATACCCAATCAAGGTATATAAAAAAAAGACTCTGTGGAATCCATATAAATCATTATTATATTTAAGAATTTTGAATTTTTATTTTTATGTTATATAACTTTTGGAGTCAACTAAAATTTGAAATCTAGTTATTTGTGTTATTATTTCAAAAAAATATTAAAAAAATAAATATAATAAGCATATACATAACAACAAGTTATTTAAGTCATGTACATTATAATTTAGTCGGGAAAACTTTGAATTGTTATTTAAATCATGTACATTATAATTTAGTCTAGAAAACTTCAATTCAAATAAGAAAAACCAAAAACTAATAAATTAAAATAATAAATTTATTATTGTTCTTAGATAAAACTCAGCTAAGCCCATCAACATCCTCACCCAACCAAGTGAGTTGCCAAGTCAACTTTAACTACATACAATGGAGAATCCCAACTCTAACTACGTCCTCACTACATGCAATTTTATAAACAGTCAACATCCTCACCCCAACCAAGTGAGTTGCCCCAAGTCAACTTTGACTACATACAATGGAGAATCCCAACTCTAACTAGGTCCTCACTACATGCAATTTCATAACCAATACCAAATGTACAATACCATAACTATTAACTAGAATTTTGATTCCATCACTAGATCAAATTTATATAACAATTCTTATTTAAACTTGACTTTAGATTATTTGACCAAATCCAATCCCTATCAAATTCAATTTAAAGAATATATATGCAACTATGCAAACTAAATTTTTTAATTCAATTCAATAATTTAAAGTGGGTTACTGATTTCTAGAAAAAATTAAACCAAAAAAAACAAGTTGCAGTAACAATCACATGTGCTGCACATAAAATATTCAGAAGAACATTACTTCTACTTAACCCTGGTACAAAATAACCCTACACCAATCGTCATTGTACTGTTTATATGGAAGGGTGAATAGCAGAATGAAAATTTTTTACACATACAAAATTTATTTTAATTAAAAGAAATAATGATTTCACATAAAATTTACCATTAACATTATTTTATAAAAACATTCAAAATAATATTTTATATATTTTGTATTTAAATATTATTAATTTTTAGTGATTTTAACGAAAGCAGACAGATTTATTTATTATTTTTTTAATTGTTTTTTTATATGTATGTATAGAATTTCTTATTTGGACATGTCATTTTGAATATATAGATTCGTGATTGACAATATTGATAATAAATTTTAAATTTTAAGTTAATATTTTAATATCTGGTTTTCTTTGGGAGTTTGACTGGTGATAGCTATGTGTTAGGATATGTATGATGTTACTTAGAAAGTATAGATATAGGTTTGATTTATATTTTACTTCAATTTAATTTAATTAAGATTTTATCCCTTCATAATGTATTATTTAATTAAATTTTAATTTGTTAAATAATTTATTATAATTTAGTTAATTATTTATTTAAATTTAAATTTATTAAATTATTTTTTTATTATTTTCTTCATTGTAAACTAGTATAGATTTTTCTAGATCTATATTTAAAATCTCATGATATTTTATCCATGATTTTAGACTTTTGTGATTCCTAAGGATTTTGATAATGTCTTTCATATTAATCACATTTCAACTAATTTTGATAATGATTTCAGCATTAATTACATTTCAAGTTGGTGGTCCACTTTTCTAATCAACTAATGTAGTTCAAAAAATACATTTCAAGTTGGTGTAGACATTTCTAACCAACTAATGTGGTTCAACTAATGAGGTTCATCCTAAGGTGAAAAAATGAGTCTATCAACTTGTTTAAGATGCATCCAAAAATGACCATTAGGAAAATAAAATATTTTAATTAAAAATTATGAAAATTTGATTAGAGAATAAGTCAATATATTATTATATTATTCTAAAAATAAATATCTAATCCTTTATTTGAAATGGTCAATGTATTAAGTTAAAAAAAAAACAACTCATAATTATATTATTATAAAAATATATATTTAATCAACTATTTGAAATATTTGATGGTATCTCTAGTTAAGATGGATCTATGCTAATTTCATGTCCTCTCTTAAATAGATGGGTCAATACCATGAGTTATCATAAATTTAGAGCTCAAAACCCAACACTAGAACCAAAGTTAATATAGTCTATGTTGGTTATCAATATCATGTGACTTCACATCAAGGAGTGGCTTAACAAAGCACCCAAAAGACCTAGTGAAATCAATATGGATCATTATTATTTAAATTTATTTTAATGTGATCATGATTTTTTATGAAATAATTGTTTACAATTTTATTAATAAAAACAAAATAAGAATTTAACAAATTGAATGGAATTTATTATTAATATTAATATTATTATTATTATTATTATTATTTTTAATTGGCTTAGCATTATTGTAAGCTTGTTATATTCAATTCATTTCACTACATTACAACATCTCTCTCATATTGAGCTTATATTTAAATGTTTACATTATGTGGAGAATTTTTGGATAGACATATTTACAACATCTCTTCCATCCTCTAGTTCTCATATTGAGCTCATATTTAAATTTTTACATTATGTGGAGAATTTTTGGATAGACATATTTACAACATCTCTTCCATCCTATACGTGCAAAGAAGAATCAATATGGATCAAACTTAACTTTCCAAGATGTAGAGGTATTTACAACATCTCTTCCATAATGGGCTCGAGAGGGTGCAAAGAAGCATCCATATGGATCAAGTTTAACTTTACAAGATGTAGACTTATTTTTTAGTGTAAAATTTAAGGAACTATTTGCACCTCTAGAAATTTGATACCAAGTGGGAATTGAACTTGTGACTTCACATCAAGGAGTGCCTTAACAAATCACCTAATCACCATCTATAAAAGACTGAGTGGAGTCAATATGGATCATTATCTAAATTTATTTTAAAATTTGTTTTAATGTCATATGTATATGATAATTTTTTAATGAAATAATTGTTTACAATTTTATTAATAAAAAAAATTAAGAATTTAACAAATTGATTTTTTTTTTTTTTAATTTAAGCATTATTCTTAGTTTGTTATATTCAATTTATTTTACCAACATTACAATATCTCTCTCATATAGAGATGATATTTAAATGTTTACATTATAGAATTTTTGGATAGACATATTTCCAACATCTCTTCCATAATGTGCTCTACACCACCTGTGGCTTCAAAGAAGCATCAATATAGATCAAACTTAGCTTTCCAAAATGTAGACCTATTTACAAGATCTCTTCCATAATGGGCTCTAGAGCACCTCTCAGTGCAAAGAACTATAGATATGGATCAAACTTAACTTTCCAAGATGTAGACCTATTGTTTAGTGTAAAATTTAAGGAACTATTCGCACCTGTAGAAATTTGATACCTCTTGCCACTTGGTAGATCAGAAGTTAAGATAGTCTATGTTGGTTACTGATAGCATGTCCCGGGTGGGGAATTGAACCCGTGACTTCACATGAAGGAGTGCCTTCACAAAACACCCAATCACTGTATATAAAAGAAAGAGATGCTAGAATCCATATGGATCATTATTATTTAAATTTATTTTAAAACTTATTTTAATGTGATATGTATATGACGATTTTTTGATGAAATAATTGTTTGCAATTTTATTAATAAAAACAAAATAACAACTTAACAAATTGAATGGAATTTATTTATTACTTTTTTTATTATTTTTTCATTGACTTAGGATTATTATAAGTTTGTTATGTTCAATTCATTTTAAGGACATTACAACATCTCTCTCATATTGAGCTCATATTTAAATGTCTACATTATATGGAGAATTTTTAGATAAAATTGTGTAGAGAATTTTTAATATACCTTAACACTCCACTCATCATCATGGACCTAAAAGAAAAATGATAACAAACAAGTGTTGAGTAGTCTTCAATGGAAGAGAATGCCAATTAGCCATTAAGGAATTAATAGTAAATTAGTCACAGTAGTTGTTAAAGGAGTAAGGTTTAAACTACCAAGTCAAAAGATTTAATAATAAATCTAGAACAACTATTAAATAAAGAAATTTGTCACTAGAAACATTAGTAAGTCTGCAATAGCTTATTTTCTATTAGGAAGAGTTATTTATATATACATTGGAGATAGACTCTTGAAATTCATATTTCAATGTCTCTTCACCTTCTCATTTTCATATTTGCTATATTTACAATATTTTCCCAATCCCTAAGGATTAGGTGTCAACATTCCCCCCCTTAATTTGACTAGATGTTGGTGAGTCTAAGCATAATTCTCAATCTTTCAAACTTTTGTTTTCCAAGTGCTTTGGTGAAGTTGTTTGTAATATGCTCATTTCTGGAAGAATGGTGTAGGTGACCAGTCTTGGCCTCAACATGATATTGAATCAAATGATACTTTGTATGGATATGGTTAGTTCGATCATGGAACTTTGAATTGTTTACCAATTTTATGGCAGAAGTATTTCCAATCAAAACAGGAGTAGAATGCATGTGTTTCTTGTGCAAATATTCGAGACTTTTTCAGAGCCACAAAATTTCCTTTGTTGCTTTTGTAGTAGCCACATATTCTTCCTTTGTTGTGGAATTTGCTAGAATTGACTTGTTGTGTGACCTTCAAAAAAGAATCATAACATAACTTAAAGTAGATACTCCATTTTATTTATCTCCATCAAAATCTAAATCAAAGTATCCAATAAAGCTGAAGTCATCTACATGTGTATACTTTAGTCCAAAGTCTTGATTTCCCTTCAAGTGCCTTATAACTCTTTTTGTAGGAGACCAATGATCCTCAAAAGGTTTTTGCATAAACCTAGAGAGAATTCCAGCAACAAATGAAATTTCTGGTCTCGTAGTAGTTAGGTAGTTAAGACCTCCTAAGCATTGTTTGTACTTTGTTTCATCCTCAAATTAATTTTCTTCTTTGGACACGAGCCTTAAATTTTGTTTCATTGGAGTGGTCAAAGGATTCCATTCATCCATTCCAATTTTTTTCAATAAATATCCAATGTACTTCTTTTGGGAGAGGAATATAAACTTTGGATGTTGGGTTACTTCAATACCCACATAGTAGTGAACATATCCAAAATTTGGCATGTCAAAACATTTCCTCAATCTTTATTTATGGATGAAATATAATTTTCATTGTTCCCTATCATCTATAGATCATCTGCATACACAAAAAGATAAACAATACTTTTTTCAATCTTCTTGACAAACAAAGTTGCATCATCAACATCATAGTGTTTGAAATTAAGTTCCAAACGTTTCTTACTCAATTTCTCGTACTAGGTTTGTAGTGCTTATTTGAGGCCATACAAGGATTTGACAAGCATGCATAACTTGTACTATTACTGCTTCACAACAAATCCTTTACGTTGAGACATAAAACAATATTTTATATATCCATTGAAGAAAGCATTTTTTACATCCATTTGATGGAATTTCCATCCATTCTGAGTTGTCAAGGAAAAGAGAGTTCGAATGGTAGCCCATTTGGTTGTTGGAGAAAACGTCTCCTCATAATCGGTCCCTTCTTTTTGTGCAAAACCTTTTGCCATGTGAATTTCTTTGTGCTTGTGAAGTGAGCCATCTGCTTTATATTTTTTCTTGAAGATCCACTTGTGGAGTTGGTTTGGTTCCCAATGGATTGTACACTAACTTCCATGATCCATTATTTATCATAAAATCATACTAATCTTGCATTACTTCTTTCGATTCATCATGAGTAGTAGATTCTTTAAAGGAATTTGGTTTGAAATCTATAGACAAGTTGAAATTCATAATCATAAGAAACGTCTATATCAAAAGCTAAATCAAAATAGTCAACATCACCTCCATTCATCTAGTCGGAATTCTCATTCACATGTTTCCAACCTCATCACGATGAACACTTTCAAGTGTCTTGGAGAGCCATTTTGGAGGACCTTTTTGAGATGGCGCAAGCTGTTTAGTTGACTAAGATGGGGTTGAATCAAGATTTAGCCTTCCAAAATTTCTCTCAATCACATCACTCAATGTGTCTTCCTAATCAACGTATGGAACATCATGAGGGGGAGAGAATTCTTCAGAAGGAAATTACACATATTGATTCACGGGGATCACCCCTTCAAGATGTGGAATCTCATTATCAAATTCCAGAAAATATTTCTCATGTCTGAATCTATCAAAGCGATCAACATGTCGCTCAACATCATTGCTAGTATTGGAAGATTCAAGAAATATTACATATCTAGATAATATAAATTTCCTATTACTTCATCATAGAGATGATATGCTTTGGTGGTATTTGAGTACCCCAAGAAGATATATTTTCGACTCCTTGCACCAAGTTTGTTTCTTTGTTACTTAGGTATCAATGCATAATAGGTGGAACCAAAAACTGTGAGATGCCTCACCAAAGGAATGTGGACATACCACATTTCAAAGGGAATCTTGGTTTTGAAAGCTTGAGATGGACACATTTTATTAATGTATATTGCACATAAAATTGCTTTAGCCCAAAACATCAACTTCATGTTTTATAAAAACATCATTGAATGTACCATATTTAATATTATCCTATTCATTCTTTCGTCTGCACTATTCAGTTGAGGATTATAAGGCACTCTTGCCTGATATTGGATCTCATGCTAGCAAAGATAGTTTTCGAATTCATTTGAAGTAATTTATTTTCCATAATCAATATGAATAAAGCCAATATGAGATTGTGTATAATTTTCAATCCATGCATGAAATTTTTGAAAGTTTCAAAAGCTTCAGATTTACTCTTCAACAGATATACCCAACACATTCTAGTATAGTCATCAATAAAATTCATCATGTATTTATTTCCATTTGCGGAAGGAACATTCATGGGGCTACACAAGTCAAAATGAATCAGTTCAAGCTTTCTACATGCTTTGGAATGAGAATCATGAAATGATTGTTTTCTCTTTTTTCCTAAGATACAATCATCACATTTCTTAAGTTTCCTAGGAATGGTGGGAATACTAGTAACACCATTTATCTTTAATAATAGAAGATTGTCATAGTTCAGATGTCCAAATATAGAACGCCATACGAGATTGGATGGTATTGTACCTTCATCATACTAAGAACTATATGCATTTTTTTTTCATGAGCATATATTCCTTGTAGCTTCAAGAGTCTTTATTCTTCTATCCCAGTCATGATAAGTCGATTTTTTTATGCTTTTCTCCCTTGAACCTTGCCATCAAAAATGTTAATGGAGTTCCCTTGATAGTTGTTGGGAACCAAGGACAACAAGTTTCTTTGCAAATCTAGGATGTAGAGATCAACATGTACAAGAAAGTTAGCAAAACTAGGAAGTTTGAACCTAATGGTGCGAAGTCCAGATGGCTTGAGCTTTGACTTGTCAACAAAGTAGACTACTCCATCTACATTGTCGCCAAATTATTAAAATAAAACTTTTCAAAATGTCATGTGGAAAGTTTCTCCTAAATCAAACAATCATGCATCTTTCCATGAAGCAAGTGAAGCATTAAACAAGTCTATAGTTACTCCAATATTTCAATGTGCCTCAATATAATGAGTAGATTCTGGTTTTGTTGTAATATAAGGAAAAGTGAACTTGGTTACGAGTAGCATAGGCATCAAGTATTCACATATAAAATCACATAACAACAAGAAATAGGAGAGGTAAAAGTAGTGGTGAAGGAGTGGAGGTATAGTAAATATTATGTCTCTTAAAATCCAAGTAGAATTGATCCATTGATACATAGACATATATATATAGATAGATAACTTCCTTATCTTAACCAAACCAACATAACTTAAAACTTATCTCTACATTACATATGTATTTGCTCAACAAGGCTAGTCGATTGAGTTGAGTATCCCCTACAACATATCCCCCACCTTGATGAAGGGGAGACTTGGAGTGACGCAAAAATACAAAAGACGATTTTTACAATTTAGTGCTAGATCTTAACAAACTAAAATATTTACAAAATAAATTGAGAAATAAAAGATAAATCAGGGAAGAATATTTATTATTTATTTGACAGGTGCATCTAAGGCTTAGGTGGAACTAGTTCTACATAGTGGTGCACTAGTTGATCCACTTCGACCTCATGTGATTGTTGTTATGAAGTTGGTGCACATGTTGAGATGCTAGGTGCATAAAATTGATGGGTGGGTCATGGCGGTTATTGATACGATGAGTGAATGATGATGGCAGTGGCATGTTATGAAAGTAGTTTGATAGATGAATAGTGCAAAACGTTAAAGTGTTCGTCAAATATTAACCATTTTTGAACTGCTAACCTTTCTTGAGCATTTGATTCCTTGAGGTCTGCCAAAAAAGGCTTAGCGTGATCAATCTATGGGACCTGATTAATTATACTTTGTAAGATGTTGGAATCATTAGTTGGTTCAAGCTATGCTTCGTTTCCTTATCTTAACCACTAATTCTCATGTTGCATTAGCTCGACCTATAGCTCCCTTTCATGTTCTAAATTCTTGTTCAATACTTGTTTATCTCTAGCATCCGTCACATCCCTTACATCCAAATCACGAATAATTATTTCTTGTGCTCTGATGCAACTATGATTTGATGTGAAGTAAGTGGGCCAATTGTTGAGCGTAGTTGTCCAGGCAGCTCCTCTATCGAGTGTCTGCTCCGACATATGTTTGGTTGCAAAGAACTCATGATGAGCACTTTCAAGTATTTCCATAAATTTCTCACCTTATGTTATTGTCACTCTATTCTATAAGTTTATTATTTGTGCACTGAGCTGCTCATTTTTTGGGAATTAACTGATACACCAACTATTGAAAGGTAAGGAGATGATCACGAGCTTTGACTGGAATGTTGATGTTAACTTTTTTTGTTGCCCGGTGGTGAAAGTCCAACCCAATTTCCCTTTCTTGTTCTGGTTTCCATTGAAGCTCGATGGTGTATTGATTTCTCCTTTTCAACTACAACTTAGATTATTTTACATAATTCTCTAATAGTTCAAAATTTTTTTATCACTAGCAAGCTTTAGGTTCACATACTTAGTGTGGATATCAATCAATTCTTTCTTGACTTGAGTTCCCTATGTACTTTTTGTCATCGACCTAGATGGCATTGTGTGAGTCGAAGAAGGCTAGTTGACTGATGGATTGGTTGATGGAAGATTCTCTGGTAATTTTTGCTACTCGTTTATTTGCACAATTGTCGTATGTTGAGTCTACTCATTATGAGTAATGATTGTGTCGTCTGACTAGGTACGTTCTGATGAATTATCTTGAGAGTTATATTGATCTGAAGCATTTCATTAGACTGATGTTTCTCTTGTTCGATATGTCTTAGAGAGGTTGGTGGAGTATCCTTAGTTAAACTAGTTTCTTAACTCCCAAGTTTGTACATTGATTTTATTGTTTTGCGGTTCTCCAAATGATATTTATTCAAGCAAAATCTTTGGCCAAGGATAAGTTGTTCTTCCATTTCTAGTCAAGTGGCCATTCTAGGCTCTGATGTATATGACACAAAATTACAGGTATATAAGGTATCGACTGTTGATTTATTATGAGTCAATTTTCTTTTATAAATTCCTTTACTTTTTGAAATGCACCATTCAATTCGTGTTGCTGTAGTTTAAATTTAAAATCCTTAATAAATTTCTCTCTCAGTTTTTTCATTGCTAGGATTTCCCTCGAGCTTCTTCTATTTTATACCACTAATTTGGAAAGTTGTCTAAAGTGTTCGGGAACATATGAGGCGATACTCATTCATCTTTGTATCTGATCCTTCTCCATTCCAACTCACAATTTTTTATATGTTGAAAGAGGTCTTATCTAGAGCTGAAGATAGGTATATCTTCTTGTGCAGTAATATTTGGACCTCCAAAACATTCAATAAAATATGTTGTTGGTGTTTTCCACATTTGAAGTAGAGATGAGTGGATGTCCCACCATCTTTTTGCTTGACCCATAAAGGTTTGCACCAAAATTTTCATCCTTCCCTATTCACTAATAGTTTTTTTTGCTTGATCAATGTGCTTTACAAGTGAAACCCATTCACTAAAGAGAATAAAACTACTAGAGCCTTACCTTAAATTTGTTGGAAGAAATGATGAAATTCCTCTAAAATTTTTCGCTTTTAGGATAGGAACAACTTTAATGGACTAACAAGGTTAAATTTTCATCATTAGAATCACTTCAATTGTCCAACACTCTTTAGCTTTTGTTTTGTAGTTCTTGAATTACCACTCGTAGAGCTTTGTGTTAGAATTATGCCTAATAGCGAGAGGTGGTCCTATCAAGATTTCACAAAAAGTGTTTGGCTCTACATTACCCCGATCTTCATGTAATACTTGGTATAGCCTTCATGTTTCTCCTTCTTCTTCACAAGCCTAGATCCACTAATTTCCATCACGTTGGTCCATAGGAATAATAATTTTCTTGTTGTTTCATTTATGTTTTATTCTATCATTCTCTAGTGATATAGTTTCTTTCATCCTCCGACCCCATAGTCTTTTGATTCTATCATTCTCTAGTGATATAGTTTCTTTCATCCTCCTACCCCACAATCTTTTGACTAAACAAATATATGGAGGTATTTCATCAATTAAATCAATGAACTCAAAATATATGATTTTTGGGATGCCCATGATTGAAATTTTCACTTGCCTTGACATTCTAATAGGTTCTATGAATATTTGGTTAGCAAGTTTAAGATAATTAGTGGTCCTATGTAGATTTGGTTTTCCCATGCTTATCCATGTCTCTTGTAGGAGTATATTGAATTTAGATCCAAAATCAGTGACGAATTGTTTTATCATATACCCATTTATTTCAAGGTTCACTCATGGATCATAATATTCAAATTGCTTTCCTTGCGAGAGTTGTGGAACATTTTTACATTTTTCTCTGCTTTTGTTACAATATTTTAACATTTTCAAAATCTTTACTAGACAACCAACTAAATACTCTTTTTTTAAAAGTTTTAAAAATTCTTCTAATATGGCGTCCTTCTCCACTTTATGTGATTTTGCTTCTATGGAAAGAAATCATCTGATCTTTCATTGTGTCATTTTATTCCTACATATCGAGATATCTAGTCACATTTTTGGTTGGTCGAATGGATTTCTCATTATTGTCTCTTTAAGAACCTGACCTTGTAACAACATGAATATTCTTTGAATTCAATATATCTTGTTTCAAAATGGTTATAACAACAGTTATTTTATTGAAAAATATTTCTATAATTTTAGGGCAATCTTCTACTGGATAATCGCCTAAAACACACATGTTACAGAAACAGAGGTTGGTGTTACATTTTAGTGGATAGTTCAGGGTTGTTTATCCTTACCACTAATAGGTAAAGCACTAAAATATTCCTTAACTTGGACCTGTTAGCTCTGCTATGTAGCGCTAACTTTCTAAGGTCATAAAGAAGCATGGTCTATTTGGTTGTGTCCAAAGGGGGCTCACATTAGTCGCTCTTCCCTTTCTTCCTTCACCCTACTCACCTCTAAACCTTTCCAATTCCCTAAATAAACCTTCTAAAATCTGACAAAGTCCCCTTTGGCCCTAGCTCTATGCGCAAGATCAAACCAATCATAAAACCTTACCCATACGCTCTCACGTGCTCATAAACCCCTCATCGCTTTCCCACTGTTAATCATTCCCCGACAATCAAACGGCCCACATAGCACCCAATAAAGGTGACTCAATCGACCAATTTCCACTATCAGACCATCTCCTCCAAATGTGACGGTCTTCGCATACATCGTGCAAACAACTTGATCGAGTGATAATGCGTGATGAGGGCGGTTTTTCTCTCTCATCTGCTACTACGTGTCGCTCATTGAGTGGAATCGCATGACCCCGAGCCATTACCACTAAGGCCCTGAAAGCGGTGCGACAAAAACCGTTACTGCCCGACCAAACCGCCCTCGCCCATTAAATGCTCGTGCAACTCCGTCGCCCGATGATTGTCCAATCTATCCGCTGAAGATCCAACGACACTGATGCACCCCGTTCCCACCTCGGTCTATAGCTTTCGCCGAACCATCTCTGCCATTCATCTCCCCGATCCAACGGTCATCCTTCTCGCTCACCCAAATTGTCCACCTACCCATGCACTCTACGTCCCACATCCATTCTGTTGACCGAGGAAGGAGATAACCCGCTCTGCTTGACTGACAACAGTCGGACCCCCAACAACCATATTTAACATAAAGCATGGCCAAAGGAGAAAAGGACATAGCACGACTCTGTAACTGAATTTATCAGTCATGGACTCCACTGGTACGAGCACTCCAACTGCCTAAAGGATAGCACAACACCTGAACAGATCAAATTCACCCAGTGAACCAAGCAACCTCATCCAAAGACTCCATCAGGCAGTTAAATGCAGTTGGTGGTCAATTATGACCCCTCCATACCTAAACAACCAAGTGCCATTGTAACAAAAACTTATAAATATCCAGGAGCAAGATGTAATCAAGGTTGGCATTTGATGTAAGGTTCAACTTCTGGAGACTGTAGACATTTTGTCGCTTGCAGTGTCTCATCTTCATTTTCAGCAATACAAGCTTCTTTTGTTGTTAACTGCTCACTGTCCATTTTCCTCTGTTCTAAGATTGTACCTGATGTGTTGTGTTCTTGATCTCTTAATATTTAGCACTAGATAACTGTCATCTTATCTTTGTGTTGGAATATTAAATGCATCACTGAATAGGTTACTCGGGTTTCTTTCTATCTAATGCAGGAGAGTTGTCATCTTGTCTTTGCATTAATAGATTAGATTTGCAAGTTTTTGTACTAGTTACAGCCGTCCATCACATGGTCTTGTGTATGTGCTGGTGTGGTTAGTATTCTCTATAATCACCTAAATATCTAAACTGTGAGCATTGGTGGTATAAAGCCTTGTAGTATGAGGGTGTTCATGCATGTTTGGAGTGAAACAGAGTAGAAGTGGTTATCTGGCCTGAACCAAACCATCATTCCTTCCATCAAACCTTGCAACAATAGTTGAATCTATATGTTACCAGGAATCTCCGAGCTACAACCTAGGAGAGTCTCTTAGATTCCTAACATAATTGGCGCCATTGCCGGGGAATGGAGATTGAAGCTTAGCTTCCCTGGGAGAATGACAGAGATCCAGCTTTGATGATAGACAAACACTAGACACATTTTTGGTTGTAATCATCTATGTGGCGACTCTACTGGAGGCCGAACCTCTTGGCAACTCCACATCACAGTTCTGGCTTAGTTTGTGAGGCATACTCGAAGAAATCCTCAGAAATCACCAGCTGACCCAGTACCTGACCCTAAGAAGATTGTCAAGCAGAGAAAGACATCACAAAAGGGAGCATCAGGATCAGGTAAGCCTAAACAATCTTATGTATCTCTGCCAGAAAGGCTTGTAACAGAGCATCTACATGTTGAAAATATAGCCTCTAGTACTAGCAGTGAAGAAATATTTTCAGAGAATCATAAAGCTCCCATTCCTTTAGGTCCTCCTTTGGATCTCAGCCCAAAGGAAACCTCCCCTCCTGTCCATCATATTCCTTTAGCCCTGATAGTCATTTCTCAACTCCCTACCTTTCAGACTGCTAGCACCCTTCCATCCACCCCAGTCATGGCAGGTCCACAAGCGCCCACCAAAATGGAAAGAATCATAGCTGCTAGGTATGGACCCTTGGTCCTGCCTATTCCTTTGAATGCTATGCCTGTAAGAGAATATCAGAAATACATGCCTAAGTTCACTGGTATAGAGGGAGTAACAACTGAAGAGCACCTTGAGTCTTTTTATAGCTATGCTGATAACCTAGATATCAGTGAAGATGATGTGTGGATGAGAGTATTTGTCCAAAGCCTAGATGGAGAGGCTAGAAAGTGGTTTAGAGAGCTGACCCCTAGGTCTATAACAGACATTGAAGCATTAGATGATGTGTTTTTAAAGCATTGGGGAGATAAGAAAGACCTGTTATACTACCATACTAAGTTTGGAAACCTGAAAAGGGAAAATGGTGAGTCATTGTCTGGCTTTAATAAAAGATTCAATGTATGTATAGCAAGATACCAGCTGAAGTGAAGCCTACCCCCACCTCTGCCAAACTCACCTATGCCAATGCCTTTGACTCTGATTTCTGCCTGCTGTTAAGAGAGAGAAGATGTGCCTCTCTAGCTGAAATGCAAGATGCAACCTTGGAGGTGGAATCCAATATCATGGCTGTAGAGAAACTCAAAGGACATGATGATAGAAGGAGGCAGAGAGGTGAGTCTTCCTCTTCTTCTTCATCTTTAGAACCCAAAATGGATAGAACATCTAAAATGATAGAGTCATTGGCTACTGAAATCTCCAAGCTGAAGGTTGAGCAAAATCTTGGGAAAGCAAGGCTTCCTAATACATTTGCTCTTAGAAATCCAAATCCATATAGAAGAGCAAATGAATAGTTGCAGATTATTCAGAGGGGCAAAGAGGCCAGTGAAGAACAAAGGGTTAAGACTCCTTTCCAGAATGTAGTCATGGAGGAGGAGCAGTTTGATGAAGAGGATGAGATTCACTACATGGAAGACAAGGGCAGTGCTATCATTTTGACATTAGCTGCCTATGAGGAGTCTTTATTCAAGGATCAGACCAGCCAAGAGTGGGACAGAGAAGCTATTCTGCAGAATGAAGACCAACAAAGATATAACCTGAGGTCAAGAGCGAGTAATGTCAAAGAGAATCCTGCCCAAAGAGCTGTTGTCCCCACAGAGCAGCAGATCAGCAAGCAGAAGCGACCGACAGCTGATCCTACCATCCTGAAAGCACCAGCTCAAGAGGTAAGAGGCCCTGATAAGTCTCCTTCCCCTTTCAGCTTTGAATCAGAAGTCCAGAAGTTAAAAATATCTGTACCTCTAATAGAACTTGTAAAGAGTGAGGCTTTTAAGAAGCCCATCCTTGATGCCCTTGAGCTGAAAGCCTTACAAGCATCCAATGACTATGTGAATTTACAAGATGATAAACCTGCAGTTGTGCTTAGCCCAATGACTGAACCTACTGATGACAATTCCCCATCATTTTATGTCTCCTTGACCATTCATGACAAAATCCTCCACAATTGTCTGCTGGACACAAGGGCCAACCATAATCTGATGCCCAAAGCTATCATGGAAGAGTTAGGCCTTGATATTACCAGACCTTATCATGATTTGTTCTCCTTTGATTCGAGGAAGGTGAAATGTCTGGGGTTAATCAAAGACTTAGCCATCACCCTAACTCAGCTGCCCATGAAAAGCATGATGATGGATATTGTGGTAGCGGATGTTCCCCCTAAGTTTGGTATGCTACTTTCCAAAGGGTGGATTAAGAGGTTGGGTGGGACATTGCAAAATGACTTGTGTTATGCCACTGTCCCAGTTTTTGGAGGAGAAAGCAAAAGGCTATATAGGGAAGCCCAACTCGCCTATATCATTAGTGATGAGAAGAATCCCACTAATCATCCCATTTACGCTGTGGACACTGATTTTGGAGCATGTATTCTCCAAATTGAAGAATCCCAGAGGGCCTCGGTGTAGCTCAAGAAACCAGTATGTCAGGCCATGGAAGAGGAAGGGACATAGGCTTGGGATATGTTCTTTGATGGAGCCTGTTCAAAGGAAACTGCAGGAGAAGGAGTGGTGTTGGAGTCTCCAAAACAAGAAATCACACATCTGTCTTTTAAGTTGACTTTTCAGGTCATTAAAAATATAGCAGAATATGAGGCTTTGATATTGGGCTTAAATGTTGCCAAAGACATGGGAATCCAAGACATCAAGGTGTCTAGAGATGCTAATCTCATTATTCAATAGGTGAACAAAATGTTCCAAGAAAGGCACCCAAGACTGAAAGCATACAGAGATGAGGTATGGAGACTCAAAGATTCTTTTGATAGCTTTTGTATCTCATATATTCCCAGAGTAAAAAATCAGCTTGCTGATTCCCTTGCTGTGTCTGCTAGCATGTTCATCCCTCCCATGCCCCCTAGATTGGCTTATCGATTCCAGGTAAAATATAGACCATCTTTGAGGAGATGATGAAGTAAATAGGTTTCTGAAAGTCATTGATGAATTCTATGAAATTAAAATTGATCAAGAGAATGTAACCTTGGAGGAATGTCCCCAGCCCTAGCTAAGGAACCGAATTAGCCAAGACAACATTGTACAGTTGCCTAGAAATCATATACCTAAAGGGTTAGTGCCTCTAGAGAAGCTGTTTGACCATAATGATGTGCCTCATAAGATTGCCCAAAAAGAAAATCAGTCTGCAGTCCATAGGCATAACATAGGGAGTCCAGATCATCCAAAGTATATAAATCTGTCCACCCATTTGTTTGCTGCCCAAAGTTCTGAGTACTACACCTTAATGAAGCAATTTTCTGATGTCTTTGCCTGGGAATACAATGATCTTAAAACTTATGACAAAAATATCATCCAGCATAAGATCCCATTGGAGAAAGACACCATTCCTTTCAAACAGAAGCTGAGACCCATAAATCCTTTGCTCCTCCCTCTGATTGAAAAGGAAATCAAGAAGTTGTTGGCTGCCAAAATCATAGTTCCCCTGAGATATTTGAAGTGGGTAGCCAACTTGGTAGTGGTGAGGAAGAAAAGTGGAGAAATCAGGCTGTGTGTTGATTTCAGGAACCTGAACAAATGCTCTAAGAAAGACAACTATCCCCTGCCCAAAATGGAACATTTGCTACAAAAAGTCTCAGGAGCTAAAGTTATGTCTTTCTTGGATGGATTTTCAGGGTATAACCAAGTTGTTGTACATCCAGATGACCAAGAAAAGACTGCTTTCACCACTCCTTGGGGCACTTTTATGTACTCTAAGATGCCCTTTGGGCTGATGAATGCTGGGGCTACCTTTCAGAGAGCCATGGATATAGCATTTATAGGAGAGAAGGATAAATTTGTCCTTGTCTACCTGGATGATATAACAGTATACTCCAACAACCATCAAGATCATTTGCAGCATTTGATGAAAGTGTTTTTGAAGTGCAGAAGGTTTGGGATATCAGTAAATCCTAAGAAGTCACAATTTGCTTTAGAAGAGGGCAAACTTCTAGGACACATTGTTTCTGCTGCAGGTGTCAAGATTGACCCAGAGAGAGTGAAAGCAATACAAGCCTTGTCTGTTCCAAGATCAAAAAATGACATCCAATCCTTTTTGGGAAAAATAAATTTTGTAAGGAGGTTTATTCCTAATTTTGCAGAATTGGTAACACACATCACCTCTATGCTGAAGAAGGGATCAGAAGTCAAATGGACCAATGCAGCAAGAAAATCTCTTGAAGCCATCAAAAGAGCTATTATGGAAGCTCCCACTTTGATCAGCCCAGACTATAGCAAGGAGTTCCATATCTTCTCCTTTGCTTCCTGTGACACCCTTGCAGCAGTCTTATTGCAGAAAGATGATGAGGATTCAGAGCATCCAGTGGCATTTTTCAGCAAAACCTTAAGGGATGTTGAACTAAGGTATGATATTATCGAAAAGCAAGCTTATGCTCTTATCAAATCTTTAAAAGCTTTCCGAATCTACATTTTGCACTCCAAGGTAATTGCATATGTGCCCTCTGCTTCAGTAAAGGATGTCCTAATGCAGCCAGATGTTGATGGAAGAAGGGCTAAATGGATTGCAAAGCTCATTGAATTCAACATAGAATTGAAGCCCACCAAGCTTGTCAAGGGCCAGGGCCTTGCTCAGTTGATGGCTGAAGAAAATTGCAAAATGCTTGACATAAACTGCATGGGTACAAATTTAGAGGATGGACTGATAGAAGAAGCAATAGTAGGACAAGGACATGACCGGTTGTTGGCTGAAAATCTAGCTTCTTGTGAATGGTATTCTAGAATAGCTCATTTTTTGCTAAAGCTAGAAGTCCCTCTAGGTCTTAGTTCAAGCCAAGCTAGGACTATTAAGTTCAGAGCAACCAAGTTCTGTATTCATGAAAAGTTTCTTTATTTGAGGGATCCATCCGAAATCCTTTTAAGATGTCTGGACAAAGAACAATCTGTGGAGGTCATGCATCAGTTTCATTCCAGCATCTGTGGAGGACATCACTATTGGAAAACCACAGCCCACAAGATCCTTAGAGCTGGGTATTATTGGCCCACTCTATTTTATGATGTCTTTTCATTTGTAAGATCCCGTGACAAATGATAGAGGTTTGAAGGAAAACAATAGTTGAAGTCCTTACCCTTGAAGTCAATACATGCCAGTGGCCCTTTCCAGCAGTAGGGCTTGGATTTCATAGGGGAAATTAATCCACATTCTAGTGGCCAACACAGATGGATCTTAGTAGCAACCGATTACTTCACTAAATGGATTGAGGCCATCCCTAATAAGAAAGTTGATCACCATGTTGTCATGAAGTTCTTGACAGAAAACATTTTCACCATGTTTGGTTGTCCACACGAATTGGTTACAGACAATGCAACAGCCTTTGGGGCAAAAGAGTTGGTGGACATGTGTGACTCAATGGGCATTAAGCTAGTGCATTCCACCTCATATTACCCTCAAGGTAATGGTCTAGCATAATCATCCAATAAGATCCTGATAAGGATAATCAAAAAGCTGTTGGAAGACAACAAAAGGAACTGGGATTCAAAACTGAAGTTTGCATTGTGCGCTGACAGGGTGACCACCAAGAAATCCACAGGGAATTCTTCACTCAAGCTGGTATATGGCACTGAGGCTGTATTCCCAATCTAGTTGACCCTCCCTGTGGCCAAGTTCTTGCAGGAAGGTCAGAATGAGGGAAATGACATGGCAAGGAGGATTAGTGACTTGGCTGAAGTGCATCAAATCAGAGATCAATTGATTGAAAAGTCTGCAGCACATCAAAAGAGAATCAAGGAAGCCTTTGACAGAAAGGAAAAGATGGAAAATTTTCAAATTGGAGACTTGGTTCTTAAATGGGATGCACTGAAGGAAAAGAAAGGCAATCATGGGAAGTTCGATGCTCTGTGGACTGGACCTTTTGTCATTGCTCAGGTCCAGGGGAACAACACTTTCATGCTGCAAAGTATGGAAGGAGAAACAGTTTTTGATGGCCCAGTCAATGGGTGGTTTTTGAAGGTTTATGTTAATTAAGGCCTTTAGGCCTCAACATTGTAAATATGTTCTTTTTACAAGTTTTAGTGTAGGCTTAATTAGACTCCATGCCCAATGGAACACTAGGAAATATTGCTGATCTCGTTTTTGTATGAAAGGCAGTGGTCTATGGTTCTTGAAACCTCACAGGGAGGATTTCATCCCCAGAAGGAGCCAGTGTTAGCTTTGCTATGCAGCGCTAAATTTCTAAGGTCAGAAAGAAGCATGGTCCATTTGGTTGTGTCCAAAGGGGGCTCACATTGGTCTCTCTTCCCTTTCTTCCTTCACCCCACTTACTTCTAAACCTTTCCCATTCCTAAATAATTCTTCTAAAATCCGACAAAGTCCCCTTTGGCGCCAGCTCTAAGTGCAAAGTCAAACCAACCATAAAACCTTACCCAAACGCCCTCACGCATTCATAAACCCCTCATCGCTTTCCCACCATTGGTCATTCCCCGATAATCAAACGGCCCACATCGCACCTGATAAAGGTTACCCGCCCAACCAATTTTCACTGACAGATCATCTCCGCCAGATTTGACGGTCATCGCATACATCGAACAAAAAACTTGATCGAGTGATAGTGCGTGATGAGGGCGGTTCTTCTCTCTCATCCACTACTACGTGTTGCTCATTGAGTGGAATCACATGACCCTGAGCGATTACCACTTAGCCACCGAAAACGATGCGATGAAAACCGTTACCGCCTGACCAAACTGCCCTCGCCCGTTAAATGCTCGTGCAACTCCGTCGCTCGATGACCATCCGATCTGTCCGCTGAAGATCCAATGACACTGACACACCCCGTTCCCACCTCGGTCTATAGCTTTCGCCGAACCATCTCCGCCATTCATCTCCCTGATCCGACGGTCATCCTTCTCACTCACCCAAATTGTCCACCTACCCATGCACTCTACGTCCCACGTCCATTCTGTTGACCGAGGAAGGAGATAACCCGCTATGCTTGACTGACAACAGTCGGACCCCCAACAACCATATTTAACATAAAGCATGGCCAAAGGAGAAAATGACATAACACGACTCTGTAACTGAATTTATAAGTCATGACTCCACTGGACAGCGCATCACCTGAACAAATCAAATTCACCCATTGAACCAAGCAACCTCATGCAAAGACTCCATTGGGCAGTTAAATGCAGGTGGTGGTCAATTATGACCCCTCCATACCTAAACAGCCAAGTGCCATTGTAACAAAAACTTATAAATATCCAGGAGCAAGATGTAATCAAGGTTGGAATTTGATGTAAGGTTCAAATTCTAGAGACTGTAGACATTTTGTTGCTTGCAGCGTCTCATCTTCAGTTTCAGCAATACAAGCTTCTTTTGTTGTTAACTGCTCACTGTCCATTTTCCTTTGTTCTAATATTGTACCTGATGTGTTGTGTTCTTGATCTCTTTATATTTAGCACTAGATTAATGTCATCTTATCTTTATGTTGGAATATTGAATACATCACTGAATAGGTTACTCAGGTTTCTTTCTATCTAATGCAGGAGAGTTGTCATCATGTCTTTGCATTAATAGATTATATTTGCAGCCTTTTGTACTAGTTGCAACCGGCCATCACATAGTCTTGTGTATCTGCTAGTGTGGTTAGTATTTTCCATATTCACCTAAATATCTAAACTGTGAGCATTGGTGGTCTAAAGCCTTGTAGTCTAAGGGTGTTCATGCATGTCTGGAGTGAAACAGATTAGAAGTGGTTATCTGGCCTGAACCAAACCATCATTCCTTCCATCAAACCTTGCAACAATAGTTGAATTTATATGTTACCAGGCATCTCCAAGCTACAACCTAGGAGAGTTTCTCAGAATCCTAACAGGACCACTACCCCAACATCTACCATTGTAGCCCTCGCAATGACGAGCATAACTTCCTTGATCATGTCCTTGTCTACCATAAGATGGTGGCTCGTTGAACTGATATGTGTCATGTGTGGTACAAAACATGATATTTTGGCTTATTTTTCCCAGTTATCGAACATCCTATATTGAATGTGCATTACCTTCACAAATGGAACACCACTTGGGCTTAGTGTTCTGAAGATTGTACTAAGAGTATTTCATCATATGATTAGAATCCACTTGACATATATCACAATATATATCATACTGCATTCGTTAGACATCCAGATCAAAATAGTTGGCATATTTAATAGTTAGAAAAATAGTTTCACAGTTAGTGCACCACAAGTTCTTCTTCTGGAGTTTCTCCATGGTTACAAATTTTCTTAACATATCTGCAGGATTCTGGATAGTGTGTATCTTTTCAAGCTTCAACTATCCATCTTCCAACACTGACCATATGCAATGCTACTTGAGTTATATATGTTTAGTCTTGAAATGAAATGTTGAGTTCTTTTCAAGATGAATGGCACTCTCGCTATCAATGCATAACCTTCCCATCTCCTACTTCTTACCCAATTCATCCATAAACCTTTGAAGCCAAATCATTTCTTTATTAACATTTCTAGTAGAAACATACTTTGCTTCTCTCATTGAAAGTGCAGCAACACTTTGCATTTTTGAAACCCAACTAAAATTTGTTCCACCTATAGTAAACATATTCCCTGTGGTGCTCCTCCTTTTATCTCTATCACCTCCCAAATATGCATCAACATATACCTATAGAGTAATGTTTGAACCATCAAAGCATAATTCTTGATTTGTGGTACCTCTCAAATACCTCACAATCCACTTCACTACCATCCAATGTTCTTTTCCTCGATTGTTCATGTAGCTTCTTTCAACTCCGACTGCATGTGCAATATCCGACATTTTACATACCATTGCATACATTAAGCTTCCAACTGTTCATGCATATGGAACTTTAGGCATATAATCCATCTCTGCTAGAGTCTTGGGACACATCTCCTTAGTTTGAAATGGGTAGCCAAAGGTGTACCAAATGTTTTTTCATTCTGCATATTATATATTTCCAACACCTCTTGTATGTACTCACTTTGAGACAATGTTAATTTACGACTTTCCTTGTCTCTAGTTTTTCTCATACCAAGAAGTTGTTTGCAACACACAAATCCTTCATTCAGCAGAGAAGACACACTTGTTGGGGCTTGAGATGTAACAATCAATTGCCCAAGTTGGGCAACAGGTTGGCTCATAGAATAAGAAACTGACCGAATCATGCCATCGACATGTGGGCCAATAATAGGTTTGGGAGGGTCAATAGAAGGCCTAGTGGCATTATGAAACACTTCATAGAGCATACTAGATTATGAATAGATAAGATCCAACTGTTGGGAAGATATAATGGCTTGTTCCTCGGTAACAACTCGAAACATTGACACGTTCTTAGAAATCCGAGGTCAGAGAGATCGGATGAACCATTTACATAATATCTCATTAGGTAACTTGGTTCTCACCGACCTCTTGTGATGGCGCCACTCACGAATATGAGTAGAGATTAAAGTAGAATCATCTTTCTTAAAATTAGACAAGAGGTCAAAATTGATCTCATACTGAGTGGGTATCTGAAAGTGTGTCAAAAATGTTTGAGCTAGGGGAGAAAAGTTACTGTAGGATGTGGTATCTAACTCGATGTACCACTTTGTAGCATCCCCAGTCAACATATGTTGGAATAAACAAAGTTTAATAGAATAATCCACCAAAGAATTGGATAAGCACCAAAAATGTTAAGTGGTAATATGCGTGGATGGATTTCGCCCAATTTTTCCTTCAAAGTTTGGAATATCATATGGCAATCTGGAAACCATGGGTGGCCATGAGGGATCATGATGTATGGGGTCATTAGTCAAGTTCTCTAAATCCAGTAAATTGAGAGAAGATAAAAATGGATTTTTAAGTTGACTACATGGGTCGTAGGAAGGAGAAGCCCCTGAACAACCATGGGTGACCCCATACAAGAAGGGGAATCATGCACCCGCTAGTGAAGAAAAGGGTTCACCCTGACATAGGACTGGTGCAGGCCAACATCAGTGGTAAATGGATGTCGCCCCCTAGGGTAAGTACCGCCAGAGAGAAAAGGACCCAAAAAGCATGGATTCTTATGGGGTTGTAATGAGGGATTGAAGAAGGACCACTCTGCGTAGTCAAAATGATAGAAGGTGGATAACCCATGTGAGAAATGGTACTGGTAGCAGGGTTTTCCCCAAGTAAACTATCCCCTCCAGTAAAAGTACTGATAGGTGGCACCCCTCCTAAGAGCGAACTGTACGAGGCTTGTGACATACTAGAAGTGGCATTGCCTCCACGCTAATGAGGAACAACTGGTGATCCCCCCACATATTACTAGAATTAACCATGCCTAACTAAGGGACATGAATAGTTGGTTGGGAAAAATGTGGTTAAAATACTTCTAAACCTACCAATTTACTAGGTTGAGGTGCCATGGTCAGCATAAGAGATGGTGTGGGAATGGAATCATTCGAGAAATTAGTAGGAGTCATAGAATAAACTTGTGGAATGCCCCAAGAATAAGTGATAGGTGTGGATGGAGGAGTGAGAGTAGCCACACTAAGATGTGGAAATGATGACATCAAATTTGGTATTGCTAATGCAAAAGGTAAGGAGGTCTTAGACTTCACCTTAGGGTAAGTCATGGAAAAATGCACTTAAGTTTAGGTAGGTGTGGAACCTTTAGGGTTTAACTGCAATAACCCAAGTCCCAATTGATTAGCCAAAGGTGAGTTGGCAGGAGCAGTAGAATCATCCTTCAAATTTTCGATAGAAACCATATCAACACCAGAAGGACTAGGTATAGAGTCCACAACTATGTGTTGGCCGAAGTCCTGAGCACCGATAGACACTCTTCATGCAGGTATAACAAGTCCACCACATTAAGAAGGTAAAGAGTGAAGACGTCGAGATCATTGATGAACAAATTCATCCAAGGTGATAACTTGTAATTTAAATACAATTATGTTAGTGAAAACACCCTAAAGGCCAATACTACCGACTCAGACCAAACACCACACACTAGAAATGTCCTAAAAGATAGCACATGCAAACCAAAATACGAAGAATTTGGCGGTGGAACAATTATGCTAGCGACTTGCTTCCCAACCCTTTTAGCTGTGAACTTGGACCAAGTGTGCTCACAAGATGTGGAACACCCCCCGAGGGGACTGAGAGAGTGTGAATAATAATTGTTCCAGGTACAAAGAGGAAGAACTCAACCATACACCTGTGTATGAGCCCTAAGATGATAGGACACTATGGTCATCACATACAATAACATGACCTGCAAGGACAGATGTAGGACAAAGCCACATGAAAGGGCATGAAAATTAATTCCAAAAAGGAGCTAAGACCGAAAACCCCTTGAGAGTTTCTTCCCAAGTGGCTCCCAAGTGATAATGACACCATTTGTATGCGTGGATATTCTACTATATCGTGCCACCCGAAACTAAGAAAAATGGGTCGTGTCACCCGACCTAGCCCAAGTGTGACCACCTGCTTGACCCTCTTGTGAGAAGGGCTTCCCAAACCGCACTACTACAAATGGATTTAACTCCCTACCACAAGCTACTAAGTTGATTTTGAAGTCTTGGAGCAGTTAACTCACACTCCTATCTCCAAGACTCTAGCTTAAGCTAGTGTCGATGTAATACAAGTGAAAATAAAATATGAATCTATCTACTTTTATTATCGCGTTGATTTTAATGGTTGTTGTTTATATAAGTGAGATGCAATGGGAAACTGCGATGGTGTGAATGAATATTAGTTAGTCATCCTAATGCATCTATATGAAATTTTCAAATTTCACTTCGATGAATGCTAACTACAAAAGGGTAAGAGACTTCTAACACACTGATGCCTATTTTAAAGCACCTCTTCACTAAATCTTTGTAAATGAAAATTATCCCAATATGTTGTGAATTAATGACTAAGAAGGAAGAAACTGAAAAGAAACCGAAGAAAAACTTCCCAAGCAAGAATGCACCACTCCAAAAGTGTCACAGCTAGGAAAACAAAGCCCAATCAAAGAAACACACTCAAAGCAATGAAATCAAAAGCCAAAAGTGAAAGTAAGAAGGAAATTTCAACAAGCTAGGGTTGTAGCACAATGGCTCAACCAAGCCCAATGGTCTACAAAGGTCACAACTTGACCCTAAAGGCTGAAAGGCCTAAGCAAGATCAAATGAGGGTGATACAAAACAATTAAAACACACTCAAGAGAGATTTTTTGGATGACAAATGCACAACGAAACACAACACCACCAATTGTGACAAAAATGACCCAAATAAGAGAAATATCACTCAACAAGAGATAAAAATAGTGAGTAAAAGTGGAAAAAGTCTAACAATAAGGCATGGATGAGGCCTAAACAATTTCTTACAATGACCAATCAAATCTGGAATTTAAATCTAGAGGTGAAAATCAAGCCTCAACACTGGATAATCCAACAAAAAGTTCAAAAAACAAATTGAAGGGCTAAGAGCAATGGAAGACTTTTGATAGAAAATATCATACGAGATACATGCAATAGCTAATAAGCAACAACAAACCATAAATCACACAAGCCTATAATATATTAGTGAAATATAATAGGGCCTAAGCCCAATAACATATTAAAAATGCGCCTTAATGATAAGTGGCTAATCTAAGGGAATCCAATAAACAACAACATAGATGGACCAAACCTATCAGATGAATAGGGGACCAAGACTGAGCAGAAACATATGTGAATAAACTCAGAACAGATGAAGTCCTTTTCCAGGGCCAAAAGCTCAGATGCTGGCACAAAATGAGATAAGGGCGTCTAGGGACACTCTGAGGATATTATCAAGACAACGTCTAGGGATTCCTCGAAGCTCGAATGGCTCTCTCTAATATCATCTTGGAAAAAACTTAAAAATTATCTAAAAACCTGCACTCAGGATGAGAAACAAGTGAAACACACGGGCAATAACCCTGAAAGTAACTCAAAAAAGTTGGAGATATAGGAAAACTCAACAAATCAAGCTAGAGAGAAATCGATCAAAGTCAGAGGCAAAGCAGATAGAAAGAAAGTATGATCTAATTGAAAGAACCACTTCTGTTGCAGCTAAATTTTCAAGGATATGTTTCTCCGTGATTTTGTGTCCAAATCAAATCACCAAATAGAGAAAGACAAGACCGATGAAACAACATAGCGATCCCAATCTCAAATGATCAATCGTGAAACAAGCGGTCAAATCTATTTTATAAAGATAATAGATCACACCTGGAATCCTCGCATGTCGGGAAAGGTTTTGAGTTAGGTGCAGATCGTGCGCTCCATTCGAGCGATCCAACATGTCTACACCAGATCTCTATTCCTACACACAATCAAAACCAAACAAAGACGAAAGGTGATATTCTGTGGAAGATTGTTAGATCAAAAGAAATAGATACAACCATATAACATCCTGAACACAAATTCATGTAAGGTAGGGAACACATGCTTCCATTAATTATGAAATATCAGTACAGTGATATACCTTCACCTCCAAGCTTCCTCTCCACAATCTGACAGAGTTTTCCCACTATGTCCAAGAAATGAGTATGAAGAGTAGTAGACCAATGGAAAAAGACTTCACAAGCTCACTTTGGTAGAAAAATAACAACATACGCTCACGATCAAGCTCTCAATACTAACTCTCCAAAACTAGCTAACACTCTCGAATGATCCAGTATAAGTAGATAGAAGGGAGGTCCCAGGCGGACGTATCTGGACACTGATGACAAAGAGAGGTCATAAAATCATCTAACTAAACATCCCTAGCCAATTTGAATAGACAAAAAATAAAATTGATCTCCAAGGGCATAAGGCACTCTAGAAGTCATCCATGGATGCTAGCACTGAAAGATGGAAAATATTCCCTGGAGGGAATGCATGAGAGAATCTGGGAGGTTTTGGAAGCTCCCATAGGCTATTGTGCCAGTGTCTCGGGGTCAAACTAGAGAAAAAGGAGTCATGGGTCTAGAAACCAATCAGACTCAAGTACTAAGGGTCACTAACCCAGAGGGGAAAAATAAGTTGATAACATTAATTATGTTAATGCTTTAACCTCCACAAGAGGAGATACAACATTGTGGCATCATAGGCTCAAGAACAAGAGTGAGAAGGGGATGCAGATTCTTAACTCAAGAATTCTTTTTCTAGGTTTGAAGCACGTTGATTTGGATTTTTTTGAGAATTGTGTTTATGTAAAACAAAAGAGAGTCATATTCCTTAGAGTTGTGTAAGAAAAGAATAGCGAAAAATTAGAGCTTGTGAATACAAATTTATGGGGACCTAGTTAGGTATCATCTCTCAGTGGCTCTCATTATGATGTTACTTTTATTGATGAAGCAACGAGAAAAACCTGGATTTATTGTATTCAAAATAAATCTAATGTATTTGATACTTTCAAGAAATGGAAATATCTGGTTGAGAATGAGACATGAAATTAGTTGAAGTGTCTTAGATCACACAATGGAGGTGAATATTGTAGAAAAGAGTTTGATAACTATTGTGCAGAGCATGAAATTCACAAAGAAGATAATTCCAGGAACACCATAGGAAAATGGTGTGTCGAAAAGGATGAACAAGACAATAATGGAGCGTGCAAGGTGCATGATATTACATTTGTACTTGCCTTTACAATTTTTGGCAGATGTTGTAGATACTGTTGTTTATCCAATAAACAGAGGGCCTTCAAGTTCCTTGAATGATGGTATTCCATAGGAGGCATGGAACGGTAAAAAGGTAAACTACTCATCTTTAAAAACGTTTGGTTGTGAAACCTCTATCTACATTAATAAACAAAATACAACAAAGCTTGAGGAAAAATCAACGAAATGTACCTTTATTGGATATGGTGTTAATGATTTTGGTTATCACTTATATGATTATAAAAATCACAAAATCATTAGGAGTAGAGATGTCATATTCAATGAAAGGGTCTTGTACAAGGATCAAATGCAGGAAAAGAAATAGGAAAAAAGCATAGAGAGAATACACAATCCTTGATGAGATCATACAAAAAGTAAAGGTGTCTGAAAATAATAATGATTATCAGCCACAACAACAAAAACAACCACAACAACAATAGGCACCTCAAACACCTGAAAGTGGTGTTAGAATATCTACCAAGATAAGTAGACCCCCTAAACGATACTCTCCTTCATTATATTATGTATTGTTAACTGATTCTGGTGAACCATAATTTTATGAAGAAGCAATGCTGGTAGAAACTAGGAAGAAGTGGGAGCTACCCATGAAAGAATATATGGACTCCTCGGCACATAACCAGACTTGGGACTTAGTTAGGTTTCCTGTAGGTAAAAAAAAATTACAGAATAAATGGGTTTACAGGTTGAAGGAAGAATATGGAGGTAGAAAAATCTATAAATCTAGACTTGTGGTGAATGGGTTTGCACAAAAGAAAGGTATAAACTTTGATGAAATATTTTCTCCTATCATTAAAATGACTTCAATCAGAACTATTTTAAGTCTAGTAGCAGCATAATATTTGCATCGTGAGTAGTTAGATTAAAAGACAACCTTTCTCCATAGGGATTTGGAGGAAGATATCTATATATAGCAGCCACAAGGATATGAGGCAAAAGGGAAGGAGAAACTACTGTGAAGTTGAAGAAGACCTTATATGGCTTAAAACAGTCTCCAAGGTAGTGGTATCTAAAATTTGATAGGTTTATGTATGAACAAGGTTATAGTATATTTCACTTTGGTCATTGTGTTTATCTCAAAAGCAGAAATGATGGTAGCTATCTCATATTGTTATTGTATGCAGATGTCATTCTTCTTGCAGGGTCTAACATGCAGGAAATAAATGTGCTGAAAGGAAAATTGGAAAATTCATTTGCAATGAAGGATTTGGGTGCTGCAAAACAAATCCTTGGTATGACAATAACTAGAGACATGAAAAATCCCAAATTAACATTGTCTCAAAGTGAGTACATACAAAAGGTGTTGGAAAGATTTAATATGTAGAATGCAAAACCATTTAGTACACCTTTAGCTAGAAATTTCAAACTAAGTAAAGAGATGTGTCCCAAGACTCTGGAAGAGATGGATTATATGCCTAAAGTTCCATATGCATCAATAGTTGGAACCTTAATGTATGCAATGGTTTACACAAGGCCTGATATTGCACATGCAATGGGAGTTGTAAGTAGGTACATGAACAATCCAGGAAAAGAGCATTGGAGGGAAGTTCAGTGGATTCTTAGGTATTTAAGAGGTACCACAAATCAAACATTATGATTTGGTGGTTCAAAATTGCGCTACAGGGATATGTTAATGTATATATGACAGGTGATAGAGATAACAGGAGGAGCACCACAAGGTATGTGTTTACTATAGGTGGAATAGATCTCAGTTGGGTTTCAAAAATGAAAAGTGTTGTTTCTCTTTCAATGACAGAAGCAGATTATGTTGTTGCTACAACAGTTAGTAAAGAAATGATTTGGTTGCAAAGGTTACAAATGAATTGCGTAAGAAGTAGGAGATGGGCAGGGTATATAGTGACAGCCAAACTTCCATTCATCTTGCAAAGAAATCAACATTTCATTAGAAAACTAAACATATACATCTCAAGTACCATTTCATACGATCAATGTTGGAAGATGAACCATTGAAGCTTGAAAAGATACACACTAGCCAAAATCCTCTAGATATGTTAACAAAAGTTGTAACCAGGGAGAAATTGAGATTATGCTCAGTTTCAGTTGGTTTTCAAGTATGATGATGAAGATCAGAAATAGAGAGGTCCAAAGTGGAAGAATCGTCTAGGAAATGAAGCGGTGGTGTAGTTTCTATAACCATTCTCCAAGTGGGAGATTATTGGGTGTGGAGTCTGATTATCTTCTTTATTTAGAGGTATCGCCGCACTGGAACCTAATTTTTAATGGGGCAACAACGTCTCCTATTTGATCACCATCAAGGGGGTTTAGGGAGGGACAAAAATGATTTTATGAGCCTCCCCAGGCATGGGTTCGGGGGCAATGCCCCTTAAGCTAAAAATGTATGTAAAATCTACTTGTAAAATATTGTAATTTCATAGTCAATCTGATTCGTTCATTAGGTAGATGATCTAATGGTAGAATTTATGTTTAATTTATGGTTTTTTCCCATAGAAGTAAACCTCTCCCTATATATGAGGGAATTGTATTACAAATGTGTATATGTGTATTCTGAGCGAGAAAGAGAGAGGCAAATGTGTGAGAGTGAAGAGGAAATTATAGGTGATTTGATGTAGGTTGTATCTATTCATTTTGGAGGATAATATAAAAGGAAGTAATTATTGTTTCTATGTGGATGTAGCCCAAACTTAGTGAACCACGTATGTATGTATGCAATGGTCTATACAAGGCTTGATATTGCACATGCAGTGGGAGTTGTAAGTAGGTAAATGGACAATCTAGGAAAATAACATTGGATAATAGTGGAGTGGATTCTCAGGTATTTGAGAGGTACCACAAATCAAGCATTATGCTTTAGTGGTTCAAACATTGCTGTACATGCATATGTTGATGCAGATTTGGGAGGTGATAGAGATAACATGAGGAGCACCACAGGGTATGTTTTTTATTGTAGGTGGAACAAATGTCTCTTTAGTTTCAAAAAATGCAAATTGTTTTTGTACTTTCAATGATAGAAGTAGAGTATGTTGCTATTACAAAGGCTAGTAAAGAAATGATTAGGTTGCAAAGGTTTATGGATGAATTGGGTAAGAAGCAGGAGATGGGAAAGTTATACAGTGAAAGCTAGAGTGTCATTCATTTTGCAAAGAACTAAACATTTCATTCCAAGACTAAACATAGACATCTCATGTACATTTCATATGGTCAGTGTTAGAAGATGGACAGTTGAAGCTTGAAAAGATACACACTAGCCAGAATCATGTAGTATGTTGGAAAAAATTGTAACCATGGAAAAAATAAGATTCTTCTTGGTTTCAATTGGTCTTCAAGTATGATGATGAGGATGAGAGATATCCAGGTCCAAAGTGGAATCATTTTCCAGGAAATGAAGCTCCGGTGGAGTTGCTATAATAAATCTCCAACTGGGAGATTGTTGGGTGTGGAGCCTAATTATCATCTTTATTTAGAGGTATCACTACGTTGGAACCTATTTCGTAACAGGGTGACAACATCACCCATGTAGTCATGGTTAGGGGGCTCCAATCGGGGGCGACAACAATTTTATGAACCCCCCATGGCGTGGGTTCTAGGGAAATTCCCTTGAAGCTAAAAATAGATGTAAAATTTGCTTGTAAAATATTTTATCTTCATAGTCAATCTTAACCATTCATTAATAAGTTGATATAATGGTAGAAGTTAGGTTTAATTTATTGATTTTTTCTGTAGAAGGAAACCCCTTTCTATATATGAAAGAATTGTATTGTAGGTGTTTATATGTGTATTCTTAGTGAGAAAGGGAGAGGAGACTATGTGAGAATGAAGAGGAAATTACAACAGATCTGTTTTAGGTGGTATCTCTTCATTTTTTGGATACTATAAAAGCAAGGACCTACTGTTTCTCCATGGACATAACCCAAACTCGGTGAACCATGTATATCTGTGTCTCTCTTATTTTATTCATCTTCTATGTTTGTATTTCTACAATGTTTATGCATTCCATTTCTCTATAACATATAATTTACTAACAACTCGTATCGGAGTCAAATGTATATTTGGCTGATAAACACGCACAAGAGAATGGTTCTTGGTCCAAGTAGGAGTATTGGAGGGAGATGGTAGTTTTAGGGTCAAAAAAATTTAATGGCCAAAACTACCTACTATGGAAGATGTACGTAGAAGATTATTTATATCAGAAAGATCTATACCTACCATTAAGTAGAAAGAAAAAAAAAATGATGAGTATGATATAAACATAATAAGATATTATCGACAAAAAGGAACTTGGAAAAATACGGTTGTGCCTAGTGGCGTCAGTAGCCTTTAATATTTCAAACGAAATGATAACAAAGGGTTTAATGTTGGCATTGACCAAACTATATGAAAAACCCTTAGTCTCATATAAGGTATTTCTTATGAAGAGTTTATTTAATATGAAGATGTCAAAAGGTGGATCTATTGTCGATCATTTAAATGAATTTAATATAGTTACCAGTAAATTAAGTTCTGTAGAAGTAAATTTTGATGATGAAGTTAGGGATTTGTTATTTAGGTGCTTATTGCAAAAAAGTTGGAATGGTTTAGTTATGGCCATTAATAAATTTGTCTTTGGATACAGTACTTTAAATTTTGATGATGTTTTCAGTGAAATACTTAGCGCATAAATGTGACAAAAAATATTTGGTGAAACATCAAGTAATGATTATAATGCAAAGACTAGGGGAAGAGAAATGGAAAGAGGAAAGAGTACATGAAATCACAGTAAGTCAAAGAAAGGAAGATCCAATTCCAGATCGGGGATAGTGTGATAGAAATGTGGGAAGAAAGGACACTTGAAGAAAGATTGTAAGTCTCAGAAGGGAAAAGAAGGAGACGCACAACAATAAAAAATTCTTGAAGAGAATGTGACACATGATGTGTTACAAGATTATTTTATTATTTTATTAGAAAATATTATTGATTCCTGGGTGGTAGATTCACGGGCTTCATTGCATGCCACACCCGATAGGAAAAATTTTCATGATTAGTTTCAAGGATATTTTGGACATGTACGTTTGGGTGATGATAAACCTCGTAAAATCATTGGAGTGGGTAAAGTTTTCATAAATTGGCAAAATGGAAACCAATGGACATTGAACGAGGTAAGACATGATCCAAATATGAATAACAATCTAATTTCAATAGGGCATTTGGGAGGTGAAGTTTGTGTAACTATGTTTACAAATAAAACTTGGAAGGTCACTAAAGGAGCCCTGGTAATAGAAAAAGCAGAAAATATTGGTACATTATATTTATGCAATGGTATTTATAATTCTGTTAATTATTTAACCTTGACAAGACTAGATACAACATTGTGGCATAATAGGCTTTGGAACATGAGTGATAAGGGGATGCAGATTCTTTAGTTAAGAAATTTATTTCCAGGTTTGAAGCATGTTGATTTGGATTTTTGTGAGAATTGTGTTTATGGAAAACATAAGAGAGTCAGATTCCTTCAAGTTGGGAAGGAAACAACGAGTGAAAAATTGGATCTTGTGCATACAAATGTATGGGGACTTGATCAGGTATCATCTCTTGGTGGCTCTCATTATTATGCTACTTTTATTTATGATGCAACTAGAAAAACCTAGATTTATTGTATTTGAAATAAATCTGATGTGTTTGATACTTTCAAGAAATGGAAACCTTTGGTTGAGAATGAAATAGGAAATAAGTTGAAGTGTCTAAGATCAGACAATGGAGGTGAATATTGTAGCAAAAAGTTTGATAACTACTTTCCAGAGCATGAAATTCGCAGAGAGAAGACAATTCCAGGAACACCATAGGAAAATGGCGTGTCAGAAAGGATTGACAAGACAATCATGGAATGTGCAAGGTGCATGAGATTGCATGCAGGATGGACTTTACAATTTTGGGCACATGTTGTAGATATTGATGTTTGTCTAATAAATAGAGGGCCTTCAAGTTCCTTGGATGTTGGTATTCCAGAGGAGGCATGGACAGGTAAAATGGTAAACTACTAATTTTTAAAACCTTTTGGTTGTGAAGCCTTTGTCCACATTAATAAAGAAATTAGAAAAAATCTTGAGGGAAAATCAAAGAAATGTACCATTTTTGGATATGATGTTAATGATTTTGGTTATCGCTTATATGATTATGAAAATCGCAAAATTATTTGGTGATTGTGGCAAGTCGTCTACTATATTATATGTATGGGTAGCTCGGTTGAAAGCCACATTACAACATAATGGTCCCTTTGGGATCTTGGGAATGGCCTCAAATTTAGGTTGATGAATTTGTAACGGACCATTCGGTGTCATAAGAGGCTCAACAAATGCTTTAGTTTTGGACTCAGTGGTTGATGAAGTCGATGGCTTGTCATATTGATGCGACCGAGTTTTTAGGTTGGTATTGGAGGGATTAACCTCACCAAATTTCATCATAAGGATCTGGTAGTCACTAAGACCAGAAGGTTTAGAGGGATGGGTTGCTTGACCTGATTGAGGTTGAGCAACAACAAATCCTTGCTGAGGGAAAGGACTTGTGAGCACTGCCGGTTGATGTGGCACAAGATTTTGAGGCAATTATTGACCTCTAGAAGCTGCTTGAGATTCCCACATTTGGCGCATATGGGGTAAGAGCAGATACTCATGTGTATAATGGTCATGTACACCACAACATGCACAAGGCCTAATTGTACAAATAGCCTTGTTCTACTTGGGCTAGCTTCCCTGCTGCTGGTTGTGGGTGTTAGGTTGGTTCCCTTGGGGTTCACTAGGCTGGTTACCTTGATTACCCTGGTTACCCTTATTACCTTTCCCCATATTTTTTTTCTTCAAATTTTGGGTATTGGTCACACTCTGCTATGAAAAGATGTGACCCTGAGGAGGCGATGGTTGCTGGGGCTGAGGATGATGGGAGGCTATGGATCTAATGCTTGAGGGGCTGGAGCGCTTGGTTACACATAAGGAAGAGCAACAATTTGGTGGATAAGTTGGGGTCCTGAAACCGTGTTGCTAGGAGGAGGGGCGCACGTTTTATAGGAACTAGTGCCCCCTGCGGATAGCCATAAGTTTGTTGAGTATATGGAGAAGGGCGTGAAAGGGTTCCAACGACACTATTGGTGGCATGAGATGCCCCCGGTGCATTGGCACTTCCAGGACGAGGGAGGTCTGGAATGACGATATAGACATAACTAGATTGCACATAAATTAGATCATATCTTAGAGTGGTTTGGAGAGCTTCTTCCTCGGTCTAAGGAAAATGGGACATGACATCTTTTCGAATGGGAGATAAAAGGCTCCTAAGAAACCAATCTAGATAGACATGATCTTAGAAAGGCGGGGCATGACATGTGCTCCTCCTTCAATGCCATTCTTGAACATGGTCGAAAAGGTGTGTAATAGAGGATTGATGGAATGAGGTCAATAGCTTCGTACCAATGTCGTACCGTGGAGGTAACTGGAAATATAAAAGGAACTCTTTAGCAAGTATCGCAAAAATAGAATGAGATACAGTGGGCTAGTCTACATACAATTTTGCAGTGTCTCTAGTGAGCCTATGTTGGAATAGCCGAAGACAAATGGAGTCATCGATTATGGAGCTGGACGAACACCACATGTGGAAGGATTGAACAAGGTTGGTAGGATCCTCTCCAGCATTACCCTCAAAATTTGGGATGTCTGAGGGAAGCTTAGTCAGCATAGAAGGCCAACCAGCATCACGGTGTATGAGGTAGTTTATCATCTGGTTAAAATCGGGTAGACATAACCCAACCATAAAGGGGACCATGGGGGCTTCCGGAACAATTCGTGAGATTGTTCCACTTGATGTGACCACTGGGATAGACACAGAGCCAACACCAGGTTGGGTTCCTGCACCAGCTGTGGGTCTAGACATGGTGATGATATGCGGTGAAGGAGGCTCATACTCAGATGAGGAATCAGATGAACCAGTAGAAGAGTCAGTATGGGGACTTGGAGGGTTGTGAACTTGAACCTGACAGGGAGGGGTAATATGCCCAAGTAGAAACTGGGGGTGAATGCCTAATAGTCTCTACGACAAATGCCTTGGTGGCGCAATGGTGGTAAGACACATGTGACACAGAAATGGTGAAGGGAGATTAACAATATGCCTTTGTGTCGATGAGGGGAGATAAATATATTATGTTAAGTCATGGCTTGGAAGTGTAAACCAAGTGTCATTCACTTGCGGTGTGCTTGTGTGTCTGAGTGTATTTATTGATTAAGCCCAGATCGTGTTTGTAAAAAATAAAAAATCTTGTTGAAAATAAACTGAAATTAACAACAGAAAATGAATAGAAAAACAATTAACTAAACCCCACCCAAACTGGGTTTACAAACACAGTGCAGGTTCGTGGCTAAATCGATAGAAAATACACTAAAGTGGTTAAGAGATCTAGATGTCGGTGTGACTGGGATCGAGTGACACTAAGCTGATGGAAAGTGGTGCAACAACAATAAGAAACTGGAAGGGAAGATTGTTGAAAAAAGATAGGGAGATGGGTGAAACACCTAGGGCAACCGATGGGACCCTAAAGCTAATGACCAAACAAGTTCAAAAGCGAAACTATGGATGGTGACAAACTACCTTTACAGATCTAAAACAAAAGGGTACAAATCTGGAAAATCTGGCTGAAAGCGCTGCAAAAACTCAGACTTCTCACTCAGCTAAACTCCTCCTATAAAGGTGGAAGAGTACTAGAAGCCCTAGTGGGGCTAAATTCGACTTCGATGAGTATATTAGAGTAGATCAAAGCCTAAGAAAGATGAGACGAAGGTCAGAAAATCCAACAGAAAACTCTCTGCAAAACCCAGAAACAGATCTGAGAAAAACCCTAAAACCCAGAAATCACAGGTACTAGCATGTTTTCTAGTAGGGATCACACTTTTTGGGCTGATAAGTTTTCTCTAGCCTCCATATCATACTTTTTGGGCCAAAAAATTGGATATTTTCTCCGTGGACCCCAGTCGAGAAATCTCGGAAAAAAGTGGCCTTTGTTGCGACTGGTTCCTGTGACCCGCAAAAATGACCAGAAAGCTTGCGGAAGTCAGAAACTTAAGAGACCGAGGGTTAAAAAACTAGGAAAAATTAAGAAAATTGAAAAAAATAAGAAACCCTAAGCTGAAAACTAAAGGTCACCCAGATTTCTGGATCTGAAGTATAAAACCTAGTGGAGTCACCAATTTTGTTGTAGTGTTTTCTTCTCAAAGATGTACAAAAATAACCCACTTAAGATTGTGGATGACAAACAATCTCAACAATATAAATGGCTACTAAACATTGTAGATCTAAAACAACTGATAAAACCAAAACCTGCCAAAATTCTAATCTATGCAACAATCATAGTTAAACATCAATAGAAAGAGTAATAACTCCAATCATCCAATGGAAACCAAATATACAAAGAATAGTTTTATTATAACACTTGTGAAGGGAACAAATAAATGTTACCAGTCCCCCTCTATGGGATGGGTTCTTGGCTATCCTCAAATGTCTTCAGCTTGTGTATAGTCTCTCTCCTCTATAATGTATAAACCCAACAAAAGCATGGTGTGCAACAATGAAAATAATCAGAGTTACAATAGTGAGTGCAACAATGAAAATAATTAAAAGTGGATAATGAATGGAAAACCCTTCTATTTATAGAAAAATATTTACTTATCTTCAAATAATGAGGAATAATACAATATTATTGATCCCATTCTTGGAATAAACACTTGTATTATTTTATTATATTTTGTTAGCAGGGAAAAAGTATTTAAACTTTTATTTAGAAATAATAAATAAATAAATGATTTATTTATTATCTCAAGGAATTAGTTAAGGAATAATAAATAAATAAGGATTTATTTAATTATTCCTAAGGGATTTAGTCAAATTTGACAAAGAATAATAATTAATTAGCAATTAATTAATCATTCTTAGAGAAAAATAAGACAATTAATGATTTATCTATTTATTTTTCATGATTGGGTCAAATATGTCAAGGAATAATAATTGAACAATGGTTTAATTAATTATTCCTAGAAGAAAATCAAATAAATAATGATTTATCTAATTATTCTTCAAGGGTTTAACTATAACTTACTTAGCAAAGGTGGTTTATTAAGTAATTTCTCACAGTGTAAGCAATTTTACTATGGTAAAATTGGCTTTACATGGTGTACTTTGATCCATCTAGTAAGTTAGGCTAGATGATCAATTCTTTGGTGATAACAAGAAGTTCATAAATTAGGAACAATGGGAAGAGAATAGTCTTCAAGAAGCAGAAGAGCAGGTTTTACCTCCTTCTACTCTTTAGACTCCTACCTCTCAACTAAGCATGACAAGAGGCCTAGGGAAGGACCATCATCATCAACAATTGGAGAAAAGGAATTCATCAATTATTAGAATAAATCAAGGATTGAATCAAAGGGCACTACAACTACTATTACTACTCAGGGTCAAAAGTAGCCTATTATCATCAATTTGAATGATTCACAGGTTTCCATAGGGACAAAGGAACCTGTAATTACTACTCCTTCTTCTACTTCATAGAATTTTCTAGAAATTACTCAATCTGCAGGAGAAAATGAAGCAAAAGAGTCAAATGTCTTCACTAACTTCCTCGAAATCAAGCAAAAGAATAGCACTTTAAAAGATAATGTTTATGCATAGTTTTGGAAGAAGACATCCACATCACAACACAAGTTGTTGATAGCATTTGACAGTGAGAAGAGAAGAATGTAGATGGGCTTTCTGCAGGCTCAAATACCTTTTCCGAAAGGTTATTCTGATTATAAGAAAAATGTATTTACATTTGATGCTAATGATATCCATCCAATTGATCCAATGGACATGCATAGGTAGTTTGGTGAGATGGTGTTCTCAACCAGGACCAATGCTACTATGGAATTGTCAAAGCTTAAAACTACTCTGCCAAATGTGCAGTCATAGTTGAAGATTGAGGAAATATCATCTTTAGCTAAGGAAAATAGGGTTAATTCATTGGAGGACTTAGTAATTAAAATTGGATATGACCCTACTTATGTCAAAGATGCTGAAGATATTATCAGAAATAAGAACACATATATTGCATAATGCATTACTGAGAAAATAGTTGAAACTTCCTTTTACAGATGGACCTTAGACCAAGGAGATAGTAGATAGTGAACAACACAAAGAAGAAATGCTCAAACTGATAACTGAGAAGAATGTACAGATTAAAACTATGGTGGAGCAGTTTGAGAAATTTCTTAAGGAAAAAGAGAAATTTACTCAATTATCTATAGGTCCTATCCTAGCGATCCCTATTATAGTTTCCAAAACAACAGGGGAATCTACATTGACAACAAAGGATTTGAGAAAACTCTCATAGGAGCTCACTCACCAGAAGCAAGAGAACGAAAGGCTTCATAAGAAATTTCAGAATCTAGAAGCTCAGAGAAAAAAGAATGATAGTTTGTGTGTTGAGGAAATATAGAAAACACATAGATTCAACAGAATAATTGAATATTTGTAGAGTCAATCATTGATGACTCAGACCTTGGCCCAAGCCAAGGAAAGCATATGAGCAGATATCAGTCAAGCCATAACTAAAGTAGGCCTTCCATTCAGATCATTTTTTAGTAGGAGGAACTCATAAGCAGATGTTAGGTAGCCATTGATGATGTGAAGCAACTTGTCAAAGATAAACCAAGTGAAGCTACAGACATGATCAGAGTTATTAACTCAAAAACAAGGGCCGAGTTGGAATTGATTCAAATTCTGGATAGAACATAAACCATCTTGGAAATCATGAAGGCGTTGCAAAAAAAGAACTTGATGACTGAGTTAGAGACTAAGTGTCAAACCTTGAAGACTTCAATCCAGAGGTTTCATTTTAAATTTAATTTACTAAATCAGAGAGGATTGCCAGGATTAGTGGCCCCAAATGACAGGTTGATGAGTCTGGAATAATACTAACCAGAAGCTTTATACCATATCCACTGATAAATCAAACTTTGCCTGAATGAAGGGGAATATTTTAGGGAAACAAGCATTAGAAGTTTTAGATTTTGATTTTATCATTAAACATGAAATTAAACATCTTTTTATAAATAAGCCCACTTTTGAGAAATACGCCGAGGTTGATGAAGTTTACAAAAAATTGGTAAATCTTGCCATACCAGGTGAAGACCAATGGGATCACTTGTGTGAACTTATTGAGTAACTTTCATCAACAACTAAAGGACATCTGGGAAGCACTTTTTGGGGACCACATCATCAATAGATTCTTAAAGGATAGTGCCAACACTTAACAGTTTTGAAATTCCTATATTTTGTACTATTTTTGAAAATTTTTATTGAAAATATCTAGTACAACTTTTTGTATAAATAACTCATCCTTCAAGTTATTAAGTTTTGAACCCTTTCATGAGATTTGAGAACATAATTGTAATCGAGCTGGAGATTTGCAAAGTTAATGAAAGGATTCTGAATTTCCCTTCTATAGTTTTGTCTTCTTGTAAGTTTTCATATGTACTTATTTCATTATGTATTGCTTCATATACTTAAGTCTTTATGTAGAGATCTGGGTAAGATCATTCTGAGTATCAGTTATTCTTAAATCCCATGTTGTACCTCTGAGATAGTAGTAGGTTAGCTACCAATGCCAGAGCATCTAAAATAATTGTTTGGGGTTTTTGGTTTTAGTTTCTTAAGACCAATGAATGAAGACATATTTATAATTGAAATACTTAATCCTTTGGATAATATTAATTTCTCAGCAAGGGGCTCCTATAAATATTTACACAGTGATATAGATCAAATAGTGGTGAGAAGAAGACAAAAAGTAATATGATTATCACAGTTTCCAGACTGTAAAACAGAACAATCATAAGTATGAAAACCTTCTAAACTACGTTCCAAAGATTCAAGGCAGTATAATTAGGCTTATAAAAGATACTAATGATTTATTGATTAGAGGGGATTAGCTAAACATAAAGTTCATTAATCCATTCTCTTAATAGATGATCACTTCAGGAGTTTATAGGAATAAATTGAGACACAATTATTCCTACCTAGATATCTCTATATGTCATAAGCATATGAAGAAAAACATAATGATTGATAACTGGAAAAACTTACAAGATAACACCAATTGTGTAAAACCAAATTCAGAATCCTCTGCTTTTTATTAAGGTTCCAGAAAGACTGAGTACATCAAGTCTCTAGAAAATCTTCCTTCAAAGGTGCAACCAGGTTCAAAGTAGAATGAACAATCACGACTTAACCAACAATGAACAATGAACCTTGAACATTGAACCCTTTAAAAACTCAAGAAGAGAGCTATTTATACAATAATGAAACTAAGAAAATACCCTAAAAATTGATTAATATTTATTCTAGGAAAGGAAAGATCTTCATGCAAGAAGATAGGGGCAGCGATTGAACTGCTTCTTGTTGTCCCTTTATTTAGATTTTGCTAGCTTTTTTGTTTGATATTTTTTCCCTTTAAGCTCCTTGATTGTTTGTATCCTTTACGCTGGTTTATTCCTTCATTTGATCTTTCATCTGATACTTTTTAAACTCTATGAATATCCTTTGACCTTGCTGAGTAACCTTTACTGTGTTCTTTTTTACCTTTACTGTGCATTTCAAATTTTTATTGTGTTTTTAAACAGTAAATCATTTTAGATTTTATGTTATAGGGTAAAGTGATTTGATATGATCTTCGTTTTTGTCTTCCAACTGTATGCAAGATTTTTTTCTTTGTAAGCCTGAAACAGAAGTTTTTACCTGCAAAACATAGAAATTGTTAAGAAAAACATAGATGATAGAGAAGGTCGTTAATGGATTTATTGAGCTTTAAAGGATATTGGAAGGAGTCCAGAGCATATCAAAAGGTAAAACAATGGTTTTATTGGTCACATAAGCTTATGGAGGTTTCACTATGTAAACAGGCGAAACAAAGAAAAATGGTGATTTTTACATTTAAACGGAAAAACGATTTACTTTTTGAAATATGGCGCAAATTGAACAGTGGCCATTTTGTCGTTATGTGGGAGGTGGTTTTGGTTTTCATTACACCGCTTATGAGGTGCAGGCGGTTTTGTGAGGGGTCACCCGATATAGCCTGAGCCTGAAATGTAGTAAGGGAAGGTTAGTCAAATACTGCATTTTCAGGCGGGTAATCTTTGGACAGAGAGCCAACCCAAAATCGCTAAAGGTCGTTGGATTTGAATGCATTTGAATGGATGATTGTGGAGCGAAAGAGCAACGTGGAGGGGCCTGATAATTAATCATGGTGGTATGGATTTATTATGAGTTAAAAACTAAGATTAGCGAGGTTTTATGGTTAAACAGAGGTTTAGGTTGACTCTTCGTTTAAATCATAGAAAAACCTTTTAACAAAGAAATCCTTTGCAAAACACGGTATGGCGGACTTGAAATAATATGAATTTGGGCGGATAAATGACGTTTTGTCCGGGTTCATCGCATATCGCAATTGCAGTTTAGCTAAGGAAGGCTCATCACAAAGGAATGCGATAGGGGCCGAACGCGATGTGGAAAATATATCATAGATAATACTGCGATCAGGTTCGAGTTCCCATCGCATACTTTAGATCGCAATGGTGGAGGGTATATGTTTGAACCGAGACTTGTGATGAAGGGCAGATACAAAATGGCAATGGATTATGAAATATATTTGTGTCGGGTCTAGGTCCATCATGCATCAAATATCGCAATGTGGAGGAGAGTGCATTCATGTTTAAAAGCTTGCGATCCACCGATATGTGATGTTTTATTGAATACATAGTTTTATAATAAAAATAATGGTTTTGGGTTATTTAATAAAGGCAGTTAATAATATACGGGAAAGGGAATTTTTAGGGGTTTAATACTATAAGTTAGCATTAATATGAAACATGAGCAGAAAGGGGAAATACACTAAGTATAATGCTTTTTCATGAATTATTTGTTTTTCACATATATACATCAATACTTAGGCTAAACATATTTTTGTGGGTTTTTGGGTAAAAGGGGATTTAACATGCGGTTTTCACTTTTCCTAGGTAAAAAGGTTTTTAACCTTAGGAAAAGCGGTTTTTTATGGAAATGAATAAATATGAACTGTATGAAGGTGGGAAGGTGAAATTAGTAAATATAGGGATGAATGGGGATGAGGGAAGTTAATTAATTGATCTTGTAGACCTTCACTTGTTTTGTGTAATTGCCTCATGGACATAGAAACATATGGGAAAACATGATAAATGTACATTTTGTCCAATCAATCGTCATACTTCTGCAACCTTTCTTCTACTTACCCTTTGCTTATCCTATCATTTTTTCTTCACTTAATGGGTGCATTTAATCTAGTAAACCCTTTTCCTTTCTTTTTATTTTTAAAGAAGAAAACTATCTAATTTTAACCTTATAACCTCCAAGGGCTCAGATTAAACTGATGAGCACCTTATTATTCTCTACCTAATCATTGATCTGCCAAGATTAAACTGTTTGGCCAGATCTTTATTCTTTAATTATAACATCAAATTTAAAACATGAAGTAGTCAAGATTAAACTATTTGGATGTCATTGGTTGTGGCATTTATGACAAGCTGCACACAATCATTATTTTGCGGAAAAAATAGTAGTGGCATTTAGACTTGCTCACTTTCAAAGTTTATTTGTTTTTTTTCTTTCTAAAGTAACATTTTCTTTTTGCCTTGATTTTTTAGGGCATCTAACCTAACATTTTCTTTGAAAATCCATTTTATTCAATATTGTTATGTCCATATCCTAACTTAACATTTTTTCAAAATATTCATTTTTTATATTTTTTTGACTAATCTATTCTATCTTATCAAAACCAAAAAATGCTACAACATTGGCTCCATTTTGGGACTGCTTTCTCCTATAGAATGCAGAGAACCTGCAGATCCATGTGCCTTCTCCTCGAGCTACGGAGTCCTTTCTGTAAAAAGAACACATTGACATCTTGAAAAGTAAATGAAAACCAGAGTATTTACAATGAAAAATGTTTCAACTTCTTAGTACGGAATGTAATGTTTGAGAAAACTTCCATTTACAGGATAAGTGGAATATAGCCCCTCAAGATTCTGCAACAAAAATGTGTTGTTACCCTTCACTTCAGTAATTGCTAAAGGTCCAAACCATAGATTGTCAAATTTTCCATGCTTTCCTTTCTCTTCTCTCCTATCATCCCTTCTTAGAACTAGATCACCTTCCTTAAAGTCTCTTTCCCTGGATCTTCTGTCAAATAGGGCCTTCATCTTATTTTGATATTTCTTCAATTTGTGTTGAACTTCATCTCTGTTTTAATTGAGTTCAATAACCTGATTTATTCTTCTTGAAAAATCATCAGGTTCATGTTAGAAAATTATATATTACGGAGCAATGGAACACATAAAATATTGCATAAATATAAACACAGAAAACGCACAAAACAAGAGAGACACATATATACGTGGTTCACCCAGTTTGGGCTATGTCCAACCCGAATAGCCAGTCCTTCCTGTCTATTATCCAGCAAAATGAAGAGACACAACCTACAGCAAATCCGCTATAATATCCTCTGTTTTCTCTCACAGTCTCACCTCTCTATTTTTTTCGCTCACATCTATTTCACAGCCTCAAATACAAAATACCCTCATACAAAGAGAGGGGTTGCCTTCTAGGGAAAAAAACCCTAAACTAAACATAAGTTCTACCGTCAGATCATCCGCCTAATGAACGGCCCAGATTGACTAGAAATTACTATACTTTTACAAGGCAATTTTACATTTTCTTTTAGCTTCGGGGGTGCTGCTCCCGAGCCCCTGCTGGCCCCTGGACCCCCCAGCCCAGGGGGATCATCCCCCCGGACCCCCGCAGGGGGGACAAGTCCCCCCCGTGTGGAGGGGTGTACAAACTTCCTGGGGTATACATCCGGCTGAAACAAAGACCTCTGAACAATCATGCTCCACACACAACAATCTCCCACTTGGAGAATGATTGTAGAAACTCCACCGCTGCTTCATTTGCTGGACAATGACTCCTCTTTGGACCTGGTTGTTTCTCATCTTCATCGTCATCCTTGAAGACCAATTGAAACTGAGCATATTCTCAATTTCTCCCTGGTTACAACTTTTGTTAGCATATCTGCAGGATTCTAGCTAGTGTGTATCTTTTCCAGCTTCAACTCTCCATCTTCCAACACTTATCGTATGAAATGGTACTTGAGTTGTATGTGTTTAGTCCTAGAATGAAATGCTGAGTTCTTTTCAAGATGAATGGCACTTTGGCTATCACTGTATAACGTGCCCATATCATGCTCCTTACCAAATTCACCCATAAGCCTTTGTAACCAAATCATTTCTTTACTAGCCTGCATAGTAGCAACATACTCTGCTTCTGTTGTTGAAAGTGCAACAACACTTTGGATTTTTGAAACCCAACTGACAGTTGTTCCTCCAACAGTAAATACATATCCTGTAGTGCTCCTCCTTTTATCTCTGTCACCTGCCATATCTGCATCAACATATCCTTGTAGGGAGATGTTTGAACCACCAAAGCATAATGCTTTATTTGTGGTACCTTTCAAATATCTGAGAATCCATTTCACTGCCATCCAATGTTCCTTTCCTGGATTGTTCATGTACCTGCTTACAACTCCCACTGCATGTGCAATATCAGGCCTTCTGTAGACCATTGCATACATTAAGCTTCCAACTGTTGATGCATATGGAAATTTAGACATATAATCCATGTCTTCTTGGGTATTTGGGCACATTTCCTTACTAAGTTTGAAATGGCTAGAAAAAGGTGTACTAACTAGTTTTGCATTGTGCATATTAAATCTTTTCAACACCTTTTGTATGTACTCATTCTGAGACAATGTTAATTTGCGATTTTTCCTGTCTCTAGTGATTCTCATACCAAGGATTTGTTTTGCAGCTCCCAAATCCTTCATTGCAAATGAATTTGCCAATTTTCTTTTGAGTACATTTATTTCCTGCATGTTATATCCTGCAACAAGCATGTCATCCACATACAATAACAATATAATATAGCTGCCATCATTTTGCTTTTTCAAATAAACACAATGATCAGAGTGACATCTAGTATAACCTTGTTCAGACATAAACTTGTCAAATTTTAGATACCACTGCCTTGGAGCATGTTTTAAGCCATACAAGCTCTTCTTCAACCTGCACACTAGTTTCTCCTTCCCTTTCACCTCATATCCTTGTGGATGCTGCATATATATCTCTTCCTCCAAATCCCCATGGAGAAAGACTGTCTTTACATCTAACTACTCAAGATGCAAATCTTGAGCTGTTACAAGACTTAAAATAGTTCTGATTGAAGTCATTTTAACAACAGGAGAAAATATTTCATCAAAATCAATACCTTTCTTCTGTGCAAACCCCTTCACCACAAGTCTGGCTTTATACCTCTGTTTTCCTCCATCTTCTTCCTTCAACCTGTAAACCCATTTATTCTTCAATGTAGTTTTTCCTACAGTCAACTTGACTAAGTCCCAAGTCTGGTTATGCATTAAGGAGTCCATCTCTTCTTCCATGGATACCTCCCACTTCTTCCTGCTTTCAACCTGCATTGCTTCTTCATAACATTCGGGTTCACCAGAATCAGTCAACAATAAATAATATAATGAAGGAGAGTATCGTTCAGGGAGTCTACTTATCTTGGTAGATCTTCTAGCACCACTTTCAGGTGTTTGGGGTGCCTGTTGTTGTTGTGGTGGTTTCTATTGTTGTGGTTGTTGATTATTATTATTTTCAGGCACCTTTCCTTTTTCAGTGATTTCATCAAGAACTGTGTATTCCTTGTTTTCCTTTTCCTGTTTCTTTTCCTGCAACTGATTCTTATATAAGACCTTTTCATTGAATATTACATCTCTGCTCCTAATGATTTTGTGATTTTCGTAATCATATAAGTGATAACCAAAATCATTAACACCATATCCAATAAAGGTACATTTCTTTGACTTCGCCTCAAGCTTTGTTCTATTTTCTTTATCAATATGGACAAAGGCCTCACAACCAAAAGGCTTTAAAAAGGAGTAGTTTACCTTTTTACCTGTCCATGCTTCCTCCGGAACACCACCATCCAAGGAACTTGAAGGCCCTCTGTTTATTAGATAAACAGCAATATCTACAGCATATGCCCAAAACTGTAAAGGCAATCCTGCATGCAATCTCATGCATCTTGCACGCTCCATGATTGTTCTGTTCATCCTTTCTGACACACCATTTTCTTGTGGTGTTATTGGAACTCTCTTCTCTCTACGAATTCCATGCTCTGAAAAGTAACTATCAAACTCTTTGCTACAATATTCACCTCCATTGTCTGATCTAAGACACTTCAATTTCTTTCCTGTCTCAATCTCAACCAAAGCTTTCCATTTCTTGAAAGTATCAAATACATCAGATTTATTCTTAATACAATAAATCCAAGTTTTTCTAGTTGCATCATCAATAAAGGTAACATAATAATGAGAGCCACTGAGAGATGATACCTGAGCAGGTCCCCATACGTCTGTATGCACAAGCTCTAATTTTTCGCTCTTCTTTTCTTTCCCAACTTTGAGAAATCTGACTCTCTTCTGTTTTCCATAAATGCAGTTCTCACAGAAGTCCAAATCAACATTCTTCAAACCTGGCAACAAATTCCTTGAGTGAAGAATCTTCATCCCTTTTTCACTCTTGTGTCTGAGCCTATGATGCCATAATGCTGCATCTGCTCCTTTGGAAGTCAAAGCATTAACAGAGTTAGAAATACCATTGCATAAATACAATGTACCGACATTTTCGCCTTTTGCTATTATCAGGGCTCCTTTGGTGACCTTCCAAGCTTTATTTGTGAAAGTTGTCACACAACCTTCACCACCTAACTGCCCTATTGAAATCAGATTTTTCTTTAGATTTGGAATATGCCTCACCTCCTTCAATAGCCATTGGTTTCGATTCTGCTGTTTTACAAGAACCTTACCCATTCCAACGATTTTACAGGGTTTATCATCACCCAGACGAACTTGTCCAAAATCTCCTTGAACATAGTCATGAAAGTATTTCTTATCAGGTGTGGCATGGAATGAAGCCCCTAAATCTACCACCCAGGAATTAGTAATATTTTCGAAAGAAAGAATCAAAGCATCTTGTAACACCTCACCTGTCACATTTGCTTCATGATTGTTTTCTTGCTGTGCATCTCCTTCTTTTCCCTTCCGAGATCTACAGTCTTTCTTTAGGTGTCCTTTCTTTCCACATTTCCAGCACACTATCCCCGATCATGACTTGGATCTGCCTTTCCTTGATTTATTGTGATATCCTGAGCTCTTTCCTCTTTCCATTTTTCTTCCTCTAGACTCTGCACTCAAAGCATTTCCCGATGTCCCACCAGAGCTTTTCCGTCACATTTCCTCGCTAAGGATAGCACCGACAACATCATCAAACTTTAAAGTACTAGATCCAGAAACAGAGTTAGTAATGGCCATTACCAAACCATTCCAACTTTCTGGTAATGAGCACAAGAATAACAAAGCTCTAACTTGATCATCAAAGTTTACCCCTGCAGAACTTAACTGACTTGTAACTGTATTAAAATCATTTAAATGGTTTGCAACAGATCCACCTTCTGACATATTCATATTAAATAACCCTTTCATAAGAAATACCTTGTTTGAGACCGAGGGTTTTCATATAGTTTCGACAACGTCTGCATCAAACCCTCTGTCGTGGTTTCCTTCGAAATGTTGAAGGCGACTGATGCAGCAAGGCACAACCATATTGTTCCGAGTGCCTTTCTATCGAGAAGGTTCCATTCTTCGTCTTTCATACCCGTCGGCATCTTTGTTTTTCCGCCCAATGGTAGGTATAGATATTTCTGATACAGATAATCTTCCATCTGCATCTTCCACGGCGAGAAGTTTTGGCCGTTAAATTTCTTGACCCTAAACTTACCATCTTCCGCCATTGCTCCCACTCGAACCAGGAACCCTTCTTTCCTGCGAGTTTATCAGCCAAATAGACCTTTGGCTTTGATACCAGTTGTTAGAAAATTATATATTACGGAGCAATGGAACACATAAAATATTGCAGAAATATAAACACAGAAAATGCACAAAAAAGAGAGACACAGATATATGTGGTTCACCCAATTTGGGCGACGTCCACCCCGAACAACCAATCCTTCCTTTCTATTATCCAGCAAAATGAAGAGACACAACCTACAGCAAATCCGCTGTAATATCCTCTATTTTCTCTCACAGTCTCACCTCTCTATTTTTTTCGCTCACATCTATTTCACAGCCTCAAACACAAAATACCCTCATACAAAGAGAGGGGTTGCCTTCTAGGGAAAAAACCCTAAACGAAACATAAGTTCTATCGTCAGATCATCCGCCTAATGAATGGCCCAGATTGACTAGAAATTACTATACTTTTACAAGGCAATTTTACATTTGTTTTTAGCTTCGGGGGCGCTGCCCCCGAGCCCCCCTGGGGGACCACTGGCCCCCGGACCCCCCAGCCTGGGGGGATCGCCTCCCCCGGACCCCCGCGGGGGGGACAAGTCCCCCCCGCACCCCCCCGCGTGGAGGGGTGTACAAACTTCCTGGGGTATACATTTGGCTGAAACAAAGACCTCTGAACAATCATGCTCCACACACAACAGTTCATTTATTGAATCCTGCAGGAATTTTAAAACAGGGAAGGCCAAATAGGTAGGGAATATTGCATCTTTCCCATAGAATAATTGAAATGGAGATTTTCCAGTTGATCTCTTTGGAGTAATTTTGTTTGCCCATACTGCATAAATCAAATGTGAATCTTAGCTCTTCTTATGATCAGCTAGAGTCCTTTTTATTACCTTTACCAGACTTTTGTTTGATGACTCTGCAAGGCCATTACCTTGAGGGTAGTATGGAGTTGAATGATGTAACAGAATCTGATATTTCTAGAAAAAGTCAATCATTTTAACACTGGAAAAAACTGCTACATTATCAGTGACAATTTGAGTTGAGCAACCAAATCTAGATAAGATATTCTCCTCAATAAACTTAATTACTACTGAATTGGTAGCATTTCTGACTGGAATTGCTTCTACCCATTTAGTAAGGTAGTCTGTTGTAGTGAGGATCCATCTATGCTGATTACCTGAAGTGGGGTGAATCTCTCCAACAAAATCTAATCCCCATTGAGAAAAAGGTGTTGAAACTATTGATGGAACGAGTGGAAGAGCTACTAATTTTTGTTTACCAGCAAACATATGACAAGGAACACAACCTATGACCTTTGCCCCTACTTGTAAGAACAATGTGGGCCAATAAAATCCTCCCCTCATAATCTTGTATGTTGTTGCTCTCCAAGCATAATGCCCCGCACAAAATCCTATATGAAACTGATCAATGATTCCTTTAGTTTTTGATTTTGTTAAACATAATAACAAAATATTTAGTGGATCTTTCGAGTATAAATTTGCATTTATAATAAAGTACTTGACTGATTTTAACTTAAGAGTTTTACACTCGGTTTTGGAGGATGATGCTGGACACTCAAAATGGATAAAGAAATTTACAATATCTTGATACCAGTTTGACAATAAGAATTTTTCATCAATGTGTATAGTACTGATCTGCTATGAAGGAAAAGGTTCTTGTGGGTTCTTTTCTTTAGGGTGAATGGAAGGTTCTTGTGGATTCTCCCCTTCTACAAGGACATAAGGTTCTTGTGTATTCTTCCCTTGTATTTCTAAAACAGAATTGATTCCACGTACTTTGCAGTTGGATTTAGCTAGAAGCTTGGCTAATCCTTGAACTTTTACTAGCTTGGTAGTCTTGATAGTTAGATCAAACTACATAATTTGAGTGATCCATCTACCTCTTTTCCCATCAGTGTCTAGTTGGGTTAGGAAAATTTTCACAACACTATCAGGGACATAAGTAGTAATAGGTGAATGTAAGACATACATTCTGAATGATTTCAGGGCTTGAATAAGGGCATAGGCTTACTTCTCAATGATGTCATACTTAAGCTCACCATCTCTCATAACCTTACTGAAAAAGGCTATGGGTTGGTCATGGGAATCTTCATTTTTCTGTAATAGAATGACAACAAGGGTTGTTTCAGAGGCAAAAGAGAAAATACTAAATTGCTTAGTATAATCAAGGTTGGCTAAGGTGGGAGATTCAGAGATAGCTCTTTTTATTTGTTCAAATGCATGCCTAGAAGAGGCAATCCATTTGACTTCATGGTCCTTTCGGAGCATGTCAGTTATATCTTTTACAATCTCTGCATAATTTGGAATAAATCTCCATAGAAAATTATTCTTTCCTAGAAAAGCTTGAATCTCCTTCTTGTTTCTAGGTAAGGTCAATGTTTCAATGGCAGATACTCGTTTGGGGTTAATTACTACTCCATCCTTTGAAATTATATGGCCCAACAGTTTTCCTTCTTTGAAAGCAAACAAGGACTTCTTAGGGTTCAATTATATTCCAAATTTTCTACACCTGTTAAAAACCTTCATCAAGTGCTTTAGATGTTTCTGATCATATTTAGAAAAAATAGTTATGTCATCAAGATAAATAACCACAAATTTATTTACTTGGCCCATAAAAGCTATGTCCATAGCTCTATGAAATTTTGCTCCAGCATTGGTTAAGCCAAATGGAATCCTATTATACATGACTGTACCCCAGGGTGTAGTAAAGGTTGTCTTCTCTCTGTCTGTTGTATCAACATTCACCTGATTGTAACCAAAAAAACCATCAAGCATAGAAAGTCTTTGTTCTCTTGAAACCATTTGAAGTAATTGATCCGTTTTGGGCAAAGGATAATTATCTTTTAATGATGCATTGTTCAAATTTATAAAATCCACACAGAGTCTTATTTCTCCATTTTTCTCTCTAATAGGAACTATATTTGCAACCCAATTAGAATATCTAAGAGGGAGGATGATTTGAGCATCTAGCATTTTCTTAATGTCCCTTTCTACAGTTGGTAGAAGGGCTGGATTTATTCTTCTAAGTTTCTGTTGATAAGGTTTTGCTTCTAGCTTCAAAGGAATCTTATGTTGTATTAATGAAGTATCATAGGTCTTTAGATCAACATAAGTCCAAGCAAAAACATCCTTATAATTTGTAGTAACTTAAGATATTGAGCTTTGATCTCAGGGTCTAGAGATGCACATATTTTGATGTTTTTGATATCTTCATCAGTACCAATGTTAATCTCTTCTATGTCATCTTCTGAAGAAATGGACTGAGGGTTTTGAAGGACATAATTTTGATCAAACAATTTTTCTAAAGGAATGAGTCCTTTTGGAATAAAATTATTAGATAATTGAATAATGTCATGATTAGCAATTTGCATTTTAAAATCTGAAGTATCATTTCCATCTGCATTTTCATTTATTTTATTTTTGTCTTCATCAATTTGTAGAAATGAAAAATCATCTATTTCCTGCAGAAATGATTTCAAATGTTCATCAACTTCGAATATTTGCCAATGTTTCATATTATCTGGGATAGATGGCCTATATTTGACTTGTATATGATAGAATACATCAGTATGATCATGAATTTTAAAAGAGCTCGCTGAGACAGCTAAGGTATCTGCATGAATATTATGATCTCTGGGAATATGAGTCAAATTAAAAGCATCAAAGAAGTTTTCAACTGAATCCCATACTTCATTTTGGTAGGACCTAAGTCTAGGGTGCTTGGTCTGGCAAACATTTCTTACTTTCTTAACAATAAGTTCTAAATCAATAAAAACACTTAAGTTTTGAACTTTTAAGCTTTTGGCTAATTGCAATCCTAAAAGGAAAGCTTCATATTTAGCAACATTATTAGTAACTTCGAAGTCTAATTTACATGATTGGGTTATATTTTCTTTTTCAGGTGAAATTAAAACTACTCCAGCTCCTACCCCATCTTTCATGCAAGAGCCATCAAAGAACAATTTCCAAATATCAATTTGGTTTTGTTCAGGACTTTCAACTACTTCTTCAATTTTGACTTGAGTTTTATGTTGGTTTGGAGTTGAAAACAACCAAAGTCTTGATCTATTGCATAAATTGGATGGTTCCTTGGCTGGTCAGTCTTACAAATAGTATGTACAAATATTACCTGTGTATATAATCTTAATTTCTCTCCCCCATAAACATGAATAGTAGCATATGATATATCCATATGTAGAGTTACCCCTAATTTGGCACAACAAGACCTAGAAAGGAGCATTCCAAACTTGGGAGGGATATCTGTGACAACAATATCAAGAACTACACTTTGCACTAGAATTTGGGCAAGGGTAACCACTAGATCCTTGATCATTCCCAAACAAGGCACCATTTTAGAATCAAAGGTGTACAGGTCATGGTAGGATCTAGTTATGTCAAGTTTCAAATGGTCCATGATAGATTTTGGCATAAGGTTGTGTGATGCTCCTGAATCAAGCATACAATTATACAACATGGAATCATTTTTTTTAAGAGTTACATAGAAAGGAGGCAATATCTCATCTATCATGTTTGAACTAGGGCAAAAAACTACTGTTGGTTTTTCATCTTGCAAACTTATGACATCACCTTCAACATCAATCGAGGTATTGTGTATCCATTTTGTGACTTAGCTTTTGTAACTAGGGTTTTTAGAAAGTTCTAATAGTGGAATTGGGATCTTAACCCTCTCTAATTCGTTTTCAACATTAAATGTAGTCCAAATGTTTTTACCAGTTTGGGTAGTATTAATTGACTGATCTAAGAGCTGAATAAGAGTTGTTTGAGCTTCAACAGTTTGGTACGTGGTTCAATTATTGGAGTTTCCTTTGGAGGTCTCCCAGGACCAGGCCTAGGCCTAAGATCATACCTCTTGTTTAACTCTGCAATTAAAAATTCAGAGAAAGCGTGATATTTAGAGACCTGTGAAGCTTCCTGGTCTTCTTGAACCTGATTTTGTTGTGAAAGAGGAATGATGACTATTTGATTGGAAGAAGAATACATACTATTAATATCTTCAGTAATTGTCATAGTATTATCATCAGGTTGTTGGTCATCTATCAATAGAGGAGTAGGAACTTGTTGATCATTGCTAGGTCTCTAAAGAATTTGTAGTGGTGGATTTCTTTTCTGATGACCTTGATTTTGGTTTTGGGGTCTAGTAATTGTTTGTTGTATTGTCCTAGGTTGGGTCTCAATCTTTGAAATCCTATTTGATAGGTTTCTAAGAATAGATGTTATTTCATTTATTTTTGAGTCTTATGACTTAGTCTTAGAGGAACTAGAGGCTTCTTGAACATATTTGAGTTTTCTTTGGGCCTTTTCTTCCTTAAGTTTTAAAGAGGTGGAGGCTGCCCTATTTGCCTCTACTTCTATAGCGTTTGTTTGAATATATTCAAGAGTTCTTGAAGTTCTCTCTTGTCACATAACAGCAAAGTCATCATCAAAAGCTTTAGAAAATCTAGACTTAGCTGCTGCTACACGGGGCTTACAATCAACATGCATTTTGTTATAGATTTTATTGAATCTTTTGATAAAATCTGATACTTGTTCACCAAAGTTCCTTTTAAGATCTTCAAATTCTGTGAGGAAGTAAAGAGGATCCTTTTTCACACCCCATTGATTTTTAAATATGGTTGTAAGCTCTTCCAATTTCTAATGGACGCTGTTGGTAACTTCCTAAACAAAATCCTCACATTTCCTTCAAGTGACTGTACAAACAATCTCATATAAATGTTTTCTTATTCAATATTCATGTTGTCTGCAAAGTCTAGGAAAGCTTGAAGATGGTCCTCAGCTGAGAGACCAGTTTCTGCATTGTACTTGGGAAGGTATTTTAAGTATCCAGCTGGGAATGCATCAAGGTTATTAGGTAAGACTAAGGCAGCATATCTAGGCTGTACAATAGGTCATAAATCCATGACAACAGGTGGTGTATGAGGTGCTTGAGGTGTATGAGGTTGTCCAGGTGGAGTATGAGGTGTTTTTGTGGATGTAGAGGATGAAGAAGAAGTAGAGGAAGAAGATGGTGATTCAGGGTTTGATGAACTAGTTGGAGGTGAAGGAGGAGGAGATATCCTGAAAGACTTCAAAGGAGTCTTAAGAACTAACTTTGGGACCTGTAAAGGAATACATTCTTTTGTTTCAAAGAGATGATTGGAATATATAGAGAATGTCTCCTCGGGTTGTTCAGAAGAAGAAGCTTCAGGTCGGTCAAAAATGGAAGGAAATGGATAGGTGGTAGGGGATATGAAATCTGTGGGTTTATATTCTAGTATATTAACATCCAAATCATATTCAGTTTTAGGTGATCCTTGCGGTAGTGTGGGTAATGGATGAGATTCTAATGAATTAATAAGGTAGGCTGACTTAAAATCAACTCCTCTATTTAGAAGTTCAGCAGCCCTAGGTGATAAGTGGGAGTAATCAGGAGCAGATGGGATATTACTATAAGGGTCAAATGATTCTAATTCTTCAGACTGTATGACTGAAGAGGGAGAAGAATATAGTTGGTGTCCCATTTTAGAACTGGCTTTTCTCAAAAGCCTTTTAGGATCTGACAGAGAACTAACTATGTCAACTTCTGAACGAGATCTGGTATGCTTAAAAGGTGCCAGCTTGGGTGTGTGGAGTTGCTTAGGTGAATGATTTTAACCTTTCTAAACCCTTAAATCACCTTAAAGGAAAACAATGAATGAATATTGTTGTCCCAAGGTAAATGTAAAAGAAATTTGATTCCCCGGCAATGGCGGCAGTCTGATGTTGTACCTCTGAGATAGTAGTAGGTCAGCTACCAATGCTAGAGCATCTAAAATAATTGTTTTTGGGTTTTTTGATTTAGTTTTGGAAGACTAGTGAATGAAGACAGATTTAGAATTGAAATACTTAATCCTTTGGATAATATTAATTTCTCAGCAAGGGTCTCCTATAAATCTTTACATAGTGATATAGATCAAATAGTGGTGAGAAGAACACAGAAAATAATATGATTATCACAGTTTCCAGACTGTAAAACATAACAATCATAAGTATGAAAACCTTCTAAACTACGTTCTAAAGACTCAAGGCAGTATACTTAGGCTTATAAAAGATACTGATCATTTATTGATTAGAGGGGATTAGCTAAACAGACAGTTCATTAATCCATTCTCTTAATATATGATCACTTAAGGAGTTTATAGGAATAAATTGAGACAATTATTCCTACCTAGATATCTCTATAAGTCATAAGCATATGAAGAAAAACATAATGATTGATAACTAGAAAAACTTACAGGATAACACAAACTGTGTAAAACCAAATTTAGAATCCTTTGCTTTGTATTAAGGTTCCAAAAAGACTGAGTACATCAAGTGTCTAGAAACGCTTCCTTCAAAGGTGCAACCAGGTTCGAAGTAGAATGAACAGTCATGACTTAACCAACAATGAACAATGAACCTTGAACATTGAACCCTTTAACAACTCAAGAAGAGAGTTATTTATACAATAATGAAACTAAGAAAATATCCTAAAAATTGATTAATAATTGTTCTAGGAAAGGAAATATCTTCATGCAAGAAGATAGGCGGAGCTATTGAACTGCTACTTACTGTCCCTTTTATTCAGGTTGTGTTGGCTTTGTTGTTTGATATTTTTTCCCTTTAAGTTGCTTGATTGTTTGTATCCTTTATGCTGGTTGATTCCTTCATTTGATCTTTCATCTGATACTCTTTAAACTCTGTGAATATCCTTTGACCGTGTTGAGTAACCTTTACTGTGTTATTTTTTACCTTTACTATGCATTTCAGATTTTCACTGTGTCTTTCAACAGTAAATCATTTTTGATTTTATGTTACAGGGTAAAGTGATTTGATATGATCTTCATTTTTGCCTTCCAACTGTATGCAGGATTTTTTCTTTGTAAGCCTGGAACATAAGTTTTTACCTGCAAGACACAGAATTTGTTAAGAAAAACATAGGTGACATAGAAGGTCGTCAATGGATTTATTGAGCTTTAAAGGATATTGGAAGGAGTCCAGAACCTATCAGAAGATAAAACAATTATTTTATTGGTCGCAGAGGCTTATGGAGGTTTCACTGTGTAAATGGGTGAAACAAAGAAAAATAGTGATTTTTACGTTTAAACGGAAAAATAGTTTACTTTTTGAAATATGGCACAAAGTGAACAGTGGCCATTTTGTCGTTATGCAGGAGGTGGTTTTGGTTTTCATCGCACCACTCATGAGGCACGGGCGGTTTTGTGAGGGGTCGCCCGATATAGTCTGAGCCTGACACGTAGCAAGGGGAGGTCAGTGGAATACTGTTTTTTCGGGCGGGTAATACTTGGACAGAGAGCCAACACGAAATCACTAAGGGTCGTTGGATTTGAATGCATTTGAACAAACGGTGGTGGAGCGAAAGAGTAGCATGGAGGGGCCCAACGATTAATCATGGTGGTATGTCTTTATTATGAAATTTTAACAAAGAAATCCTTTACAAATCTCGGTATGGCAGACTTGAAATAATATGAATTTGCGCGGATAAATGACGTCGTGTCCAGTTTCATTGCATATCGCAATCACAGTTTAGCGAAGGAAGGCCCATCGCAAAGGAATGTGACAGGGGCCGAATGCAATGTGGAAAATGTATCATAGGAAATACTGTTATCGGGTCCAGGTTCCCATCGCATATCGGAGATTGCAATGGCGAAGGGTATATGTTTCAGCGGAGACTTGCAATGAAGGGCGAATGCAAAATGGCAATGGATTATGAATTATATTTGCGTTGGGTCCAGGTCCATTGCACATCGCATATCACAATGCAGAGGAGAGTGCATTCATGTTGAAAAGCTTGTGATCCGTCGATATGTGATGTTTTATTGAATACATAGTTTTATAATAAAACTAATGGTTTTGGGTTATTTAATAAAGGAAGTTAATAATATACGGGAAAGAGAACTTTTAGGGGTTTAATACTATAAGTTAGCGTTAAGAAACATGAGTGGAAAGGGGAAATATAGTGGAAAGGGGAAATACACTAAGTATAATGATTTTTCATGAATTATTTGCTTTTTACATATATACATCAATACTTAGGCTAAACATATTTTTGTGGGTTTTTCGGTTAAAAGGGATTTAACATGGGGTTTTCACTTTTCCTAGGTAAAAAGGATTTTAACCTTAGGAAAAGGGGTTTTTTTTTATGGAAAATGAATGAATATGAACTGTATGAAGGAGGGAAGGGGAAATTAGTAAATATAGGGATGAATGGGGATGAGGGAAGTTAATTAATTGATCTTGTAGACCTTCACTTGTTTTGCGTAATTGCCTCATGGACATAGAAACATATGGGAAAACATGATAAATGTACATTTTTTCCAATCAATCATCATACTTCTGCAACCTTTCTTCTACTTACCCTTTGCTTATCCTATCATTTTTTCTTCACTTAATGGGTGCATTTAAGCTAGCAAACCTTTTTCCTTTCTTTTTATTTTTAAAGAAGCAAACTATCTAATTCTAACCTTATAACCTCCAAGGGCTCATATTAAATTAATGAGCACCTTATTATTCTCTACCTAATTATTGATCTGCCAAGGTTAAACAGTTTGGCCAGATCTTTATTCTCTAATTATAACATCAAATTTAAAACATGAAGCAGTCAAGATTAAACTATTTGACTATCATTGGTTGTGACATTTATGACAAGTTGCACACAACCATTATTTTGCGGAAAAAATAGTAGTGGCATTTAGACTTGCTCACTTTCAGGGTTTATTTGTTTTCTTTTCTTTCTAACCTTACATTTTCTTTTGCCTTGATTTTTTAGGGCATATAGCCTAAAATTTCCTTTGAAAAAAGATTTTATTCAATATTGTTATGTCCATATCCTAACTTAACATTTTTTCAAAATATTCATTTTTATATTTTTTTTGACTAATCTATTCTATCTTATCAAAACCAAAAAAATGCTACAACATCCCCTATGAAGTTATCACTAATAACTAGGGACTAGCTTGTAAGACTATTTGTTATTATAAACTCCCCAATATCAATTAATTGTCACAAAAATCTGCATTCATTTAAATATATTTTTTTCTACACGAAGCATTGTTTTCATGTATTCTTTGCTTATAACCAATCAAATATTTTGTATGAATATTTAGCAAGCTATACTTCATCAACATTCTTATATTCATTCACTTTAAAGAATTTTAACTATAGCCAGTCAAATAACAGCCCTTTCATCTAGCTTAGTAACTGTTAAGGCTTAAACAAATGTTTTCAATAATTCATATCATTGGTCATCCATAAAATTTAAAACCAACAAAATATTTTAGATGCTCTAGAATGACTAACTGGCCTAGAGTCATTTCAGAGGACAACATCAGACTGGCACCATTGCCGGGGATGAAAATTGAACTATTTTCCCTGGGACAACGATTGAATTTTTTTTCCTTAAGGTGAATAAATAAATTGTAGGTTAAAAATCATTCACTTGGAGACTCCACTAAACCAATATGGATCCTTAAAAACACATCAGATCTCACTATGTCTCTCAAATTATATCTCCTTTATCTGATCCTGAGAGACTGGTGAGAGAGGCCTTATTTAGAAGGAGACTTGAAGCTTCTTCTTCTTCTTTTGTACCATTACAACCTGAAGATATTCGAGCTTCTGATCCCTTTAGATATGTTCCATCCCAATTATATTTGGTTGATCCAACACCTAGGGTTTTAGAAATTTTATCTAAAGGAGTTAATCTGTAGTGAGTGTTGGGCATGGAATCCCCCCAAGGCATGTTTTTGGGCTTAAAGCCCAAGTTTTGACCAAGTCCTTTGTAAAAGCGCTGCAATTTCTGGGCGCGGAGCACGAAGTCATAATAGAGTCACAGGGTTGTCCGTCCTTGTTTTTGTAATGTAATGTCGGCTTGATAGACCTACCCATGGTCCACGGACCATGGGATTGTATAAATAGAGCGAGGCTCTAAGTGTAGAAGTTAACATATAGCTAAGGAATAGACAAGAAGCATGATGAGTCTAAGAGATTGAGTTGAAGTGTAAAGTGTGTCTTTGGGTCATAGAGTAGGAGAAGGATCTACAGCTGAGTGCGCAGAGGCCTAGTAGTTCGCAGTTCAGTGCGTAGGGTAGGTCGAGTCTATAACCGTTGGAAGAATTTTTTTTTCTAAGCAACATTACCTACTTTGTATTAATATTTACAGCGGAAACTTTACATACGAGATTTCTTGCTGCCCATGTCCGAGAGTGGCGCCATGGCAGCTGTGACATAGTCCCAAAACCCATTACATCTCTGTGAAACCCACCACCAGAAGGTGCCTAGATATCTCCCTAAAAACCGCCAACAAAAAGACTCAAAACATCTCTGTGAAACCCACGCAGGGGCAGAGTTTGACAGATGGATACCGGGCGTGTTGTTATGGCCCATACCAAAAAAACTACTTTCCATTACGGAAGAGAAACCAAGAGACAGCAATAGATACATAAGACCCAGAAACACAGTTCAACAGAAAAAACTAGAAAGACACGAGACAGCAAGAGAGATAACAAAACCGACCACGATCCCACACGCGTCCAGGCATCCTGCGTGAGAGCCATCTGGGCTTAGCCCTCTTCCGCGTCATCCCCCGGCTCATCCTCTGGTTGAGCTTCACGAATCCAGGCCCAACCATGTCCTTCTGGAAGGCCGTCCATGAAGGCCGGCAATTCAGGTTCGCGCTCCCGCAGTGCAGCATCCCTTGAGCTTGAGGCCTCCCCCAATGGCCTCTTACCTTTGTCCACAACCCGACATTCTTCCGCCAGAGCCTGAGGCAGACTTCCTTCTTGCACCAGAGGAATTCCCCCTTCGTTATCCAAGGGATTCTCCATTGCAGGTGGCCGAGGCAAGCCATCTTCATTCTCATCCGGGATCCTGGTGAATAACACAGAAATATGGGCATTGATGCCCGAATTTTCTCCGGAATTGCGCAGTGTAAAGATGACAGAGCCAAACGCAGGTAGGCTTGGCTCGCCATTGTTAGTCCCTCCAGCTTCCACAAATTGGCTGGCCTGCACCTGAGGAGCTCCCACACGTCGATGACAGTAAACACAGCAGCAGTGGTGATGTAGGTCAGCTGCAGGCCCGCGGGAGGATCTGGCTCGCCCTGAGCCTCTGCCTCGCCGACATGGCATTCGCTCCCGCACCATTCTTCCAGATACCTCTTCCTCAGATGGAGTTTCCTTACAATTCGGCTCACGATAACAAACAAATGACTGCAAGCATGAACCAGGGAGGACCAGCAGTCGGCCAGCCTCCCCCAATTCCACAATAACCCCAGAATTCGCAGAACGCAGAGCATGAACACCATTGCTATGGGTTTCAACTGCCCCCAAATCGGATTTCTTAACGAACCCTTCATTCCTTCGATTTGTCCCCGCATTGAATGCGGCCATCAACCTCCGCTGTGGTTCCTGCGCCTTCATAAAGGCTTGTGTGCTGCTTTGCTGGTCGATGGGAGGTGGCGGCAAGGAGCCTTAAAGCCCTCCGTCCGTCGCGTGTCCTGTCGACCGTGGCAAGTGGCCTTACCTGGTCATGCGAGGTGGCACCCGCATCCGGGGAACCGTTGGAAGAATTAATAAAGAGAAGTTTACCATATTTTTGTATATATTTTCCTGCTTAATATATTATTGGGTATAAATTGCAAGTGTACTATTTATTTGCTGCACGTACTTATATCTGTGTGTTGTATAAATAAATATAACACAAGGCTTCTATTTACGTGAAGATAACTAACTGGCATAGGAAGAAACGTAAGATCTCAGGTGTGACTTAGGGAAATAGTTCAGAGCGTTGCTCCAGCAGCGCGGAAGCCCCACAGCCCCTGGGGCTGCGTGAAGGCAAGTACATCAGGGCACAAAGGCCAAGGAAATATGCAAAGAAACCTGTGCATAGGGACGAGTAGTTAAACCAAATCAAACCCTCATACATCTCAAGGGTGCGGAAACCTGGTTCCAGCACCCCCCCATACTACTTCGGGTGAGACCTCAGTCCGCGCTCCGTGGACTGTTGCTAAAAGGGCCAGTAGTACATAGATTTGTTTGGCTAATTAACTTTGAACCTGGGTCGGGCCCCAACAAGCGAACACATGGTTCTGTTGCTAGGACAAGGATCTGCATAGAGATGTCTGATGTCGTATCACTGGAATCTGACAAAGAAAGGAATTGAAGATTGGTTGGATAGGAATATTGATGAGTTCGTGGTGCGAGGGAATAGGAACCCGCGATTATCAAAGGAAGAGTGGTTAGACTGCTACTTATACACAGAGATCCATGAAATTTTCTTCACATCTTTCCCTACCAAGCTATAGGAGTGGATCACGAAGCTAGAAGATAGCCAAGGAAGGTGTGAGCTCGATAGACCTATTGTGTGGACTCCAGAATTGATGTGCAGATTGGAAGCATCAGCGGATAAGATCGTGTGCACTGTTGATCACTGGCTCGATCGAATTATAGGAGGATTCATCATTGAGTTCGCGGTAGATACTTCAGTCAGCTATAATGAGGTTGAATGATGCTTCCTCAAACGGCCACGAGGTAAGTACGTTAAATATTTGAACACTTGGGTTAAAATGATACTCTATGGAAAACGGGTTGTGCGAATAAATTAATTTTTGGGGCTACGCAAAGTGGGAGAATCTACAGAAATGAAGGTAGTACAGAACTAGAAACTAGCCCCTTGATTTCACCTCCGCAAGGGGGCGAGGAAGAGCTTGCGAAGGTTTCACCAAGAAGTGCGATCACTTTGATAAGGTAGAGAATTCCGCGCATACCACCCCCACCCACACCACCGCCATTTTCTCCGTCTTCACCCCCATATTCGCCCATACCACCTCTGCCACCACCGTGAATCAATATGGCGAGCGTGATAAAGTTTCTAGTTTTCAAGGGAGTAGGGAATGGAGATCCAGACCAGTTTTGGTTCGTGATTAAATCTGTATGAGAAGAGAAAGGAGTCATAGATGACAATATAAAGAAAGAGACTTTGGTCAGTGCTCTGCAGGATCATGCACTGACCTGGTACATTAAGCATTCCAATGACAATCCGAATGTTGGGTTCGTAGATATTTAAACTGCGCTAAACAAAGAATTTAGCACGACAAAGTTAGAAGCGTAGTCGATCATTGGGTTCAAGGAAATCACAATGCTACCAGGTGAGACCCTTTGGGAGTTGGATAAGAGACTGAAGTGCACAATTCGCGAAGCCAACATGATGTTGATGGATGGACAACACTACAAATGGTTTGTAGAATCATTAAAATCACATCTACGGAGCGCGCTATCACAACAAAGGCTAACAAATTAGGCTGAGGCCTTGGAGGCCGTGATGAGATTGCACGAGACCCTGATACAAGATCCAAACCTAGGAGTTCAGTAGATTCACGCACAGTTGAAAACCTTGTTCCTTGAGATGCAGAGTCTGAAACAAGACAGGAAAACTCACCCAGAAGTGCGCGATGAGGTATGGTGCATAAAGTGCAAGGGTCAGGGAAATGACAAGGACCACTGCTCGGTGTTTGTGAATTACCTCGTGGGAGGAGGAACAATTCCATTGAGACCAGAGGCATAAGCAGGACTGAGTGCGGTGCCTGCATTATGGTGCACGATTTGTCAAATAGGAGGAAAGATGCTACAGATAACTTCCATTTATTACAAAAGTACACGCAGAATTCACAACAGTTGTTCTGTAATTTCTGTAGATCAGTGGGACATGATGAGTGCACCTGTAGAAGTATTGAGCTAATGATGGATTGAAATCCTACCTACAGAGTTCAGACCGAAACGCAGGCCCTTGACCAGAATGTAGGGATGACACGAACCAGCTTTCAGGGGCGCGGACGAGGCTGAGGTGGAGGAGAACTAGGAAGAGGTCGCGGATAGCTCATATGTTACAATTGTGGAGGGCCAGGACATTATGCCCACGATTTTACAAATCCAATGCGGCCATAATGCTTGTATTGTACATTGTTTGATCATGAGATAGAGGTTTGTCCCACCCTGATAGTGAGGTTGCATGATAAAGGAGCACTCCAACCTCCTGCGACTCAGAACCTGCAAATGATGAGGTCTGAGCCATGCAAGGAAGACCGTAATGTGAATATTGTGCTCCGAAGTTGAATTACGATAGGGGATGACAAAGGCAAGTAGCCTGAAGAAAGTACTTGGATTCACAAGGCTCCAACGAAGGAATGAGAGTTTGATTTGGAGCGCACTAAGTAAACCTTCATGGAAGCCAAGAAGAGCTTCGATGATGCCTCTACTTTAAGGAGTAAAGACAGACTGGAGCCAGAAATGCACCCATTGATGCTCACAACGTTCCTAGAAACATGCATGAAGCTGTTGCGCGACATCAAGGATGTAAAGGGGCTACAAGAACTCATAAATAGAAGCGTTGGGACTACGCCAAGAGAACCGCGCATAGTCTGGAAGCTCGGAAAGCACACAATGTGAACGGTAAGGGAGATGAGCTTGACCGCACAGATTGGAGAATATGAGATGGACGAAGTGATTCTGGATCTAGGATCAAATGCGAATGTCCTGCCGAAGCAGACATGGGCACGCATGGGAAGGCCTAAACCGCAATGGTCTCCTATCCAACTGTGGTTGGCAAACCAGCAAAATATCCTACCTATGGGGAGATTGCAGGGAATCATAATGGATATCAAAGGAACAAGCACACTAGTAGGTTTCAAAGCAATAGAGATTGTTGATGACAACAATCCCTACCCCATGCTATTAGGAATAGATTGGGACACTGACATGAATGGGGTGATAAATTTGAAGAAGCGCATGATGAATTTTTAGAAAAAGTCTCTATGTGTAGTTGTACCTTTGGACCCTGCATAAGGATTGCGCTACACAGAGGAAGTGTGTGACTATGACAACTACGAAAAGTTGGATTGCATCTGCAAGATAACCATTCAAGAACAAGACTAGGTGAATCCAACCGCGGATAGATGAATCTCATGGGAGTGTGAAAGCTCCTACACATTGAATTCTGACGAAGAGATAGAACGATGGCAGAATCAGTTACATGAGGTAACCACTTTGAACTGTAACATGATGACGAAATCACTTCGGTTCGTATCAATGGAGGTAAGGTAGCTACTTATGTATGATGGGTTAAGTGAGGTGGATGACTTCCTAAACATATTTGAAAGAGAAGTGTCGGAACAGCAACATTTCGAAGCTTTGAAATGGGTATTTTGCGCTACGCCCACAAGGTGGTGGGGTACGCACCAAAGGGGCTTCAAGGATTGGCACGAATGTAGAAGGATGATGTGCATGCGATTTGGGGAGCCTCAAATGCGGTTAAAAGACAAGTATGATAGACAGGATGATGCATGCGTGCACCTCACCAAATGGACAAAAGTCTATGGGGAAGAGCCACAACCTGAATTGGTGCACCTGTTTTGTCGTACCGTGGATATTATACCCATGAACTGGTATATAGAGACAGAGCTTTGTCATGGAACGAGTGAATGGGATATCTTGTGCGAAGGATTCCTGTTAACCTTCACGTTTCAGTATCATTGGTGGGATATTGTTGATGATGCGTTATAAGTAGTAAAAGTAGCTATCTTTAAAATATCCCAGGAGCTAATGGAAGTGCTTCAGCCTGAATGGGTGACCCAGCTGAGCTACGCGCTGGAGTGTTACAATGTGAATACTGAAGAAGATGACGAAGATCCATGAAAAGTTAACATTCCAGAAATGGAAGGCTATCACGAGGTTCAAGGGCCATTAATTGAAGACCCTGACATAACCGCACTGGTAAAGACAAAGCAAGTGAACATTGGTACGGAGGCCGAACCTAAGTATGCAATGCTCGACCACTACTGAAATGACGTGATAGTGGATAAGGTTGCTGAGTTACTCCGCAAGTACTAGGACTTATTCTCGACCAAGATCATGGACTTAAAGTGGATCCTTGGTGATTTAGGGATGATGAAGATCACCTTAAAACCCGACGCAAAGTCGGTTAAGCAGAGGCCTTACTGCTTGAATATGAAGTACAAGGAAAAGGTCTACATAGTACTAGACAAAATTCTCGTAGCTGGAATCATTAAGCTAGTAGAAGAATACGACTAGGTAATGCCTATGGTAGTGTAGAAAAAGAAGCAGAAGGGAGAGATAAGAATATGTGTGGACCTCAAGAAATTGAATGACGCATGTGTGCACGACCCATTCCCAACTCCGTTCATAGATGAAGTGTTGGAAAATGTCGGTGAGTAAGAAGCATATTCTTTTACTGATGGGTTCTCAGGGTACCACCAGATCAAAATCGCGCTGGAAGACAGAAGCAAGACCACCTTCGCAACTGAGTGGGGCTAATTTCAATACAGCGTTATGTCATTTGGGCTGAAGAATGCGCCAACCATCTTTTCGTGCATAGTTTTTGCAACATTCAAAGAATATATCCACAAATTCCTGGAGGTTTATCTGGATGGTTGGATTGTATTTGGATTGGTTAAGCACCATGTAGCGAGTGTTGGTTGATAATTGGTGTCTTTGAAAACTCCTAATTACCCCAAATTAATCATCAACCCGCGTAAGTCCTTTTATTCCAAGAGTGTACACAATATGTGCATGCTATAAATCCAGAGAGTAATGTTTCTTGAAAGGAAGTATAGACTTTTGATACAAGAGTAAACTGATGCATCTAATAAACTCAAATTGTAATCATTAAAGGAAATATGACATCTAAACTTTGAGACTCAATCCTCTACTGGAATCGTAATCAAATCTCACACAAGCAATTCAATTAACAATAGCATCAGCCGAGAGCACAGTAACAATAACTCATCTCTTCTTAGCTGATTCAATCTAAATCATACTCAATCTCTACAAAGAAATCCAAATAGAAGTGATGTTAATCTAAGAGTTCAATAACAATAACCAAACTCTTACAGTTGATTAAATCAATATGATTCGCTATCTAAATAATTAAATCTGGAATAAGCGTAAATCAAATCAAATGACAATGCTTTAAAATATGTAAAGGAAACATTCAATACAAGAAAGTGGTAACTTAGCGAATAAGATGAACTCACAGAAAACAGGAAAATTATCAAACAAATAAAACTTGCGAGAATCAGAAATATATAACACAAGGAAGCAGTTTAATCCACCAGAGGTCGAGCCCTTAGTCACCAGCAAACGCTGCTGAGATACTTTAGATAAGGAGAATGAACAACAACCTCAAATTATATATTAATCATTGAACTTAAGTAACATTACAATATGATCATGTTCTCTTGACAACATAAGTTTGTAAATTAAAATTACAGTTTGAAATAACAAAGATTGATCCCCTTTCTTCCTACAATCGTTTGCTTTTATAGTCAGAAAGAGGTAAGAGATAAATGCGATCCCTAAGGATCTCCCGATCCTGAGGGATTCACAACTGATCACTATCTTCAGAGACCTTTCCTATTTCACGCTAATCCTCCCAATTCATCCTCCGCTCTGTCCGCAACTGCCACATTCCATTCTTCGTTTGTTGGTTTATGTTGTTCCCTCGCTAGGGAACAACAATTGTTCCTTTCATCACTTTTCTGCATAAAGAGGGGTAAAAGTTAATTATGATAGCTGAATCTTAGCTGTGAGTAATTCATCCATTTCTGATCATAATCCATCACTATGTTAGCAAATCAAGATATGAAAAAGATAAGAAAAGAGGAAAAAGGTGATGAAATTAAGCGTAAATACATACCCATTTCACAACTCAACATACTCCCCTGTTTACCCTTTTTCATGTCCTCATGAAAAATAACTAATTCTTATGCAATGAAGTTAAAGAGTAGGCTGGAGAAGGAGCATCAAAAATTGATCTAAAACCATGATGTTGAGCCAGGAGTGCAAGGGCGGGCCCTTCCTTTCCTTCAGGAAATTCATAGATAGCCTGATAACCTTCAGGAGGATACCAAATGATGGGGCTACAAAACAGAAATCCTAACCAATAAGGGAATTCTCTTAAAATGAGATTGCTATAGGTGATGAAACGGACCACAGCTGCTTTAAAATTTTTGTAACTAAATGGCTCCCTATCCTATACACTACTGGGAAAAACCGTCCACCTGAGCTTGGATGTAGCCAGAGAGCTTTCTTGAATGGAGAGGAAGTATGATACTCCTTCCCGTACAATCTCCTTATGAATAGGCCCTAAGATTTTAATCACCCCTTCCCATGTCATCAGACTCTTATGTTTGGCAAGCATTTGTAAGGGGTGTGTGGGTTCACTTCTTACCCAAAGATCCAATTCATGTTCCTGCCTTTGAAAAGTGTTATGAGCTTTAAACCATTTGAGTTGGTTTACTACAAATGAGATAAAGGCCTGGAATTGAACATCTCCCACAAAAGGGTTAAGGTACTTTTCTACCTCGTTTTCTAATACAAAATTGTGCAAGTAAAACTCACAAAGAAGCCTTTGAACCTTTACACCACATTGTTTGCAGCAATTTATAAACTCTTCAATTGTTCTGAACTCAATCGGTTTTCCAGCTCTCACAACTTTATTTTTCAACAACAAGTATCGTTCTAACAAAAACAAGGCATAATTATTGGCTGGAGACCTTCATGCCAAGACATCTGTATATAGTGAGCAGATGGTGTCTATCTGACCTATGACCCTGTCTAGTTTGAGCTTGATCTTCTCTATTCTTTCCTCTACCTCTCTGCATCTTTCGAAAGTCTCGCTTTATGCTACATTCATCTCCTGAAGCTACTTCTGCAACTCTTGATATTTCTGTCGGGAAATAGTTTCCTGTTCAAATCGTTCTATTGCGAGCCGAGCTTGTGCCAATTCTTCCTGAAGATTCAATATAATGGGATCATTGTGTGTCATGATGTCTTTGGCTTGTAAGCCCGTTTGAGTGCTTATGCTATGAGAAGGGATGTCTTCTATCTGTATTCCTTTATTATGGGAGGTCCAAACCTCCGTTTGAGTAGCCATGCTGTAAGAGGGTACATCCTCTGTCTGAGTAGCTATGCTATAAGAGAGTACATCCTCTTTTTCACTAGCAACGTCTACTACCATTCCATGTTGTTCCTCTTGAGCGATGACTGTTTGAATAGGTATGGGCTCAGTTTGAGTTCCTGTAGCCCTCTCTTCATATAATCCTGTTTGTATGTCCACATTTACCATCTCTGAGGTATTGTTCGAAACCTTTCTCGTTGTGATTTCTTTTATTTTTCTTCTGAGTCTCTTGATTGTTTTGCGAAGCTTTTGATGTTCTTTTCTTAGCTTCTTCAATTTGGTTCTATACTTTTTCGGAGGAGTAACTGGTCTGCTGATAGTCTCGTTAATAGCTCCTTTCTGTAAAGAGCCTGGTTGTTCACCCTCGCTCTGTTCCAACAAGACCGTGTCTCTTGATTTTTCATCAGCTTCTCGAATAATCTTTGTCTTTGCTTCTTCCTCTTGGCCTATGTTTTCTGGGTCTAACCCTTCCTGACTATTTTCCACTGGGAGCATGTCACCAGATTGGTTCTATAACTCCTGAGTGGCCTTTGCATCTATTTCCGCTTCATGACTTGCATCTTTTGAGGGAGATAGAATTCTGGTATGACCAGAATTCTTAGGAGATTGGGTTTCTCCTAAGTTAGGACTGAGTAGTCCTTCAGCTTCCATGAAGGCATTCATGTTAGCTAGGACCTGGGCCATCTCGAAATCGTGCAACAGATCACCTTGGGGGCTCATATTTGGTGTTGGGGAATTCCCCAATTCGTTTCTTTGTTCTTCTTCAGAATGCCATGTTCCTTCCTTAGGTTTTGATTCAGGGTTATCTTGCTCTTTTACTTCTAGCTGCAAGTATTGTTCACTTACTAGGCTAGATAATTCTATGGGTTGACTAGTGTTGCCTTGAGGATTTTCAGATGTTCCCTATTTTGACCTCAACCTTGTGGATATTCTATGTTTATGAGGTATTCTTCCTGAAAGGGCAGTCCTCTTTCTTTTTGGAACAGGGTTAGGTGCTGGCAGGGTTATACCTCCTTCAAGGGCTAATATTAGACCATCCCAGGTTGATTTTTGTTGTCAAGGTTATAGATGACTATTAACCTGATCAGACAATGATGGCTAACTATTGTTTCTATGTGTTGGGAGCATCTCAAACTCTCGTCAGTGTCATGCAATAATGAATTCAATAGTGCAGGAAAATTAACAGAGCATTTTTGTTTTAAAACTGTTAAAAGCTTAAGTTGTCGTGGCCTTACCACATCTTTATGCCCATCGCAAGTAATATAATTCTGAAAAATTCATGCCAATTCTCCCCATGTCTCTCGAAGAGAAGATGGCTGAATTCCTTTCACCTTTCTTGATTAGCTCTTGTCCTTCGTCCCTGAAAGCCTCGATAGTGTCATGCAGCTTTAATCGCTTGCCAACCCATACTGGTCCTTCTGTCGGTAACCCAAACACTTCTGCTATCATAGCGTCTGTTACCGTGATATTTTTTCCTCTTACTATAGGTTGTCCATTCTGTAAGTTCCGTAAAAATTCGATGGCGATTTCCTCATTGGGGGGTTGGAATATTGTAAAATATGTTATCCATCCTGCACGAGCTAAAATTTTCCTGGCTTCGTCAGAGACAGCCAATGTTAATGGTTCTCTGCGCACTGTTCTTCCTCCCATAATGCTTGAATTCTGCAAATAATTAGTGTAGTGGGGAAAGCACAGTAATGAATAGAGCCAAGAGATGGAACATCAAATGGTTGTAATGGCTCTATCAGGTGATACTTTATAAACATAAATACCGTTATCAAGGATTGTCATAATGCCACATGCTCTGTGATCACGGGATGTCGTATTGTTCTAAAAAATCAAATGAAAATATGACATCACACGCTTAATTCTACAAGAGGTCCTCGCCCCCTCTGGAACTAATAGGTCACCTACGACCGAATGAATCAAAGAATAATGCGTTGGTGGTGAAGTACATGGGTGATGAGTTGGATAATGAAAGTGGAAAGGTACGCATATTAATGAAAGGATCATAAAGGATATTGGAGTGATGAAATCTAGGCGTGTAACGAGAATTATTAATAAGTGATAAGATGCTTGTGAGGCGATGTAATAAAGAAAAAGGACAACATACGTAGGAAATAATTCTTTACCGTCGTTATTCCACTTAAAACTGAGGTGATTGATTTTTAAAAGATTAACGCATGCATAAAGGTTCAAAGTAAGTTAGGGAGATAATCTCTCCGGAGAAAAGATGAAAACATAAGAAGAGGGCATTGTAATAATTATTGATGTAAAATTAAACTTCAATACCATCAGCAGAGCTTATGTTTCCTGCAGGCATCGATAGCCTCGACAGAGTTGCTTTCTAACCCTTGGGAACCATGGTCCTCTATGTATAATTGGGGAAGTGCATTATGATATCCACAGTAGAGACCAATGTGCTAGCATGGTAACCAGATGAACACATTTCCATTCACTGGGAAGTAGTGAAAGTGGTCAGGCCGGCTTGTGATGATACCTCATGTTCTAAGGATTTTATTTCTTGATGCATCCATTGGATCATATCCCTAGTGTGGTGGACATAGTGGGAATGCCACTTCGCTCCTTTCTTATGATCATGGCAGGCTGGCTCATGATGAGACCCCCTATCCTCCATCTGTGGAAAAAAATCATATAATTGTTAGTGAATATATATATATATATATATATTAAACAGTCCCCATTTTATATATAGAGGGTGGCTCAGCGCTCCTTAAGAGTAGGGATGGCAGAAGAAGTTTGAACATATCAATAGAAAAAAATATATACCCATAATCTTATTGATAATAAACAAAAAGAGTGATAATAAACAGAGAGAGTTATACGGGGCAAGGGAGAACCAGCATGGTATAGATAATCAGTCAATTTGATTTATAGTGGAAATGAGGATAGTGAAGTGATATAGATAATTTTGTCCTTTCTTTTTCGATCATCACAAACCAATCTTATTAAAGATGATAATATTCAAGATATTTGCCTGTTCCAGTAGACTCCATAGTTGTTGTCCATAATTTTACTTGTACTTTTATGCCATAAAGAGGATCATAAAGAGTGAACTGGGATCGTGTAGGGATGATCACGCAAGGAAGAGAAAAAGGTGTTGTTCTCAGAAGGGAACAAAAAAAGAAAAACCACACAAAAAATGTTGTTCCTTATAGGGAACAACAGTTGTTCCTTGTAGGGAACAACAAAGAAAAACACGCAAAAAAGTGATGTTCCTTAGAGGGAACAACAACTGTTTCCTGTAAGGAATAATAAAGGAAAAATATACACAAAAGGTGTTGTTCCTTATAGGGAACAATAGTTGTTCCTTGTAGGGAACAACAAAGAGAATACACACAAAAAGGTGTTGTTCCCTGTAGGGAACAACAAAGAGAACACACACGAAAATTGATGTTCCCTATAGGGAACAACAGTTGTTCCCTGTATGGGACAGCAAAGAAAAATGCATGCAAAAATTGTTGTTCCCTATAGGGAACAGTAGTTGTTCCTTCTAGGGAACAACAAAGAAAAATACACACAAAAAGTGATGTTCCCTGTAGGGAACAACAACTGTTCCCTATAAGGAACAACAAAAAGAAATGCTTACGAAAAGTGTTGTTCCCTATAGGGAACAACAAATAAAAATGATTACGAAAAGTGTTGTTCCCTATAGGGAACAATAGTTGTTCCATGTAGGGAACAACAAAGGAAAATATACACAAAAAAGTGATGTTCTCTATAGGGAACAACAATTGTTTCCCTATAGGGAACAACAAAGGAAAATAGGAAAAAAAACTAATAAACAATCTATTGTTCTAAGCAAATCCAATCAAATAGAAAGAAAACAGAAAAGCAATTTTATGTACAGGTTTCAAAAAATAAATTCTTCACTGGACTGGTGTTGTCGAAGAGTTGCCCTCTTTAGCGAGAATTTGTATCGTAGAATCTTCACGTATCTGTTGGCAAAAGGATTCCCTTGTAAGAGGTTTGTGGTAGAGGCATACTCAATGTCCATTTGCTTTAAAAGAGTAGCCAGACCCATCAATGGTAGCTAATGTAAGGGTGCCATTATCGTGCACCTCTTGTATCTCGTAGGGACCTAACCATCTAGTCTGGAGTTTGCCCGGGAAATTCTGGAACCTAGAATCTTACAGAAGTGCCCAATCACCTTCATGGAATATCTTTTTCTTGATGAGGGCATAATACCATTTTTCTCTTTGTTGTTGGATTAGTGAAGTATTTTGAAAAGCTGATAGCCGGATTTCATCCAACTCATTAATTTGGTGTAGTACATTAACCTGTGCTTCATTCGAATCCAAGCCTACTTCTTGGGCTATCCTCAATGTCTGAATTTCAAATTCTATTCGGAAGATAGGTTCTTTGCCAAAGACTCACTGATATGGGGAGTATCCTGTGGTATTCCTCCAAGTCATGCAATATGCCCACAAGGCTTCTGGAAATCGGGTAGCCCAGTCACGTCTATGCGAGGTGATTGTCTTTGTTAGTATGGCCTCGATTACTTTGCTGGTACTTTCTACCTGGCCACTCGCGTGTGGGTGGTATGGAGATGTGATTCTGTGTAAAATGTGATGATTTTTTAATGTAGCGACAATCTTATGGCCTATAAATTGTGGCCCTCCATCCGTAATTATTTCTCTGGGCAAGCCATACCACATGAAAATTTGGAAAAGAAAATGGATTACTGTGTCCTCTGTTTCCCTTAGTAATGCTTCTGCCTCCACCCATTTGGTCACATATTCCGTTGCAACCAATATATATGTCTTTTGATTAGATGATGGGTTTATTGGGCCAATGAATTCTATCACCCAACGTTCAAAAGGTTCGATGACTAACTGTGGATGTAGGGGCATTTTGTCAGACTGGCGAGGGTGACCCATTCTTTGGAGGCTATCACATGCCTGGACAAATTTCTTGGCCTCCTTAAAAATGGTGGGCCAATAATAGCCCATCTGTAAGACTTTATGTCCAGTCCTGCGGTCTGCAAAGTTTCCACTGCAAGGTCCATCGTGGTAGGCTTTGAGGATGTCGTAGATTTCTTCTTCCCTGACACACCTGCGAATATGCATATCTTCTCCTTTGTGAAAGAGGTATCCTCCGATCTAGGAGAACCGAGTTCTGCATTGCACTATTAATTTTCTTTCTCTGGGCATCAGGTGCTTGGGTAATTTTCCCACTACTAGGTAATTCACGACATTTGCATACCATGGTGGTTTTTTTAGAAAATTACATATTACAGAGCAATGGAACACATAAAATATTTCAGAAATATAAACACAAAAAATGCATAAAACAAGAGAGACACAGATATACGTGGTTCACCTAGTTTGGGTCACATCCACAGAGAAACAGACAGTCCTTCTTTTATTATATTATCAAGCAAACTGAAGAGATACAACCTACATCAGATCCGCTGTAACACCCTCTTCACTCTCAATCTCCTCTCTCTTTCTCACTCAGAATACAAAGATACATAGACGCAATACAATTCCCTCATATATAGTGAGGGGTTTCCTTCTAGGGAAAAAAACCCTAAACTAAACATAAGTTCTACCGTCAGATCATCTGCCTAATGAACGGCCTAGATTGACTAGAAATTACTAGACTTTTACAAGGCAATTTTACATCTATTTTTAGCTTCATGGGCGTTGCCCCCGAACCCTTGCCGGGGGACCACTGGCCCTTGGACCCCCCAGCCTAGGGGATTAGTCCCCGAAGACCCCCACGAGGGGGACAAGTCCCCCCCGCAGCCCCCCACGTGGAGGGGTGTACAGTCTTCCTAGGGTATACATCCGGCTCAGACCTTTTAATACAGAAGATAATCAGGCTCCACACCCAATAGTTTTCACTGTTACATCAAATAGGTGCTCATCGGGAAACTGGTCTTCTACTGCTACTCTATCGTCTGTTTTTGGCACGTGTGGGAGGAAGTCTGCCACCAGATTTTCCTTTCCTGGTCGATCCTTGATTGTTATGTCAAATTCCTGCAAAAGGATTAACCATCGTGTTACTCTTCCATTCATAATAGTTTTATTAAATAAATATTTGATAGCAGAGTGATCAGTATACAAAACTACAGGGTATCCTATTATATAGTGTCTGAGTTTGTTAATAGCATAGATTATAGCTAGAAACTCTTTCTCGGTCACTGTGTAATTCAACTCCCCAAGAGTTAAATTTTTGCTGATGTAGTATATCGCATAGGGTTTCTTATCTTCCTCTTGGCCGAGGACTGCTCCAATAGACGTATCTGATGCATCAGATGAAACCTGGAATGGTATATCTCAGTTCAGACCCCGTAATACTGGGGTTGTTGATACTAGCCATTTTAATTCTTCAAAGGTAATGCCACATTTGTTAGTTCATATAAAATTGATATTTCCTATCAAAGCATATAATGGTGCAGCAATTTGGGAGAAGTTCTTTATAAATCTTCGATAATATCCAGAAAATCCCAAAAAAATATGTACCTTAGTTTGAGTGCAGGGAGTAGGTATTAAGAGGATTATCTGAATTTTCACTAGATCTACCTGAATTCCAGTTGTTGAGATATAATGACCCAGGATGAGGCCTTCGGTCATCATCATGTGGCATTTCTCATGGCTTAAACAAAGCCTAGTAGCAATGCATCTTTGCAGGACTTTCTCCAGCGTCTGTAATGCCGATTCGAAGTCATCTCCATAGGGTGTAAAATCGTCCATGTACACCTCGAGTCCATCGTTTATCAAGTAAATTGGGTTGAGGATTCTATTGCAATGTGTAAGGTGATAGTAGCGTAGGTTGAGGCAGGGGGATTGTTCCTGCTGGCTGGTTTGTAGGTCCTTTCCAGTTTGACTACCAGTTTTGGTTTTGTGAAGTGGAGGGGGACCATTGAGATGGATATGGATTGTTTTTCCAGAATGGTGGAAAGTAAGAGGAATTTGGCCAGCTGTCGTTTGGATTTGATTGATTAGACCAAGGTGGCATAGAAAATGCTTGTGGTGACCATTTACGAAAAGGTGGCTAGTTCTACCATGTAGCTCCTGTGTATTGCTAAGAGTTATATTGTGAGGGCAGAAAAAATGAAGATGGTTGGTAGGCATACCTATTTGTCATGCTTGCCATTGACGACATTGATTTAATAGGTAGATTGTTTTCATTTCTTCCTCTACCTATTTGAAGACCGTTTTTAATCCTTGGAGCCATGGGCAGTTTTCTATGGCATGTTCTTTAGTGCATATGGCACAGGTCTGTACCATATCCAGTGGACATTCTATATGACTATGTTTCTTCCTGCATCGAGGGAAAAAAATCACCAAGTTCTGTTTTGCTTCGGCCTGCTTCTGCTTGGCTTGCATGATACCTAATTGTGTTGTCAAGGTTCCCAGGATATCCGTTTTGAAATCTTCCAGCAGGTTGACGCTTTCAATACGAGTAATGCTTCTGCAGATAATTTGTTGTCCTTGGTGATCATATCACGTTCAACTAGTTTTAGTCTTGTACTACCCCTTGAACACCTGATACAAAAATTAATAATGTTAGCATATTCATATTGATAGATATCACCTTTACCCATAATATTTAATTTCTATATCCACTAGTCTTTCATCCCCTTAATCAATGTGGTTTTTAGCACATTTTCAGCCAGAGGCAGATTTGGGTAGGGAGACCTTTGGAGGTTATATTGGAAACACTCCACATACTCTTCCAAAGTCTCACTAGGACTTGCTACCATTTGGAATATCTCATCTTTTAGTTCTCTAGATCTGCAATAATCTTGATATTTTTTAAGGAAAGCAATTTTCGTTTGGTCCTAATCATTTATGGTGCCCCCACCTAGTTCCATAAACCAACGCAAGATTGCTCCCTTTAAATTGGAGGGAAACAGCTTCAGTTTCTGGGGATCGGTGGTGTAATCATAACCTTTACATAGGACATCAAGTTCAAACAAAAACGCATCCGGATCTTCTGACATGAGTCCATGAAAAGTGGGAATATTTTATATAGGGATAGCTTTCATGGGTGCATTGACAGCTGTGTCAACAATATGACACTATAATGTAGAGGTTTTGGGTGCTTGTGGATTATTGGCCGTTTGATCAAAGATATGCCAGTACCCTTCCAGGATCTCTGGAGCTAGAGAGTTATTTCTGGGTTGTCTAGAAGATGTGGGAATGATCCTAACAGCACTTCCTTGATCTGGGACACTGGGTGTCGTCTGCTAAATTACTACCCGAGGGGATCTTGCTTCCTCTGTTTCCCCTGTTTCTCCTCCTCCTTCACGAATGTTGCAAGAATTCCCTTCTTGTGTGGGAATTGGTCGCAAATTTTAAATGTCTTTAAAACTTTACTCAGTCCCTTCTTTTTTACAGTGGACCTCAGTGTAGGCTATAGATGGTGAGCCTGTGGCCCAGAGGGAGACAGTAGGTTGTCTGGAAGCAACGTTTCAGGGATCTACTAATGGCTGAGATTTAACATTTCTTAAGATCTCGTCGATAAAAGTGTATCATCCAAGGGTCACCGGTCCCTTAGATTTTTCTGGTTTGGGATGTGGAATTATATTGTTTTTTGGTCTTTTCTTCTTAGTCATTCATACAAAAATTCAAATGTTTATTTCTACCTTAAATTCCTAGCAATTTTGCTGGAAATCGGGTAGGGGAGCAGCCATTTTACTTGCTCCGTATGCGGGTTCTTACCTTCCGTTTTTAATACCCATGTCTCTCTCAATAGAAAAACATCAAATACCTACCTCACTTTTCTATAATTGTGCTAAAAGGTGGGCAGAGGAGAAAGCACTTTACTTGCTCATTATGTAGGTTCTTACCTTCTGTTTTCAATACCCAATTCTTTCCCAAAAACAATTATCAGATATACATCACTCTTTGTAAGATGGAGACACTCTCCTAGGAAACGGTGCCAAAATGCTGGTTGATAATTGGTGCCTTTTAAAACCCCTAATTACCCCACATTAATCATCAACCCGAGTAAGTCCTTTTATTCCAAGAGTGTACACAATATGTGCATGCTATAAATCCAGAGAGTAATGTTTCTTAAAAGGAAGTATAGACTTCTGATACAAGAGTAAACATATGCATCTAATAAACTCAAATTGCAATCATTAAAGGAAATATGACATCTAAACTTTGAGACTCAATCTTCTACCAGAATCGTAATCAAATCTCACACAAGTAATTCAATTAACAATAGCATTAGTGAAGAGCACAGTAGCAATAACTCATCTCTTCTTAGCTGATTCAATCTAAATCATACTCAATATCTACAAAGCAATCCAAATAGAAGTGATGTCAATCTGAGAGTTCAATAGCAATAACCAAACTCTTACAGTTGATTAAATCAATATGATTCACTATCTAAATAATTAAATCTGGAATAAGCGTATATGGAATCAAATGAAAGTGCTGTAAAATATGTAAAGGAAACGTACTACTTCAATACAAGAAAGTGGTAACTTAGTGAATAAGATGAACTCACAGAAAACAGGAAAATTATCAAACAATTCAAACTTGCAAGAATCAGAAATATATAACACAAGGATGAAGTTTAATCCACCAGAGGTCGGGCCCTTAGCCACCATCGAATGCTGCTGAGCTACGGTGAATGAACAACAACCTCAAATTATATATTAATCATTGAACGTAAGTAACATTACAATATGATCGCAATCCCTTGACAACACAAGTCTATAAATTAAAATTACAGTTTGAAATAACAAAGATTGATCCCCTTTCTTCCTACAATCATTTGCCTTTATAATAAAAAAAAAGGTAAAAGATAAATGCGATCCCTCAGGATCTCCCAATCATGAGGGATTAGCAACTGATCATTGTCTTCAAACACCTTTCCTATTTCACGCTGATCCTCTTGATTAGTCCTGCACTCTGTCTGCAACTGTCGCGTTCCATTCTTCATTTGTTGGTTTATGTTGTTCCCTCGCTAGGGAACAACAATTGTTCCTTTCGTCTTTTTTCTACATAAATAGGGGTAAAAGTTAATTATGATAGCTAAATCTTAGCTACGAGTAATTCATCCATTTTTTTTATCATAATCCATCACTATGTTAGCAAATCAAGATATGAAAAAGATAAGAAAAGAGGAAAAAGGTGATGAAATTAAGCGTAAATACATACCCATTTCACAACTCAACAATGAGCTTACGCCTGATGCTGGATACTTGTTGATGACACCAAATTGCGCTCAACCTCAAGAAGTCTACATTCTTCGTTCCCTTTCGGAACCTGTTGGGACATGTGGTCTGTAAACAGGGACTGATGGTAGACCCAACGAATATTGCAGTGATTCTAAATTTGGAAGTAGCACGAAGTGTTAAATAGCTGCGGGCTACCCTGGGACATATGGGGTACTACAGGAAGTTCATCAAAACCTATGCCCAGATCACTGCGACAATGGAGAAATTGTTGAAAAGGATGTCATGTTCTGCTGGAATGATGATTGCATGAAGAGCCTGGATGTACTAAAAGGGAAATTGGCCTCTGCACTAATCTTGGTCTTCCCAAAATGGGATATGGAGTTTCATGTCCATGTTGACGCATCGCGTATAGCACTGGGAGCGGTACTAACACAGGAGGGTGGAGAGGGCTTGGATCACCCTATAGCGTTCGCAAGTCACAAGTTTCCCTGAACGAAACAATTAGCGTGCTAACAAAAGAGTTTCAGGTGTATCATCAGAAAAGCACACAGTATCACCGACAACCCAATGGGACAGTAGAAGCATTCAACAAAATATTGTAAACTACGTTAACCAAAGTATGCAATGCGTAGTGAATTTATTGGGACCTACACGTACCTACAATACTATGGGCTTATAGGACAACATGCAAGAAACTTCCTGACATCCAAATCATGTATTGACTCGATTTGGACTTCCTAGACGAAACAATCAACACGTGAACAAAAGAGTTTCAGGTGTATCATCAGAAAAGCACACTGTATCACCCACAAGCCAATGGGATAGTAGAAGCATTCAACAAAATACTGGAAACTACGCTAACCAAAGTATGCAACACGCAGTGAAATTTCTATTTGAACATGTATTGACTCGATTTGGATTTCATGAACAAAATAATCAACGTGATAATAGATTTATCAACGGTTGCGAAGTTTCTATTCGAACACGTATTGACTCGATTTGGATTTCCTGAACAAAACAATCAGCACGCTAACAGAAGAGTTTCAGGTGTATCATCAGAAAAGCACACCGTATCACCCACAAGCCAACGGAACAGTAGAATCATTCAACAAAATACTAGAAACTGGGCTGACTGAAGTATGCAACGTGCAACGAAGTGATTGGGACCTACACATACCTACAGTACTATGGGCTTATAGGAAGACACCTTTCCGGTTGGTTTATGACTAGAAGTTGTCATGCCAATGGAGTATGTACCTAGTTTGCGCATAGCAGTGCTCACAAGTATGACAGACCGTGAAGCCCTAGAAAGGAGGCTCGCGCAGTTGGAAGAACTTGAAGAGGAACAGTTCCTGGCTGGCTTCCATCAATAAGTACAAAATCAGTGCAAGAAGGCCTAGCACGACCGCCATATTAAGTTGCACACATTCAAGGTAAATGATTTAGTGTTGGTGTATGACAGTAAGTTTGATAAATTCTCGGGAAAGTTCAGAATGCGTTGGTTGGGATCATATGTTGTTAAGGAGGTCACAGACAGAGGTGTGGTACAACTGGTAAAGCTAAATGGAGAGCGTTTCCGAGTCAAAGTGAATGGCAGCCTATTGAAGCCCTACATGGGTGGCCTAGCTATCTGACTAGCCAGCAGACACGTAGTCTTCGTGCTCCAAAGGCCTACGACTATAAAAAAATGCACGGGACGTAGGAACAGATGAAGGGAAGTAGCTCTGATACTTCCGGTCTTAGAACAACGCTTATAGGAGATCCAACAGGCAGCCCACTCAGTGCATTGTCGACCTTGCAGCGGTTCAAACAGAGTTGGAGGGACTCCGCACGAAGATCTCTGTGTCGACAGAGTGACTCGAGTGTGAGTCACGATGTTTGTGTTGGGGGCTTGTTGGGCATGGAATCCCCCCAAGGCATGTTTTTGGGCTTAAAGCCCAAGTTTTGACCAAGTCCTTTGTAAAGGCTCCACAATTTATGATTGTGGAGTGTGAATTCATAATAGAGTCATAGGGTTGTCTGCCCTTGTTTTTGTAATGTAATGTTGGCTTGATAGATGTACCCATGGTCCACAGACCATGGGATTGTATGAATAGAGCGAGGCTCTAAGTGTAGAAGAGAGCATATAGCTAAGGAATAGACAAGAAGCGTGATGAGTCTAAGAGATTGAGTTGAAGTTTAAAGTGTGTCCTTGGGTTGTAGAGTAGGAGAAGGCTCTACAGCTGAGTGCGTAGAAGCCTAGTAGTCCACAGCTGAGTGTGCAGGGCAGGTCGAGTCTGTAACCATTGGAAGAATTAATAAAGAGAAGTTTACCATATTTATCTGTGTCTTTTCCTACTTAATATATTATTGTGTATAAATTGCAAGTGTACTATTTATTTGTTGTACGAACTTATATGTGTGTGCTATATAAATAAATATAACACAAGGCTTCTATTTACATGAAGATAACTAACTGGCGTAGGAAGATATGTAAGATCTCAGGTGTGACTTAGGGAAATAGTGTAGAGCACTGATCCAACAGCACGGAAGCCCCACAGCCCCTAGGGCTACACGAAGGAAAGTGTTAACACCCAGGTTGTTCCCTATGACTCCCAAGGGAATACGGCCGGGGTAACCACTAACCAATCTTTGGATCACAGTTTCTAGCCAAACTGCAATCAGAGAGGGCTCTCTCTTTATGATTTGTCTCTATTATGATGGTGTTTTAGGCTAGCTATTATGCTCAGGTTTTGGTTTATGTTTTGGTTGAAGGATTTCTTTCAGGTCTTAAGATGTAGTGTTCGGAGAGTAAAATATCATTGGGCAATGGAGTCTGGAGTAGTGAAATGCTTAGAAATGCAGGATTGGTGGTGCTCAAACTGCAGGGCCAATTTTGTATCTCATACAAACAAATTTAGCTTGAATGGTGATGTATGTCAACCAACAGAAAGCAATTAAGAATTTTCTATTAAGCTGGTGAGGTGAAAGTGAAACACGCTGCACAGGAGCAAACTTGAATTCCTGTGACAAAGGCCACTGTGAAAGATGTATTCTGAAAGTGCAGCAATTAAGAATTACACTTATCAAGATTACAGCTGAAGAAAACATTCATTAACAACACAGATTGAACTCAGGGTATTCATTGAATAAATCCTGAAAGTTATTCTTTTTCCTTGTTGCTAAATATTTAAAGTTAGATAACATATATGGATTTTAACAAAACAAAATACATAACAGAGAGAGTTACAGAGACTTATTGTATGGTGAAATACACAGGAATCCAGCAGTTTTCAACAGACACCAGAACGCATTCAACACTTCATAAATCCGAGAAATTCCATCACTTTCTTTATTAACTTCTGAAAGGATTACAGCATAAGAACTTCTTCAGGAGAAATCAACAAAAACCTTTGCAAACTCATGCGAAGGGGACTTTATAGAAGTGTGTATACAAAATATCTCAGGCATTGAGTCATCTAAGAGAGAAAATATCTTGATTACTTCGTACAGAAAGTAGAAAAGAAGTTATTACAGCTTTGAAAGCAGCATAAATGCTCTTTAACTCTGTCAGAGGATAATTTGACCTTTGGAGGTCATTGAGTCGGTTGAACCGCTTTTCTTTGATGCTGGAAAATGCGTGTTTACTTTTTGCTGCGCTATATCTTCTCGGCCCTGCCACCTGTGACTGTGCTTGCTGCTGTGGTGACCGAATGGCTCTGCTGAGTTAGCTCAGCCTTTCATCTTTCCTCTGTATGCTTATCTATCAAAATTCTGCCTGTGTATGATCACTTATAAATTGGACAAAAATTAACATTTACAGGTTCTGGCTTGGTAATATCATCTGTGTCAATTTGTTCCAGACTTCCTGTGTGGGCAATTGGTGCTTGAAAATTGCCTCTATGGTTTCATCTGCTTCTGTATATTTATAAAAATTTGGAGGCACATCAAACAGATGATTGATCTCGTTCATGATAAAAAATAGGTTGTCCACCCTATTATATAAAGTTTTCCCTGATGCTGGCCCTGATTCTGCTGAAGTGCTGGGCTGTCCTGCAATTTGTCCTGCAGCATAGGCATTGACCCTTTTAGTATAATTTTCAAGGGTAAGCAGTCTTCCCACACTGCTTAGTATGCTGGGGAGGCCTCTGTTTTGCAATACCTGAAACCTGTCTATGAACTTGTTGATTTCAGTCTGCATATCTTGGGTTCTCCTTTCCAATGTTCCAACCAGGTTTCTTAGTGTCAGGACCCTTTTAACCATTGAGATTGTCTCAGTCCTGTGAGCAATTCCCATGGTGGCCAGTTGAGAGCTTGTTCTGTTATTCAAAATGTTGATCATTCTGTTGGCAGCATCAGGCATGTTGCCAAGGCTTGCTCTAGCTCTGTGTATTTCCCTATTTGCCTTTGCAATGAGAGCCGATTGTTCATCTATGGTCTCAATGTACTGCCATTGATTAGTAATGGACTGGCCAATATTGGCCCAAAGGACTACCTTGAGCTCTGCTGTCACCTTATCTAGTGTGAGCTCCTTCTCAAGCTCAGTTATCCTCTTCTTTAGAGCTTTTATTTCTCGTTCCTTTTCAGCTACATTCTGTTTGCTCTTATCATATCTCTCATTTACTTTAGCCAAAGATTCTTTGGCTGAATTGATCTCTAACATTTGAGCTTCCAGGACATGAATTTCATTTTGGAGCTTCTGCATGTCTAGACTATGAGTCTGCTCTGTTGTTGGTGCAGTTGTTGATGTAGTTGGTGCTGTAGGTTTTGTTGGCTGAGGAGGAGGAGCAGTAGTTGGAGCAGCTTCCTCAAGGTTGATTATTTCAGAGGAGGCTGGGAGGTTTGACCTTCCCCTCTTTGTTTCAATGCTGCCTGTAGTGCTGCTTTTGCAGCCTCTGATTCTCCCAGTTTGTCTTGAGTTCGGATCAGCTCCTTGTACAGAGATATCAACAGGGTTGTGGCCTCTTGATCATGTCTTTGCTGGGCCACATCATCTGTTTGAGGGTGGATTGTGGCTGGCAGTTTGATCTTTCTCCTCAAAGCTGCCATGTCTGCATCCCTCAATTTTAGTATTTCTTGTATGCCCTTGATGTTTTTGGGATCATGCCCCATCTCTATGATAATGTCCTCTAAGGACCTTATTCTATTGTCCTTTGCCTGGGATGATGCTCTCTCCAACTCTACCTGAGAGGCTGTATTGTTAAGGCTATTTTGTAGCCTGTAGTTGTCCAATGTTTGGTCTGCCAGGGAGGCATAGACCATCTCACCCGTTTGCTTATGCAGCTCTATTTTTTCCATCGGGTGGATATCCTTGGCAAGGACTTCCAGGTTAGTCCTTAAGTAGTCGGAGGCAGTTTGGGGCTGCGCTACTGTTGGCATCAAATGACTCATGATCATTTTGCCTTCCTGCACATCATATGCAGACATGAGTCTTTGCTGATTGGTGGGAGCCATGTTTAACAGATGGTTATACAGCTGTCTCTTGATGGGCTCATTTCTCCTCTTAATGTCTATGAACTGTTGTTTGATGCTGGGTCCACCTTCCCTTTGCTGCCTCGAGGAACTCACTTCTCCTCCCATTGCTCTATCCTGTTCCTGTTGAAAGGAACTTGCTGATGCTTCCCTACTGGGTGGGACCATACCAAAGGACTGTCCTATTGGCATTTCTTCCTCTGAGAGGGGATTGATTCTTTGTCTTTTCTCCCCATGAGTTGCTGATGTTGTGAGGGGAGTCTCTCTGTCCCTTTTCCTGCTTGTGTCCTCCTTTTGTGGAGTTTGGAGTATTGATGCCTCTGCTGAAGTTTCTTGCCTTGGAGGCACAGTTTGTTCAGTGGATTTAGGGGCTTCCACTGTTTGCTTTTGCTGGACAGGTTGTTCCTGCCTTTGTTCTTGTTTTTGTTGTTGTTCCTCTTGCTGCTGCCCTTCTCCCCGCTGCTCCATTTCTTCTTGTTGCTGCACTAGGGTTTCCATTTTCTCTTCGGTCATAGGAGGTGGCTGTTCCACCTGCTTTTCTTTGCCTTTGTTGGCTGTCTGTGTGTTGTGGGGAAAAGTATCCGATGCGGATGACCCTATCCCTACTCTAAAGGTGACAGTCTTTAGCAACAACTGAAAGTAAAGCTTTGATATTTTCCTTTATGAAAGTACAGAGAGAAGGATGAAAAGATTAACCAACCTGGTGTCTTTCGCTTAGTCGATCCTTGTCCTCTCTCTTTGTCTCTTGTTCCCAGCTCCTTGCTCTCTTTGCCGGTCCAGCTACACACAGATCCTGCACAAAACAAGAGAGGAAACTACAAGATACATGTACTCATAACTGATGCATGGATTAGAGTGAATCAAATATACAAGTAAATACAATCCATCAATGTAATACAAGTATATAGGAGAACATGCAAAACTTTATTGATAGAAGTAACAGGGTTCTGAGAAGGTTACAACCAATGATGGCTCCAATCCAGCAGCACCTCCCCAGCAGCAAGAACTCTTCTCTTCACCTCTAGTAAAACAATCACCCAATAGCTCTAACTGTAAACCAACAGCACCTCCTTGCTTTACACAAAATTCCAGCCTCCTTAGACCTCATAGAAGAGTTCTATATATAGGATAGAAGAAGAGAGGATGAGTCAGCTTGAGACTGACATGAAGCTGCCTTGTGTCCTCTCCCTCTTCAGTTAATCTTCAGTTCTTGAGTCCACTTGGAGATCCTTGCTTACACATGGTGATCAAGTACCTCTTACTCATCACAGGGCGAATCTCATGAACCAAGTGTCAGTTTGGAAGCTTCCTGGGCAGTTGACACCTTGCAGGATGACTGTGCCACTTGGCCAATCTCGCCCAGCGCAGGTAGCCTTCATTAATCTTGACTTCCAGCGCAGGTACAAGGAGGGACAGTTGCATTCCAGCACAGAAGCTCAGTGGAGCAGCTGACATGATCCAAAATAAGCCTGTTTTGAAGTGTTTTCAGGTGGAGAACTGATTGGAAGTGTTGTTGTTTGATGACCTTGTTCTTTTAGGGGTAAGAACAACATGTTTAGGGACTGAGGATCCCTGTGATTATTGACATTTCATGCTCCATGATGCGAGGCACAAAAATGTCTATAACAGTTGCCCCCTAAAGTATGAGGTCGTTTATCGGGTGAAATGCTTTATCTAGAGGGTCCGAAGTTCGTTCCAGTGCTGAGGAGGAGCCCTGTAATACAATACAATACAATACATTATTTTTCATTCTATTTTCATGATCTAGCTGAGGCGGGCATTCCCATGCTCAGCTTTTATAAATACATTTTGGTACATATGACAGACGATCGTCTGAAGGTAGACTGATAATTTTCTGCTGAAATTATCATCCTTTGAATAGGATGATCATCTGCTGCAATGATGTACATGACAAATGCTTTTATATTTCCTGAATATATATCGCAGCCCGGATGGATGAAACTAGATCCGGGGTCTTCGAACTCGTTCGATCTTCACTCTAAGTACAAGTCGATCCATGCGAGAATTGCGCTGAAGTCGAACATGGAAAGACATCGCTTGATTACCGGTCAATAATGAAAACCGTTAACAAGCGCGAGAGGAATCACCAATAATGACGATGACCCTCAAGGTACTACAGTACAATTCACGTGGCGTGAATAAAGGACTTGGCGTCGAACGCCACGCAAAATCTTCTGGTCGAAGGTCATTGATGTATACCTGTCGCCGGAAGTGAGAAACTTGCCATTGAGGCATGCAAGCTTCAAAGTACTGATGGGGGTGTTCCTAGATCAACTTCTTGGATAATGAGCTGAAGTCGACAAGAAGCGATCCGTCAAAGGAGGGCCTTAATGAATCCCACATCAATGACACGGAACGGAGCTAATGACTTTAGTGGAGGTGAAAACAAACTGTGACATATGATTCAGGGTGGCGATCATGAATGGATGAAGGATAATGTATGGCAGTGGATGGGACACGGTTGACACTTTCAGAATGACCCCTCTTGAACATATAACGACACTGATGCGATGGATCGGTAGCATTACCCCAAATGTGGATGGTTTGGCGAGGACCATGGTGATGAGACCGGTGAATGAAACAACCCAACCAGATGTGGTACGGAGGAAAAGTGTCATGTTCAAGAGTGACTTGCTACCATTAAACTTTGATGTTCTCCCAATTTTTCCCCAGTCATTTCTGACCAGTACCTCTTTATTTTTGTCAAGCTTGAGGAGGATAACATATGCTTGTTCTATAACCTGCCCTTCGAGCAAGCCCATCGCTATGATTTAACGAGCCTAGCGATAGGGAAACTCGTTCTCGTCTAAAGACAAGTTTGTCGCTATTTAATCATTTTAACGAGTCTAACGACAAAGAAAACTCGGTCCTTTTCATTTTTAGAGAGTCTAAAAAGGTACGGAAAGTCAACTCCATAATTTCTTTTTCGTCAGCAAATCCCTTAAGTCCGAAAAAGTATAAAACAATACAGAAGGGATGGCTGTTCGGTACTTTTAACGAGCCGAACAAGACAAACGCTCGATCCTTTTGTGCAATAATCCCTCAGGTCCAAAAAGATTAAAATTTAGAGGAGGGATAGCGTTCCGGTCATTTAACGAGCTGGAAGGCCAAAACTCGGCAAACTTTTCATATTTTACGAGTCAGTGAAAAGAGCTGAAAGAAGACTCGTCTTTTGAGGAACGAGTGATAAATAGGGATAGCTACAGATTCCAGGTACAGGTTGGAATTTTCCAATCACGGCAGTGTCACAAGGATGGCTAGGTGAAATCACTCTTCGCAGCTGTTTCTCAAAAGAGGTAAACACACAAATGGAAGTGAATGATCGGCCAAATGAACAGTGGAGGTGATGGATGAAAACACGATCAAGGTTCTTATGGCTGATGAATTTACGATCTCAAAAGGTTATTTACCGGTTCATTTTTTCCATGAGCTTGAACTCTGGTGGAAACTTTTGCTCACACTTTTCTATTTTTTAACGAGCATAAATTCAGTCCTAAAACTGCTCGGATTTTGCGTTTATTTTTTAACGAGCATGAACTATATGCTAAAACTGCTCGATATGCCAGTCAAATGAAGAACGCCTCTCGTAAGGACCAATTTTTATAGAGCTTATGCCTTACCACAGCTGTGCTCTCTTTTGGCAAATTTTACTTTTGCCCCACAGGCTTCTTTCATGCAAGTTTGGAAACGGCTAATCTTAAAACCAGATAAATAACCGCCCCTAGCTTGCACTTCAGAAGGTTTGCATGCCCCCAGGTATAGGATAGAATTTCGAGGCTGCCCCTCCTCTCCCCTACTTCTGCTTTTCTTTGGGTGTTCACAGTTATTTGTCATCTTGCTAATCTAATGCTAACGATACTTGTCTTCTCGTTATTTTTAAGGGGTCTTACGCAGTACTCAGGCTTCCCGTCGGCCCACTTTTAACAAACAGCTATTTGTGACAATAGGAGAACACTACTCAAAGATAAAACATTGGTATTATTGAGGGAGGCTTGCCTCTTTCTTATTATTCCAAAGACGGTTCAATTTGCTGCCGCAGATCAATCTCTTTCTTCGGCGGTGTCTATCATTGGGTTGTCCAAAGATGGTTACCCTCTGTCACGACAATACGGTCTCCTTCTTCGTAGACTGCCCCTGCTTATCCTTCAAAACATATGTTTCGATGGGCGAGGCTTGACTTCAAAGATGGTGACTACTTGTTGCAATAAGGGAATTCCTACTTGGGCATTTCCCACTTTTTAGACAAAGGTGAATGACTTTTGTCAAACACATAACTTTAACAAAAGATCATTATTCCAGAACAACCCCACTTCCTACGGACGGGGTACGGACTAGTTATGTTCTTCTGCGGAAATTCTTTCTTATACCCGGGGTTTCTTCTGCCCGAAGCAGACCAGGGTGCATGCCCCCTAGGTCCTAGTCTTTCTTTCTGAATCACTCGCGCTCATCGGGAAGGAGGACTGGGGGTGGAGGCGAATCTTGAGTGAACAGACCATTTAGGAATGGTATTTGACTATTTGCGATGCGAGATCCCGGAAACGAAAGTTGGTCGACGAGCTTGACCACCCTTCCTTCGTGTGGAAAACACATTACTCTAAAGAGTGAGGAGACTATCGCTCCCATGCAATAAATATAGTCGCGTCCAAGGAGTAGGTTATAATCCAAGGGTCCTTGAACTACCAACACGTTCATCCTGACGGTCTTCCCTTTCAATGTAACAGGTACATCGGGGAGGATCCCTAATGGTCGACTGGTTCCTTTATCAAACCCTGAGAGATTTCTCAACTCAGGTAAAAGCGCTGGGGAACCCAGTGCTTTCCAAGCAATAGAGGAAAGGATACTCACAGACGCCCCTTCATCAATGATAGTACCAGCCATGATCATTCTATAGATCTGGACAATGATTCTGAATGGTACACTGGCTGGTAACCGGGGTCTGCCTAGTTGATTCCAATCAAAGGATACAACAAGGTTGCTTGGTGGTGGGACCGAATATACGACCGGATATGACTCTGATGATGTTCCTTCCTACGATAAAGGAATGGGCGCATTGCCCTGACGCTCATCGGAGTCGGTGCTGATGAAAAGAACCTGGATGGTGTCATCCTTATTCTCTTCAGTGAGGGTGTCGCATGAAGATGACTCTTCGGCGACGATGTCATTTGAAGACGGGTCTTCAATGACGGAGTCATTGGACGATAGAACCTCTGAAGGAAGAACCGGGCCAACTGCCGTATCGACCTTTAGACTTTCGTCTGGTCTAGATTCAGTAGGTTCATTCTCAATGACCGACACTTCAGCTGACCACTTGAGTGGTTCAACTGGATTTTCAACTATCGAGGGATTAGGCGCGAGTTTTCGATATCCAGGAGGAAGTTGCAACGGTGACACCGGGCGATCTTCCAAAACTCTCTTGGCCTCATCTAAGAATGGACATTTGTGGAGGGCATGATTGCCTTCACACAATAGACAGGGTGATCTTGGTCCCCTTCTTCGTCCTTCACTCTCGTTAGCTGACGGATTGCAATCAACATGACAACCAGAGGTCGATGCTACCGGATTGTGCAACCTTGGGGACCAGTCCCTTAGTATCCGGGGAATACAAGGACAATCACGATGGAAGTGGGTCCCTTTGCAAATGACACATGGCGATTTAGGCCCGGTCGGTGCAGTGTGTGGGTTTTTGTCAGCTTTCTTCTGCTTGCCCCCAGTCGCCTTCGCCATAGGCTCCTTCTGCTTCTTTTCTCTCTTCTTCTTTTCCTTCTTCTCCTTGGGAGGCTGACTTTTGCCGGCTCTACCTTGCGAAGATGAAGGATCAGAGGAAGTATCATAAGAAGTGGAAGGCTGGTGGGTAGTTCTAGATTGTTCTGACCGTTGATTCGACTGCTCAGGATTAGTGGCGATCTGGACTACATTGGTTGAAAAGAGCCATACAGGTAGGCCAATTGTCAATCCTGGAAGTGACAATGTAGCCATATGAGGCGCACCAACATCTCCCCAAGAGGAGAAGGGATTTGGACTTCCGCCAAGGTTACCTCCTTGGTTGGTGGGCTCCATACTTTTCAACTGAAAGATCAACGTGGGAATAACAGGTGATTATGTTCCGCTTAAAATAAATTTTATTAACGACGCTTTTAGACACAAACTTGCTTTTTCATGTTTTAAGAGTCGAGAAAAAGCTAAAGATGACTCTAGTCGCCTTCGATGTATTAGCGAGCCCGAAGTGACAAATGCTTGGTTGGACTTTTTCAGTTATAGAGTTTGAAAAAGGCCAAAAGAAACTGCTCTGGAGATCTAGGCAGAGGGTGTGCCAAACCTTTCGCGAAACCACAGAATACGTTTTACGGTACGGGTGGTCGATCTTCGTGAATGCTGTGTTCACTGCATCGCGATCAGTAGGGCGGCCGACACAGTTTCCTAAGGATAAAGGATAAAATCCTATAGGGGTCTCCCAATATACGCGATGGTACGCGGGAGCTCAAGTCCGTGTTAGTGCCACCGACTCTCAGGAGGAATCACCCACCTTCGTAGAGATCGACAGTCACTATGTTTAACGACGCCGGAACACGTCTCTACCTATACCTCTAGATGTTTGCGTTAAATTCCAAAGCGTTGTTATGTAAATTGAGTTTATTTTAATGTTGATCTTTCTTAACAGTTTGCCTTTCAGGTTCGCCACGAGATGTATATATACAACTTCCTATATGCAATCTAAGAATGAGAAGCAAATCTTTTCAATCTTTCAACTTTGAAAACCTTAATCTACTTGAGGGAAAAGAAAGACACAACTTTTTCCATAGATCAAAGAGCACACACTAAAAAGCACATCTTCCTAAATCGTCAAGCATACAGTCAAATGCAAAATGCACAATGCATGTATTTCTTTTCGTTATCCTTAATGTTGATGCTAGACAAAAAGGAAACTGTTGTATGATTTTGAATCTAATTTCAAGTAGAAATAAACAAGCTTGTCCACAATCAAAAAGACACCTTATGATAGACTTGTTTAAAAACACAGGAAATGTATAGATTCAAACCATGAAATGCAAAGCAAACAAACTCAAACAGCCATGAACAGTAATAAAACTAGCTCTTAAGATCACAAAGACACTTTTACAGTTCAGGATCTAAGAGGTCACAGCTATACTGGTTCGCTTTTCACAATGGGAAACTGTAACTGCAACAAGAAATACTGAAAGAACATTCACAGTTTCATCACACAACTGAGGCGGAATAATGTCAAGGAGAAGTGGTCTACAGCAAGTACAATGACCAGCAAGCAATCAGCAAAAAATCAGTGAAAAAAGGGCTCAGACACAAAGGGAAAGCTGAGCAAGACAATGGCTAACTGGACCAGCGCAGGCTCTGGTCTGTCAGTTTCACTCTCAGCACAGTTCCCGAAGGGAGTACCTGTGCTGTAATGCAGACTGCCTGTGGACAGCCTGCACTGACTCACGAGAGTTTCGTCTACAAAGAATTCCGGGTCATAAAAAGCTCAAAAATGCACTGTTTTTGCTGAAATAAAAAGCTATAGGTCAAGTACAGGCTAAGGGATGATCAAGAGGATGAAGATCTATCACAAAGAGTAAAGAGTCTTTTGTAGATAGGCTGTTCAAATCTTGAATTTGCTCAACAAATGAGCAAGAGTAGCAGTCCCTCTACTTCGCTTTTGATATAGTCAAAAGCTTTTCGATTTGGTACTCTTTTCTTCAAGAAATGAATAGCAAAATACTACAAACACCAACAAGATACTAGGCTCCCCAGCGGAGTCGCCAGTTTGTTGTGGGGAAAAGTATCCGATGCGGATGACCCTATCCCTACTCTAAAGGTGACAGTCTTTAGCAACAACTGAAAGTAAAGCTTTGATATTTTCCTTTATGAAAGTACAGAGAGAAGGATGAAAAGATTAACCAACCTGGTGTCTTTCGCTTAGTCGATCCTTGTCCTCTCTCTTTGTCTCTTGTTCCCAGCTCCTTGCTCTCTTTGCCGGTCCAGCTACACACAGATCCTGCACAAAACAAGAGAGGAAACTACAAGATACATGTACTCATAACTGATGCATGGATTAGAGTGAATCAAATATACAAGTAAATACAATCCATCAATGTAATACAAGTATATAGGAGAACATGCAAAACTTTATTGATAGAAGTAACAAGGTTCTGAGAAGGTTACAACCAATGATGGCTCCAATCCAGCAGCACCTCCCCAGCAGCAAGAACTCTTCTCTTCACCTCTAGTAAAACAATCACCCAATAGCTCTAACTGTAAACCAACAGCACCTCCTTGCTTTACACAAAATTCCAGCCTCCTTAGACCTCATAGAAGAGTTCTATATATAGGATAGAAGAAGAGAGGATGAGTCAGCTTGAGACTGACATGAAGCTGCCTTGTGTCCTCTCCCTCTTCAGTTAATCTTTAGTTCTTGAGTCCACTTGGAGATCCTTGCTTACACATGGTGATCAAGTACCTCTTACTCATCACAGGGCGAATCTCATGAACCAAGTGTCAGTTTGGAAGCTTCCTGGGCAGTTGACACCTTGCAGGATGACTGTGCCACTTGGCCAATCTCGCCCAGCGCAGGTAGCCTTCATTAATCTTGACTTCCAGCGCAGGTACAAGGAGGGACAGTTGCATTCCAGCGCAGAAGCTCAGTGGAGCAGCTGACATGATCCAAAATAAGCCTGTTTTGAAGTGTTTTCAGGTGGAGAACTGATTGGAAGTGCTGTTGTTTGATGACCTTGTTCTTTTAGGGGTAAGAACAACATGTTTAGGGACTGAGGATCCCTGTGATTATTGACATTTCATGCTCCATGATGCGAGGCACAAAAATGTCTATAACACTGTGGAGGATTCATGGCGGCTTGATGATGTGTTGTTGAGGATGAGGCAGCTGCTCCAAGTTGTCTTTTGTATGAGAGGGGAACCTGTCCACAAGTTTCTAAGTCAGCTTCCTTTTGAATATTTCTAGCCTCTCTCTCTAGCAGCTCCTCACTAGTAATTTCCTCTTCTAGGGTACCCTCTTCCCAGCTTAAGCTATTGGCATACTACTCAATCTCAGGCTGCCTCACATGTGAATAGGTACCCAATTTGTATCTTATCCTCCTGAGGGAGACAAAGTGATTGGGGTCATAGGGTATCCACTCAAAACTAGTTTGCAGTTTGAGGCCCTCTAGGATTCTATCTGCCTCTTTCCATCCCTCTTCTTTTCTGTTATATAGGAAGGGGCCCAGCTGGCTCCTTACCTTCAACTGTGCCTTCTTGTTCTTACTTTGGAAGTGGAGGTAGTCGGCATTCCCAAATTGCCTGAAATATTCTAAGGCAAAAAGCCTCATAGGGACATACCTTGGCAGTTTATAAGGCTTCAACTCACAGCCATATACTCTGATGACTGTGTGGTCTTGGTAGAGGTACCAATTACCAATGCTGTAGGTTTTGTTCAGGTGGAGAATTCTCCTCATGTCATCAGTTAACCTTGGAGGAGGAACACCATCCAATACTGTCATGGCTGGATGAATGAATAAGTCTATGAACTCAGAGTATGTGTATGGTGATACAGAGGCACAATGAAAAACAGAGGTCCAAAACACAACTGACCTTGGATTCCCCTGGGCATTGACTTGCTTCAGGGGAATAGAGAAGCTGGCTGGCTGATAAAACAAGAATAGGTGGTATATGTATGAAGTATATCTGAACAGTCTCTCCCTTTTCAAATTCATCAGCTGGTCATGGATCCTATCTGCAATGTATGTGGCATAATCATAATGTACAGCTGGAGGCTTTCCAGGAGAGAAAATAGACAGCATTGCCATTATAATTTCATCCACCTCCTCCATTCCTATAAACCCTAGGACATAGCTGATCAAATCCACTAGCACTCTGCCCAATTGATTTAAGTACACATATCCAATAGGAGGGGTTCTGATGGCTTCAGAGCCTGGTTGTACAAACAGCTGGTTGATTTTGATGATCTGGTCATTTGACAACTTATTCCCCTTCTTTATCAAGTTCTGCATGTGGAGGGGGGTCAATGGCTTTGCAGTGTGGAAGTGCAGCATCTCATTTATGCTTTCTGGGGTGATATGAAACAGAATTGAGCCTGTGGGGCTAAGGACAGCTCTTTGGCATGGATCATAGCTTTCTTGGCATCTGTGGATCAATTCAGGCATAGGATTTACCTGGGGGAGGTTGTAGATGGGCAAGTTTGAGTCCCAAATTCCTAGGATGTCAGCTCCACTAAGGTGCTGGGCTTTCAACTCATTCAGCATCTGAATATTGTATTTGGAGCCTAATGGAAACCAGTCTAACATTTGATAATCCATATCTCCCAGGGCTTTCCATTCCAACTCCCTATGAGGGGCATTGAGAGGTTTGATGTTCAGTGCAATTGGAGTCTCCATAGTCTATTAAGTTTCTGTCTTGCTGGTGAGCTGGCCAAAGTAGGCAGAACAATACAGAGGTGATTTCTTGCAATGAAATTGTGAATTTCAGGGACCAGAGGGTGAAATGGGCACACAACACTTGAAATACTGTTTGAATTATGAATAAGGCCAAATGTCTGGTCTCCCTATGTCCTTTGTAGCAGGTTTTTAGTGTGTTAACCAGCTGTCTCACGATTGCGCGAGCAATTTACATTTTTTGATAAGAACTCGGGAAATTAAGGCTCAGCTAGTGGTTTTCGAGCTTGTAATTGGAAATAGAGGCTTTATAGAGGGATTTTGCCGGTGAGATTGTGAGTTTTAGTGTTGTTTAGGCCTTCCGAGTAATTTTACAGTCAATTTAGGCGTATGGAGGATGAACAACGAGAAATACCTGGCAAACAGCGAGCAGTGGTCGTGAATGTGGGTGGAATTGGTGCTCTGGAGGTCTTCAGGTCGATTCCAGTGGGGTGGCACAGTTTTGAATGTAAAACACCATGCAGAAGAAGCAGTAGCAAATAAGCAGAAAGTATGAAAAATGCAATTTTTGGCCATAATATGGACTTTTTGGCAATTTGGTGCCTTTTCTCTGATGACGTCAGCATGACGTCATAGGGTGGGGTCAAGCTCGGATGACGTCAGCATGATGTCATCGGGTGAGGTGGCGAGCTACTATTGGTCCACGGGGTGATGCGGTGGCAGGCACATTGGCACAGATGCGGACAAAAGTGTTGATGCGATGGCAAGGCGGCGATGACGTGGGCAGGACGTGGGACCAGCAAACCGGGCGGTAGGTGCCCGCGGTTACGGTTTCTCGGGGCGGTTATGATACGGCCCTGATTTTGTCAGAGGCCGCTCCGAGAGCCCTGATCGGGTGACGCGTGGCCAAGCACTGACGTAACGCAACGTCATTTTCTCGGGCGCTAAATCTCTATCGTGGGGGCCGCTCCGATATTAATGAGGACCGTCGGATCACTTGGGTCGGATCCGACGGTTGACGGGAGGGCAATATGATCGCTGGATATGGATGCGGGCGGGTATTTATTTAATATTTGTTTTTGGAAGCAGCGCCCGGCGGAAGCCTTCGGATATGGGTTTTTTATAAGGTTTTCAATGTATTTCGAAGAAATCAAATGCATGCGCCAACTTTGGTTAAGCGGCAGAAGTGGGTTTTTTGGGTTTTTTCATGATTTCAAAGGGGTTATGGGTAGAAAGGGGTTTGTATAGGGTTTTTCTTTGCAAATGATGGTTTAATGAGTGGAATGACTTGAAGCAAGGGGGAGAGATGAGGTATAGGTTCATCAAAGTGACCAGATGTCATTTTGATTCCTTTTTTAGAGAACATATGGCTATAATGCCAAGGGGAGGGATATTTATACAAAATTTGGGGTTTATACACCATGGTGTTAATATTAGTAGGGGAAAGGTGATATAGGGGATTTATATAGTAAAGTTAAAGTTAATATGGATGAAAGAAGTGGATTAGGGGAGACAGAGCTAAGTTTATTTGAAAAACACTTAGCTTAGGGAGTAGATCAAAATGAAAAGATTTTTACACAAGAAATGTGGCTTTTGAAGGAACAAGAACCACCATGAAACCATAATCTTCTTCCATGAATCTTGACTGATGAGGGAGTGTTAGTAATGAAATGAACAAGGGGAAGAGGGAGGTTAGACATGCTTCTTGCTGCAACTTGATGGAGAAGAACCCCTTCTCAATTGATTAGCTTTGCTTTGGTAAACAAAGTTAACACACCTACAATGGTAAAGATAACCTTTCTGCAACCCCAACTACTTACCCAACTACTTGCCTAGCATTTTTATTTCTTCTTGGAGGGTGCACTTGGACTTGCAGACCCTTACTTGCCTTTTCTTTTCTTTGGCTTTTCTTTTGTTTTTCTATCTACTTCTACCCTTATTTCTTCCAAGGTCCTAGATTAAGCTGTTGGGAGCCTTTTCTTCTCTACCTGAACTACTTGTCTGCCAAGATTAAACAGTTTGGACAGACTTCTTTCTCTATTCTACAACTGAAAAAATTTAAAACATGACATGATCCAGATTAGACTGTTGGACCATCCATCACAATTTAAGTCCTTACCAAGCTAAGCACAGCTTGGGTTCTCTTGGAAATATGTGATCTTTGAATCATCAAAGCAGAGCATATTTGGACCTTTTCATAGCCAATCATGAAATATGAAACCTATTGGTATAGGTAGCTAACAGAAAGTACATCAGGGCGCGAAGGCCAGGGAAGTATGCGAAGCAACCTCTACTCAGGGACAAGCATTTGGACCAAATCAAACCCTCAGACATCTCAAGGGTGTAGAAACTTGGTTCCAACACCCCCCATACTACTTCGGGTGATACCTCAGTCCATGTTCTGTAGACAGTTGCTGAAAGGGCCAGTAGTACAGGGATTTGTTTGGCTAATTAACTCTGAACCTGGGTCAGGCCCCAACAAGCCAACTGTGAGCTCTCTTAGTCTAATCTTTGGAATCTTACAAACTTCCTAAAATATTTTCAGATTATCCCAAGTTAGAGGAAGAACTATATGTACATTTACCAGAGATAAGACCAACTGATGTTATCTCCTCCACTCATAATAAATTCCCATCCAGTTCTTCCCAACCTGAAGAAACCTTCTCTGTATATTCAAACCCACTGTTTGAAAGTAAAGAGCAGGTTGAAACAAAGGTTCAAAAGTTAGTAATAAAAACACCTTTGAAAACTTTTAGATCTCCTCCTCTTTCCCATTTTCCTCCTCCCACTTTTACACCTCCATCTTCACCCACAGCTTCACCACCTACCTCATCATTCTCCACTAAATCATCTCCATCCTCTTCTACTGAATCATCTTCTTCTTCATCTTTAGATATGCAATTTTGACCTATAATCCAAGCTAGATATGTTGCTTTTCATCTTCCTAACTAGCTAAACAATTTTCTTGATGGGTATTTGAAATGCCTCCTTAGGTTTAATGGTGAAACTGGCTTGTTTACAGAAGATCATCTAGCTGCATTCCTAAATTTTGCAGATAATATGAATATAGAGCATGAGGATGTATATATGCATTTATTTTTTTAGTCCTTAGTGGGAAATGTTAGGATATGGTTTAGGAAACTGAGGGATGATTCAATTCTAACCTGGAACGATTTAACTACTATATTCAAGAATCAGTGGGGTGTCAAAAAGGATGCAGTTTACTCCCTTACTAATTTTGAAGAGCTTAAAAGGAACCATGGAGAACCTGTGGCAGATTTCATAAAACGATTGAATAAACTCTACCAGAAAATGCCTCCTCATTGTAAACCTCTTGTTGTAGCAGCAAAGGTTATTTTTTCCAAAGCTTTTGATGATGACTTTGCAGTCATACTGAGGGAAAGTATATCTCCTACCCTTCAGGATATGAAAAATAACGTTATAGAAGTTTAGGCTAACAGATCAGCTTCATCTAAACTCAAAGCGAAGGCTGAAAAGGCTGAAAAAAAAATGAAGGCTAAGGAGGAAGGATCTTTCTCAAAGACCAAAAATGATTATCAAAAAATAGATCAGATAAAATCATTACTTAGAAACATATCTAATAGTATTTCTAAGATTGAAACTCAACCTATAACCATACAACAAATTGTTGTCAGAACACAAAATCTATTTAGAAGAGCCCCTGAAACTCAAATTTTACAAAGACCTAATACTGATCAATAGATCCAACCTCCTCTAATGATTGATGACCAACAACCAGATGATATTGGTCTTCTAATTTGCAAAGATATAAATAATTTTTATTCTTCATCTATGCATAATGCTATTGTTCCTCACCCTTCAAATTAGTCCTCCCAAAATCAAGAAGACAGTCAAATTTCTAAATACCAGGAATTCTCTGAATTTCTAATTGGAGAATTGAACAGAAGATATGATCTTATACCTAGGGTAGGGCCCGGTCGACCTCCAAAAGGTCGCATTCAAAATGAAACTTCGATAAAATATGTTGAAACCCAGACAACTATCATTTAACCATTGAATCAAACAGGTGAAAAAAGTCAAATTCATAAAACTATTTTGAAAACCTTCAATGTTGAAAGAGAACTAGAAAGGGTTAAAATACCAATTCCCCTAGCTGAACTGTCAAAAAATCCAGTGTATAAGAACCAAATTTCAAAATGGATTCAATCATCTAGTGTGGATATTGAAGGGGATGTGATAAGTCTGCACGATGAAAAACCCTTAGTAGTTTTTGGTCCTAGCTCTAACATAATAGATGAGAATGTACCACTATTTTATGTGACTCTGAGAATTCATGATTTCCTGCTATATAACTGTATGCTAGATTCTGGAACTTCCCATAATCTAGTGGCTAAAGTGATCATGGACCAGTTGCAATTCGAATTCACTATAACTTACCATGATCTTTACAGTTTTCACTCCAATAAATTTCCTTGTCTTGGACTCATTGAATATTTGGTGGTAAGCTTAGCTCATATCCCTATCAAAAGTGTGGTTTTAGACATAGTAGTTACTCACATCCCTCCAAAATTTGGCATGTTGCTATCAAGATATTGTTGTGCTAAACTAGGAGGAAGCTTACAAATGGATATGTATTATGCCACTATTCTAGTGTATGGGGGTGAGCATTGTTATAGCTCCAAATCTCACTCTTGATGTTTGTGATGCTACATTTATGGCCTAGGGCAACCCCTCCTTCCAGACCTGGTTCAAATACTTAAAAAATAGTGTTTTACTCCCTATACGCGACATTTCCCTGAGTTAAATGTCTGTATACGTGGGTCTGTGTATACCTAACCCACGTATATATCTTAAAACACTTAAAAAAATTTAATCTCCTTAATTTCAGGCAGAAGTCATGGGTTTTACCTATTGACGACCTATTAGTGCCCATGGACCAACTGTTCCCAATGAATTCCCAACTAAAAAACTACTTTGGGAGAAGTATAAAAAGGCTTCAATGGGAAGGCCTAAAGGAGGAGAGAATAGAGAGCAAAATCACTCTGCTGAAATTATCCTTGATCAGGTCTGAATTTCCTTATGCTTCCATCACTTCCTCCATTACAGGAAACCCTTGTTTCCTTGAGCTATGATGTCTTTTCACTAGTTGAGATATCCTTGTGTGAGTCATGGAAGGAGCCTTTTGAAGACTTGTGATTGGACGAATCCGGAGGACAGTTCCGCTTGGAGCCTACAAGAGGAAGATTCAGGTGATATCATTCCTTACTTTGTTTTATTTATTTGCAATAAAGAAACATTTGTCTTATTCCCAAAATCAATCTTCTTCATGCTTATGATGTTGTTGTTACGGTTTGCATATGAATAGTTGTTTCAATTGTATAACTAACTACCTTTCAATATGTTATGAAGTTGATTTCTGTATGATACTTGGTCCATATACTGCTATGTTTCTTTGAATTGATTGTTTTGCAGGTTTAAGGATCGAAAGGAACTCCAAGACGGTTTGGACCCTGGTTAGATCTACCCAAATGAAGGACCACCAAGTGCACCTGTCTTCGCGTAGTTTGATTATTTAAGTATCATGGTTGTGTAGAATGCTTGTTTTTTACTATAGATAACCCCTGCTCTACTAGGGTATTGACCCAAAAGCCTAGGGGATTTTGTCCCTCAACAGAATTGGCGACTCCACTAGGGACAACAGTATTGTTGTTCCTAGTTTGGGTTATTTTAAGCCAATGAAGGCTCAACCATTGTTCTTCTTGCTATAACTGAGTTTTTTGTTCCTGTAGGAACTCGGACTTTAAGTCTGAGCAGTTTCTTCAGACCCCTTTTTTACTTTTTCTTGTGAACTGTTATATACGCAGTTTTATCAGGTTACAGTAGCGTATGTATGCAAGTTTCCCCATATGAACCCGCGTATACGCAGGTTTCTTTGGGCTGAATCGCGTATACACGCAACTGTGTAGTGAGACAGTCGCGTATACCCTAATTTTCCAAGATTTTTTCAAGTCTTTCTATCTCATAGGATTTGTTTGTTGGTCTGAGTGTTTCCTAAGAAGTCAGGTTTTGGTATCAGTCTTTGGTTTTGCAGCAAGTGTATGGTTTTGAATTCTCTCCTGTTGTGGAAATTTTTGGTCTTGTTTTGTTTTGTTGCAAGTGTCATAATTTGTGTTTGAGCACACAAGATTTCTTTCTGGGAATCTTGGCTATTCTGGACTTCCAGAGTAGAAGGATTGGTTTCAATCTTTGTGACAAATTTTATCTTAGTGATCTTCTTGCTTTGTGTCAAAACTGCATCTAGTGGCCAATTGCTTTTCTCACCTTTTGAAAGTTGTTGATTGACAATTTTGAAAGTTGTCTTTCTTGTTCTTTTGACCATTGTCTCCAAGCTTTTTTTGTTACTTTTCCATCATTTAGGCCATTATGAAACACCTATTTTGTTGATTTCTCACCCATTTGGACTTGATAACTTGCAAAGTGTTTTGTTGCCTATTTTTGGTGTCAAAGTCTTCAGTAGTATTTGGAGCACTTTTGAAAAGTTGTTTTTCCTTTTATGAAAAAGAAAAATTCTTGAAAAACTTGGTTTTTGCTTTCTTTTGCCTTTTTTTGATTTGGTTTCTTTTCGTGAGTGAAAGTGCATTTTGTTTGTCTTAAGATTTTCTTTTAGTGTTTGGATGAAAATTAGCATTAGGAACTTATATTCTATCTGAACATCTAAGATGGCTAATTAGAAGTGATAAACAATTTGCTTTCATAATGTTCTTTAGAGTAATCTTAAGTTTCTTGCATCTTCATTACACCTTGCATTAGGATAGTTTGCATTGTTAAAGCATTAGTAATATTTTTGCATGTGTGAAGTGTCTTGCAAGAAAAGAAAAGAAAAAGAGACTTTTGTTTTTTAGGATTTTCGTAAAACCCACATAGAATTATCTTTTCATCGAAAGAAAAATGTTTGCATTCATGTAGTTACTTTTTCGTTGGTTCTGATCGAGTCATACACACATCATTGGTTTCACTTCCATTTTATCCCTTTGACTTAAAAAGAACAGCCACTTAAAATCAAGCGCTAATAAAATATCCTAGAACTCTTTTTTATATTGTCAATTTAGACACACCAACAAGTTTTAGCACACTTAGGGCCTTGGATTAGGCGAGTGGAGAGAAAACTCTCCAAGGCCACTTTAAACTATCAAATATAGAAGTCTGAATAAAGATTGCAAATCCAATAGCATTAGGGAGACCAAGAAGGCTCCGGATCTGGGATTAAAGCATGAGAGTTTTTTACGATAAGGACGAGAGATACCCCCTCTCTTACTTGTCGGATCTTACCTCAATACTGTCCTGCCTGGCTTCTGACATGAGTTGGTAACCTTAGTTGCTCATCCTAGGGATCTACACAGGTGGCTGCGGAGGGGAATCCCATGGAACCTGAGGTCGACGTTGTATCACTCTCCACAGTACTTCTGGAGGGCACCATTGCGAAGCTCGGGGCTTGCATCAGCACACGCTGTTGTTTAGAGATCAACGTAACTTCCTCTGATACCTTCATTGGTAGGCCTAGGCCGTCATTATCCCAGACTATCTTCGGAAGGCCCCTACTTCACTTTCTTGTATTCTGGTGTTCGGTCCTCATCACCTGGAGCAGAAATACTTGAGAGTTGTTTGTCTGGCTGACTTCTTTAGAGACTTTATAGTTGATTGCTCTTTGCTCCTTCTATATAGTTGGATTTAGGTATTTTTGTCTAGTCACTTTTGGATTTTTGATTTTGAGTGACTGACCTACCACTCTGCCGATTTTGAAAGGCTTTTGATCTTTTCGAAAATTGTGAAGTTGCCTCCTCAAGGGAAAAGGTTTTTTATTGAGTGTATATCTTCCTTGAAAATTCATTTGTACATTCCCGTAAGCGAATGGTCTACAAATAAGTTGGATATGGCCAATATTCCTGTGGAAACCAACCAAGGTACCCTCCCAAAAGGGGATCCTTCTGTTTTTCCTTTCTTTGGAAACGTTGGTACTCCCTTGATGGCCACATTGAATATTCCTGGATTGAATGTTGGACTACCAGTTTTCCTGTGGTCCACTCTAAATATTCCAGGTGTTCTTAAATATTCTCAGATGAATGCTTTATTTCAGGGGCATCGCATGGATGTTAATTGTTCATCTCCTTTCAAAGAGAAATCTAGGATTCCTCTTTCTCCTCCTTCTTGTAATAAGAAATCTAAAAAGAGGAGAAAGAGGAAGATGAAGAAGAAGAATAATTCTATCCATTTATCATCAACCTATGCTAGTCATGTTGAAGATGAGCCTTCAACCGCTGTAAGTCATGCTATGGGCACAAGTCTAGTCGCTGCAAGTCATACTAGCAATTCATCATCAACCGCTACTAGTCATGTTGAAGATGTGCCTTCCGCCGCTGCAAGTCATGCTGGGAGCACAAGTCTAGTCATTGGGAGTCATACTAGAAAGTCATCATCAACCTCTGCAAGTCATGTTGTAGATGAGCCTTCAGCCACTGCGATTCATGTTGGGGGCACAAGTCTAGTCACTGCAAGTCATACTAGCAATGAGTCACTGACCTCTGCAAGTCATGTTCAAGACTCTCTGCAAACCACTGCTAGTCATGTAGGTCGAATGGACGTTGATAAGAAACATGGACGTAGAAGTTTTAAACCTAAGTTCCCTTGTAAGATATTCAAGGGAGGCCATATTTCTCATTTATGTCCTGGTATTCCAGAGGTACAAAGGATATGGTGCGAGTCTGAAAGTTCTTCTTCTCCTAGATCTGATATGGTTTCTCATTAATCCCATCAAGCATTGGTTGATAATGTGGTAGAGCTAGTGCAATCTCTGGCTGATTACACTCCTCTTTTGTGGGGTGAACTGCTTAACAAAAGAGTCTGTTTGATTTCTAGTAAAAAGTCTTCTAGTATAGGGGGAATTCTGGTTGCTTCGAATGTCCCCCCTCCAAGTTCTAGGAGTGCCTCCTTTGATTGGGATAGTCTTGCCGAGCCTCGTCTTCCTTCTGCTGAACCTTTCCAAATAAAGGTCAGAGTTAATTCCATAAACGTCTATCGACGTATGGTGGATGAAGGATCCTCTGCAAGTATTATATCCTCTTTGACTTGGAAAGCTTTGGGTTCCCAAAATTTTTTGACAGCTCAGAGTCAGTTGTTATCTTATGATAGAAGACCTGGTGAATCTAACGGTGTTCTTCCTCAATTTCCTATTACTTTAGGTGGGAAGGCTGTCTTAATTGATGTTAGGAAATTATATATTATGGAGCAATGGAACACATAAAATATTGCAGAAATATAAACACAGAAAATGCACAAAACAAGAGAGACACAGATATACGTGGTTCACCCAGTTTGGGCTACGTCCACCCCGAACAGCCAATCCTTCCTTTCTATTATCCAACAAAATGAAGAGATACAACCTACAGCAAATCCGCTGTAATATCCTCTGTTTTCTCTCACAGTCTCAGCTCTCTATTTCTCACTCACACAGAATACACATCTATCACACAGCCTCAAATACAATACCCTAATACAAAGAGAGGGGTTGCCTTCTAGGGTAAAAAACCCTAAACAAACATAAGTTCTATCGTCAGATCATCCGCCTAATGAACGGCCCAGATTGACTAGAAATTACTATACTTTTACAAGGCAATTTTACATTTATTTTTGGCTTTGGGGGCGCTACCCCCGAGCCCCCGCTGGCCCTCGGACCCCCGCGAGGGGGACAAGTCCCCCCCACACCCCCCCGCGTGGAGGGGTGTACAAAACTTCCTGGGGTATACATCTGGCTGAAACAAAGACCTCTAAACAATCATGCTCCACACACAAAAATTGATATGATGGTGGTTCATAGCCCTTTAGACTTTAATATGCTACTTGGGTATGATTATGTCTATGCTATGAATGTTGTGGTGTCTTAACTCTTTTGAGTGATGTGTTTTCCTCATGAAGGGAATATTGTCACTATTGATCAGCTTGCATCTGATAATTACCACCCTAAGTCGAATTTATTGCAGAATACCCCTTGGTTTGTTCCAAGTGTTCAAGTAGACTCTACCCCACCACAAGTGAATTATGTGGCATTGGATCCTCAATGTTCAATCGCTTCTGATAAGGATCCTTTGACCTATTATTCTCCTTCTTGGGACTTGGTCTTGGCAGTTGACTGAGCGATTCTTCCTATAGGGACGTGGGACCCCTTAATTCCCTCTTTGGATCCTTGTAGTTTTCATGATTTCTCAGAACTTGATTTGCCTTCACAAGAGGAACTCTTTGAAGCCATGATTTTTGACTACTGAAGGAGTCTTTGGCCTGAGCCCTGCAAGGGGTTTGTCCAGAAGAACTATTATGCGTAAACCGCAAGGTTGCGTGGTTCCCTGTACCATATTATATATATATATATATATATATATATATATATATATATATATATATATATATATATATATATATATATATATATATATATATAAGGTACATATTTTCAAGTTTCGTATTCTATAACACAAGATTTTATATGAATTTTATATGTGGGATGTATTGACTTCTTGTCTAGTGTTCCTATTTATGTTTACAGAATTGGGAAGATTTCTTGTTTGGAGATTTTTATGGTTGATCTGTTACAGGTATTGGTTCTCAAAATTGGCATATAGGTTAGGTTTTTCCACCTGAATTTATCAGTTTCCTTTCCCATTTTGGCCTTAAGATCGACCCCACCAAGTTATGGTGCAGAACCTTCTCATTACTTAGAAGTATCATGACTTGTATAGTAGAGCCTACCTTATCATGGGTGCCCTAGATAGTACCTTGTTGTCATTTGGTGCCCATGCTGATTTTTTGTTCTTAGGCTCGGGAGTCCTCTTTAGTCCCACCATGAATTATGCGCTGAAGACTCATTCCTCTTTGATTCTTCACTTTGTTCTGGCCTTATACCCTAGAGGCCCCTTCGTGTTGAGTTCTACTACTGCATTGCATATTGACTATTTGCACCATTTGGCCTTTAGCTAGCTTCACTTGGACTCATGTTTAAGCCAACTTTTGACCAAGTCATCTGCAAAATCAAACTTGCAATCCCTTAAATTCTCCAACTTGACACATCATGACCCATGGAAAGTACATACCTTTGAGTGTCTTTGACCAGTTTTCGCCTCCCTGCATTGAGCATAGGATTGTTCCAATCCCGTGAAATAAATCATCTGCTTCACCGACACTCGTTCTTTCCAATATATTATAGCATTCTTTTATTCTTTTTCAAGCTTAATGAAAAAGACAAAAAAAAATTATATATTCCAAAAAGAGCGGGAATGGGACAATATTTTCATTTATTGTTGGCAGCTAGAGTCATGTCGCCCTCGAACAAGACACTTTAAGCGAAGTCTCCTCCATTTGAGCGGGATTTAGTTTGACTTACGTACGCCTTAACCTTGTTATTGAATCAGTTCTCCCCCGATTGGTTATCTCTTCCAATCATATGGAGAGTTCGTTCATGCCTCCTGCATGATGAACTTATACAAAGTCATCATATGCTTCCACATAGTCATCATTGAGTCGTGATTTTGTTCAAGGGAAGTTAGCCTAAGTCAACCTCTCTGTAGTGTCTCCTGACTCATTTTTCAGTCGGCAATCCCTGGTTGTCAATGTCTTGTCTATCATCACATCAGTTATATTGGTCCTTTACTCGTGCCGGTTTGAGAAGGTCCCCATTGAATTCTTGTTAGTGGGTCTTGTCCTTATCGACGATGACATCTTGCTCTGAGGACAGGCCTAGAGCCACACCCTGGCCCTATTTTCATTATCGATAGGTCACCTTGTGCTTAGCATTCATCAGTATCATGGGTCTTTCACTGAGTGGTTTCCCTTGTGTTCGATGTCAGCTTACATTATCACACATTGGGATTCATGTAGTACCTTGGTTTCCATTTGAACCTATTGTTGGATACCTCGCCTCTGTTTCAGCTTTCATTATTGGTTGGTTCACAGGATTTCTGTCATATGCTAGCCACATCTTGTGTACGTTGGAAACGTGCATCGGTCGAGTTACTACATCTTTTTCATCTGATTCCTTCCACATTATTGGCCTGCGGGTTACACTCGCACTAGATTGATGAAGGATGCCTTAATGCCTTCCTTCTAGCTGATCTTCCCCATTGAATATGACTTATTGCTCTGAGGAAAAGGTCTAGAGTCCATTTTACAGTACCTTAGGGTTTGCAGTCATCAATGGCAGATCCTTCACTATCGACAGTGGGAACTGTCATTGTCTCCTGATTGATAGATTCTTACAGGTGTTCGACTTCAGCTCATCTATTCGCACTTGTTATATTGTACTGGGTACCTTAACTCTCATTATCATTATCGGTGAGTAGTCTCGCGTTTGTTAACGGTATACATCAATGATTGGTAATAAACGATTTCTCACATGGTCGACTTCATATCATTTATTCCCATTGTGTAGAAATGTACCATGGCGGTCAGTGAAGAACTCGGGTTGCAACAACATTCATTGGTTCACTTGACAGTTGCTCCTGTCGCTGCTAGTTGATAACAGTCCACATTATATGTTGCAGTGATTCATGGTGACATTCTATATGCTGGCACCTAAGTTTGCGGTGTAGTACCATCTTTTTCCATCATGTTCATTTGGTACTAGTTGGATCAGTCTTTGATATCAGTGATCAGATTCATCTTTCAGTATCATTGACATTCTTATATGTGATATTCAGACATGTACTTGTTCGATCCTGATCATATGATCCGTTATGTATTTCCAGTCTCCTATACTTGTATACTTAGTGGATCCACTTGTAATTGATATGCGGACATGCTTTATTTTCTCTGAGCATGGGTATGCCCGCCTCAGACAATATTTCTTTATAATCTCCTTTTGTGGCTTGGCAGGCTGAATTCTAGTGAAGTCCTTCTCAGTTTTTGATAGGTTTCCTTTCCATGTACTTACTTAATACATTTCAGCCATCATGTACCCCTTCTGACCTCATATATTAGGGGGCATATGTTATAGCTCCAAATCTCACTCTTGATGTTTGTGATGCTGCATTTATGGCCTAGGGAAACCCCTCCTTCCAGACCTGGTCCAAATACTTAAAAAATAGTGTTTTACTCCCTATACGCGACATTTCCTTGAGCTAAACGCGTGTGTATGCGGGTCTGTGTATACCCAATTCGCGTATATTTCTTAAAACACTTAAAAAAATTTAATCTCCTTAATTTCAGGTGGAAGTCACAGGTTTTACCTGTTGATGACCTATTAGTGCCCGTGGCCCAACTATTCCCAATGAATTCCCAACTAAAAAACTACTTTGGGAGAAGTATAAAAAGGCTTCAATGGGAAGGCCTAAAGGAGGAGAGAATAGAGAGAAAAATCACTCTGCTGAGATTATCCCTGATCAGGTCTGAAGATCCTTGTGCTTCCAGCACTTCCTCCATTACAGGAAATCCTTGTTTCCTTGAGCTATGATGTATTTTCACTAGTTGAATATCCTTGTGTGAGTCATGGAAGGAGCCTTTTGAAGACTTGGGATTGAACGAATCTTAAGGATGGTTCCGCTTGGAGCTTGCAAGAGGAAGATTCAGGTGATATCATTCCTTACTTTGTTTTAGTTATCTGCAATAAAGAAACATTTTTCTTGTTCCCAAAATCAATCTTCTTCATGCTTATGATGTTGTTGTTATGGTTTGCATATGAATAGTTGTTTCAATTGTATAACTAAATACCTTTCAATATGTTATGAAGTTTGATTTCTATATGATACTTGGTCCATATACTGCTATGTTTCTTTGAATTGACTTTTTTGCAAGTTTAAGGATCGAAAGGCACTCCAAGAGGGTTTGGACCCTGGTTGGATCTACTCGAATGAAGCACCCCCAAGTGCACCTCTCTTCGCGTAGTCTTCTTATTTAAGTACCATGGCTGTGTGGAATGCTTGTTTTTTATTGTAGATAACCCCCGCTTTGCTAGGGTATTGACCCAAAACCCTAGGGGATTTTGTCCCTCAACAAGCATCTCAGGATATATAGAGAGGTTCGATTTATGAACATTGCTTGTAGAGATGATCAGGATAGGAATCATCTTATTTATGTTGTTGACCAAGACTTTGGATGTTTTGAACTATCTGTGAATAATTAAAAAAATACTCAACTTACTATTGAAGATATTGTTGATCAACCTAAAAACATTGAAATTGATTTTTGGAAAATTTACTTTGATGGTTCTTGCTCAAAGGAAGGAGTAGGAGCTAGAATTGTATTAATTTCTCCAGATAAATAAATCGTTACCCAATCATACAAAATTCAAGTCTATGTAACCAATAATGTATCAAATTATGAAGCTTTTCTACTAGGATTGGAGTTAGCAAGAAATCTTACGGTGCAAAACTTAAGTGTATACAATGATTCTGAACTTATTGCCAGACAAGTTAGGAATCAGTGTCAAACTAAGCACCCAATATTGATATCTTATAGGAATGAAGTTTAGGATTCAATTGAAAATTTCCTTTTAGCATTCAATATTACTGTTATTCCTAGATATCAAAACATGCATGCAGATTCCTTGGCCGTTTCTGCAAGTTCCTTTAAAATCCCTAATAAAATGCTTGTCCGCTATCAAATGCAAGTCAAGTATAGACCATCTATTCCATACAATCTTAAGTACTAGAAAATGTTTGATGAAGAAGAGCAACTAAAAGCCTTTTTGTAAGTCATAGATGGATTCTCAAACATGCAAGTTGAGGAAGAACCACTTGATAATCTTGAAATTGACAATGAAAATCAAACACCATAATTTGATTCTACAATTGCTGATCATAACGTTATATAAATCTCTAACAATGTTATTCCAAAAGGGTTAATCCCTCTTGAGAAGCTCTTTCATCATAATGATGTTCCCAAAAATCCACTCTTTGATTCACCTGATGAAAATATTGAAATTTATAACATTGGAAGTTCTGAAGAGATCTGAAACGTTAAAATTTCTGCATCCCTATCAATGGAAGCTAAAGATAAATATTTATCCCTCCTTATGGCCTACAAAGATGTTTTTTCTTGGTCTTATAATGAATTAAAAACATATGATAAATCTCTTATTGAACTCAAAATTCCATTAAAACCATAGGCAAAACATTTGAAACAAAAGTTGAGGAGCATTAATCATGTCCTTCCTGTAAATGAAAAATAACTAAAGAAGTTACTGGATGCTAAGATAATACTTCCACCAAGATATTGAGATTGGGTAGCCAATCTAGTTCTAGTGAGGAAAAAGAATGGTGAAATTAGATTATGTGTGGATTTTAGGAATTTGAATAAATCTTCCATTAAAGATAATTATCCACTACCTAAGATGGATCAATTACTTTAGAAAGTTTCAGGAGCCCAGAGAATTTCCATGTTAGATGGTTTTTATGGATATAATCAGATTATGGTTAGTCCAAATGATAGAGAAAAAAATGAATTTAGAACTACTTGGGGAACATTCATGTATAACTGGATGCCTTTTGGGTTAACTAATGTTGGAGACACATTTCAACGTGCTATGGACCTAGCATTTGTAAGTAAGACCAACAAATTTAATGTTATTTATTTAGACGATTTAACTATTTTTTTCAATTCTGATGAAAACCATTTGAAGCATTTGAGAAAGGTTTTTGATAGGTGGAGGAAATTTGGGATTTCTCTTAATCCCAAGAAGTCTTTGTTTGCACTCCAAGAAGGAAAACTGCACAGCGACATCATTTCCAAAGAAGGAGTAGTCATTGATCCAGAAAGAGTCTTAGCAATTCAGTCACTCATATCACCAAGGAACAAGAAGGAAGTTCAATCTTTCTTTGGAAAAATTAATTTTTTAAGAAGCTTTATCCCTAACTATGATGAAATAGTTAAGGACATAACCGATATGCTGACAAAGAATCATGAAATCAAATGGACGTTTCCTGCTAGGTACGCATTTGATAAGATTTAAAATGCCATTACAGAAGCTCCCATCTTAGCTAGTCTAAATTACTCTAAACCCTTTAGTATATTTTCTTTTTTCTTTTGAAACCACATTAGCTATTATTATTTTGCAAAAGAACAAAGGTGGAGATGACCAACCCATTGCATTTTTTAGCAAGATTATGAGAGATGCTGAGCTAAAGTATGAAATAACTGAAAAACAAGCCTATTCTTTAGTTCAAGCTCTGAAAGGATTTAGATTCTATCTCCTCCACTCTTCTATCATTTACTATGTACCTAATAGTGTTGTCAAAATTGTTCTAACTTAGCCTGACATTGATGGAAGGAGAGGGAGATGGATAACTAAAATTTTAGAGTATGATCTCATCATCAAGACTACCAAACTAATAAAAGGTCAAGGCCTGGCCAATCTCCTTGTTGAATCCAAATGCAAGATCTTAGGAATACATTATGTTTTTGAAATCCCAACTAAGAAGAATCCACAAGAACCTTCTGCAACCCCCACACAGGGGAATCCACAAGAACCTTCTTAAAGCCCAACTGAGAAGAATTTATAAGAACCTTCTCTAACCCCCACACGGGAGAATCCACAAGAACCTTCTGCACCAGATCAAGCGATTTTGATTCACATTAATGAAAAAAATTGTTGTTAGATTGGTACTTCAACATTGTGAACTTATATAATTTGAATGTCTAGCTGAATTTACCAGAAATCATTGTAAAGCACTGAAATAGTTGCAAAGTATTGTATTGTGAATGCAAATTTGTATTGGAAGGATCCTCTTAATATCCTTTTACTTTTCCTGATAGAGAATGAAACAAAAGGGATCATTGATGAATTTCATGCAGGAATTTGTGGAGGAAACTATTCTTGGAGGGCCACAACATACAAGATCTTAAGGGAAGGATTTTATTGGCCTACTCTTTTTTCACAGGTGGGAGAAAAGGTTAGGAGTTGTACACAGTGTCAAATGTTTGCTGGAAAGCAAAAGTTAGCAGCTCTTCCATTAGTTTCGGTCTTAATCTAGGAACCATTCCTTCAATGGGGATTGAATTTCATTGGTGAAATTCATCCTCCAGCAAGCAGTCAGCACATATGGATATTGACTGCTACAGACTACTTTACCAAATGGGTAGAATCCATTCCAATCATAAATTCAACTGATACTATTGTTATCAAGTTTGTTGAAGAATATATATTTTCTAGATTTGGATTCCCCTGGTAAATAGTGATAGACAATGTACAAGCATTCGGTGTAGGTTTTAACCCCGTACATAAATTACATTCATACGAATTCTAGAAGGCAAAAAATAAACAATGCGAGAGCATAATACATTAAAACACATATAAATATAGATTTTCCACTGGATCCCAAAACCGGGACTATCAGCTTGATTTTTCATTATGTTCCTTTAAATTCTACAATACATAAATATACATGTCGAAGCGTCCAATACCATGGACTGAAAACCGTCGCGTCCAAAACCATGGATTGAAAACCATCGCATCCAAAACCATGTGCGAAAATCATGCACAAAACCATAGGTAGGTCCACCCAAACCCCATGTGACCCCCCCGCTACGCAATCGGCATAACAAAGGGGGGGCTCCTCCCCCCTTCTAACCCCCCAGTTAACTACGTGGTCTAGTCGTGGAAAGTATATAACACAACCCAACATTATCCCACTTGTTGTTTTCTTTCCACAGGGGGCCACAAGAGAGCTTAGTCATTTATCCAGCCCTGCAATGTCCATTGTTTCTCTACACCAAGAGAACTTCTCAAAACTCACAGATTTTGTCAATGCATCTGCAATATTCTTCAAAGTGTCCACCTTTACCAGCAACACCCTTTTCTCTTCTATCATATCCCTCACAAAGTGATACTAAACATCAATGCGCTTTGTCTTTGAACGATATGCAAGGTCCTTTGCCAAGAAAATTGCACTTTGGCTATCATAGTCTATTGTTATCGCTCCCTGTACTAACCCCATATTTGAACACAATCTCTACAACCAAACTGCTTCCTTGCTTGCATGAGTGGCTGCCATGTATTCTGCCTCTGTAGTTGATAGTGCCACTATAGATTGTTTCTTACTCATCCAACTGACTACACCTCCAAATAGGTTAAAAACATACCCACTTGTAGATATTCTCTAATCCAGATCTCTAGCCCAGTATGCATCAACAAAGCCAAAAATATCCAAAGCTCTGTCCAATCCTAGTCTTCCTTGGTATCACAAACCATAATCACTAGTTCCATGCAAATACCTAAAAACCCGCTTCACTATTGTCCAATGCTCCTTCCCTGGTTTTGACATAAACCTGCTCAATACTCCCACTACATGTGTAATATCTGGTCTAGTACAGACCATCACATACATCAGGCTACCGACTGCACTTGCATATGGAACACAGGACATATCCTCTTCCTCTTCTTGTGTCTTGGGACACTGTTCAACATATAAATTTACACCTACAGGAATAGGAACCTTCACTGATTTACTATCCTTCATATTAAACCTCTACAATATTGGCCCAACATACTTCCTTTGCTTTAACTAGAGCTTCCTATTTGCCCGATCCCTTTTAATTTCCATGCCCAAAATATAGTTTGCAGCACCAAGATCTTTCATGTCGAATTTCGAGGACAATCGGGTCTTCAAATCCTGGATAATTTCTTTGTCATTTCCAACCAGCAACATATCATCCACATACAAGACCAGATAAATAACACGATCACTAATTAATTTAAAATACACACAGTGATCTGCTTTGCTTCTAGTGAAGCCAAGTCCCCATATAAATGTATCAAATTTCTGATACCACATCCTTGGTGACTATTTTAACCCATACAGAGATTTCCTTAACTTGCATACCAGTTCTTTATTACCCTTCACCACAAAGCCTTCATGTTGCTTCATGTATATTTCCTCTTCCAAATCCCTGTGAAGAAATGTTGTCTTCACATCCATCTGTTCTACCTCAAAATCAAAAGCAGCAACAACAAATAAAAGTAATCTAATAGAAGTTACCTTAGCAACAGGAGAAAAATATCATCAAAATCAATTCCCGGCACTTGGGAATAACCTTTTGCTACCAACCGAATTTTGTATTTCTCGACCTTTCCTTCTGCATTTTTCTTCTTCTTGAACACCCATTTGCTGCCAATGGGTTTCCTTCCAGCCAGCAACTCCACCAGATCCCAAGCCTCATTTTTGTGCAAAGATTCCATTTCATCAACCATGGCCTCTTTCCAGAGTTTGCCATCCTCTGAATCTACTACTTCCTTCACAGTTCTGGGATCATCGTCAGTAATAGAAAAAGAAAAATTTGAACATAAAGTAGATGGACTATACCTTTCTGGTTGCCTTCTTTCTCGAACTGATCTTCTCACACCCTGAGTTTGTGGCTCTTCATCTTCTGATTCCTCCTCTACTGCAGAGTCTGATTCTTCCTCCTTTAGATCAAACTCTATATTCCCAGGTTCCTTTGGTTGGACTTCATGTTTAATAACATCTTTCACCTCTCTAATCTTTCACCTCTCTAAACACCACATCTCGGTTGTACACAACCTTTCTTGTTACTGGGTTCCAAAGCTTATAACCCTTTAAACCATCCTTATACCCAATAAAGATGCACTTTTCATATTCACTATCCAACTTGGTTTGTTTCTCCTTTGGAATATGTACATATGCATCACGTCCAAATACCCTCAGATGTGAAAGAGAGGGTTTCTTACTTGTCCATACCTCTTGTGGAGTCTTATCCTCCAACGCTGATGAAGGTGATCTGTTGACCAGGTAACATGTTGTCTCCACCAACTCTGCCCAAAATTCTTGTCCTAACATGGCACCATTGAGCATGCTTCTTGACCTTTCCATCAATGTCTTGTTCATTATTTCTGCAACTCCATTTTGTTGAGGTGTATATGGAGTAGTCTTCTGCCATGCTATACCACACTTCTTACAGAATTCTTCAAATTCCTTACTGCAAAACCCTCCACCATTATCTGTCCTCAACACCTTTTTCTTCTCTGTTTGGTTTTCCACCAGAGCCTTAAATTATTTAAACCTATCAAAGACTTCAAATTTCTTATTAAGGAAATATATCCATGTATTCCTTGAGAAGTCATTTATAAATGATACATAGTACATAGACTTACCCAGTGATGGAACCTTCATAAGTCCAAACACATCACTGTGCACAAAATCTAATATCTATTTCACCCTCTTACCACCAAAGGGGAAACTCACCCGATTCTGCTTCCCATATACACAATTTTCATAGAAATCAAAATCCAATGAGCTATTACTCATACCTTCTACCATACCTTTACCATGAAGTATTCGAAGGCCCTTCTCTCCAATATGTCCAAGCCTTTGATGCCACAACATGGTCTTCTCTCCAGAGACCACTAAATTTTCTGCTCCACTTTCAGGAACCACAAAACTGTTGCACCCATCAACAACAGTGCTACCTTGCAACTTGTAGAGAGTTCCAATCGAAGCTCCTTGCATCAATACTAGTGCTCCCCAAACCATCTTGCAGGTATCCTTCTCAAATAGTGTTTTTACACCTGCATCATCCAGCTTGCTTACATAAATCAAATTTTTGGCCAATCTAGGAATATGTAGAACACCCGGAAGTGTTCTAACCCTTCCACCTTGCAATTTGAACTTTACTTTCCTGCGAAGAACGATTCTAGCCTTCTTGTCATCCCCCAAGAAGACATTACCACAATCATATTTCTCATACTCGCAGAACTATTAGGTATACGACCAAAGTCCCACATTGACTAGAAGTGGAGAGGATCATGGATATATAAGGATGGACAAATATCTCCATTGGTATGACGCCTTTTGGGGTAAAGCCCAAGAGAAAATCCATGAGGGCTTAGGCCCAAAGTGGACAATATCATACCCTTGTGGAGAGATGTGGTGTCCAGAGTCCTTACAAGTGGTATCAGAGCCAAAGTTCGAAGTTAGCCAAGTGGATGAATCCTCGGAATGCCGAACGAAGGTGGTGGGCCCCGATAATATCACAATGGGATCCGTGGATGAGCTCGGTTAGACAGGGGGTGTGCTCCAGTGTTGGGTCCCTATAATACTAGTGATTACCCCATTACTATTGTAGTTATACCCACTATTTATATTGTTGTGCCCCTATTACCCCCGCATTGTTATTTCTGTGCCCCATAGAATCCCTCTATTGTTATTTTTGTGGCTTTATATTATTATTGTTAGGTCGGCTGGATTATATTGTGACTCCTTAGACTCCTATATATAGAAAGGAGGTTTTGTCATTTGTATCATCCAAGAATTGTTCATTTATGTAATGTAAAGGAGGTTGCCCCCTCGAAGAGGCTGAATTCTAAGGCGTGGATCTCTCTTTTCTATCTTTTTGTGAGCTGGTTTCATAACATTTGGTATCAGAGCTTTGGATTCTAGGGTTTCGCTGCTCCAAACAGGTCATCGTGGAATTTTCGCTATAACTTTTTTTCTGTGACGTTTCAGAAGTCGCAAAAAAAACCCATTTGAGAAGAAATCGCGTTGAACCTTGGGTCCGAATTTCAGAGCTTTTTACGCGATATTTGCGGAGATATGATCTGAGGAAGTTGGTCTTTTTGCAGACTCCTGAATTACATTCAAAACAGGTGACCTGGGGAAAATCGTCATAACTTTCTCTCTGGGGATCGGATTGAAATTTCGTAAGAAGTTACAGAAAGAGGACAGACTGTAGTTTCTTGTGGGTGTTTTTCAGATCCAAAGGTCGAAACAGTGACTCGTGGCACGTCATACAAGTTTGCTCTACTGAACTAGTCTATAATCAAGTCACTGTGGGAGATTTCGCATAACTCTTCCTTGGAGAATCCAATTTGGGACAGACTTGTGGCATTGGAAAGAGGACACAGAGGGCTACTACAGGTCACAAATTTAGAACTAGATGATCAGAAAGTACAGAGATACATCAGAGGCAATATCGAGCTCCTACAAAGTGAAAAAAGGTGTGTAGATTTTCTTAAATTTTTGCTTAAGCTTGGTTTGAAAATTTATTTTGAAGGAATTCAAAGGGCATAGTAGAGCATTATTATCGGTAACTGATGCCCCGAGGAAAGAAAATGCAAACACCTAGTAAGGAACCTGAAAGCTCTAGCATGACTCATGAAGAAGAGGAAGAAATGCAACATGATATATCAAAATTACAAGACCAAGTGCAACAACTGTCCCTTACACAAAAAGGAACAGAATCTAAGATGGATGGTTTAAAGAAAGGTGTAGAAGCTAAGATGGAATGTTTAAAGAAAGGCGTAGAAGCTAAGATGATTGAAGTGGAAGCTAAGATGGATGATTTGAAGATAGATTTGAAGACAGACATGGAAGAATTGAAGAAGTTGCTACAAGAAAGGGTCACTAATGGTGAAAAGGTAGTAAAGGAAACTCATGATGAGAACAAAAGAAATGTTAATCATGATTCCATAGACTCTAATGTTGGATCGAAGACTCACCATGTTCCAAAAATCGATATGAGGAAGTTTGATGGCAAGGATCCCGCCACATGGATATTACAGATGGAGCAATTCTTCGATCTCAATAATGTGCAAAACACACAAAAGGTACGTATGGCAACTTTATATTTGGAACCAAATCAGTTTGTATGGTATCAATGGCTTTGTTCTCGTAAACAATTTATCACTTGGGCAATTTTTACGGAAGAATTGATAGCACATTATGAGGATACAAAAAGCAACACTTTTTTTAGCCAATTGATAAGTCTCAAACAAAAGGGTTCAATAATGGAGCACATTGAGGAGTTCCAAAAATTGAACATAAGGGTAAAAGATATTCCAGAGGAGCATAGGATTGATGTGTTCATAGGGTCTTTAAAGGATAATATCCAACATGATGTGCGCCTTTGGGAACCTGATTCATTAGAGAAGGCATTCAGGTTAGCAAGAAAAATGGAAAGCAAAATTATGGCAACTAGGAAGCATACCATTCACAACTATAAAGACGGAAGTGTTGTTGCCCATAGTCTTCCACAACCTACAAGGTTGACACCACAACAATTGGAAGAAAAAAGAGCAAAAGGGCTTTGTTACAATTGTGATAGCAAATACACTAAAGGTCATAAGTGTGCTGAGAAGAAATTATTCTACATAGATTGTGAAGAGGAAGAAGAAAAGGAGCAAGAAAGGTCAAAAGAAGAGGATATATTCCAGGAACAAAGCCTAGATGAAGAACAAATAAATCCGACCATATCTTGTAATGCATTGGCGGGAATTACCACTCCTCAAACCATCAAGATAGAAGGACAAATCAAGAAGAAAAAGGTAATAGTGTTGATTGATTCAGGAAGCACCCACAATTTTATTCATTGTAGGGTAGCAAAAGAATTGAATTGCTTCCTATATCCAGCACCAGAGTGTCAAGTGATGATTGCAAATGGAGGAACAATAAATTGTTCTGGAAAGTGCCATAATATCAAGCTATCCATGGGAGAATATGTATTGACTAGCCCAATGCTTTCCATTCCAATGGGAGGTGCTGATGTTGTACTAGGAGTCCAATGGCTACAATCCTTGGGTACAATAGCTTTTAATTTTCAAGAACTTTTCATGAAATTTTCTGTGGAAGGAAAGGAAGTTGAATTAAGGGGTATTGCAGGGAAACCAGGAAAGATAATCAGCTCTAATGGCATGACAAAGCTTCTAAAAAAGGAGCAAAGAGGTGTAATTGCACAATTATGTTCGCTAGATGTTTCCACATTGGAATCATCTATTTCTCCAGATCTCCAAAAAGTCCTGGACAATCATTCCAAGGTATTTGAGACTCCCAAAGGTCTCCCACCTATGCGTGATCATGATCATGCTATTCATCTGATTCCAGGAAGTGTTCCTCCAAACATCAGGCCGTACAGATATCCCTATGTCCAAAAAAGTGAAATTGAACGTATGGTTGCAGAAATGCTAGAGGCTGGTATAATTCAACCGAGTCAAAGTTCTTTCTCAGCTCCAGTAGTATTGGTGCACAAGAAGGATGGATCATGGCGCATGTGTCCAGATTATAGGGAGCTCAACAAGCTCACTATTAAAGATAAGTTCCCCATTCCTGTTATTGATGAATTACTGGATGAATTGCATGGATCAATTTACTTCACCAAGTTGGATCTTCGTTCGGGATATCATCAAATCAGAATGAAGATTGAAGACATTCCAAAAACGGCATTTAGAACTCATGAGGGTCATTATGAATTTTTGGTCATGCCTTTTGGCCTTACCAATGCACCTTCAACATTTCAAGGTTTGATGAATTCAATTTTCAAACCATTCCTTAGAAAATTTGTGTTAGTATTTTTTGATGATATACTAATCTACAGCAAGTCTTGGAAGGATCATGTTGAACATGTTGACAGGGTGCTACAACTATTGGAGGAGAAACAATTATATGCAAAAAGATCCAAATGTTTCTTTGGAGTCCAGGAGGTGGAATATTTGGGTCATATTGTATCTCATGAAGGAGTTAAGGTAGACCCTAGCAAAATTAAAGCCATTAAGGAATGGAAAATCCCCACATCCATAAAGCATCTGCGAGGATTTCTTGGGTTGACAGGGTATTATCGCAAGTTTGTTAAGAATTATGGGAGAATAGCAGCACCTCTAACAACATTATTGAAGAAAGATTCATTTTCATGGACTTCGGAAGCAACAAAGGCCTTTGAACATCTTAAAGAGGCAATGTGCCAAGCACCGGTCTTAGCTACACCGGACTTCACAAAAACCTTTATTGTGGAATGTGATGCTTCAGGAAATGGAATTGGTGCTGTTCTAATGCAAGATGAAAGACCCATTGCTTTTGAAAGTCGTCCAATCAAGGGAAAGTTTTTAAGCAAAGCTATTTATGAGAAGGAAATGTTGGCAATACTCCATGCACTTAAGAAATGGCGACCCTACCTAATGGGAAGACACTTCAAGGTAAAAACGGATCATGATAGCCTTAAATACTTTTTAGAACAAAGATTATCCTCTGAAGAGCAACAAAAGTGGGTCACAAAGATGTTGGGTTATGACTTTGAAATCATCTACAAAAAAGGGAAGCAAAATGTGGTGGCAGATGCACTCTCAAGAAAGGATGAGGATGTGGAAGCATTGTTGTGTGCCATTTCTATTATCCAACCAGATTGGATAAACGAAGCAAGGGAGGAATGGAAGAATGACGAAGAAGTGTGGGCACTTATTCGAAAGCTACAACAAGATTCCAGTACTTCTGATACATTTAGCTGGCAAAATGATTCGTTATGGTACAAAGATCGCTTATACCTCTGTAAGAATTCCCAGCTAAAACAAAAGATTCTTATGGAATTGCACACTTCTCCCTTAGGAGGGCACTCAGGATTTTTAAAAACTTACCACAGGGTTAAGAAGGAATTTTTTTGGGATGGCCTTAAATCAGATATTCAAAAGTTTGTGGCGGAATGTTTGGTTTGCCAACAAAATAAAGTTGAAACAATTAAGACACCAGGTCTATTACAACCTTTATCCATTCCAAGCCAACGTTGGGAGGAGGTTTCAATGGATTTTATCACAGGTTTACCCAAGTCTGAGGGAAAGAGTGTCATCATGGTGGTAGTTGACAGACTTACCAAGTATGCACACTTTTGTGCATTATCACATCCATTTAAAGCCAGTACAGTTTCTACTGCATTTATGGAAACAGTTCAAAAGCTACATGGAAACCCAAAGATTATTGTAAGTGACAGAGATCCCATTTTCACTGGAAATTTTTGGACAGAATTATTTTCTTGTCTTGGTACTCAGTTAGCTCATAGCTCATCTTATCATCCTCAATCTGATGGGCAAACTGAGATAGTAAACAAATGTTTGGAAGGATATCTTCGTTGCTTTGTATCTGATAAACAGACACAATGGGTCAAATGGTTGCCTCTGGCTGAATGGTGGTATAACACTTCCTTCCATACAGCAACAAAAATGACCCCATTTATGGCACTTTATGGGTATCAACCACCATCCATCACATCATATTTAAGAGAAAATTCTAAGGTTCAGGCAGTGGAACATCACATCGAACATCAACAACAAGTCCTCCAACTCTTAAAGGATAACCTCGTGTTGGCACAAAATAGAATGAAACAACAGGCAGATCAACATCGCAGTGAAAGAAGTTTTGATGTAGGTGATTGGGTATTCCTACGGCTACAACCATATAAGCAAATGTCCCTAAAGCAAGCTAAGAAGGATAATAAATTATCACCAAAGTATTATGGTCCGTACAAGGTGTTGGAAAAGATTGGTACTATGGCATACAAATTGGAGCTTCCTGCAGCTTCTCGATTGCACCCAGTTTTCCATGTTTCATGTTTAAAGAAGGTTATAGGTGACAAGCTCCCAATTCAAACAATATTGCCAGAACTTGACGAGGAAGGAAAAATTATATTGGAACCGGAAGCAGTCACAGAAACAAGAACTCGACAGCTACGAAATCGATCAATTTCAGAGTATCTTATCAAGTGGAAGAACTTATCCGCTGAAGATTCCACATGGGAGGATGAGAATTTTATGCAGAAGTATCCAGAACTACTCAAGCGTTGAGGACAACACTTTTTTGAAGGAGAGGGGCATGTTGGGTCCCTATAATACTAGTGATTACCCCATTACTATTGTAGTTATACCCCTATTTATATTGTTGTGCCCCTATTACCCCCATATTGTTATTTCTGTGCCCCATAGAATCCCTCTATTGTTATTTTTGTGGCTTTATATTATTATTGTTAGGTCGGCTGGATTATATTGTGACTCCTTAGACTCCTATATATAGAAAGGAGGTTTTGTCATTTGTATCATCCAAGAATTGTTCATTTATGTAATGTAAAGGAGGTTGCCCCCTCGAAGAGGCTGAATTCTAAGGCGTGGATCTCTCTTTTCTATCTTTTTGTGAGCTGGTTTCATAACATCCAGATTCTTCATGGACGTGTCCTGGTCCCAACATGGTGAAGAGGAGTTGACTTGGGATAGAGCAAGCTCTCGAGGCAGGTGGTGCTCCATGTAAGGCGTGTGCTTCCAACGCATTGGAGTGGAGAATCCTAATTAGTAGAGAGTGGACGGATGGATAATCGTTTGAGAGGAGGCTCGATGGTCCTTTGTTCGAGGGGAGGATTTTTGGGTATACGACCAAAGTCCCACATTGACTAGAAGTGGAGAGGATCATGGATATATAAGGATGGACAATTATCTCCATTGGTATGAGGCCTTTTGGGGTAAAGCTCAAGAGAAAATCCATGAGGGCTTAGGCCCAAAGTGGACAATATCATACCATTGTGGAGATATGTGGTGTCCAGAGTCCTTACAAGAACCACTCTTTATGGGGAGTGAAGCGAAAGGATGCACCTGAGTCAATCAACCATGCCTCGTGATCTACATGTGTACTTGAAGAAGCCAAGTACACATCCCCACCTTCATCTGAGGTGGTTTTCGCCTCAGAAGGAGCATCATCAGATCCCTTTCCTTTATCAGGAGCTTTAGATTTACAGTCCCTTTCGTAGTGCCCTTCCTTTCCGCATTTCTAGCACAACACCTTTATAGGTTTTCCCACAGATTTAGATCTCCCTCTAGATTTATACCTCCCACTCGATGACTTATTTTTGTTTCTGTTTTGGGACCGTCCTCATACAAACAAGGCATCACCATTATGGCTCTCCATATTTTTCAGTCTCATTTCCTCCATTAGCAAGGATGAGACTATTTCATCAAACTACAAAGCAGTTGCATTGCTACCTATTGTAATGACCAGACTATCCCACGAATCTAGTAGAGAACACAACAAATTGATGCACTTATCTTCATCTAAAATTTTAATATCAATAAATGATAACTGACTTACCATAGTATTAAATACGTTCAGATGCTCTGTCACCAAGTCTCCATCTTTCATCCTCAATTTATACAACTTTTTCCGTAGGAACAGTTTATTCACCAGAGACTTAGATTGGTATAAAGTCCCTAACTTGTCCCACAAAGCCTTCGCCGTAGCTTCCCCTGATACATTCAGCAATACTGAATCTGAGACGCACAATCGTATTGTGCTCTTTGCCTTATGATCCAACTTCTTTCATTCTTCATCAGACACCCCTGTTGGTTTAGTACCTGGATCTACCACGATCCACTGATCTTTATCCACCAACAGATCCTCCATCTTGAGTTTCCATAACTCAAAAACTCTGACCATTGAATTTCTCGATCTCTATCTTTCCACTGATCGCCATCTTCTTTCACCACTAGAATCGATCACGCAGATCTCGCACTGAACAGGGTCTACCACAGGCCAGAGCAAAAACCCTCAGCAGCAAAGGCATCCCCTTGAAGCAAAAACATCTCTGATACCAAATGTAGGTTTTAACCCCATATAGAAATTACCTGCATACGAATTCTTGAACACCAAAAATAAACAATGCGAGAGCATAACACATAAAACACATATACACAGAGATTTTCCCCTGGATCCCAAAACGGGACTACCAGCTTGATTTTTCATTATGTTTCTTTCAATGTTACAATACATATTTATACATGCCAAAGCATCCAATACCATGGACCTAAAACCATCGTGTCCAAAACCATGTGCAAAAATCATGAACAAAACAATAGGTAGGTCTGCCCAACTTAACATAGGGTCCAAAACCAAAATTTTCCACGGCGCTGCCCCAGACCCCATAGAATGGGGTTACCTGCACCCCTCAAACTTCGTGTGACTCGCCCTGCCACGCAATCGACGAAACGAAGGGGGGGCTCCGCCACCCTTCTAATCCCCCGGTTAACTATGTGGGCTAGTCGTGGAAAGAATATAACATAACCCAACATTCAACAGTACTAAGATGATTGAGTTTTATCATAAATATCATATCTTGTTCCATCATTCTACACCATATTATCCCCAGGGAAATGGACCGACAGAGTCCTCGTATAAAATTTTGGTTAAAGTAATAAAGAAAACATTGGAGGATCATAAAAGGAGTTGGGATAGTCATTATTTATGAACTTTGGGCCAACAATATTTCACCCCAAAGATCGATAGGTAAATCCCCTTTTCAGCTTGTTTATGGAAAAGAAGTAATATTTCCCACACATTTAGATTTTCCTTTTTTGAAGTTTTTGCAAGAGTCAAATGAAGAGGCTAATGACTTCTCTCAAAGAATAAATCAAATCATAGAATTGAATGAGGATAGAGATGAAGTACATTACAAGATTAAGAAATATCAGAGTAAAATGAAAAGCTTGTTTGATAGGAAATCCAAGGAAAGAGATTTCAGGCAAGGTGATTTGGTACTGAGATGGGATGCTAGGAGAGAATACAAAGGCAAGCATGACAAGTTTGACAACCTTTGGTTGGGACCTTTTAGAATTGTTGAGGTCAACAATAATAGAAAATTCATTTTACAAAATCTGGAGGGAGAGTATTCCTCATTGCCTGTCAATGGGAAGTACTTGAATAACTATATTCAGTATTGAGAGGTTTCCATTCATTCATCATTTTATTATACCAGAGAGTTTTATTTTACATGCAGTGTATATTTGTTTCAAGAGAAGACCCCATTAGCCCAAGGAGAAGGCACATGGATCTACAAATTCTTTGCATCCTGCAGGAGGAAGCAGTCCCTAGTTGGAGTTAATGTTGTAACATGTTTTGTTTTTGAAGATAGTTGTTATTTTATAAAATAATGTATAAAAAAAAAATATGAAAAAATAGAAAATAAAAAAAGAGATGAAATAAAACACCATCAAAAGAAAATCAAAATATTTGTATAAGTGTGCTTGTTTATATGCTACTTCATGAATAAATTCCATTTGTAATAAATGAAGGTCTTTGTGTAGCTTGTTTTTATGCCACAACCTTTTCTTCTTATCTGAATCAAACTGTTTAATCTTGATCATATCATTAAAAAATTTGTTCTAGACTAGAGAATAAATTCAACCAAATAGCTTAATATTGGTTGAAAATTAGAAATTAGGATAGATTAGGACAAATAAATGGCCTAATCTGCTTAAAAATTAGCCTAAAAAGTTATATTATATTTGCTTTAGATTAGTTAAATAGTCTTTTAAAGGAAATCTAGTCTAAACGTGCCCTAGTTAGATTAATATTTCATTAGGATCTAATTACCTTGTTAAAAGGTTGATTAATTCATTTGTAAATAGATATGTTTTATGCTTTTAGCCAAAGTAATATGCAAAAAAATGTCTTGTAGACAAGTGTTAAAGTTCAGGCAAAGATCAATAGTCGTTAGCCCCCTCGCCCAGATCAACGATGGGGAATCTCTTCACACCTCCTCGCCATGAAACGAGATAACAATGGGGGCGGGTGCTAAAAATGGTTTTTCCCGCATGGCCCCTAACCTAAGTGTTTCCTCCTCAACGTTACACACCCCCCTCTCTCCAAAACACTTAGCACTACCTGCCCCCCCTCTGAAATCTTCCATCCACACTCCCGCACTTCCCGATACCACGCTAACGGTCACTCCTCTAGCCCCATCCTCCTCCAATGACTCCATGCCACATGCCCTCACTTGATATCTCCTAACAATTGCCTCATATTTGTTGCCTCCATTAGTGCCCTCCCGTTGGTGCTCCTCCTTCCCGTTAATGCATTAATTTCCTGATTAGCCAATCAACAACAACCTCTCCTGTAACAGTAGTCTTAAATCATTGTTAAATACCCATTTCCCTCGTTACATTTAACTTTATTCTACTACTCTTTCAATGTTTCTTTTCTCTGTTGTTTTCTATAAATTATTTGTCGATCTGAACATGCACCTGTAAGCTTCCTCTCAGCATACCTCTGCATTTTTTTTCCATTCAATCATTACAACTTTGTTATATCATTTCCCTCAAGAAAAAGGACAAGCCATCTGCTAGCTCCTCTGCAACTCAGAAACCCCAAAGGCCTTTGATGCCTTGGACCTGGACCATATCCCATTAGCCGATCAATACTTTAAAGTTGCAGACACCGAATGTCAATTCGACATGTTCGAATTACACAACTTGCTGAAGTAGACCTAATTTGATTCTAAGGCTGAAATAAACATGTGGTTATCCAATCTACCTTTGAATATGTTCCCTAGTCTTATTCCTTTCTTGATTTAATTATTTGGTGCCAATCCAAGCATAATGCTTTACACAGAATAGTAGTAGCTCAGAATGGAGACATTCTGATAACTATTTATGCATATACCATAAACAAAATTCTTTTGATACCTCATAGTGATTCCCTTAGTTTTTTCTTAACTGCAACCTTAATCGATCTATATCACAAAATGACCTTCCCTCAAAGAGCTCAAATCTTTGATATTTTTCTGCCTGAAGATGCTAAGATCCCTAAGAAGAATCCTCCTTACCCACCATCTATGTTCCCTAAAAGAGGCAAGCATATAATTTCCCTCATTTCTTTCTTGTTAGGCTATCACTTGGACCAATGGGTAGATGAAGCTATCCTAGGCTATCTATCTATATTTTCCAAAGAAAATAAGCTTGCCTTCATGTATAACTATAGTCAATGCTTGGTTGAATCTATGCATGAGAAATTGATGAACCTCACTACTAAAGGAGTCTTTAAATACTCCTCTATCCTATTTCAATGTTTATTTTTCAATAAGGAGACAATTGTCTATTATTTTGCACAAGCACAATGATCAACAAGAGAATCGGGCAGTTATTCGTTGGACCCCATTGATTAGAAAGAACTCAATTGAGTTCAGTTTTTCTGACTTCATAGACTATTTCATTCACCCAGTTGCATAGCTTCTTAGCTGTTACAGTGAACCTAGGATCAATACAGAAATTAAAAGGATCCTGCACCTTAGTGATCAAGTCAGAATTGGAGATGGGTATCTTTACGAGAACTACACAGAGGTCAGAGTATATGGTTGTGAGTTGTCTCCATATAAGTTGCCAAAATATGTTCCAATGAGAATCTTCTCTCGCGAATATATTAGGTAAATGATGAATATGGATGACCTTCATTTCATCTCAGGGAAGAGGAGATCATAGTTCAAGATAAAGGCATAGGCTAGATCATTGATCTGTAACACCATATCATTTGGTTTAGAGGCAGATGCTATATTAAAATAGATGGGTGTCCAGCCCAGCATCACTTGGTCTTATGATTCATTCAACATTATTTCAGACTTAAGGGTGGAACTCAAAACCACTCCTTATAATCATACACCTAGGCCATAAATTGAGAAGTTCAGAAATCAAGAACAAATATGCGAAGATAATACTCTTCTAGAAGAAGAAAAGCAGGTTTTACCTCCTTCTACTCTTCAAACTCTTACTTCTCAAACTAAGCATGACAAGAGGCCTACGGAAGGATCATCATCAGGAATTGGGGAAAAGGAATTCATCGACTATCAGAAGAAATCAAGGAATGAATCAAAGGGCACTACAACTACTACTACTACTCAGGGTGAAAAGGAGGCTATTATCATAAATTTGGATGATTCACAAATTTCCATAGGGACAGAGGAACTAGTAATTACTACTCCTTCTTCTTCTACTTCACAAAATTTGCTAGAAATTACTCAATCTACAAGAGAAAGTGAAGCATAAGAGCCAAATCTCTTCACTAACTTCCTCAAAATCAAGCGAAAGAATGAAGCTTTAAGAGCTAATGTTTATGCACAGTTTTGGAAGCAGACTTCCACATCACAGCATAGGTTCTTGACAACATTTGACAGTGAGAAGGGAAGAATGCAGATGGCCTTTTTGTAGGCTCAAGTACCTTTTCCTAAAGGTTCTTCTGACTATAAGAAAGTTGTATTTACATTTTATGCTAATGATATCCATCCAATTGATCAAATGGACATGCATAGGAATTCTGGTGAGATGTTTTTCTCAACAATGACCAACACTACTATGGCATTGTCAAAGCTTATAACTGCTTTGTCAAATGTGTAGTCATAGTTGAACATTGATAAAATATCATTTTTAGCTAAGGACAACAGGGCTAATTCATTGGAGGACTTAGTAGTTAAAATTGGATATGACCCTACTAATGTCAAATTTGCTGAATATATTATTAGAAAGAAGAACACAGATATTGCATTATTGAGAAAACAATTGAAACTATCTTCTATAGAGGACCTACAAACCAAGGAGATAGCAGAGAATGAACAACAAAAAGAATAAATGCTCAAACTGATAATTGAGCACAATGTACATATTAAAACTATGGAGGAGCGGATTTAGAAATTTCTGAAGGGAAAAAATAAATTTACTCAATTAGATATAGCTCCTATCATAGATGTCCCTATTACAGTGTCCAGAACAGAAGGGGAATCTACATCAGCCACAGGGGAATCTACATCGACAAGGGAGGATTTTAACAAACTCTTACAGGAGCTCACTCACGAGAAGCAAGATAATGAAATTCTTCATAAGAAATTTCAGAATCTGGAAACTCAGAAAATAAAGAATGATAGTTTGCATGTTGAGGAAATGCAGTAAACACATAGGTTAAACATAAGAATTGAAGAGTTGAAGAGTTGGTCATTGATGTCTCAGACCTTGGCCCAAGCCAAGAAAAGGATATGGGAATATATTAGTGAGGCCATAACTAAAGTATGGACTTCCATTCAGATCAGTTTTGAGTAGGAGTAACTCATAAACAGATGTCAGTTAGCTATTGATGAAGTGAAGTATATTCTCAAAGGTAAACCAAGTGAAGCTACAAACATGATGAGAGTTCTTAACTCAAAAACTAGGGTCGAGTTGGAACAGATTCAAATTCTCGACAAAAAAAAAACCATCTTGGAAATCAAGATGGTGTTGGAGAAAAATAACTTGTTGACTCCATTAGAGACTAAGTGTCAAACCTTGAATACTTCAGTCTAGAGGTTTCATTTTAAATTTAATTTACTGAATTAGAGAGGACTTCCAGGTTGATCAGTCTGGAAGAATACTGCCAGAATCTTTATACCATATCCACTGATAAATAAAACTTTGCAAGTATAAAGGGACATATTACAGAGAAAGAAGCATTAGAATCCTTAGATTTTGATTTGACTATTAAGCATGAAACTAAACATCTTTTGTAAATAAGCCTACTTTTGAGAAATACACCAAGGTTGATGAAGTTGACAGAAAATTGGTAAATCTTGCCATACCAAGTGAAGACTGATGGGATCATTTGTGTGAATTTATTGAGTAACTTTCATCAAGAACTGAAGGACACCTAGGCAACACTTTTTCGGGACCATGTCATCAATAGATTCATAAAGGATGTTGCCAACACTTAGCAGTTTTGAAATTACTACAATTTTGTACTATTTTTTTAATTTTGTTTTAAAAATATCTAATATAAACTTTTGTATAAATAACGCCTCCTTCAAGTTGTTAAGGGTTGAACCCTTGGATGAGCTTTGAGAAAAAAAATCGTAGTCGAGCTGGAGATTTTCTAGGTTAATGAAATGATTATGAATTCTCCTTCTATAGTTTTGTCTTCTTGTAAGTTTTCATATGTGCTTACTTCATTATGTATAGCTTCATATATTTAAGTCTTTATGCAGAGATTTCGGTAAGATCATATTGAGTATCATTCAGTCAGCAATAACTAGGGACTAGCTTATAAGACTATTTTTTATTATAAACTTCCCTATATCAATGAATTGTCACACAAACCTACATTCATTTAAATATATTTTGTTCTATAGGAAACATTGTTTGTTTGTATTCTTTGCTTATAACCAATCAAATATTCTATCTGAATAATTAGCAAGTTATACTTCATCAATATTCTTCTATTCATTCACTTTAAAGCAATTTAACTATAGATAGACAAATAGCATCCCTTTCATCTAGCTTAGTAAATATTAAGGCTTAAGCACCTATTTTCAATAATTCATATCATTGGTCATCCATAAAATTTAAAACCAAAAAAATATTTTAGATGTTGTCGCATGAATAACTGATCTAGAGTCATCTCAGAGGACAAAACCATCCTCAAAATAGAAAGTTAACATAAAACATTCCTTCAAAACATCCCACTCTGCGGTTCCATGTCGCAACATTGTTTCTACATACCAATTTATGGGGATAGTATCCAATGTTTGGGAGAATATGTGAAACCATAGAGGCTATGGTTCCTCTCCCCATGCTCTCGTATAATGAGCTAGATGCTCACACAAATCATCCTTCCCTATATATTTTTTAGTCATGCAAGTACTGGCATACCGAAACCACAACTTTGTCATCCTACGGGATTCCTTCCAGTATGAAAATTTGTTCTTATGTGTATCTCACCATCTGGCAGGTGTGGCTTTCAACGCGATGTCTAAAGCCTGGAACTGATGCTCCTCTATTACATCCCTTTCATATTTATCCAGAAATAAAAATACATCGTCTAAGCCATCATAATACAATAAGTTGCATACCTCAGTAGATATATATCGGAGTGACTTAGTAAGCTCGTTGCATCGCGGTGTTGATACTTCTTGCAATCAATTCTACCAATGTTCGAGCTCCTCATCTAAATTTGAGTTATAGGAGTTTTCCTTTTCCCACATAATTCGCCCATCCATTGTAGGGTGGATCCAATCCTCATCACATGTAGTAAGCTTATAGATCCGTTCAATATCATCCTCCTCATAGTAATCACAGACGGGTTCATTATACTACGCACCCTCATCTGGATCGAATGGAACAATGACCCGCAGTTCCTTCTTTTCAAACGTCATGTTGTGATTCTTCAAGTTGATCACTGCATTGATATCAAATGGCCAATCAATTCGAAGCAATGCCAGGTAGGGATTACTGTCATAAACTATTTCGATTACTTCAAAATCAGTTATGGCACGCACCCCGTCAATATCCACAGTTACTCCATGTAAGCGCTCCATCAGAATAATCTTCTCCTGGTTCACCTTTCCTAGCTGAATTGGGGACCACGGTAGTGCTGACATATCCATTCTTTCCCAGGTATGTTTAGGTAATACATTCGCATGAGATCCTAAATCTAGGATCACCTGCTCCATTTCAAATTCTCTGATCTGTGCAGTCAATCTCATTTCTAAACCAATTCATTTCTTACCCTTATCCACTTTGTGCACTGTGCGCTACTCAGGTAGTGGATTACCCTTGCCAGCACAATTTTCTATGAATTCTTGTAGTCCCTCTACTATGTTTTGCTCCCTTAAGAGCTTCATGCAAGTTTGTAAGAAAGATGTCAACAATGAAGGATTTGTTTCCTACGTAGCCCTGAACTCTTTCGGCTTCTCCGTTCGTGCACCCTGTATTTTTTATGAGCACACTCCTGAATCCACAAAGCTCTTTTTCACCTCCATAGAATTTTCCTTTACCTTATGTAGATCAAACCCAACACCCTTGTTAGGAGCCTTGTGCACCCATAAACTTTCTTCTCATTTTTTCCCTTTATCCTCCCTGATAGTGGTACCAATTCACGTAACGATATTAACATTGGGCCCATCTTCATGTGGTTCCAATCCCATCATATGGATATTCTCAGTGGGATACTGGTTCTTATTCTCTTGCATCTTCGTGATGAGCATGGGACAATATTCTATAACATGGTCAAACCGTCGGCAATATTGACAAGATGGGTGTGTCTGGTTCTGACAATCCTGTGCAAATCTACCTAGTTCCCCACAATTGTAACAAATGATATGTCCATGACCTCTTCTAGCTTCTCCTCCTACTCTTCCTCATCCCTAGAACCCCCTGTGCACTACAAGTTTTCCTTAATCCTATTGAGGATGTTCCTTAGCTTGTAGTCTACACATCGCAGTTTTGTCCATCATGAACTCGTAGCTTTGGTAATTGCGCTCATCATGGCCTACAGACTTACAAAAATTGCAGAACAATTGCTGGGGAGTCTGCACAAACTTCTTGTTGGGAACGGGATCCCTGAAGGACAGTTTTGGGGCTAAAAGCCCATGTTTTGGGTCAATTTGTAATAAAGTTGTAAAGTCTCTGCATTTTGTGGTCACAAAGCGCGAAGGTGTCAAGAGTCATATAGGGTTGTCCGCCCTTATTTTGTAAAGTGTAAAGTCAGCTGTAAAGACCGACCCATGGTCCATAGAACATGGGATTGTATAAAAAGGAGCTAAGCAGGTAAGCTCTAAGAAGTCTGAAGTCTTTAGGGAAGAATGAAGTGAAGAGTCTTGGTAGAGAAGTCTAAGAGTTTGGGTCTTAGCGTAGGTAGAGGCTCTGCAGATGAGTGCGCAAAGGCCTAGGGTGCAAGTCTGCAACTGAGTGCATGGACCCCTATAGCTGTATGCGCAGGGAGGATAGAGTCTGTAATAATCTGAAGCTATCAATAAAGAGAAGTATTCTGCAAATTTTGTGTATTTATTTCCAGTTTATGCATCTGGTTATATTGCATTTTGGGTTTCATTTACAGTGTTTATGTGATGCGCGAATGTATGTGATTATATTAGTTAATTGAATGTGAGTAAGAGTATGAGTTTACATGGCACTAACTGTGATTGTTGAGTAAGATAAGTAAAACACATAAGGTAATTGGGAACCTGTATAATACGTTGTCATAGTAGTGCAAAAGTACCTGGACTACAGGTTAATGCTCTATGAATGTCAATCGTACACCTTCGCGGGAGTACTAAAGGGTGGAATAAAGGGTTGAATATGAGAACCCTAGACCTTAGTGACCTATGCAAAAATAGGAATAAAGGCTATAAACCGACATCATGACCCAGAAACTTGGTTCTAGCATCCCCCTATGCAGCTTCAGGTGAGACTTCGGTCTGCGCTCCGCAGGCTGATGCTGAAAGGGATAGTAGTGTAGGGATTTGTTCGGCTAACTAATGCTGAACCTAGGTTTGGCCCCACCCAACCAGCAAATGGTTTCGTTTCTGGGACTAGAATCTGCATGAGATATGTGTGATGTCGTATCACTAGAATCTAATTGAGAAAGAGATAGAAGACTAGGTGGATATGAAGATCCATGAATTCACGGCGCAAGAGAACAAAAACCCATGATTGAAAAAGGAACAGTGGCTGGACCGGTACCTGTATACAAAGATCCACGAGATCTTTTTATGTTCCTTTCCATTTGAGTTATATGACTGGATCGCGAAGCTAGTGGATAGCCAAGGAAGGTGGAGACTTGACGGTCCTATTGTCTGGACCCTAGAGCTAGTACAAAGATTGGAAGCCTCTGAGGATAGGATCGTTATTGATGTTGATCATTGGATAGATCACATCATAGGAGGATTTGTAATTGAATTCGCAGTCAATGAATTAGTTAGTAACAGCAAGGTGGAGTGGCGCTTTTGCAAAGGCCCGCGAGGTAAGTACTTGAAGTCTTTGAATACCTGGATTAAGATGTTATTGTGCGAAAAACAGCTTATGCAGCTACCTTGATGTTCGGAGCTACGCAAAGTGGAAAGACTTATAGAAAAGAAGGAAGAAAGGGTCCTGCGTATAGCCCACTTATCTCACCTCCACTGGGTGACAAAGATGGAGTAGCGTAGGCTTCTACGTGAAGTGCAATTTAGCTCATAAGACAGGGATTCCTGCGACTGCCACCTCCACCCACACCACCTCCAACTTCATCACCATCACCTATGACTCCACCCATACCACCACCACCTCCACCACAGTTCAACATGGAAAATTCAATGAAGCTGCCTTTATTTAAACGCTTGGGAAATGAGGACCTGGACCAGTTTTGGTTTGTCGTGAAATCTATATCGTAAGCTCAGGGTGTCACAGATGATCACATTAAGAATGCAACATTGGTTAGTGCTTTGCACAATTGTGCGCTAACCTGGTACATCAATTACTCTAATGCGAGCCCAAACGCTGGAGTGGCAGACATCCAGACCACACTAAATAAAGAATTCAAGAGGCCTAAACCCGAGGCACAGTCGAATGTGGGGTTTAAGGGAATCTCAATGAAACTAGGTGAGACACCTTAGGAATTGGATTAGAGGTTGAAGTGTAAAATCCACGAAGCCAATATGAACTTAACAGATGGATAGCACTGCGAATGGTTCGTGGCTTCGCTCCTACCACACCTAAGGGTTGCACTGTCACAACAGAAGATTACGACTCAGGCAGAGGCCTTGGAGATTACAATGAGACTGCATGAAACACTGATGCAAGATCTGAATCTGGGGGTTCAGTAGATCCATGCGCAGTTACAAAATCTTTGCCTTGAAATGCAAATTTTGAAGTAGGACAGAGCAGATCGACTGGAGGTGCACGAAGAGGTATGGTGCCTGAAATGTAAAGGTCAGGGGCATGACAAAGACCACTGCCCAGTATTTCTAAACTATATTGTAGGAGGAGGACCGATGCCTTTGAGTCCGGAAGCCCAATCAGGACCGAGTGCAGGGCCTGCGTTTTGGTGCGCTATATGTCAGGTAGCAGGAAAACACACGATGGATAACTGTCATTTGTTGTAGAAGTTTGTACAAACACCGCAACAACTGTTATGCAACTTCTGCAGGTCGGTAGGGCATGATGAGCGCAACTGCAAAAGCTATGAATTAATGATGGATAGAACACTTGCCTCTAGGGTTCATATAGAAATGTAACCCCCTGCCCAAAATGCTGGGATGGTGTGAACAGGATTTCAGGGGCGCAGACAAGGCCGAGGTGGAGGAGAACCTGATAGAGGTTAGGGACAGCTAATCTACTATAGCTGCAGAGGACCAGGACACTATGCCCATGAATCACTAACCCAATGCGATCGTCGTGCAAATATTATACTCAATTTGATCATGAGACAAAGGAATGTCCTATGCTGATAGCGAGGATACGTGACAAAGTAGTGCTACCACCTCTGCTGATTCAGAACCTATAGATGATGAGGTCTAAGCCTCGCGAAGAGGATCCAAATATGAATATAGTGCTCCGAAGTGGAATTGCAATGGGTGACGATAAGGGGAAACAGCCTGAAGACAGTGCATGGGTTCAAAAAGCTCTTATGAAAGACGTTGAATTTGATTTGAAGTGCACACATGAAACATTCGTGGAGGAAAAGAAGAGATTCATTGAGGCCTTCACCTGAGGGAGCAAGGATAAGCCTGATCAGTAAATGGACCCTTCTATGCTTACGACCTTTCTAGAATCCTGCATGAAGTTTTTGCGTGATAGCAAGGATGTGAAGGGATTATGGAAGCTTATAAATAGATGCGTTGGAAACACTCCGGGTGAACCGCGCATGGTACGGAAGATTGGTACGCATAAAACAAGGATAGGACGAGAGATGAGACTGACCGCGAAGATAGGAGAATATGAAATGGATCAGGTTATTTTGGATCTAGGGTTAGACGTGAATGTTTTACCAAAGCAAACTTGGGAGTAGATAGGAAGACCCACACTGCAGTGGTCTCTGATTCAATTAAGGATGGCAAATTAGCAAAATATCATCCCCATGGGACGGCTGCAAGGAGTGATTATAGATATTGAAGGTGTGAGCGCATTGGCTAACTTTGAGGTAATAGAAATTGTGGATGATAGAAACCCCTAACCTATGCTCCTTGGCATTGATTGGGCCGAACATAGTGATGAACCTAAAAAAGCAAAAGATGATATTTGAAAAGAAATCGCTTCGCGTAATAGTACCCCTAGATCCTACTGAAGAATCACGTTATACTGAACCAGTTCGTGATTATGAAAGCGATGATGATTTGGACTACATATATAAGATAATAGCACGAGACCAAGATTGGGTGAATCCAACAGTGGATGGATGAATTACATGGGATCGCATGAGTTCCTGCACCTTAGACTCTGATGAAGAATTAGATCGCTAGCAGAATCGACTACATGAAGTAACCACGCTAAGTTGTAACACGATGACCCAGTCACTGCACTGTGTATCATCAGAGGTAAGAAATATTCCCACTAATGATGGCCTAAATGATGTAGATGTGTTTTTCGATGCATTTGAGAGAGAGGTATCAGAGAAGCAACGCTTCCAGGTTTTGGACTGGGCGCTGCACGCTACGGTCGCAAGATGGTGGGCTACGCACAAGGGTAGTTTTGATGATTATCACGAGTGTAGAAGGATGATGAGAACATGCTTTGGAAAGCCGAAGGGAAGAATGACAGACAAATATGATGGGAAGGATGATCTGCGCGCACACTTGGCCAAATGGGCTAAGGCTTATGAAGAGAATCCCCAACCTGAATGGGTGCACTTTTTCTGTCATACCTTGGATGTCATCCCAATGAACTGGTACTTGTAAAAAGAGCTCTGAAATGGTAGAGGAGAATAGGATATTTTGCGTGAAGGATTCATAATGATGTTCAACTTTGAAGACGGGTTTGACTATATTGATGAAGAAGCAATCTTTAGGATACCGCAGGATCCTTTGGATCTAATTCAACCCGATTCGACTACTCAGCTGAGCCACGCATTGGAATGCTATAATGTGAGTTCTAAAGAAGAAGATGAGGATCCATGAAAGATTAACATCCCTGAAATAGAGGGTCACCACGAGGTTGAGGGCCCGCAAATTGAGAATCCTGATATAACCGCGCCACTAAAAACGAAACAGGTAAATATTGGTATGGAGACAAAGCCCAAATTCGTGAAGATTGGAGATTACTGGGATGATACGATGGTGGATAAGGTGGTGGAATTTCTCGGAGAATACTAGGATTTGTTCCCTACCAAGTTTACGAAGCTATAAGGGATAATAGGAGACCTGGGAATTATGAAGATCATGTTAAAGCCCAACACAAAGCGGGTTAAGAAAAGACCTTACCATCTCAATCCAAATTATAAGGAGATGGTCCACTTAGAGCTAGACAAGATGCTCGTGGCAGGCATCATTGAGCTCATAGAAGAATCTAATTAGGTAAGCCCAATGGTGGTACAGGTGTGGAGCGATAAAAAGGTGTCTTGTGAACTCCTAATTACCTCACATTAATTATCAACCCAGGGACGACTTTTTATTTCAAGAGTGTACTCTGTCTGAGGCGGCTATTTACTTAAGAGTAATGTTTTGCAGTATAGAGATTAAAACCCGCAAGTAAATGAATGCTTGAAACAAAATCTAAAGCAAGAAACTGAAATGTTCTAAACTAAATCATTCATTCAAATAACCATTAATCGAGGATATGGTAGCAATAACTCAGTCCTCTAGAAATTGATGAAGGAAAAAGGAATTAGAGTATGGATCATGGATCTGGGAGCATAATAGCGCCTGCTGTGTCTCACGACAGCCTTGATCCTCCTCTCACACCAAAGCAATAAATGCAAGGAAATGGAATGGCAGCAAGTAGAAATGAAATAACAAAAGGAAATAGACAGCAGTAAATGAAACATCAATCAAAATAACTAAATCTCGCGAGTTTGACACTCTCAATTCTTGACATCAACTTATATACAAAGAAAGAGCAATCTTTTGTACAAGTAGACAGTTTAATCAAATGGAACAGCAAATCATCATCCGTATGTACATGATTTACATTAATATAGCAATCTGAAAGTTATTGAATGATGCAGCTATGTTTCTAAACAGAATGATGCTATTCTCGAATCCCACAAATATTCATACCAACACTCTATTACAGAAATGGCTGAATAATGATACAATTCGACCCCGTGTGAATTCATTTACATAGTGCAGAGTTCTTACATGGAGAAATCGTTCATTCATTGATCATAACAGAATCATAGCATATCATATAAAGAATGTATCAGATTGCTTAAACAATAGAAATAAGAAAACCACACATAAATCACCGTATGATACAACAGCGGCAAGTGTCCGTTGGAGCCGGGCCCATAGCTTCCAATGGCACCGCCGTAACTTACTTCAGATGCAGCAACGAAGTGAACACCAATTCCTTTATATTGATTGCATTAACAAAAGTATACAAGAGCAGATCTCACCGAGACTCCATGGTCCAAGTTGTTCTGAAAACTTATAATTACAAAATACAATCGTTCTCCCTCCCCCGTCTCTGATCTTGGGTTTCATTAAATAGAGAAAGATCAGAGTATAGATAATTACAATCATGATTTCTCTTTCAAATTTAGGTTGATTCTAACCCATTGATCAACAAGAACAAGGCGGATTTGGGTTTGCAGCTAAGATTTGGAGGGCGGCCGCAACAGCAAATCCCAGAAAATCGTGTTCAAAGAACCCTGCGTTTCTTCCTGTACAAGCCGAATTTGGGCAATCTGTTCTTTCAGAAGATAATTGGGCCCGTTCTGGACAAAACCCATGTTCCGGATTTTCCAAATTCGTCTTCATTTGCTCAGAATCTTAACCGCAAAACTGTCACTCCTTAAACCAGCGAATTTCTGAGTTGGCTGATTTAAAAATCAAATCTTCAATCTGGAAGTTACTTTGGAGGCTAAAAATGGTAAATAAGGTTACAACCAACTTATTAGCACTATCATTGGTAAAATAATGCATAATAATCATTTTATTAGAAATAAAGGAGAATAAATAATATTTATTCATGAGAGCATAAATAATTAATAAAATGGATTTAAATGATAAATTATAATAAATGTCATGATGAAGAATGGTGGAAATGGGTGGGATAAACGTTCACAAGTGACAATAATCATGGCATATTAACGACCCCACACACCCCCACACTCAATATGTTGCATGTCCTCATGCAACGAAAACTGAATATATTGCATGTTCTCATGCAACCCAAAGACAAAAACCATGTGTTAACCAAGCAATAAAAATTTGAGAATAACTGAATGCTTCCTTAATTAATAAATATTCAATTTTAGCAATCTCGATGAAGGCATAACAATTTTTACATTGACATTCAACTATATGTATGAAGTTGCAGCAAAATATGCTATAGATAACAACAAACTTCATTAAAACTACAAACCAAATTTTGTTGAAATGTTGCAAGTAAATTTACAATACATGAATGTCTCTATGATCCAAAAATCAGATCGTTTTGATGCATGGATCATGAGATATAAATAAAATGGCTGTAGGTGAGAGTACATGATTTCCGAAATTGTATGAACCAATTTAACTTGAAATGATCTAGGTTTGTATATTTTAATAGTATGTCTGTGTTTCCTAGAGATCACAAGAATTGAGTTCATAATTTTAAAAATATTATGGAAATCAATTTCTACACTGAAATTGTATGACTAAAATTGCATGCCTTAAATGAGAAAGAAAATATGAAACATCCATCATGCGTAGCGATTCCTCCCCCTCTCTGAAAAATTAGCATGTCCTCATGCGATGCGAGAAAACAAATAGAGGTGGTTGCTACCAGCTGTTGAATTCTATGCTTGGTGTAAAACAACATGAAATAAGGGAGGTGTTGAGAGTGAATAAGAATAGCAATGGATGATAAAGAATATGAATGACGTGGGTATAAGAAAGAAATGAATGAAAGGAACACTCCCCCACACTCGAAAATGACATGCTACTGAAAAAGGGGAAGTGGTAAAGAGGTGGAATGAAGGATGACAAATAATGCTCAAAATGGATTTGCATTAGATTCTCCTAAATTTATAATAAATTAGAAAACTATGCAATTTTACCTCAAGTTTTACCTCCAAAAATGTGGAATGACATATAAATACTGGCAGTTGTTGAAGCTGATGTAGGCAGAGTTGGTGCTGAAAGCGATGCAAAAAGGTAGAATCCAGGGAAGCACATCATGTCTGAAGAATTGTTCACGTTCGCGAGCCTCTACTGTGAAGTGCAATAGTGTGGTCATGCTACGAATAGAATTATGCCCATACCTGTTGTTCTCCTGTAAACAAAGCACTATTTTGCATACAATGTTCTTGAATCCATAGTGTTAGCTTTGAATAGCAACAGAGAAAATGCATGCAAAATTGCAATTTAGAAAAACTTATGTATACATGCAATACTACTATGTTGTCAAATCAACAAGGTATGGCAAAGTGTAGTAATCATATCGCATGCAATCCCATAATGCATACATTCCCCCCTCCAATTGGAAAATGGGTTCCATAACCATAAAGCATATGAGAGGGGTGGTGTGGACGGCAAGGCAATGGAACGAACAATATATCAGTAAGTAAAGCAGAGTACACTTATCAATGATAGGACGGTGAAAATTATGGTTATGTTGAGAGAAAAGTGTGTAAAGATAGTTATGAATAAGAGATAGGACGCTTTGGATTGATGATAGTTTATACAAAATGAAAAAAAGACAACAATATGCTAAAAAGATGCTTTGCTGACGGTATTCTAGCTGAAAATGATGTGATTGATCATAAAACACTTTCGCATGCATAAAGGTTCAAACAGGGAAAAAGTTAAGGAAATAACTTCTCTGATAAAAAGAAAATAAGAAAAGGGTATTATAATAATAATTGACGAAAATATATAACTTCAATACCATAAGCAGAGCCTCTGCTGCCAGCAGGCATCCATAGCCTCGGCAGGGTTGCTTTTTAACCCATATGAGCCAGGATCCTCATTTTATAAATGGAGAGTTACAGTGTTGTTCTACAGAAGAGATCAATGTGCTGGCGTGGTAACCAGACAACCACACTGCCATTCACTAGGAGGTAGCAAAAGTGATCAGGCCGGCTCGTGATGAGACCTCCTGTTCCAAGGATAATTTGGCTATCCAATGGATCATAACCCTGGTGTGGTGGCCATAATGGGAATGTCACTTTGTTACAGCCTTATGAACATGGTAGGTTGGCTCATAATGAGACCCCCTATCCTCCATCTGCGAACAAAATTTTGTTGTTATTTCACATTTTTATGATAAAACGAGGGAGGCTCAGTACTCCTTAAGAGCAGGGATGGCGGAAGAAGTTGAACATGTCAATATAAAAGATATACCCATAATCTCATTTATTACAGACAGAGAAGATTATAACCAGGAAGGGTGGAACCAGCATGGTATTAAGATGATCAATCAGTATCATGTACAAAAGAAAACAATGCAGTAAAGGAATATATAAATAATTATGTCCCTTTTAAAAAGAATCTATCATCAAGGCGCTGTCCTTTTAAAGATCATAACGTGAATAATATTAACTTTGCTTCAAAAGAATCTATAATTCATGTCCTCATAAAAGTAGTGTACTTCATGCCATGAAAGAGAATCAGGAGAATGTGGTTGAGCTGAACTATGAATAATCCCACAAGAGAAAGGAAAGGGTTGCCCTCAAAAATATTCCCAAAGTGTTGCTCTTTTGAATGAACAGCAAAAAGACTCAAAAAGTGGTGTTCCGTGTAGGGAACATCAAAGAAAATGCACACCAAAAACAAAAATACACACAGAAAACGCGAAAATGCAAATGTCGTTCCTTTTGAAAGAGAAGAATCCATGCAAGCAAAAACTCGAACTGTTGTTCCTTTTGAAAAAGGAACAGCAAAAACTCAAACTGATGTTCCTTTTTGAAAAAGGAACAACAAAAACACGAACTGCTGTTCCTTTTGAAAAAGGAACAACAAAAACTCAAACTGCTGTTCCTTTTGAAAAAGGAACAGCAAAAACTCAAACTGCTGTTCCTTTTGAAAAAGGAACAGCAAAAACTCAAACTGCTGTTCCTTTTGAAAAAGGAACAGCAAAAACTCAAACTGCTGTTCCTTTTGAAAAAGGAACAACAAAAAACTCAAACTGCTGTTCCTTTTGAAAAAGGAACAGCAAAAAAAACTCAAACTGCTGTTCCTTTTGAAAAAGGAACAGCAAAAACTCAAACTGCTGTTCCTTTTGAAAAAGGAACAGCAAAAACACACCAAATGTTGTTCCTTTTGAAAAAGGAACAGTAAAAACTCACCCAACGTGAAAGTGCAAAAAGGTGCTGTTCCATTTCGAAAAGAAACAGCAAAACGTGAAAGTGCAAAAAGGTGCTGTTCCATTTCGAAAAGGAACATCAAAATGTAAAAGTGCAAAAAGTGTTGTTCCATTTCGAATAGGAACAACAAAATGTAAAAGTGCAAAAAGTGTTGTTCCATTTCGAAAAGGAACAGAAAAATGTAAAAGTGCAAAAAGTGTTGTTCCATTTCGAAAAGGAACAACAAAACGTGAAAATGCAAAAGTGTTGTTCCATTTTGAAAAGAAACAGCAAAATGAATTGTGAAAAAAAGAACAACAAAATGTACTGTGAAAAAGGAACAGCAAAATGAATGGCTGAACCAAAAAGTGTTATTCCTTTAGAAAATAAATAGCAACACGACAATGATGTCCTTTTGAAAAAGGAACAGCAGGAACGACAAAAAATGCACACAAATGCTGTTCCTTCAGAAAATGAACAACAAAATATACAACCATAAAATACAAGCACGCAAAGAATGAATTAGCTGTTCACTGTATTGAAGCTGAGGATGGGTCACAGTTTGAATGAAGCAACACCTGAAACACAAAATATAAGAGAAATTAGAAAATAAACAACAAAAAACAGTATGTAAATAAATAAATTGAGTTACAACAACTATGATGTTATGTCAAAAAAATGATCTATTTGAAAAATGTTTTGGCAGCAGTGACAAGACATGAATCTTGAAATTGAAATCAATTCTTCATTTGTTCTATTATGAATCCGTTGGGTAATGATTTGGATAAAATTGCTTTGTTTTATAAAAATTTCTTTGAAAAATCACTCGTCCATAAGTTGACCTTCTTTATTTTCCCAAGACCTGCAAAAAACGAGTATCTACCTGCAATAAAACATTAAATCATGAAGAAAGAGAGGTGTACGGGCTCCCTTAATCCAAGAATTATGTAAAAAACTAACAAGTAGTTACTCTATATAACAAATCCATAGAGAAAATAACAAAGTAAAGTTTATTTGTTACCTGCGGGAGAGTAGTGGCCAGTCATACTAACCAGCAGTGTTTTAATCACAACTTCTTTGTTTTTCGTCCAAATTGAGTGATTCCAAAGCCAAATGAAAGCTAATTCAATGGTGTATCTCCAATAGAAACAGGTTTTAAAAACTCAATGATATGATATGTCAAATTTGTTTAGAACAACCTGCATAATAGAGTCATCTTCGATTACCCGGCTTAGACCAACAGTTGATATTTCAAGCGTAACGTTTTCGTTTGATGTCGGATTCAAATGATTCAAATTGGAAATGAAAGTAGATTCATTTATTTATCTCCAATAGAAACAGGTTTTGAAGAAAAGAAGAATTGATAGGTCAAATATTGTAAGGAATAGCCGGAAAAACATAGTTTTAAGGGTGCTGATTTACGATAGACAGTCAGTATTTTGATCATAACTTCCCCATACGATATCGAAAATGAGTGATTCCAATTGCATTGTAAACTAGATTCATAGGGGAATCTACCATAGAAACAGGTTTTAAAAATTCATTCATTTAGGCCTCCAAAAACTGACTGTCCCAACTCTGTTCCTGAGCTGCCCGCTAGACATCCGGTCAATGTTTTGGCTCTAACTTTTTCGTTTCAAATCCAAATTGAGTGATTCAAATTGGATTGGAAAGTAGACATCAAGGGCTATTTAGGATAGAAACAGGTTTTAAAAATATGGTCATTTAGGCCTCCAAAAACTGACTGTCCCAACTCTGTTCCTGAGCTGCCCGCTAGATAACCGGTCAATGTTTTGGTTCTAATGTTTTCATTTCAAATCCAAATTGAGTGATTCAAATTGGGTTAGAAAGTAGACATCAAGGGCTACCTAGGGTAGAAACAGGTTTTAAAAATATTCACTTTTGGTCCCTCAAAACATGACTGTCCCGACTGTTTTTCCAGAAAGTTCATCAAGCCCGCAAGCTAAAAAAATGAAATTCAAGCATTTTTTTAAATTGGTGATAAAAATGAAAATGAGTGTTTGTAGAACTTATTATTTCCATTATGATTCATCTACATACACAAATTATAAAAAAAAAAAAAAATTATCACCGATGTTGATTTCGATAGCATGTTGCAACAAAAACCCTAGTTTTACAAAAGAACAAAATGCACTTATTTATGTCCTTATTTTATTCACTAACCTACTTTGATTGAAGGATGAATATGACTACGTGTATGAGTACTTCCAGTGAAGCCATTTTCGAAACACGGCTTCACGTATGCACATACCCAAATTTGAAAAATGCATATTAATGAAAATTAGGGTATGAGAAGGTGGCTTCCCTTGAAAAAATGATATCAAAAATTGTTGAAGCATAGAGTGATGTTGCAAACAAATGATGGAGTGAAACCAATCTTCAATGTATCCTTTATTTTCTTGATTTTGCATAGCCATCATATCATGAAGTTCTTGAGCTTTTAAAATAGTTTGTTGATGCATCCTACAAGAAACCTCATTTTCTTCCATAGCTTCTACAATTTTTGCATTTGAAACATTCTGAATCTCATTGTAGGTTTTCTCTAATAACACATGTGAGATAGAATGGGTGGGAAGGGTGGGTAAATTTTCCAGCTCAAAATTGTAAGCATGTTGTACTGGTTTATTATGGCGGGGTGTGAAATTAGTTGAGCAGGAGCATTTTGATGATGTGGCTGATTGGGTTGTGTGAATGGTTTTGATGGGCAAGCAAGGTGTTGTGAAAGAGCTGGTGGAGAATATGGAGAATGCGCTTGTGCTACAAGATGAGGGAGAGTAGTCATGCCATCATAAGATGAACCATGCCCAAATTGTAAACAAGATAGGTGGTTATATTGAAATTGACATGGCTGCCCTAACACATTAGCATTCCATAATGTATTATGCAAGTATGATAATGGAGAAAAAGTGTTTTGAACCATACCTATAGGCCTTGATTTCCGTGGTTTTGACCTTGTTGCAGCTTCCTCATCTCTTTGATATGCTACTTCCATCGTAGATAAGGAAGAGTGAGTATCTATGAGATGCTCCTTTCGGTCATGAGAACAAAACACTTCATCAAATTCTTCATTTTTATGAACCTGCAAAACATTCAATTTTTCATTTAGAGAGCTAATAAAATCAACTTTAAAATTTTCAAATAAAACATTGATTTCAGCTCTTATGTCTCCTATTCTTGTAGCTGATTTGGAGAACAAAGAAAAAACATCTCTAGAATTCTTACCAGCCTTGGAGATTCCTCTTGAATACCCTATGCACAACTCACAAACATCATCATATGATAACTGAAAAAAATCACCTTTTCCTATCAGATTTAAAAGTTCTGAAAATTCATCTTTGATTCCTTTAAGAAGGCGTGTTTTTAAGATCTCTTTTTCCAAATGCTTATATTTTGATTTTTGAAGGTTATAATTAAATCGATCTACATAATGCTCCAAACTTTCATCTTCCCCTTGTATCATATCGAAAATATCTTCATTGGCTTTGCAATAGTCTTGGTACTTTTTCAAGAATATGTTCTTCATGTCCTCCCATGATTGGATGCAATTCCCACCTAGGCTCATGAACCATCGGAGAGCTGCTCCTTTTAGAGTAAGAGGAAACACTTTCAATCTTTGATCATTAGTACAATAATCATATCCTCTACAAAGTATTTCAAACTCAAACAAAAATGTATGTGGATCTTCATTTGCTAAACCATGAAAATTTGGTAAAGATGGGGGAATTATGTGCATTTGTATCACTCCTCCTAGATCTTTGATAGGAAATTCAAAAGTAGAAACGTGAGCCATTTCTTACCATAGTTTAAGATGTTCTTCATGTGTTTCTTCGAGGCTCCTTCTTCAAATGTTCCTGTCAATCGGTTAGTGAAATGGGTGGTGCTTACATCACCACTTGTGTGAGATCATGTGATTCATTTTTTTAAAAATTTCTATCTTTTTCCTAATCATTCACACAAAAATTCAAACATCTATTTCTACCCAACAAAGCAACAACGAATCTGTTAGGAAAGCGGACAGTGGAGCAGGGCTTTTACATGCTCCGTACGCAGGTTCTTACCTTCCGTTTTTAAGATCCAACTCTTCCCTATCAGATTCACACTACTCTTTAGAAATGACTACACTCTCCCCGGCAACGGCGCCAAAATGTGGAGCGATAAAAAGGTGTCTTGTGAACTCCTAATTACCTCACATTAATTATCAACCCAGGGACGACTTTTTATTTCAAGAGTGTACTCTGTCTGAGGCGGCTATTTACTTAAGAGTAATGTTTTGCAGTATAGAGATTAAAACCCGCAAGTAAATGAATGTTTGAAACAAAATCTAAAGCAAGAAACTGAAATGTTCTAAACTAAATCATTCATTCAAATAACCATCAATCGAGGATATGGTAGCAATAACTCAGTCCTCTAGAAATTGATGAAGGAAAAAGGAATTAGAGTATGGATCATGGATCTGGGAGCATAATAGCGCCTGTTGTGTCTCACGACAGCCTTGATCCTCCTCTCACACCAAAGCAATAAATGCAAGGAAATGGAATGGCAGCAAGTAGAAATGAAATAACAAAAGGAAATAGACAGCAGTAAATGAAACATCAATCAAAATAACTAAATCTCGCGAGTTTGACACTCTCAATTCTTGACATCAACTTATATACAAAGAAAGAGCAATCTTTTGTACAAGTAGATAGTTTAATCAAATGGAACAGCAAATCATCATCCTTATGTACATGATTTACATTAATATAGCAATCTGAAAGTTATTGAATGATGCAGCTATGTTTCTAAACAGAATGATGCTATTCTCGAATCCCACAAATATTCATACCAGCACTCTGTTATAGAAATGGCTGAATAATGATACAATTCGACCCCGTGTGAATTCATTTACATAGTGCAGAGTTCTTACATGGAGAAATCGTTCATTCATTGATCATAACAGAATCATAGCATATCATATAAAGAATGTATCAGATTGCTTAAACAATAGAAATAAGAAAACCACACATAAATCACCGTATGATACAACAGCGGCAAGTGTCCGTTGGAGCCGGGCCCGTAGCTTCCAATGGCACCGCCGTAACTTACTTCAGATGCAGCAACGAAGTGTACACCAATTCCTTTATATTGATTGCATTAACAAAAGTATACAAGAGCAGATCTCACCGAGACTCCATGGTCCAAGTTGTTCTGAAAACTTATAATTACAAAATACAATCGTTCTCCCTCCCCCGTCTCTGATCTTGGGTTTCATTAAATAGAGAAAGATCAGAGTATAGATAATTACAATCATGATTTCTCTTTCAAATTTAGGTTGATTCTAACCCATTGATCAACAAGAACAAGGCGGATTTGGGTTTGCAGCTAAGATTTGGAGGGCGGCCGCAACATCAAATCCCAGAAAATCGTGTTCAAAGAACCCTGCGTTTCTTCCTGTACAAGCCGAATTTGGGCAATATTTTCTCTTAGAAGATAATTGGGCCCGTTTTGGACAAAACCCATGTTCCGAATTTTCCAAATTCGTCTTCATTTGCTCAGAATCTTAACCGTAAAACTGTCGCTCCTTAAACCAGCGAATTTCTGAGTTGGCTGATTTAAAAATCAAATCTTCAATCTGGAAGTTACTTTGGAGGCTAAAAATGGTAAATAAGGTTACAACCAACTTATTAGCACTATCATTGGTAAAATAATGCATAATAATCAATTTATTAGAAATAAAGGAGAATAAATAATATTTATTCATGAGAGCATAAATAATTAATAAAATGGATTTAAATGATAAATTATAATAAATGTCATGATGAAGAATGGTGGAAATTGGTGGGATAAACGTTCACAAGTGACAATAATCATGGCATATTAACGACCCCACAACAGGAAAAGAAGCAAAAGGATGAAATAAGGATATGCGTAGATCTCAGGAAGTTGAATAACGCTTGCGTACATGATCCTTTCCCAACTTCGTTCACTAATAAGGTATTGGATAATGTAGGTGGCCAGGAAGCATACTCCTTCACTGATGGGTTCTCTGGGTACCATCAGATCAAAATTGCACTGGGGGATAGAAGCAAGACAACCTTCGTGACTAAGTGTGATGCAGGAAAGTTCCCTCTGCAGATAAGTTTCATTCCTATGTCGTAAAGTTTATTTTTCCACGTTCACATTTTACCTGTTAATATTGGCCATATTGTGTTCTTAGTTTTTGTAGTGTTGCGACCCTATTCGATTATCTCTATTTCCCGGATTTTTGAGTTTAGGCCATCCTGGCGGACTCACCAATCTCGTCCTTTGTACCAAGCAACGGAGACCTTGCATCTCCTGTCTATTCTGAGGTATCGACTGTTAGTGGTACCCTTCCTATTGTTCCAAGTGTTTAGCCTCTTGACACTCGAGCTCCAGGAGAGGAGCCTTTTGATATCAATTGGAATCCTCTCTGGGAGTATTTAGACGATGACCTCCCATCTACTCCTCCTAGTGTTTTGATTTCAATGTCTGCTTTTGACATGGATGAGACAAGTCCTGTTAGTGACAAAGAGAACCTTGTGTCAAATGGATAACTTCCTTTTCCCCCGAAAGGCTAGCATTTTAATACAACTCTTGGTGTGACATTACTATTGCACTATCGTTCCCTGGCTGACATCATTGGTTCCATAGCTCTAAATCAGAGCTCTATGTGGTCTTGTATCGCAACCCTGACTTTAGGGCCTCTCATGGCTTTGACTTCCACACCTTCCCTCTGCGGACAGAGACAACCCCTCTAGCCCTAGAGTGGGTCTAGTCACAGCAAGACAAATACAATAGCTAATTCCTTAAATAGTCATCATTGAAGAGGCCTACCTTATATCGGTGTTTGATGAAGTCTTTTTCACGTCGCTTCAGCTATTGCTTTCTTCTCCTTCATGAATGATTCACTTGAAACAACATATGAAAATGACAAAACACATAATAGAGCACAACAACAAACTATCCACTTATAGAGTAAAGGAACCATAAGCTATCAACATACATTTCATACATGATATAACCATTGATTGTATTAATATAAAAAACAGTAAAGCTTATAACCACGCCTTGACATCGCAAGCTTCCTTGAAGGGTCTGATCAGTATGTCTCCATAAGCATCCACTCTCAAAGGTCTCCTAGAAGGACTGATGACTCTCTCTCACACCCAAAAGCACAAGTATGAAACTAAAGCAATCACAACAAGGATTCCTTCTTACAAAACCACTTCACACTATCAATCCACAACATGAAAGGCTATTCTCATATCTCACAAGCTATTGCTAGGCTACCAACAATCCAAACCGTAAGTTATCAATCCAACAAACCAAGAACTAGTTAATTTGCTAACTACCAAGAACCAGCTGATCATAGCCATGGAGGATGCTTTTATAAGAGGAGAAGCCTCCACAAATAAGGGGAGAGGAATCTTTTCTTCATGGGAGGTTACTCAAAAAGGTGGAACCACCATCTCAAATGAGGAGAGACGAACTTCTTTGACCCAACAACCAGCTCCAGAACCACCCAAAAGCATTTTGTTTGAACTAATTAGCCATATCTAGGTCATCGCAGGTGAAACACTGAGACTCAGAGACAGTCGTAGGTCAAACACTGAGACTCAGAGACAACGTTGCGAGGCGTTAGTTCATTATGGGCTATCTTCGTAGGCAGGATATTGATGACCTGAGACAATTTTGAAACAAGGGTAAAAAGATGTCAAATTCAAGATTAATGAGCTTAGGAAATCTTCTTGAGTAATATGGAAGATTTGGACACATATTTTGGTATATGAAAAAGAGCAGATGTCATTCAGGGACCGACTCTATCCAGGATCAGGGGATGTGGGGTCAATGACAACATATTATATAACAGATGCCCCCTAAAGCTTGAAGGTCGAGAGAGTGGGAGGGGTGAAATTCTTTATGAAATCATAACTGAACCGGAACACCATCGTGGAGAACCTGCAGATGTAAGTACAACTCATATCTCTGATAGTGAAAGAAATACATGTAGTCAAGGTATGGGCGCAACCATCCAAAAGACAAAAGGGAAAAATACTCGGCAATATTTTAGGCTTTTATGAGTAAAAAAAGAGCTTAAATGTGACTCGTCTTAGAGGAATGAGTGGTATAAAGGGTAGCAACTGGTTCTGGCAATGGTGGAACTGCTCAAAACATGTAATGGTCAAGAGGCTGGCTAATAAAACCACTCATCGTTACGGTCCCTCGGGAAAGGAAAAACAACCAAGTGAAAGCATATGATCAACCAAAGAGATTGTGACGATGGAATGAAACAACCAAGGCTCATCTAGTATAAATCAGCTGATTAAAATGACAATCACGAGACATAAATCAAGTGCAGGTTCATTTTTACACAAGCTTGAACCATGGATAACTCTGCTTGGATTCGGTTTCATGTTTTATACAAGCTTGAAATGAAAACCTATGCTTGAATAAGTTCGCATGCCCCTAGCATAATGACCCAAATCGAGGTACATGCCCCCCAAGCTTCATGTCATTCAACTAGGTGGATGGAATGAAGGTTCACTTTCAAGATCTTGGAAAGACTCAACTGGAATTTTACGAGATCTCAATCAAAGACTCGATTGGGAAAAGGGATTTGTTTCATTTTTTAATGAGGTTGACACAGTAAAAGAACTATCCTCAATACCCTTGTTTCATTTGTTAAGGAGCTTGACACAAGACAAAAACTATGCTCATCACCCCTTGTTTCATTTTTTAATGAGGTTGACACAGGAACAAACTATCCTTGGGACTCCTTGTTTCATTTTTTAATGAGGTCAACACAAGAAAAGAACTATCCTCGGGACACCTTGATTCATTGGTAACGAGCTTGACTTAAGACAAGGAACTATGCTCCATACTCCTTGTTTCATTTTTTAACGAGGTCGACACAAGAAAAGAACTATCCTCAGGACTCCTTGTTTCATTTTTTAACGAGGTTGACACAAGAAAAGAACTATCCTCAGGACTCCTTGTTTCATTTTTTAACGAGGTTGACACAAGATCACGAACTATCCTCGGGACTCCTTGTTTCATTTTTTAATGAGGTCGACACAAGAAAAGAACTATCCTCGGCGAAATTGTTCATGGACCATATGAAAATAGGGCTCCCAAGAGGTCTTCACTAGACGGAAGGACCATGCTCCAAGAGGAATATAGGTCATTGGGTACCAATGACAGATCGGGTCCCAATGCCCCCAGTACATGATGTACTAGATCATCTATGTGATCATCAATGGAGGTGGAACGGGTAGCCACATAATTGACCTGTGGTGGGGAAGGTATTGCTGGCAAACAAGAGCCGATAGGGGATGATGGTTGCAAAGGAGGTACCTGGTGACCAAAGAATGACAATTGATCTATAGTCACAATTCTTCTGTCATGTGGAAAACAAACCACACAGAAAAGCGAAGAAACAAGAGCTCCCATGACATAAATATAGTCGCGGCCAAGGAGAAGATTGAAATCCAACGCACCTTGGATGACCATCACGTCTATATAGATGGTTTTACCTCCCAAAGTAATAGGGAACTTCGGAAGGATCCCTAAGGGTTGACTGGTTCCTCTGTCAAAAGCCAACATATTCTGGGTGACAAGAACATGCTGTGGGGAGACCAAAGCTTACCAAGTAGTGGAAAACATGAGGATAATAGACACACCTTCATCCCAGAGAGTGCCAGGTACTACCATATTATAGGCATGTACTGTGATCTGGAAAGGCACATAAGATGGGAGGCAGAAAGCAGTCAAGTGACTCCAATCGAAGGAAACGATAGAACTACTTGGTGGGGGTATCATATGATTGCCCCCATGCTCTGCAGGAATAGAAGAAGGATTCTCCGGAGTAGCAGGGACAGGAGGGTCACTTTTGGATTCATGAGAATTTGAAGAAACCAAAAGAACATGAGCAGTATGATCATTATGCTCTTCCGGAACAGAATGAACAACTGGTGGCGAAACCAAGCCGACACTCTCTTCGACCAATGGTTGGTCAGGAACAAACATAACACAGTCAAGCTCAGGAAGAGCAAGATGGGAAAGAGATGAATCCAAGTCAATCTCTTTACCAATCTGGGGAGGATCAGAAGAAAGCCTCTGATAACCAATAGGAAGTTGGGGTTGAGGAACTGCCAGGTTTTCCAAAATTTTGGAAGCTTTATCCATGAGAGGACAAAGGTGAAGAAGATGTTCGCCTTCACATAACCTACAGGGAAATCTAATCTTCCCTTTCTTCTTACCATCGCTAGCCAAGAGCATAGTATCGACATGATCTCTAGAGGCCGAAGAGGATGGTCGATCCAAAATTTGAGACCATACCTCCAAGACTCTAGTAATTCCAGGGTAGTCTTGGAGGAAATGGTCACCCTTGCACAACTTAAAAGGAAATCTGACCTTAAGTGGAGGATCAGAAGGTTTTTCTACCAGAGGTGCACTTAGAGCAATAGTCGCACGATTGGTCTCTCACTTATCTAACTTCTTCTTCTTCGTCTTCCTCTTCTTCTTCTTGTTAGCCTCCTAGTTATTGGATTTGGAACTTTCATCAGGCGTAGAAGAGGAGGGTGAAGAAATAGGGGAAGAAGGAGAAGGGTCAACCTTAGAATCATTGTGACGTGATTCAAATGAAGGAGATGACGGAACAGGAGTCAGGATGCTCGGGACCACCGAGGTTGAAAACAACCAAACAGATAGGCCAATCGTTAACCTAGGCAGGGACAACGTTGCCATATAAGGAGCACCAGCATTTCCAAAAGAAGGAAAAGGACCTAGATTCCCATCCAAGGGAAGACCTTGACTGGTAGACTCTGGAAATGTTGCCATTGGAATTGAATTTGAAAGAAACATTAACTGGAACTAGGAATATTTTCTGGGTAGTTAATTGTACAACACTTAAACAAAACTTTTCCTTTTCATACTTTAAGAGTTGAGAAAAGGACGAAAGGTGACTCTATCTGTTATAGACAATTTTGTGCCTTACAGCAACAAGCATGAATTGTCAATAATCCAAGGGATCCAAAGTTCCCTAAACATGATGTTCCTACCCCTAGAGGAACAAGGTCAGCAAACCAACAGCTCTCAGATCAGTTCTCCACCTGAAAACACTCAAAAACAAGCAATCCTGAAATCAAAGCAGGTGCTCCACTGGGTTTCTGCGCTGAAACACAACTGCTCCATGGTGTACCTGCGTTGCAAAGCAGGCAGAACAAAGCCCACCTGCGTTGGGCGAGTTTGGACATGTGGCACAGTGAGTCATTGCTTTGGAATCTTCCAAAAATGACACTTGGATCAGGTATTTCGCCTTGTGATGAGTCAGAGGCTTTGTTTCTCCAAGTGGAAGCAAGGTTCACCAAGTGGACTCAAGAACTGAAGATCAACTAAAGATTAACTGAAGAGAGAGAGGACACAAGGCAGCTACACATCAATTGCAAGATGACTCATCCTTTCTCAATTCATCTATATATTGAGCTCTCTCCTATGAGCTCAGGAGGCTGGAATTTTGTGCAAAGTAATGATATGCTGTTGGTTTCATTCTTGAGTTATTGGGTGATTGTTTGAGAGAGGTGAAGAAGAGCAATTCTTTCTGCTGGGAGGTGTTGCTGGGTTGGAGCCTGCAATGGTTGTAATCCTCTCAGAACCTTTATTTCTTCATTAATAAAAGCTATTGAGGTTCTTCTATGTGCTCTTGTTTCAATTGTATATTGTGATGATTGCATATTTGGTTTACACTAATCCATGAACCAGTTATGATTGCATGCCTCTTGTAGTTTCCTTCTTTGTTGTTTTGCAGGATCTCATTGCAGCTGGGCGAGCAGAAGGACAAAGAGCTAGGAGCAAGCGGCCAAAGAGGAGAGTTTGGATTCGACATTAAGCGCAAGGCAACGGTTAGTGCTTCCTCCATTCTCTTTTGCTTTCATAAAGAAGTAAATCGTCAGTAGTTTGTTTTACAGTTGTTGCTAAGGAACTGTCACCCTTAGAGTGGGTTAGGGTCATCCGAGTTGGATACTTTTCCCTACAAAAAACTGGCGACTCCGCTGGGGATCGTATCCGTTTGATTGTGTTTGTAGTATCTTTGCTATTCATTTCCTGAATAAAAGAGTACCAAATCGAAAAGCTTTTGACTATATCAAAAGCAAAGTAGAGGGGCTGCTACTCTTGCTCATTGTCTGAGCAGATTCATGATTTGAAGAGCTGATCTACAAAGATCCTTGTAAGATCTTAGTGATAGCTTTGCACCTTATAAATCATCCCTTTGAGTATGCTTGACTGAATGCTTCTGATTTGAGCAAAAACCGTGCATTTTTGAGAAAATTATGACCCGGAAACTGTGAAAACGCAACTCTCGTTTTCCAAAGCAGGTAGTACACAGGCTACCTGCTTTGCAACGCAGGTCCCGAACTGGCTACCTGCGCTGAGAGCCAGTTTGACTGTGCAAAGCCTGCGTTGACCCAAATTTGCTTAGTGCATTTGGGGTTTCCTCCTTTCTCCTGCCTATTTTCACTTAGTTTTTTTTGCTAGGTGTCAGTCTTGTGCCTGTTTTGAAACCAATATTACTTGCCATCATTCCGCCTCTGTTATATAATGAAATTGTACTTGTTCTTTGTATTTCTTGCTCATTTACAATTTCCCATAACGAAAAGTAAACTAGTCATGCTTTTGGCCTCTTAGATCTGAACCTGTGTTAGGCGTTTTGCTGGTCTAAAGAGTTAGCTTGTTTGCTGTCCATAGCTGGTTAGTCATTTTACTTTCGTTCATATGGTTTGATTTCATGTATTTCCAGTGATTAAGCAAGTGAATCTTAAGGTGTCTTTTGATTTTGGACAAGCTTGTTTACTTTCGCTTTAAATCGAAATCAAAGTTATATAACCACTTTCTTTTTGTATCCATCCACATTAAGAAAGGGAAAAAGAAAATACATGCATTGTGCATTTTGCATTTGACTGTGTGCTTGACGATTTAGGAAAAATTTGCATTTTAGTGTGTGCTCTATGATCTGTGTGAAAAGATTTGCCTTTCTTTTCCCTCAGTAGTTAAGGTTTTCAAAGTTGAAAGATTGAAAAGTTTGCTTCTCATCTTCGACTGCATTCAGGAATTTGTTGCATACATCTCGTGGTGATCCTTAAAGGCAAACTGATAAGCAAGATCAACATTAAAATAAATCCAATTTACATAACAATGCTTTGTAACATAACGCAAACATCTAGAGGTCTAGGTAGAGACGTGTTCCGGCGTCGTTAAACATAGTGACTGTCGATCTCTACGAAGGTGGGTGATTCCTCCTGAGAGTCGGTGGCACTAATACGGACTTGTGCTCCCACGTACCATCGCGTATATATTGGTAGACCCATATAGGCAATTATCCTTTATCCATAGGAAGCCGTGTCGACCGCCCTACTGATCGCGATGCAGTGAACACAACATTCACGAAGATCGACCACCCGTACCGTAAAACATATTCTGTGGTTTCGCGAAAAGTTTGGCACACCCTCTGCCTAGAACTCCAGAGCAGTTTCTTTTGGCCTTTTTCAAACTCTATAACTGAAAAAGTCCATCCGAGCATTTGTCACTTCGGGCTCGTTAAAACATCGAAGGCGACTAGAGTCATCTTTAGCTTTTTCTCGACTCTTAAAACATGAAAAAGCAAGTTTGTGTCTAAAAGCGTCGTTAATAAAATTTATTTTAAGCGGAACAAAATCACCTGTTATTCCCACGTTGATCTTTCAGTTGAAAAGTATGGAGCCCACCAACCAAGGAGGCAACCTTGGCGGAAGTCCAAATCCCTTCTCCTCTTGGGGAGATGTTGGTGCGCCTCATATGGCAACATTGTCACTTCCAGGATTGACAATTGGCCTACCTGTATGGCTCTTTTCAACTAATGTAGTCCAGATCGCCACTAATCCTGAGCAGTCGAATCAACAGTCGGACCAGTCTAGAGCTACCCACCAGCCTTCCACTTCTTACAATTCTTCCTCTGATCCTTCATCTTCACGAGGTAGAGCCGGCAGAGGTCAGCCTCCCATGGAGAAGAAGGAAAAGAAGAAGAAAGAAAAGAAGAAGAAGGGACCTATGGCGAAGGCGACTGGGGGCAAGCAAAAGACAGCTGACAAAAACCCACACACTGCACCGACCGGGCCTAAATCGCCATGTGTCATTTGCGAAGGGGCCCACTTCCATCGTGATTGTCCTTGTATTCCCTGGATACTAAGGGACTGGTCCCCAAGGTTGCACAATCCGGTAGCATCAACCTCTGGTAGTCATGTTGATTGCAGTCCGTCAACTAGCGAGAGTGAAGGACGAAGAGGGAGACCAAGATCACCCTGTATATTGTGTGAAGGCGTGCATGCCATCCACAGATGTCCATTCTTAGATGAGGCAAAGAGAGTTTTGGAAGATTGTCCGGTTTCGCCGTTACGACTTCCTCCTGGATACCAAAAACTCGCGCCTAATCCCTCGATAGTTGAAAATCCAGCTGACCCGCCCAAGTGGTCAGCTGAAGTGTCGGTCATTGAGAATGAACCTACTGAATCCAGACCAGACGAAAGTCTAAAGGTCGAAATGGCAGTTGACCCGGTTCTTCCTTCAGAGGTTTCATCGTCCAATGACTCCGTCATTGAAGACCCATCTTCAAATGACACCCTCACTGAAGAGGATAAGGATGACACCGTCCATATTCTTTTCATCAACACAGACTCCGATGAGCATCAGGGCAATGCGCCCATTCCTTTATCGCAGGAAGGAACATCGTCAGGGTCGTATCTGACCGTATATTCTGTCCCACCACCAAGCAACCTAGTCGTATCCTTTGATTGGAATCAACTAGGCAGACCCCGGTTACCAGCCAGCATCCCATTCAGAATCATAGTCCAAATCTACAGAATGGTGATGGCTGGAACTATCATTGATGAAGGGGCATCTGTGAGTATCCTTTCCTCTGTTGCTTGGAAAGCACTAGGTTGCCCGGCGCTTTTACCTGAGATGAGAAATCTATCAGGTTTTGATAAAGGAACCAGTCACCCGTTAGGGATTCTCCCCAATGTTCCGCTTACATTGAAAGGGAAATCAGTTCGCATGAACATCATGGTCGTCCAGGGACCCTTGGCATATAACTTACTCCTTGGACGAGACTATATATATTGCATGGAGGCCATAGTGTCCTCGCTCTTTAGAGTCATGTGTTTTCCGCACGAAGGAAGAATGGTCCAGCTAGTAGACCAACTTTCGTTTCCAGGATCACGCATTGCAAATAGTCAAATACCATCCCTTAACGGTTTATTCACTCAAGGAATGCCACCGCCTCCGGTTCTACTTCCCGATGAATGCGAGTAATTCAGAAAGAAAGAACTGGGACCCAGGGGGCATGCACCCTGGCCTGCCTCAGGCAGAGAAAACCTTGGGTATAAAGTTAATTTCCGCAGAAGAATGGACTAGTCCGTACCCCGTCCGGCAGTGGAAGGGAGGGTTGTTCTAGGATAAAATTCTTTTGTCAAAGTTATGTGAGCGAAGCGGTCGCTCCCTTTGTCTAAAGAAGTGGGCTCTCCTAAGGAGGGGGTCTATTTGTGGCAGCAAGAAGCCACCATCTTTGAATGTCAAGCCTCACCCATTAAAACAAGCTGTTTTGAAGGATAAGTAGGGGCAGTCTTCAAGGAAAGAGATGAAATTGCTGCAACAAGTAGTCACCATCCTCAGCAACCTGATGATAGACATCACCGAAAAGAGAGTTTAGTTTGCGGCAGCAAACAAAACCATTTTTCGGATAATAAGTAAGAGATGGCAGAATCTTGAAATTATACTTTATACCTGGGGGCATGCAAACCTTTTGGAGTGCAAGCACGGGACGACTATTTATTTTTTTAAATTTTTAGGTCCTCCCTTTAAACCTGTAGGTCTAACCCATTAAACTCGTAGGATTAGCCGTTTCTAGCTTGCATAAAGAAAGGATGAAGGGAAAAAGTTAAAACCTGCCAATTTGGAGTAATTAGTGAGGTATCGCTCCTTAAATAAGATTACCTCACCTAAAAGCATTCCTTGTATTAAGACTGGTATATTCGAGCTGTTTTAGCAATGTTCATGCTCGTTAAAAAATAAACACAAGAATCGAGCAGTTTTTGTGCAGAAGTTCATGCTCGTTAAAAAATAAACGTAAATTGTGAGCAATCTTTCCCTAGCAGTTCAAGCTCATCCAGAAAAAATGAACCGGTAAACAACCTCGAGAAATGTAACCTTTGTAAGCCATATTAAAAGCCCTTGGTCGTGTTTTATATGCCATCACCTCCATCTGTTCATTTGGCCAATCGTTCACCTCCATATGTTTGTTTACCCATTTTGAGGAACAGCTGCGAAGAGTGATTTCACTTAGCCATCCTTGTGACACTGCCGTGATTGGAGAATTCCAACCTGTACCTGGAATCTGCTGCTATCCCTGTTCATCACTCGTTCCTCAAAAGACGAGTCTTCTTTGAGCTCTTTTCACTGACTCGTAAAATATGAAAAGTTTGCCGAGTTTTGGCCTTCCAGCTCGTTAAAGCGACCGGAAAGCTATCCCTCCTCTAGATTTTAATCTTTTTGGACCTGAGGGATTATTGCACAAAAAGATCGAGCACTTGTTTTGTTCGGCTCGTTAAAGCAACCGAAAATTCATCCCTTCTGTATTGTTTTAAACTTTTTCGGACTTAAGGGATTAGATGACGAAAAAGGAACTTTGGAGTTGACTTTTCGTACCTTTTCAGACTCTCTAAAAATGAAAAGGACCGAGTTTTCCTTGTCGTTAGACTCGTTAAAATGATTGAATAGCGACAAACTTGTCTTTAGACGAGAACGAGTTTCCCTATCGCTAGGCTCGTTAAAACATAGCGATGGGCTTGCCCGAAGGGCAGGTTATGGAACAAGCATATGTTATCCTCCTCAAGCTTGACAAAAATAAAGAGGTACTAGTCAGCAATGACTGGGGAAAAATTGGGAGAACCTCACAGTATTAATGGTAGCAAGTCGCTCTTGAACATGACACTTTGTCCTCCGTCCGCATCGGGTTGGGTTGTTTCATTCACCGGTCGCAGAATCATGGTCCTCGCCACACCATCCACAATTGGGGTAATGCTACCAATCCATCACATCAATGTCGTTATATGTTCAAGAGATATGGTTCTGTAAAGAGTCAACCCTGTTCCACCCACTGCCATACATTATCCTTCATCCACTTCATGACCGCCACCCTGAATCATACATCACAGTTTGTTTTCACCTCATCATAATCACTAGCTCCGTTCCGTGTCACTGATGTGGGATTCATTAAGGCCCTCCTTTGACGGATCGCTCCTTGTCGACATCAGCTCATTATCCAAGGAGTTGATCGAGGAACACCCCCCTCAGTACTTTGAAGCTTGCATGCCTCAATGGCAAGTTTCTCACTTCCAGCGACAGGTATACATCAATGACCTTCGACCAGAAGATTTTGCATGGTGGTCGACGCCAAGTCCTTTATTCCCATCATGTAGATTGTACTGCCGTACCTTGAGGGTCATCATCCTTATCGGTGATTCCTCTCGCGCTTGTTAACGGTTTACATTATTGACCGGTAATCAAGCGATGTCTTTCCATGTTCGACTTCAAGAAATTCTCACATGGATCGACTTGTACATCGAGTGAAGATCGGAAGAGATTGAAGACCCCGGATCTAGTTTCATCCATCCGGGCTGCGATATATATTCAGGACATAAAGACATTTGATATGTACATCATTGCAGCAGATGATCATCCTTTTCAAAGGATGATAAATTCGGCAGAGAATTATCAATCTAGCATCAGACGATCGTCTGTTCTATGTATCAAAATGTATTTATAAAGCTGAGCATGGGAATGCCCGCCTCAGCTAGATCATGAAAAATGTATGAAAAATAATGTATTGTATTGTATCTTATTACAGGACACTTCTCAGCAAATCGAATGAACTTCGGATCCTCTCAATAAAGCATTTCACCCGATAAACGACCTCATACTTTAGGGGGCATCTGTTATAGACAATTTTGTGCCTTACAGCAACAAGCATGAATTGTCAATAATCCAAGGGATCCAAAGTTCCCTAAACATGATGTTCCTACCCCTAGAGGAACAAGGTCAGCAAACCAACAGCTCTCAGATCAGTTCTCCACCTGAAAACACTCAAAAACAAGCAATCCTGAAATCAAAGCAGGTGCTCCACTGGGTTTCTGAGCTGAAACACAACTGCTCCATGGTGTACCTGCGTTGCAAAGCAGGCAGAACAAAGCCCACCTGCGTTGGGCGAGTTTGGACATGTGGCACAGTGAGTCATTGCTTTGGAATCTTCCAAAAATGACACTTGGATCAGGTATTTCGCCTTGTGATGAGTCAGAGGCTTTGTTTCTCCAAGTGGAAGCAAGGTTCACCAAGTGGACTCAAGAACTGAAGATCAACTAAAGATTAACTGAAGAGAGAGAGGACACAAGGCAGCTGCACATCAGTTGCAAGCTGACTCATCCTTTCTCAATTCATCTATATATTGAGCTCTCTCCTATGAGCTCAGGAGGCTGGAATTTTGTGCAAAGTAATGATATGCTGTTGGTTTCATTCTTGAGTTATTGGGTGATTGTTTGAGAGAGGTGAAGAAGAGCAATTCTTTCTGCTGGGAGGTGTTGCTGGGTTGGAGCCTGCAATGGTTGTAATCCTCTCAGAACCTTTATTTCTTCATTAATAAAAGCTATTGAGGTTCTTCTATGTGCTCTTGTTTCAATTGTGTATTGTGATGATTGCATATTTGGTTTACACTAATCCATGAACCAGTTATGATTGCATGCCTCTTGTAGTTTCCTTCTTTGTTGTTTTGCAGGATCTCATTGTAGCTGGGCGAGCAGATGGAAAAAGAGCTAGGAGCAAGCGGCCAAAGAGGAGAGTTTGGATTCGACATTAAGCGCAAGGCAACGGTTAGTGCTTCCTCCATTCTCTTTTGCTTTCATAAAGAAGTAAACCGTCAGTAGTTTGTTTTACAGTTGTTGCTAAGGAACTGTCACCCTTAGAGTGGGTTAGGGTCATCCGAGTCGGATACTTTTCCCTACAACACTATCGCTTTCGAAGTTTAATCGGCCCGAAAGGAAAAGTGCTCAAATGATCCTTTTACTTTTAAAGAGTCAACAAGGAATGAAAATGACTACTCTGGAATTCTAGGCAAGAGGTTTACCAGATAAATCATAAAACTGCATATACACCTTGGTAATAAAATGAAATAGAAATGACCAAGTACTTTCCGTACGGTATCCAATCTTCCTGAATGCTGTGTTTGGTGCATTACGACTTGTAAGGCAGCAGACTCAACTTCCTATGGATAATAGGATGATAACCTAGTGGGGTCTCACAATATATATGCGACAGTACAGGGAGCACAAATCTATACTAGAATCTATCGCAACACAAAAGGAGGAATTACCCAACCTTAGTGAAAACAATAGGAACTAGGTTTAACGACGTCAGAACACGTCTCTACCCTAGACCTCTAGATATGAGCGTTAAGTTCCAATGTGTTTTTAGGTTAATTCAATGAATTAAAACAGTTGATCTTGAATTAAGTTTCAATTTCAAGGTCTTAGTAAATGTATTTCAACAATCTCTTGTATGCAACTACAATGAGTAAAAAACGATTCCTTTCGATGAACAACTACCTAAATGAGGGTAAGGTGTTCATTTCCAAGCAAACGAAGACAATAACAAGAAAATGAAAGAACAACAATGCAAGCAAGTAATCCAATGAATAGGAAACACAATGCATCAATTTTCACTTATCTCACAACTACTATGATGAAAAATGAAAGATTTTAATTTCGCTTTTTCAATTCCTAATCATAAAGAATCTAGTAATGCAAACATGCTTTCATTTTTGTATACTATATGAGTGCAATTGTTTTTATTTTTGGAATAAATAACAAACAAGCTAATGCATAGCCCAACTAATCAAAAGGAAAATGTAATCTATGCTTCAATAGTGAATGGAAATCAAATCAACACAACAAGCTAGTTTGATGATCAATTACTACATATCAACTAGCAAAATGGGCAAGTAGCAAGAGAACAACTTCAAACAAGTCAACAAGACTATTGTGGATGTAGTTCAGAAACTTGAAGGGATAAGCAACCCAAAACTAGCGAATTCTTGACGAAACCCTAAAAGCCCTAGGTCACACAGTGCAAAAATCCAAATTTCATACAAATGGAACTGAGAAGGACACGCCTCCGTAAACACAATCAAAACAAGCTTAACAAGGTGAAAGAAACATCAAAGGACAAGCTACACTGGTCTATTCAGGAGGCAGGTTTGTAAAAGTTAGCCCTATAGGAATCGTCGCAGGTGCAACACTGACAACTTGAGATGATCACTAATCGTCACAAGCACAACACGGTCAATTGAGAGATGTCGTCACAAGAGTACACATGTTTTCAGAGACAGTCTGATTTCACAAATCATTGCAGCTGTATGGTGGGATATCTTCGATGTACAACGAGGGTAAAGAGAGCAAGAGAGATTCGTCGCAACTGTTAGGAATTAAACAGCGACAATCTTAATCCAGAGGGAAAACAAGGCCAAAAAAGTGGAAAGACACTACGCTTATCACTCAGACAGTGAGGTGGACTACCAGATCGACTCGAGCGATCCAAATCACTAATGGTTCAGTCCCAAAACAAAGAGACAATATGTAATTCAATCGAAAAAAACAAGAGAAAAATCAAGAGACAACACACAAATCATCCCCCAGTGGATTCGCCAACTTGTGATGCAGGAAAGTTCCCTCTATGGACAAAGACAACCCCTCTAGCCCTAGAGTGGGTCTAGTCACAACAAGACAAAGACAATAGTTAATTCCTTAAATAGTTTTCATTGAAGAGGTCTACCTTATATCGATGTTTGATGAAGTCTTCGTCACGTTGCTTCAGCTATCGCTTTCTTCTCCTTAATGAATGATTCACCTGAAACAACATATGAAAACGACAAAACACATAATAGAGCACAACAATGAACTATCCACTTATAGAGTCAAGGAACCATAAGCTATCACCATACATTTCATACATGATATAGGAAATAACCATTGATTGTATTAATATAAACAACAGTAAAGCTTACAACCACGCCTTGACATCGCACGCTTCCTTGAAGGGTTCAATCAGTCTGTCTCTATAAGCATTCACTCTCAAAGGTCTCCCAGAAGGACTGATGACTCTCTCTCTCACCCAAAAGCACAAGTATGAAAATAAGGAAATCACAACAAGGATTCCTTCTTAAAAAACCACTTCACACTATCAATCCACAACATGAAAGGTTATTCTCATATCTCACAAGCTATTGCTAGGCTACCAGCAATCCAAATTGTAAGCTATCAATCCAAAAAACCAAGAATTAGCTAATTCGTTAACTACCAAGAACCAACTGATCATAGCCATGGAGGATGCTTTTATAAGAGGAGGAGCCTCCACAAATGAGGGGAGAGGAAGCTTATCTTCATGGGAGGTTACTCAAAAGGTAGAACCATCACCTCAAATGAGGAAAGGTGAACTTCTTTGACCCAACAACCAACTCCAGAACCACCCAGAAGCATTATGTTTGAACTAATTCGCCATATCTGGGTCGTCGCAGGTGAAACATTGAGACTCAGAGATGGTCGCGGGTCAAACACTGAGACTTAGAGACAACATCGTGAGGTGTTGGTTTGTTTTGGGCTGTCGTTGTAGGCAGGATACTAATGACCTGGGACGATTTTGAAACATGGGTAAAAAGGGGTCAACTTCAGGATTAATGAGCTTAGGCAATCTTCTTGAGTAATATGGAAGATTTGGAGACATATTTTGATATATGGCAAAGATCAGATGTCATTCAGGGACCGACTCTATCCAGGATCAGGGGATGTGGAGTCGATGACAAAATATTGTGTAACAATCAGTTGGGATGTTTTTGGTACACTGTAATGACTTTCAGATTGAAGAATGTGCCTACGATTTTTTCACGTGTAATCATTGCTACATTCAAATAATTCATTCAAAAGTTTTTGGAAGTCTACTTTGATTACTAGACTGTGTTTGGACTAGTGAAACACCATGTGGAAAGTTTGCACCTGATGCTATATATGTGTCGAAGGTACTAGATCACGCTCAATCTGAAGAAATGTCTATTTTGTGTTCCTTTTGGGACCCTGCAAGGTCATGTGGTTTGTAGACAGGGACTGATGGTAGATCCTGTGAATATCACAGTGATACTTAACTTGGAGGCACCGAGGAGTGTGAAACAGTTGCGCGCAACATTAGGACATACTGGGTATTACAGGATGTTTATTAAGGGCTATGCCCAGATCACCGCGCCTATGGAGAAGTTGAAAAAGGATGTAGCGTTATGTTGGAATGAGGACTGTAAGAAAATCTTGGATGTATTGAAAGAGAAAATGGTCACCGCATTGATTTTAGTCTTCTCGGATTGGAAGAAGGAGTTTCATGTACATGTAGATGCGTCATGTATAGCGCTCGGAGCAGTACTGACACAGACTAGTAGCAGAGAATTACACCATCCTATAGCATTCACAAGAAAGAGGTTATCTAAGGTTGAGAATAAATATTCCACCACCGAGTGCGAAGGGTTAGCCATGGTATACGCGCTCCAAAATTTTAGACACTATTTGTTGGGTGGACATTTTAAGATGTATATGGATCATTCCGAGTTGAATTACCTGTTCAATAAGCCTGTGTTGGGGGGGATAATCTGCAGGTAGTTTTTATTGTTCCAGGAGTATGATTTTGAGGTTCTTGTGAAGCGTGGACGACTAAATGTGGGACCAGACCATCTGTTGCGCATCGAAATAGTGGAAGAGCCAACTAATTTGGAGGAGGGATTGCCTGACATGTAGCTATTTGTAGTGTGCATCACGGATGGTCACTTTGAAGACATCATACACTTCCTAACAACATGAGCTGCCCCAGAGGGTTACACCATCCAGCAGCAGAAGGAGTTAGTGGTGCACACGGCAGACTTTTGTGTAATTTCCGGGCATCTGTACAAAATGGGATTCGATGAAGTATTATAACGATACGTACCAGAGTTTGAAAGTAGGAGTAACCTCGTGGATACACATGGGCGAGCTGCAGAAGGCCACTATGCAGGGAAAGCGACCGTGTAGAAGATTCTATGCACAGGCTTGTGGTGGCCAACCCTCAATTAGGATTCAAAAGCTTACTCCAAGGTGTGTGATGTGTGTTAAAGGACTGGAAGGCCATCACAGAGAGCTGAGCTACCTTTAAACCCAGAGATGAGGCCATCGTGGAGACCTAAGCTACCTTTGAACTCAGAGATGATGTTACAACCCTTTGAGAAATGGGTGATAGATTTTGTGGGACCCATTCAGCCCCAAGGGAAGAAGACGGGAGCGTGGTACATTATCACCGCGACTGAGTATTTGAATTGATGGGTGGAGGCACAACCTACGAAGGATTGCACAGGCGTGACCACTGCAAAGTTCCTCTTTGAGTATGTACTGGCACAATTCAGGTGTCAAAAGGTTTTGATGAGCGTCCATGGTACACACTTTCTGTAAAAAACGATTAGCGCTCTAATGGAGGAATTTTAGGTATATCACCAGAAAAGCACACCTTATCACAAACAGGCTAATGGGATGGTGGAAACATTCAATAAGGTGCTGGAAAATTTTCTAACCAAGGTTTGCAATGCTCAACAATGTTATTGGGACCTGTGCATATGCGCAGTACTATGGGCCTATTTGACAACATGCAAAACGTTGACTGGACAGACACCCTTTAAGCTTATATATGGTGTTGAAGTAGTTATGCCCATGGAATACATTGTGCCTAGTCTACGCATAGTGGCACTCACGAGTATGATGGATCGCGGGGCCCTGGAAGAGAGGCTCCCGCAACTAGCTGAGCTTGAGGAAGAAATATTTCTAGCTGGATTTCACCAATAGGTCCAAAAGAAATGCAAAAAAGAATGGCATGATCGTTACATTGAGCTGCACACCTTTAAGGTAAATGACTTGGTTTTGTTATATGACAGTAAGTTTGATAAATTTTTAGGGAAATTCAGAATGCATTGGTTAGGGCCCTACATCGTTAAGGAGATTACCGATGGTGGAGCAGTTCAGTTGGTTAAATTGAATGGATATCCCTTCCAAGGAAAGGTGAATGGCAGTTGATTGAAGCCATACACCAGTGATCTGTCCAGGTGACTATATGAGGGTAGCAGAATCTTAGCACTCTAGGCAGCTGAAAGGAGGCACGAGACTATAAACTACACTGCCCAGGTTGGTGAGATGCGGGATTGGAGCATTGTGCGAAGCGAGGAAATTTCCAAGGGTTTGTGATAGCTTGAAGGGATCTACACTACCGAGCAGGAAATCGCACAGGTCATCCACAAAGTGACCATTAAAGTTACTGTTCATGATTTGAAAGTAGAAAAGTGGCCAAAAGGGGTAGGCGACCGACATTTGAGATGTACGTTATGGGTCATATCCTTGGAAATATGCCGCCAATCTGGCATTAATGAAGCGAATGTGGGGGGAACGGTCGGATTTGAATTCAAAATGCCCTATAAATTACAAGTGGCTGCCCAGCAAAAAACACTTGGCATTATTAGAATTTAGTTTTTGAGCTCTCAGGTGCACATGAAGCGCGAGAGCTTTAAATATTTGCTAGCTAGTTCAATATTTGAGACATTGCCAAAGAAGACAAGGGAGTTGTTGCATAGCGTCATGTTGACACCTGCAAAAGTTATGGACATCAAAGCAGTGACAACCGAGGAGGCTATACCGGAGGTTGTTAGGGAGGTGTTAGGGTCCTATAATTATAGGAAATCTGATGATTAAGATATTATTTGTTTCTCTCATGATGAAGCTTTTGGCTTGCTGACTCACCCCATTGCCTCTACATTTTGCATCATCCTTTACCTAGCTTCCTGCTTTATCACCCACTTTCCTTGTTAATTCATCCGAATATTACCCTAACATAAGCTCAATACCTACTTTCAAATCATTAAGAATAGGTTTGTGTGATAAAAATTTTATATATTGGAGAGATTTTGGTTTTAAAGCCTTGGATTTTATTGAAATTTGCATAACAAATAAGCCCAAAAGCTTATTACCTACTCCATCTCCATGCGACCTGCATTCACAATACCTAAGCCTAGCACACCTAACACCAAGCACAAGTAGGTAGCCTTGGGATTATTTTGTCGAAACACAATTTGACTATTGGCTTATATAAACCATCATGAAAAATGTTCCATTGTGAATGTGGGATAAATCCCATAAAGTGTGTGTATATATATATATATAGATATATCGCTCTTTTTACCTCTTACTTCACAAAACTCTATTAATATAAAGTTTTGGACTTTATATTAATTTCTCCCCACAAGCCTATACTACCTCTTCCCCTGCAAAGTCAACCAATAGCCCACCCCGCACTAGGAATTAGACCCACTTCATTTTTATTTGCCTTGAAATTCGTAAAAATAAATGAATGGTTAAAATTCCATTCGTGTGCTCAGCTCATCCAACGCTTAACACTCCAAAAGCACGCGAGATTAGTGGTTTTCCCCACCTGTCCTTTTGCTACGTGGCAGCCCCACATTATATCACGTCCTCCTAAATAATACCACCTACCACTTTAAAGCGGTGTGATAAACCATTAACTGTTTTGGTTTTGAATCTTATAAATGTTACGGGAATATAGGCTAGATTAATTTCAAGTGAAATATAGAGATATGAGAATGCAGTAATATTGCAGAGCTACCAGTGAAACCATAGTTGAGGTAAAATTATATAGCTACAGAAAATATGAGACTAAGGCTGTGGAATGATATTCAAAGGTAAAATGGTTTTTACAGCGGAAATAAAATTCACGGATGCCATGAATTCATCAGAGAAAATAAAAGGGAAAATTTCACATGAAATTATTGTACAGGAGAACAAAGATAGCATTCATGTAAATGCATTTCACGATAGAAAATTAAGGTCAAACCAATTTACAGGCAAGGTGTGTAGGTTTTAACCCTATACAGAAATTACCTGCATACGAACTCTAAAACACAAAAAATAAATAATGCGAGAGCATAACACATAAAACACATATACACAGAGATTTTCCCCTAGATCCCAAAATCGAGACTACCAGCTTGATTTTTCATTATGTTCCTTTCAATGTTATAATACATATTTATACATGTTGAAGATTCCAATACCATGGACCGAAAACCATCGCGTCCAATACCATGGAGAGAAAACCATCGCGTCCAAAAACATGTGCGAAAATCATGCACAAAACCATAGGTGGCTCCGCCCATCCTAACATAGGGTCCAAAACCAAAATTTTCCCAGGCACTACCCCGGACCCCATAAAGCGGGGTTATGGGTACACCTCAAACCCTCTGTAACCCCCCCCTAATACACAATTGGTGCAATGAAGGGGGGCTCCGACCCCCCTCTAACCCCCCAGTTAACTACGTGGGCTAGTCGTGGAAAGAATATAACACAACCCAACATTATCCCACTTGTTGTTTTCTTTCCACAAGGGGCCACAAGAGAGCATAGTCATTTTTCCAGCCCTGAAACACCTATTGTCTCTCTAAACCAAGAGAACTTCTCAGAGCTCACAGATTTTGTCAATGCATCTGCAGTATTCTTCAAAGTGTCCACCTTTACCAGCAACACCTTTTTGTCTTCTATCATATCCCTCACAAAGTGGTACTGAAAATCAATGTGCTTTGTCTTTGAATGATATGCAGGTTTCTTTTACAAGAAAATTGCACATTGGCTATCACAATCTATCATTATAGCTCCCTGTACTAACCCCATACATGAACACAATCTCTGCAACCAAACTGCTTCCTTTCTTACATGAGTGGATGCCATGTATTCTGTCTCTGTAGTTGATAATGCCACTATAGATTGTTTCTTATTCATCCAACTGACTATACCTCCAAATAGGTTAAACATATACCCACTTGTAGATCTTCTCTGATACAGATCTCCAGCCCAGTCTGCATCAACAAAGCCACGAATATCCAACACTCTGTCCAATCCTGGTCTTCCTTGGTAGCACAAACCATAATTGATGAGCCCCATAAATGGGTAATTATATGGGCGTATTCTGCCTCTTAATTCGACTTAATCCACCATTATCATTATTTTATTGCATGTTTTTTATTATATTTATGCTAATAGAGTGAATTGGGTTAGTCATTATGCCATGAAGTCTAATGTGTGCTTTATGCAATTTTTTTGGTCAATTTTGGACAAAGTCAAAGGATTTATGAGAATTTGGAAACCAATATTCGAGGAAAACAGGGAAGAGGATTTATAGGGGGGTGTCCCCTTCATTTACGAACCCTTACCTCGAATTCTCCATTAGAATCTCAGAGCACAAGTAGCCACATTAGTTCATCCAAGGGGCAGCCGAGAAAGTAAAGATGGACTACTATTTATTTGTAGTTTTGGGAAGTTGAGCTCCCTGATTTTAGGAGGGCTTTCAAAGGATTCCATTTGTATAAGTAAGGGGGCTTAGAGCCTCAGTAGGCTAGTTAGTTATTAGTAGAATTCTCGCACTTTTGTCCAGCTCTTGCTCAGCTCAGTTTCGAGCTTCCTTTTTTAGGACAGTTTATGTAATGTGACTTTTATTTTTGATAAGGGATATGAAATAGTTATTGAGCAAGCACTGATATCTTTTAGAGGGTTGAAGCTCTTGGGCTAGGGCCCAACCCAAGCTGCCCAAAACCTCTTGCTTTGTACTTATATTTTTTTGCCTCAGTTCATAAGTTAATTTATGTTACATAGATTCATTTTATCTTGTTTAAAAAAGGTTGATTTTGATGGTTTGCATAACTGCTTTTGTTTTAGTTGCTGAAGTAGGTTCATACAGTAATAGGCTAAGGTTGAAAAAGGCAAACAACAGGCCCTAATCTCTTTTCTCCCTTTCTGGGATCATGATTTGAGATCATGGCACCATTGCTGCCACCAAAAACACAGTTTTGCTCTTCCATGCAATCTCTAGTGTGATGACTTGATTTGAAAGTTAATGTATTGCTTCAGATTCAGTTTTCCAAGATCATTTCCTATTTTTACAATAGATCTCTTTGCATGCTTTTCTGTTCAAAGGTTATTGTTCAACGTTTTCTATTTCTAGGTCAGAAATTAGGTCACTTGGAGATATGTATGTTTTCATGATATAGCTAGTTCTTTCTTTGCTCAGTTTCAGTAAGTAGATGTGAAGATCTCTTGCAGGACACCTCCGCTCACCATACATCCATGAAGCAGCCAGCATCATCTCACTTCTCACAGATTTCCCAAGTCATTCGCAACATTTCACCAATCTGCCCTAATTTCTGCATTTTTTTCATAAGCTTCCCTCTTGCCATTTGAACAAATCCAACCATCCTCTTCTTTCTTGATCTTCCTTGACAAGCTCCAGACACCTTAACACACCCCTCTAGTCTTCATCTACCCTTTCCCACCATTTCTCCACCTTCAAAACCTCCAAAAATAACTCTCGGCATCCTCCTGTAGATCCCCTGCAGCCTCCTGTAGAATTTCCTGTAAGTGATTTTTCGAAATCCGATTGCAAGGGAAGTCTTTAGAAGGGTGCTAGAGGCTTCTTAGGACTCCTCCACACCTTCCTACACCCCTGCAAAAACCAGATCCACCCTCCATCGCCACCAAACCTCTGCCACAATCACAAACAGATAAATTACAAGCATAATAATTTCACATAAAAACACTCAAAAACACAAAAAGATGTTTCTTCTCATTTCCTTTCAGAAGTAGCTTGAATAGATGCAATTTACCTTTTTAGTAGTCAATGGCACTCATTTCATTAGTTTTCATCTCTTTTCCTACAAAAGTAGGGTTAGTTGGAAAAATTAGGGTTTGCTAGGGTTTGCATTACACTTCAGTCTTCTTTCTTTTTCTGCAAGTAGAATAGTTTCTGTAGAGTTAGCTCTCTTTCATCACAGTCAAAAGCTTCTTCTGGAAACTCATAGAAGGTGGCTTGAGCTCCTAGTGATCTTGTGCCAGTTGACCAAGTGACAACCTGCAGTAAGAGCTAGTACTTGCGCATACAGCACCGTCGCTTCCAAGTTTGTTACGAACTACCGAGTTGATAAAAGTAAAGTAGGAAGCCCCAGGAGTTGCAACATTATTGCTGCAATACTGGTGCTCAACACTTTTTGACGTCGTTGCTGGTGAAGCGTCAAAGTATTTTGTGATTACTGCTTTCTTCTATTTTCTATTAAAACATTCTGCTAAGTATTTTAAGTATTATGGGGTTTATGCAGTGCATTATATTAGATATCATTTTTGGGATTCAACTGCGTTAAGTAAGTCATTCATGTATGACCATTTCCATGAGAGGTAGTCGTAACTAACTAATTTCTCATGATTTTTAAATAGTTCACTTAGCACTCATTGCATCGGGTGATGCTCACAGGGGTGAAGAAGTGTGATTGAAACTAGTGAAATGAATCACATAGCGTCAATCATCACTTCCAGGGCTTGCACCCGGTAACCAGGACTTCCCGGGAGGTCACCCATCCCAGATCTCCTCTGGCTCAAGCGCGATTAACTGTGGAGTTTTCCCCACAATCAAGCCCACTTAACTTGCTACCCCATTTGCAAAACCTTAGCAAGTATTGTGCCTCATGAACCATTCAAGAAGAGATCCCTTCACACTTTTTTGAATTTAAGTATTAGGGGGTTTACGCAGTGCATTATATTAGATATCATTTTTTGGATTCAACTGCGTTAAGTAAATAATTCATGTATGACCATTTCCATGAGAGGTAGTCATAACTGACTAATTTCTCATGATTTTTAAATAGTTCACTTAGCACTCATTGCATCGGGTGATGCTCACAGGGGTGAAGAAGTGGGATTGAAACTAGTGAAATGAATCACATAGCGTCAATCATCACTTCCGGAGCTTGCACCCGATAACCAAGACTTCCCGGGAGGTCACCCATCCCAGATCTCCTCTGGCTCAAGCGCGCTTAACTGTGGAGTTTTCCCCACAATCAAGCCCACTTAGCTTGCTACCCCATTTGCAAAACCTTAGCAAGTATTGTGCCTCATGAACCATTCAAGAAGAGATCCCTTCACTCTTTTTTGAATTTAAGTATTAGGGGGTTTACGCAGTGCATTATATTAGATATCATTTTTTGGATTCAACTGCGTTAAGTAAATCATTCATGTATGACCATTTCCATGAGAGGTAGTCGTAACTGACTAATTTCTCATGATTTTTAAATAGTTCACTTAGCACTCATTGCATCGGGTGATGCTCACAGGGGTGAAGAAGTGGGATTGAAACTAGTGAAATGAATCACATAGCGTCAATCATCACTTTCGGGGCTTGCACCCGATAACCAAGACTTCCCGGGAGGTCACCCATCCCAGATCTCCTCTGGCTCAAGCGCGCTTAACTGTGGAGTTTTCCCCACAATCAAGCCCACTTAGCTTGCTACCCCATTTGCAAAACCTTCGCAAGTATTGTGCCTCATGAACCATTCAAGAAGAGATCCCTTCACTCTTTTTTGAATTTAAGTATTAGTGGGTTTACGCAGTGCATTATATTAGATATCATTTTTGGGATTCAACTGCGTTAAGTAAGTCATTCATGTATGACCATTTCCATGAGAAGTAGTCGTAACTGACTAATTTCTCATGATTTTTAAATAGTTCAATTAGCACTCATTGCATCGGGTGATGCTCACAGGGGTGAAGAAGTGGGATTGAAACTAGTGAAATGAATCACATAGCGTCAATCATCACTTCCGGGGCTTGCACCCAGTAACCAGGACTTCCCGGGAGGTCACCCATCCCAGATCTCCTCTGGCTCAAGCGTGCTTAACTGTGGAGTTTTCCCCACAATCAAGCCCACTTAGCTTGCTACCCCATTTGCAAAACCTTAGCAAGTATTGTGCCTGATGAAACATTCAAGAAGAGATCCCTTCACTCTTTTTTGAATTTAAGTATTAGGGGGTTTACGCAGTGCATTATATTAGATATCATTTTTGGGATTCAACTGCGTTAAGTAAGTCATTCATGTATGACCATTTCCACGAGAGGTAGTCGTAACTGACTAATTTCTCATGATTTTTAAATAGTTCACTTAGCACTCATTGCATCGGGTGATGCTCACAGGGGTGAAGAATTGGGATTGAAACTAGTGAAATGAATCACATAGCGTCAATCATCACTTCCGAGGCTTGCACCCGGTAACCAGGACTTCCTGGGAGGTCACCCATCCCAGATCGCCTCTGGCTCAAGCGCGCTTAACTGTGGAGTTTTCCCCACAATCAAGCCCACTTAGCATGCTACCCCATTTGCAAAACCTTAGCAAGTATTGTGCCTCATGAACCATTCAAGAAGAGATCCCTTCACACTTTTTTGAATTTAAGTATTAGGGGGTTTACGCAGTGCATTATATTAGATATCATTTTTGTGATTCAACTGCGTTAAGTAAGTCATTCATGTATGACCATTTCCATGAGAGGTAGTCATAACTGACTAATTTCTCATGATTTTTAAATATTTCACTTAGCACTCATTGCATCGGGTGATGCTCACAGGGGCGAAGAAGTGGGATTGAAACTACTGAAATGAATCACATAGCGTCAATCATCACTTCCGGGGCTTGCACCCGGTAACCAGGACTTCCCGGGAGGTCACCCATCCCAGATCTCCTCTAGCTCAAGCGCGCTTAACTGTGGAGTTTTCCCCACAATCAAGCCCACTTAGCTTGCTACCCCATTTGCAAAACGCTAGCAGGTATTGTGCCTCATGAACCATTCAAGAAGAGATCCCTTCACTCTTTTTTGAATTTAAGTATTAGAGGGTTTACGCAGTGCATTATATTAGATATCATTTTTGGGATTCAACTGCGTTAAGTAAGTCATTCATGTATGACCATTTCCATGAGAGGTAGTCGTAACTGACTAATTTCTAATGATTTTTAAATAGTTCACTTAGCACTCATTGCATCGGGTGATGCTCACAGGGGTGAAGAAGTGGGATTGAAACTAGTAGTTTATTTCAACAAAAGTAGAGTAGTGTAGTTTATTTCAACAAAAGTAGAGTAGTGTAGTTTATTTCAACAAAAGTAGAGTAGTTTATTTCAACAAAAGTAGAGTAGTTTTTTCATTTCAATTCTGCAAAAGTAGATTAGGCATTTCCCTGCTTTCATTTCAGTTCTGAAATTTCCATTTCAGCAAAAGTAGATTAGTCCTTTCAATTCTACAATTTCCATTTCAGCAAAAGTAGATTAGCCATTTCCTTGCTTTCATTTCAATTCTGCATTTTCCATTGTAGCAAAAGTAAATTAGTCCTTTCAATTCTGCGATAAAAGTAGATTAGTCATTTCCTTTCTTTCATTTCAATTCTACAATTTCCATTCCAGCACAAGTAGGTTAGTCATTTCCTTGCTTCCATTTCAATTCTGCAATTTCATTTCAGTAAGTTCATTTCAAATTTAGTTGCAATTTGTTTGGTCATTCAATTTCAGTTTTGCAGGTACAAGCAGAAAAAACAAAAATCACCAAAAAAGAGATTCCCCTTCATGCCTCATAGGAACATAGATAATTCAGGAAATTTTTTTCCCAACACCCCCACTGCTTCACACAGCCAACTTTCTCTCTTCTTCGGTGGCTGCAATCAAGAAAAACCCTTAGGTAACAGCCAAACATATTTGAAGAACTTATAAGGGGAAGAAGAAGAAGAAAACATTCCTCTGGAGCTAATGGCTGAAAACAAAAATGTTGGGAGCGTTACCTTTTCTTCCAGTTCATCCATTAAAGGTGAAATTGGAAGCATGCTGGAAAACCTCAAGAGTGAGATGCTGTAGATTCCTCCCATGAAAATGGATGCCTTACATATCAAAAGGAAACAAGAGGAAGCAGAGAGGTCTTTGGCCATTTTTTTCCCTAGATGCACTAGGAGGCATCCTAGGAATGAATGCCCATTGAACTCTATAAAGGTTTGTTCAATCTATGAAGAAAATCATTCCACAGGCAAGTGCTCATCCTTGCCCGGACATAAAGCTGTATACCAAAGCGCTGAAGGAGCCACTGAACTACTCTATTTCATGAACCAAAGGAGGCCTCATGGACATAGACCTTACCATCAGGGAATGCAAGGGACATCCCAGGCATACTACAACCCCAATCAAGCCAATTCCATGCCTTCTTGGGGCCCCCCTGCTCATCCTTCCTGGTCCAGACCTCCTCCTTGGTCATATCCATCTCAATATCATACTCAACCAGTTGCTCATTCATTCCACTCCTATGCTTAGCCACAACCTCAGTGGAATGCACCTTCTCAGGGGTGGAGGCCCCAGTACAACACTCCTCCCACTCTTTTGCCTCCACCACCTGCTCAACCGCAACCATTGCCTCCTGCTCCACCAAGGCAACCCAAAATGCCAGCCCAGCCGAACCCGAACCTGAACAACAGATAGACCAGCAAGTATATAGTGGGGAACCACCATTTCCAAACCCGCACATTGGAGTAGCTCAACCTAATTCCATGTTGAGGTACAACGCTTCCAATCAACTCCTCTTGAGCTCAATGATATTCACCATATCTCAGGAAGAGTATTGCAAAAAAGAGATTATATTGATATCGTTGAAGGACCACATCCAGCAGAAGAATATGCAAAAGAGAAGATCAAAGAACCATGGGCTACACTTGATGAAGAGAAGACATCAAAATCAGAGATCGAGAGAGCTCCCTCATGGTTACCATCAAATCCTCCATGTATTCAAGAGAAAAATCAGCAAAAAGAGGAAGATGTGAAGGTCATGATAGAAGAAGACATGAAGAATGATCCAGATTAGCAAAAGGACCAAGGACATCACAACTATATTCAAATATGGTTCCAGACAGTCATTAAGTTGCAGCAGTACTCTCTTCCTCAACTATGCTTGATCCCTTCAAAGTCAAATCATTTGGTCTCTGAAATCCGGATACATGTCAAAGCATACATTTCAAGCCTCCACATCATTTTGTCTATCATCTCAATGTGCACATGGCTCCATTGGAAGTATTCTTATACTTGAAAATGATTTTGTTTTTCAAATAGGATAGTGTAGAGAAAAAAAAGAAAAAGAAAAAATGAAAAATAAGAGGAAAAAAAATAAATCTAAGGTGAAAACCTCCTCGAAGGCGCCTCAGATTTGCTCATTGATTGAAAACCTCCATGAGGCGGTCAATGGGTTGGAAAGAAGAGAAAATAAAAAGGGAATAGGATCCCTGGGTGAAAACCTCCCTTGGAGGTGCCCAGGGCAGGCAATTAGGGTGAAAACCTCCTTGAGTTGCCCTAGTTGTTTTCAAAAAAAAAGGAGAAAAAGAAAAAGAAAAATGAATTTCTAGTTGTATTGCAAGTTTGCAGGAGAACTTCAGGAAACAGCAGCAGGTGCCAAGAAATATCTGAAACCAATAACAACACCTATCCTACCTTCCCTCACCTTTCTCCATCATTCCTGACATTCTTTCCACCTCACTGTGCTTCTTTTCTGAAAACTGTGTTTTCTACAGGAGGCTCCTATAGAAATTACAGAGAGCTAGAAATGGATTTCAAAAGAAGTTTTGGGAACAAGGAAACTTCATAAAGGGTTTATAAATCCTCCTACAACTTCCAAACCTCTCTTCCATCATTTCTAAGTCTACATTACACCCCAAGCTCATTTTTCTTACTTTCCAAAAACCGCAGGATTCTCTAATACAAAAATACATAGAGCAGAAATTTGTTTTTTTCCCTAAATTGAAAACCGTGCATCCATTTAAAAAATTGTTTCATGGGGAGTTGCATAGGGATGATGACAACATGCCCAAGAAATTTCAGCCAATTCCAGTGCATGGTTTCCAAGAAATCAGCCTCCATCACCTTCAGCCATTTTTGCATTTTCTCCATATCCGTGCATCCATTTAAAAACATGTTTCATGGGGAGATGCATATGGGTGATAGTAACATGCCCAAGCAATTTCAGCCAATTCCAGTGCATGGTTTCTAAGAAATCAACCTCCATCACCTTCAGCCATTTTCAGTTTTTCTCGAAATCCATGCATCCATTGACCAAAATGTTTCTATGGGAGGTGCATAATGATGATGGAAACATGCTCAGAAAATTTCAAGTCAATCTGGTCTACCGTTTGGGAGATATGGAGAAAACAAGTCACTGTCTCATTAAAATCTAGCATTAGCAGCATGAGGGTGCAAATCTGAAGGTTGAAGCAGACTCCTATAGCTTAGATCCAACCAGAGGATACTTGCACAAGAAAAATAACCACACATTAGAAAGCAGAGAGCATGCAGTAAGGGAAATACAAGCATGCAACAGTCAAAGGAGCCATGGCACATCATAGCAAGCACATTCGGATCTCAGGTAAGTGCCTAAACATGTTCCTCTGTTGCATCTGTATAATCTGAAACTACATGAACAAATGGGATGGTAGAGATTAAACTAGATAGGTGGCCAGTTAACTAGCCACCTTCATCCACTTCGAGAACACTCATCCGGAGTTCACTCTGCATGTGTGTCCAGTCAACTCATTAGAATCTAAAAACTGGCAGTGGCAGATGTTTTGAACTCCAATGCAAATGATGCAAGTGATTGCGGGCAGGAAACATAAAGTTTCATGATGGCACTACAGTGGGGACCAATGGTCTGAATGGGGCCAATGTACACTTGGCCAGCTCACCCTCAATCACCAGAAATCTCCATAAATAACCATAAGAACTCCTCCTTGAAACATTCTCACAACCTTTGCTTTCATTTGTATCGTCGTGTTCTCGACTGCAGCAAGCTACCTACCACCTCCAGAGCCTCGGAATAGTCGCTCTCTGTCATTTTCAGAACCCTTCTGCTTATCGGATTCTACAGGAACATTATCAGATCTACAGGAGCAGAAACAGGTCCTAGATGAGCCCTTTCTACAGGAGGGCCAGTGAGCAGTCTCGCAGAGGAAAAACTAGGGTTTTCTGGAAAATTCAAGCTCGAAGAGGTAGGCTCTAAGTAAACCCACTCTGCATATTCATATACACAAGGGGTGATGTAATTTCTAGCAAAGTATTGAGTTGAAAAGGAAGGAGAATTGGAATCGAAGTTCTGCATGTTTCTTTAAAAAAAAAACACAGTCTTTTCATCTATTATCTGTTCTGAGATATTGTCTCCTTCACCACCTTCGTACTCCCATCTACAAGGGAGTAATTCGATTTTAGGAAGAATTAAGCCTGGAAGGAAGAAAAATTGCATTAAAAAAATCTACCTGTTTCTTAAAAGAAAACCTCAATTTTTTCCTCTATTTTCGGGTTTGAAATTTGTTGTCTCCTTCCTCACCTGAGATATTCCAAAAGACTTTGAACATCATGACAGGGGGATTTATGAGGAAGGAGCCTCTCAATTCAACTAAGTTGCATGAACATCCAGAAGTGGTAGCCCTCTTTACTAGAGAAAATTGTATGTCTTTCTTGAAACGTTTCATGGGTATGATGATGAAGTCACAGAGGAATTTGCATTGTCTTTAAAACCTCACTCAAAAACCCATGCCACTGTCAGTTTCAGGGGTCTAACCATAGAACTCACACCGAAATTCATCAGTAGGGTCACCGGTCTCCCACCTGGACTACCCTGGAGCAAGGAAGAAAAACCACTAGGTTAGGTTGCCAAGAAAACCTTTTTCCAGCCTAATGAGCACCCTGTGGAAGATAAGAATGGCATCAGAAGAACTAGCATACCTTACCTCGGGGATGAGGTCAGCTATCAGATTATCAAATACATCTCTTGTGAAGGAAGATACAACATATTTTATGGGTATCATTTCAGACTTTTGCATGAGTTGAGGTATGGCATGGATCTCCCTGCACCTCAAAAACTCAGTGTTCCTTATTTTCTCCTCCAATCCTTAATAGAATCTAGCATCAAATTGAAGGCAGGAGTTCCAGACCAATTGGCTCACCATGGGCTAATTAAATTGCTAGTGGAAGATGCCCTCCACACTTTCACAATCCCCATAGCCTGGGAGATTTTCAGAAATATGACCAAGGAGGATGATGTGAAAGCCTTCACTTATGACCTCAGTCCATCTGAGAGTGAGGAGGAAGAACAAAAAGGGGAAGCTGAGAAGGAAACCCAAGAAGAGGAAAGGAACACCCAAGTGGAAAGAAAAGAGTCTAAAATAGAGAAAGAGGAAACCCAAACAGAGAAGGATAAGACCACAATAGAGAAAAAGAAGAAGCCTAGAACAGAAAGGAAAAAGCCTAAGATAGTCCAGAAAAAGGTTACCACAGAGAAGGCAAAAACTAAACAAAAAGAAGAGCAAACCAAATCAGAGACAAAAGAAACAAAACCAATAGGAACATGAAAGACAACAGATGAAGAAGCAGAGGCACTACAGTGCAGACAGCTAGCCAAATCATATGCAGTATACCTCAAAGATCATTGGCTACAATTCCAGATCAAGACCCTCGCCCAGAGGGGCACCATAGCTTTCCAGGATTATGGACAGTTCATAGATTTGTGTGAAAACAGTTCAGCAGAGGACAAGGTGAAGTTGGCAGGGTTTTATCTACATAACATGGCCCTTACTGATATGAAGTTATGGGACACTAGTGCAAAGTTGGGGGACTTACAGCTGATGGCTATGGCATCCTGGATGAGTCATGAGGACAAGGGAGCAGCAGAAATCCAGAAATTGATGACAAAAGAACAGAATGAACCTCTGATGATTAGAGCAGAACCATTAGACCCTATGGCTCTCATTAGCACCCACCAACAACTTGCAGCTAATCCTCAAAGTGCCCCTAAGTACATCAATGAGCAAGCTCAGGCTATTGCACATTTTGAAGACATGGAGAGATTGCTTGGGGATGATTGCATCCATGCTTGCATGAGAAGGTGGAACACACTACCCCACAGCCTACAGATCAGGGAGTACCACTCCCCAAACAGAATGAGAGAAGCACTAAGAAGAGTGCCCCTGTATAAGCACTCTATGAAAATTCTGAAGGCCCATTGATTGGTTTGAAGCTGAGTCCTCCACTGCTGCTAGGACTACTAGAAGGCACAAAGGAAGAAGAAGAAAAACAACAATGGGAAAAGTTGGATGCCAAAGCTGGATTCCATGATAGGGAAGAAGATTTCATATCTGAAGCATGGAATGTCAGGGAGGCCATCAAGGCCATCAAGGATGAAGAGATAGATTAGTTTCTCAGAGGATGAGCAACACTTTCAGTAGGGGGGTGATGATGAGCCCCATAAATGGGTAATTATATGGGCTCATTCTGCCTCTTAATTCAACTTAATACACCATTATCATTAGTTTATTGCATGTTTTTATTATATTTATGCTAATAGAGTGAATTGGGTTAGTCACTATGCCACGAAGTCTAATGTGTGCTTTATGAGGATTTTTTGGTCAATTTTGGACAAATTCAAAGGATTTATGAGAATTTGCAACCAATATTCGAGGAAAACAGGGAAGAGGATTTGTAGGGGGGTGTCCCCTTCATTTATGAACCCTTACCTTGAATTCTCCATCAGAAACTTGGAGCACAAGTAGCCACATTAGTGCATCCAAGGGGCAGCCAAGCAAGTAAAGAAGGATTGTTGTTTATCTGCAGTTTTGGGAAGCTGAGCTCCTTGATTTTAGGAGGGTTGTTAAAGGATTCCATTTGTATAAGTAAGGGGGCTTAGAGCCTCAGTAGGTTAGCCAGTTATTAGTAGAATTTTCGCACTTTTGTGCAGCTCTTGTTCAGCTCAGTTTCGAGCTTCCTTTTTTAGGACAGTTTATGTAATGTGACTTTTATTTTTGATAATGGAGATGAAATAGTTTTTGAGCCAGCACTAATCTCTTTCATAGGGCTGAATCTCTTGGGTTAGGGCCCAACCCAAGCTTCCCAACACCTCATGCTTTGTACTTATATGTTTTTTCTTCAGTTCATGAGTTAATTTATTTTAAATAGATTCATTTTATCTTGTTTAGAATAGGTTTCTTTTGATGGTTTTCATAACTGCTTTTGTTTCAGTTGCTAAAGTAGGTTCATACAGTAATAGGCTAAGATTCAAAAAGGAAAACAACAGGCCCTGATCTCTTTTCTCCCTTCCTGGGATCATGATTTGAGGTCATGACACCATTGCTACCACCAAAAACACAGTTTTGCTCTTCAATGCAATCTCTAGTGTGATGACTTGATTTGAAAGTTAATTTATTGCTTCAGATTCAGTTTGCCAAGATCATTTCCTATTTTTACAATATATCTCTTTGCATGCTTTTTTGTTCAAAGGTTATTGTTCAGCATTTTCTGTTTCTAGGTCAGAAATTAGGTCACTTAGAGATATTTTTGTTTTCATGATATAGCTAGTCCTTTCTTTGCTTAGTTTCGGTAAGTAGATGTGCAGATCTATTGCAGGACACCTCCGATCACCATATATCCATGAAGTAGCCAACATCATCTCACTTCTCACATATTTCCCAAGTCATTTGCAACATTTCACCAATCTGCCCTAATTTCTGCATTTTTTTCATAAGATTCCCTCTTGCCATTTGAACAAATCCAACCATCCTCTTCTTTCTTGATCTTCCTTGACAAGCTCCAGACACCTTAACACACCCCTCTAGTCTTCAACTACCCTTTCCCACCATTTCTCCACCTTCAAAACCTCCAAAAACAACTCTCAGCATCCTCCTGTAGATCCCCTGCAGCCTCCTGTAGAATTTCCTGTAAGTGATTTTCGAAATCCAATTGCAAGGGAAGTCTTTAGAAGGATGCTAGAGGATTCTTAGGACTCCTCCACACCTTCCTACACACCTGCAAAAACCAGATCCACCCTCCATTTCCACCAAACCTATGCCACAATCACAAACAGATAAATTACAAGCATAATAATTTCACATAAAAACACTCAAAAACACAAAAAAAATGTTTCTTCTCATTTCCTTTTAGAAGTAGCTTGAATAGATGAAATTTACCTTTTAAGTACTCAATGGCACTCATTTCATCAGTTTTCATCTCTTTTCCTGCAAAAGTAGGGTTAGTTGGAAAGTTAGGGTTTGCTAGGATTTGCATTACACTTCAATCTTCTTTCTTTTTTCTGCAAGTAGAATAGTTTCTATAGAGTTAGCTCTCTTTCATCACAGTCAAAAGCTTCTTCTGGAAACTTATTGAAGTTGGCTTGAGCTCCTAGTGATCTTGTGCCAGCTGACCAAGTGACAACCTGCAGTAAGAGCTAGTACTTGCGCATACAACACCGTCACTTCCAAGTTTGTTATGAACTACCGGGTTGATAAAAGTAAAGTAGGAAGCCCCAAGGGTTACAACATTATTTCTGCAATACTAGCGCTTACTAATAATCACTAGTGCCACACAGAAAATACACAATACGAGAGCATAACATATAAAACACATATACACAGAGATTTTCCCGTGGATCCCAAAACTGAGACTACCAACCTGATTTTTCATTATGTTCCTTTCAATGTTACAATACATATTTATACATGTCGAAGCATCCAATACCATGGACCAAAAACCATCGCGTCCAAAACCATGGACCGAAAACCATCGCGTCTGAAACCATATGCGAAAATCATGCACAAAACTATAGGTAGGCCCGCCTAACCTACCCCATAGAGTGGGGTTACCTGCACCCCTCAAACCCCCTGTGACTCCCCCCGCTACGCAATCAGCGCAACAGAGGGGAGGCTCTGGCCCCCTTCTAACCCCCCGACTAACTATATGGGTTAGTCATGGAAAGAATATAACACAACCAAACAATGTTGTAGGTGAAAGTAAAAGAGTAAAGTGAGAATACTCTTCCAACCATATAAATCAACACATGGTTTTGTAAAGCCATCATTCTACAAGGCTAAAATGAATTTACAGAGGGAGGAGTAATAGAAACAAAACTACACATGGTTTTGTGAATTCATGGAAAGAGAAGAAAACCACGGATTGGAAACAACACCATGGTTTTGTAGAAATTTAATAATAAATTTATTTTAAAATATTTTAGAAATATTATTCAAATATATATATTATTATATATTTTCCAAAATATTTTGTGACACTAATGGATGATAAAACAACAGGGCAATCACAGGATCAGCCATTAGTGAGGGAAGTCTCAGATTATCAAGTCAGATGATCAGAAAGCAGTTGAGTGAATTACTCAGAAGAAGGGAGATACATCTACATTTGCTAGTTCATCTGCCAGCACAACCAAAAATTTGGGTCCACATATTACCTTCTCCCGCTTCCACAACAACAATGTTTGCATAGCACATTCCACCAGAATTATTAATCTGCAGCTGCTAGAGGTTTTTAGTTCATCTATAGTCTAAAAATGTCATGTCAATTAGAGACAACATTTATTGTAAGCAGTTTGTAAATTTTATATAAATACTTATGATTTTGAAGTATTAGAGGTGGATTATTTGAGATCAGAAATATTAGTGATCTGTTGGAGCATTGCAAGTTTTTTTTAAAGCACTAGAGCATGAATACTAAACAGAGCATTCATAGGATTATTGTGGCTTAAATACTGGTGATGTTTTTCTTATGTTAAAGTGTTTCACTGTCATCTCTTCACTGTAATCATCTAAATTCCAATTGAAAAATAGAAATGTTATGAAGAGGATTTAATTTTGAGTACCTTATTCTGGATGCTTTTGCAATCTGTATGTTTTCTACTGAAGGCCACACTAAAGAATTCTTGACTGCTCTTTAGTTCTGCCTGATTGACTGAATTCCACACTAAAGAATTCTAAATTGCTCTTTAGTTCTACTGAAGGTATTCATTGTTCTACCATCATCCACTTATTATTCTAAAAGATCTAGTAAATATTCCTAACTTGCCGTGAGTTTACTATGTGAAAAATTGATGCAACCATTCAGTTTACCTCTTGACTCCATTGCCCAATAGATGGTAATAAAATTGAATACAATCAGTCTTCCAAAACCAAAAACCCAAGTACCATCATAACTATTCTAAGGTTTTCAAGCAACAAAGATAAATTTTACAGAGAGGGACCTCTCTGGGATTGGAAGCGATAGATTCCCATACCAAAGTTGGTTTGATGTTACATTCTTGTGATTTTTCCTACAGCCTTCAAATTACAGGGTGATAACAGGAGGCAAAGGAAGCTGCCCTAGAGGTTGCAGAAGTACTAGCTGAAGTTCCCAAATCACCACGGAAACCTTGACCGAAGCCAACCCCAACCAAGGAGAGTGCAAAGGATAAAAAGGGAAAGAAGCCTGCAATACTGATGTGCACGTCGCTGAGAAGGAACCCACCGAAGGACAGACCCACCACACAAGAAAAGGGCAAAGCCATTAACATAGAGCTGGAGGAGGAAGAAATTGAAGACATCCCAATGGATGATGAGGACTTGGGGATAGATGTGGAGGAAGTTGAAGTCCAGGGTGCTGACCCTATCACTCAATTGCCTGAGTACGTCCCTCCATGCAAGGGCAAGACCAAGGTGTCGAAGGACATTGATGAGAGCAAGGTCCCCTTGCAAACCCCTCTAATTCTGGACAAGATTGTCTTTGAAGGACCATGCTTGGGGTAGGTTCCTCTATTAAAGCTGGAATATTGGGACTTAGCTAACCATCAGAAGTTCCCGAACTTGGCAATCGAGTATCTGATGTGTCGCATTATCGACACAACCACCGGGATGACCACATTGGAACCGCGGAAGTGGCTTAGGGCAGTAGACAAGGCAGGTCTGCTCAACCTGCTATGGGTGGCACACCAGAACTGCACCCCCATTATAGTGTTGGTCATCAAGCAGCTGCTATGCTTGGTGTACGATGGGTTTCTATGGCTGCAGGAGCCAATACCCATCACTGATAGATTGATCCATAGGATCACACGGCTGCCCTACACAGGAGAAAATCTGGCCATGATGTTTGACAGAAAAGGTGGCGAGCAAGCCCTCGCGAAGGGCATGAAGGAGAAATTTAAGCTTGTAAAGAAACCGTGAGGCTATGCCATCTCAAGTATTAATGACCCTGCAGTCAAAGTGGCCACACAGATCTTGGCAGGAAAGGTTATGAGGAAGTTCCATGCAGATGAAGTGTCAGCACCAGTCATTGCTCTTCTAGCCCAATGCCCCGAAGGATTCCAGTTCAATTTGGCGCACTATCTCTATGGTGAGTTCCTTACGAACTGTCGCAAAGCACAGGAGCTCAGCAAGCCTTTTCAATATGCGTGGCTCTTGCTGTCTATTGTATTGGTAGAGTGGGAGCTGATGGATGATAGTCAATTCCCCTCAGTTGCACTGGACCTACCAGAAGCAGTGAATTATGCTTCTCTGTGGGTGACCAAGGATGATCAGCGCATCAAGGATAACAAGATCTTCTGGATCTTGATGGAGATGAACATCCGCATGGCTATCCAAATCATAGTTATTGCCTACTGTTTTGTCCAAACTACAAGGGTATGCGGAGTTCAAGGAAGACTTCCACCATGTGTCGATCAGGGCATGGAAGGACCCTGCGCAGACATGGTATGACTTGCCTTACTTAGCAACGGATGACTCCATTGATGCAGTACTTTATCACTGGCTGGAAGAGTGGCACACTACATCAAACTTGGTGGTGGGAGCGAGCGAGTCTTCCACGCAATGCAAGAAGGAGGAGGCCAAGCTCAATATGGCGCAATCGGCCGAGAATAGGAAGAAGAAGGTCACTGACAAGGCCCAGGTGGAGCGCGATATCGCCCAGTAGACAAAAAAGCAGACAGGCGGAATAGAGTGGGGCTCTCACAAAGGCGCGAGGTTGCCTTCGCCCGATACTGAGGAGGAAACAGACAAGCAAACAAAGTAGCATGACACGGACTTGTGGGAGATGTCTTCCTGCATCAAGCGTCCAAGGGAACAAGAGAAAGGAGGGTCGAGGAAGAAATCAAAGGCCACTAAGACGTCGTTGGACCCAATCAACCTCACAGAGGGCGATTTGCACGACATTGGAGACACAGAGTGGGATGTCACTGCGAAGACCCTACAGCAGTTTGAACAGTAGTAGCAGCTACTATTAGGAGCCATCGAGACAGGTCTACAAGAGCTATAGACCCACGCAATACATGCTGGCATGTTGTCCACAAACCTCGTTATCGACACTTCAGAAGCTGCCGAGATGCTACGCGTGAAGGTCTCTAGCACGATAGTGCTGCCAGATTGATCATTGACCAAGGAGAATGAAGGTAACAGACCCATTGTCAACACCCTCAAGGGAGTGGAGTTGAACTTGGGAGTGGTCCCTGGCAAGGCGCTTCACCTATTGCAAGATGGAGTGATCACGGAGCTGAGGGCCCACGAACATCGCGCTTTGCAGGTAATCAGCAAGCAGAGGATTAATTCAGGTCATGGAGGAGGCATGCTGCATGGTCCCGGAGTTGGCCATTCTTGAGGAAGAACCAGTTGCGGTGCATGTCCACAAGCTTGAAATAGGGGTGCACGACGCTTGCATAGAGATGGCTAGGATTCAGCTGGAGCTAAACCTATAGATTACAGAATTATAGTTGAAGGCCCTATTATCACTCAGTAATTTCCCAAGGTTAAATAAAGAGATCACCGAGGTAACCAAAAACCACTTTTGGAGCATAGGCTCTAGACAACCTAGGCTTAGAGAGGGCTCTATCTATATTATTTAGCTTTGTTTGCTAGAATTTTATCCTAGTTCTTAATGTTCAAGGGGTTTTTGATTTGTATTGAAGATTGGGTGCTGGGGTTCTTGAAACAGATGGATAGAATGATGTCTCTAGTTGGAGCTGATGTTGTAACATGCTTTCTTTTTTACAAGTTAGTTGTTATTTTATAAAATAGTGTATAAAAAAAATAAAGAAAAACTGAAAATATGAAAAAATAGAAAATAAAAAAAGAGATGAAATAAAACCCCATCAAAATAAAATCAAAATATTTGTATAAGTGTGCTTGTTTTGATGCTACTTCATGAATAAATTCCATTTGTAATAAATGAATGTCTCTATGCAGCTTGTTTTTATGCCACAACCCTTTCTTCTTATCTGAATCAAACGGTTTAATCTTGATCATATCATTAAAATTTTTGTTCTAGACTAGAGAATAAATTCAACCAAATAGCTTAATCTTGGTTGAAAATTAGAAATTAGGATAGATTAGGACAAATAAAAGGCCTAATCTGCTTAAAAATTAGCCTAAAAAGTTATATTATATTAGCTTTAGATTAGTTAAATAGTTTTTTAAAGGGAAGTTAGTCTAAACGCGCCCTAGTTAGATTAATATTTCATTAGGATCTAATTATCTTGTTAAAAGGTTGATTAATTCATTTGTAAATAGATATGTTTTATGCTTTTATCCAAAGTAATATGTGAAAAAATGTATTGTTGAAAAGTGTTAAAGTTTGAGCAAAGATCAACAGTCATTGGCCTCCCTGCCCACATCATGGGGAATCTCTTAACACCTCCTCACCACGAAATGAGATAATGGTGGGGGGGCGGGGCGGGGGGGGTGCTAAAAACGGTTTTTCCTGCATGGCCCCTAACCTAAGTGTCACCTCCTCAATGTTCCATTCCCCCCTCTCTCCAAAACACTTACCACTACCTGCCCCCCTCCGAAATCCACCATCCATACTCCCGCACTTCCTGATACCGCGCCAATGGTCACTCCTCCAGCCCCATCCTCCTCCAATGACTCCATGCCATGTGCCCTCACCTAATATCTCCTAACAATTCCCTCATATTTTTTGCCTCCATTAATGCCCTCCCATTACTGCTCTTCCTTCCCATTAATGCATTAATTTCCTGATTAGCCAATCAATGACAGCCTCTACTGTAACAGTAGTCTTAAATCATTGTTAAATATCGATTTCCCCCATTACATTTGACTTTCTTCTACTGCTCTTTCAATGTTTCTTTTCTATGTTCTTTTCTATAAATTATTTGTCGATCTGAACCTGTAACTGTAAGCCTCCTCTCAGCATACCTCTGCATTTTTCTACCATCCAAGCATTAAAACTTTGTTATATCATTGCCCTAAAGAAAAAGGACAAGACATCTCCTAGCTCCTCTGCAACTCAAGAAACCCCGAAGGCCTCTGTGTAGGTTTTACTCCTGTATAGAAATTACCTGCATACGAATTCTAAAACACAGAAAATAAACAATGCAAGAGCATAACAGATAAAACACATATACACAGATATTTTCCCGTGGATCCCAAAACTGGGACTACCAGCTTGATTTTTCATTATATTCCTTTCAATTTTATAATACATATTTATACACGCCGAAGCATCCAATGCCATGGACCGAAAAGCATCGTGTCAAATTACATGGACCGAAAACCTTCGCGTCCAAAAACATGTGCGAAAATCATGCACAAAACCATAGGTGGGTCCACCCAACCTAACATAGGGTACAAAACCAAAATTTTTCGGGGCGCTGCTCTGGACCCGATAACGTGGGGTAATGGGTATGCCTCAAACCCCTTGTGACCCTCCCCCCCGCTACACAATCGGTGCAACGAAGGGGGGCTCCGCCCCCCCTCTAATCCTCTAATTAACTACGCGGGCTAGTCATGGAAAGAATATAACACAACCCAACATTCTCTCACTTGTTGTTTTCTTTCCATAGGGGGACACAAGAGATATTAGTCATTTTTCCAGCCCTGAAATGCCCATTGTCTCTCTACACCAAGAGAAATTCTAAGAGCTCACAGATTTTGTCAATGCATCTGCAGTATTCTTCAAAGTGTCCACCTTTACCAGCAACACCTTTTTGTCTTCTATCATATCCCTCAGAAAGTGATACTGAAAATCAATGTGCTTTGTCTTTGAATAATATGCGGGGTTCTTTGCCAAGAAAATTGCACTTTGGTTGTCACAGTCTATCCTTATAGCTCCATATACTAACCACATACTTGAACATAATCTCTGCAACCAAACTGCTTCCGTGCTTGCATGAGTGGCTGCCATGTATTTTGCCTCTGTATTTGATAGTGCCACTACAGATTGTTTCTTACTCATCCAACTGACTGCACCTCCAAATAGGTTAAACACATACCCACTTGTAGATCTTCTCTGATCCAGATCTCCAGCCCAGTCTGCTTCAACAAAGCCACGAATATCCAACACTCTGTCCAATCCTGGTCTTCCTTGGTAACACAAACCATAATCACTAGTGCCACACAAATACCTGAAAGCCCACTTCACTGTTGTGCAATGCTCCTTTCCTGGTTTTGACATAAACCTGCTCAATACTCCCACTGCATGTGCAATGTCTGGTCTAGTATAGACCATTGCATACATCAAGCTACCAACTGCACTTGCATATGGAACACGGGTGTTATCAAGAAATCTAGTGTCTATGGAGAGCTGCTAGTCCCACTAAGGCTGGTAGCTACCTTAGAAACAAACAAACTAAAACTACTTTCGTTTTTCTTTATGAGAAATATATAAGAGGGAATAAGGAGACCAACCTCTGTCTTGTGCTTGGTTCCTTGCTCGATTCCTCTCCCTTCTGATAGATCTTTTCCACTCGCTTCCTCGTCTACCCAGCTTCAAAGAGCACCTGTAGAATCAAAGCAGCATAACACTATCCAAGAACATAGATCTATTATCATAAACAATATAGGACCAGATATATATTGACCACACAAATGCATATAACATCAATCATACAAAAATGTGGAGGAAAACTTGAATAGCTTTATTGATAATCAAGAAAGAGCAAAGAGGATTACAACCAATTGTTCTGACCCAGCATCATCCTCTCAGCAAGAAAGCCCTTCTTCACCTCATGAAAAGCTTAGATCACCCAACACTATGATATTGCACCAAGAAACCAGTAGCACTTCCTTACAAGATACAAAATTCCAGCCTCCAACCTCTGGATCTCTGGGATGAGAGATCAATATATAGATATTTGCAGAGGTGTGAGTCAGCTCTGGGTTTTTGATTTTTGTCTTCTCTCTAATAGTTCTTGATTCCACTTGGAGATCTTATTGATCTCTTACTCATCCTTGGGCAATTCTGAGAGGCAAGTGTCACAGGATAAGTTTCTGGAAGATACCATGATCATCCACCTCGCAAACTATCTCTGCCACTTGTCTATTCTCGTCCATCACACCCTATAGAAGGGATTTTCAGTATGCATAGCACCTCCCATGTGCATTAGGTGGGATGCATCATACTTTGACCATGGAGCAGGTGAGATGGTCCAGTTTTGACCTGTTCTGAGTAGTTTTTCATGGAGAACTTCTGGGAGATGATGTAATTAGCTGACCTTGTTCTTTTAGGGGATGGAACAACACTTTTAGGGACTTAGAAGCCCTTGGTTTATGGACATTTATGATTGGGGTTGCAGTGCCCAAAAATTTCTATAACAGTTTCCCCCTAAAGCATGAGGTCATTAATCTTTTGATGTCGGGTGAAATGCTTTATCATGAGGATCCGAAGTTTTTTCGCGCTAGAAGGAAACCTGTAATAAGATACAATAAAACACATTATCTTCATAACATTTTCATGATCTAGCTGAGGCAGGCATTCCCATTCTCAGATTTATGAATTCATTTTCATGTACATAAGACAGACAATCGTCTGTGTGCAGACTGATGATTCTGGTAGAGCCATCATCCCTTGGATTGGATGATTATTTGTGCAGCAATGATGTACATTTGATGTCTTTATTTTCCTGAATATATACCACAGCCCAGATGGATGAAACTAGATCTGGGGTCTTCAATCTCGTTCAATCTTCACTCAAATTACAAGTCGATCCATGTGAGAGATGTTCTGGAGTTGAACATGGAAAGACATCGCCTGATTACTGGCCAATGATGTAAGTTGTTAACAGGTGCGAGAGGAATCACCGATAATGATGATAACCCTCAAGGTACTGCAGTACAATTCACGTGGTGTGAATAAGGGACTTGGTGTCGAACACCACACAAAATCTTTCGGTCGAAGGCCATTGATGTAAACCTGTCGCCGGAAGTGAGAAACTTGCCATTGAGGCATGCAAGCTTCAAAGTACTGAAAGGGTTGTTCCTAGATCGACTTCTTGGATAATGAGCTGATGTCGACAACAAGCGATCTGTCATAGGAGGGCCTTAGTGAATCCCACATGAATGACACGGAACGGAGAAAATGATTTTAATGGAGGTGAAAATGATCTGGTGATATAAGGTTCAGGGTGGCGGTCATGAACGAATGGAGTGTAAATGTATTGCAGTGGGTGAGACACAGGTGAATTCTCTGAGCGACTTCTCTTGAACATATCAACGACACTGAAATGATGGATTGGTAGTGTTAACCCCAAATATGGATGGTGTGATGGACCCATGGTGATATGACCAGTGAACGGAACAACCCAACCCGACTCGAATGCGCAGTGAAAGTGTCATGTTCAAGAGCGACTTGCTACCAATAAAGTTTTTTCAAGTTTCCTTCCCAATTTTTCCCCAGTCATTGCTGACCAGTATCTCTTTATTTTTGTCAAGCTTGAGGAGGATAACATATGCTTGTTCTATATTTTTCCCTTCGGGCAAACCCATCGCTATGTTTTAACGAGCCTAGCGATAGTGAAACTCGTTCTTGTCTGTATGGACAAGTTTGTCGCTATTCGGTTTTAAGGAGTTTAACGAAAAGGATAACTTGGTCCTTTTCAATTTTAGAGAGTTTGAAAAATGGACGTAAATAAAACTCCAATAATCCTTTTTTTTTCATATAATCCCTTGAGTCCGAAAAAGTATAAAACAATACAAAAGGGATGAAGTTTCAATACTTTTAACGAGCCGAACAATACAAGCGCTTGATCTTTTTGTGTAATGATCCCTCAAGTCCAAAAAGATTAAAATCTAAAGGAGGGATAGCACTTCCGGTCCCTTTAACGAGCTGGAGAGGCTAATTTCTCAGCAATCTTTTCATATTTTACAAGTCAGTTGAAAAGAGCTTAAAGGAGACTCATTTTTTGAGGAACGAGTGATAAATTCAGGTAGCAGCTGATTCCAGGTAAGGTTTGGAATTTTCCAATCACAGTAGTGTCACAAGGATGGCTAACAGGATCACTCTTTGCAGCTGTTCCTCAAAAAGGGTAAACAATCAAATGGAGATGAATGATCAGCCAATACAGATTGGATGTGGTGATGAGAACACGACCAAGGCTTCAAATGCTAGTGATAATACATTCACGATGGTTATTTACCAGAAATTGGTTCATTTTTAATGAGCTTAAAATCTAGCGAACATTTTCTCATTGATTATGTTTATTTTTTAACGAGCTTGAATTCTGCGTTAAAACTGCTTGAGGCGGGTTTATTTTTTAACGAGCTTGAACCCTGCGGTAACACTGCTCATGATAAGTTTGCATGCCCCCAGCATAATAACGCAAATCGAGGTGCATGCCCCCCAGGCTTCATTGCATTCATCTCGGTGGTTGGAATGAAGGTTTACCTTCGAGCTCTTCGAAAGACTCGACTTTGAATTTACGAGATCATAATCAAAGACTCGATTTGGAAAGGGAGTTGTTTCATTTTTTAATGAGGTTGACACAGTAAAAGAACTATCCTCATGACTCCTTGTTTCATTTTTTAACGAGGTAGACACGAGGTAAGAACCGTCCTCGGTATCCAACACATTTACAGTATTTGATAGAAAATCAAAAACTGAAGGATGATTAAGGTTGTTGGAATAATCTTCGTGGTAATGTGGAAGATGGGAACGATGGTGGTGATTTTCCCATGGTGGCTCTCCTATCATCATTGACTGAATTATTCCTTCGTCTGTAGAACGTACATGCAACCAAGGATATGAAGAGGTACTATATTCCTTACACCTATCTATCCAAAGACTCGATGAGCGTTGATTTGGGTCTGCCCCCCAGGCCAAGAAAATTGAATGCTACAATATTTCTAAAATGGTGATGATCCATGCTATGAAAATGTTCAGGAATCTTTCGAATCCATTAGATATAGAAGATTTCATATTGCAAGTTTCCATTGTGGCCACTTCCACCAGATTACTCAGAGGCGGTAGGGAAAAAGTACCCATTAAGGCAGGGTCTTTTAGGAGGCCTACTCCAATATTTTGAAGCGAATGATTGCTTCCATGGATCATTGGAATGCTTCCCGTAACTTGTGAACCGTTGGGGAGAAATGTTTGTTGGTCGACGATTGTAATTCCTCCTTGGAAGGGAAATGCAATCTTCCTGAAGTAGGTCGAGACAACTGTGACCATGGCATATATCCAGGGTCTTCCCAGTAGGATGTTGTAATCGAGGTTTCCGTCGATTACTTCAACATCAATTTCTACTGTTTTGCCCCCCAGTTCAACTTGCAAGTTACTAAAAATCCCGTATGGAGTGTATGATCATCCATCAAATTATTTTAACATCGTTGATGATCGTGACAAGGGTGGTGAGCCTAAATTTTTCCAGCAACTCATCGACATAATACATGTAGATGCCCCCTCATCAATAATTGTTCGATGAACAATTTTGTTGAGGGCTTTCACTTGAATAAGGAAAGCTAGTTGAGCTGGTAACTGAGGGTCATATCCTTGTGATTAAAGGATACAAGATTGGAATCCGTTGGCTCAATCCCACCTATTACTGATAATAGAGCGTGCTTTTGCGAGGGGCAATTTTGCAGTACCTCAAGTGTCGACATAGCGAATGGTGATTGGGCTAGGTCCTCTACTATATTATAATTCTATGCTACTTTAGCACGAGGATTAAATGTCGATTTATGTACTACTCCCTTTGGCAGCTTTATCATTAGCTCAGGAATGATGGGTGGCACAACTTTGGTTGAAGTTGATGTCAAACTACTCAGTTGATCAGTAGCCTTGTTGTTTGACAGCTGTGGATTCCCGTAATCTTTATTCCTTGTCGATATGAAAGCATCATTTTGCTGTTTTGAAATGGACAACATAAGCACTTGGGATCAGGAGGCATTTTCATTAGCAATCAGTTTGTTTCCCGGGTTTGGAAACGGATCAGTCAATACCGCTGAGGTTTTTGAAATCTTAAAGAGTTTCTTAACTTCAGCTTTATGTGGAAAATCTCTCGTCTGATGATCCTCATCGCATATCTGACACCCCGCAGGGGGTTTCCTTTGTCCAGAAGGGTTTGCAAACGGTTTTTTAGGAGATGACTCATCCTGCTTCTTTTTTCTCCCTTTCTTTTTCTTCTTGCCCCCTGGTTTCTTCAGTTGTTTTCCCTTGTCGGTCGACACGGCATTTACCTCCAAGGTGACAAGTTCTTCATTTGCATTTTGATCAGAAATCTTACGGGCTTTCTTAGTTCGATTTCGTGCTTGTCGTACCTATCACGCCATCACCGACATGAGATTCATTGTTCAATTTAGGAGGAGGAGGAATGGAAAATTCCGGTCTGGGAGCGTTAGGGATTTTATCGTAGAGCGTGCCAGACTAGGTATAAATCAAGTCTAAATATTGCGCATGAGCAATAACTTGCTTTTCAGTGACGACTCCTCCTTTTGCCACATCTTCTGTAATGGAAGGTAATAATGACTTAATAAACCATTCAGCTAAAAGATAATTAGGAACATACTATTTTACCATCCTACAACGACGTCACCACTCATGATTATGATCGGATATGTGAGTGGCTGGCGTTTGCTTGAAATTGGTTAAAAGTTCTGTTCCTGTTTCGTACCTTATCGGTAACTGAAAATAGGTTAAAAAGGTTGTGGCTATGGCACTGAAGTTGTCAAATGAAGCTCTGGGTAACTCGATATACCATTTTGCTACCAGACTAGTTAATGTCATCTGAAAAAGGTGAAGCCTAATCGAATCATCGTTTAGGGTGTTTAATGAACACCACAGATGAAATTTCATAACATGATTCGACGAGTCTTCACCCGGATTTCCATTAAATTTAGGAATATCTGACGGAAGTTTATGCGGGATCGCTGGCCACCAAGGGGCGTAAGCAATTGGATCATTCATTAGCCAATTTAGATCTGGTAACTCTAAAGTTTCCACGAAGGGTAATTGTTGATTCAGGTTTGGCGAAGCATACCCAGGATAGCACGGAATGGCCTAAGCAGTTGGTCTTTGCATACCAGCATAATGCATTTGATGCTGGTAACTTTGGTAAGGTTGATGGGCATAACCATTGTAGAATGGTTGATTTGACCGTTTTGAATATACGGCTACCCACTATTTGCAAAGATTTGTTGCTCAGATCCTTGGTATACTTGTTGGAATTGCAGTTGTTGGTATTGCACTAGCCATGGTTGCGAAGCCGTGTGTTGTTGTCCAATACTGACCGTTTGACTAAGATGAGGGGTAATTGTACCCGTATGGGCCTGTGTCATTCCACTAGTTGGCGATTGTGGTTGAGTCGCAGGGACAAGAGGTTGTTGCATTACAACCTGAGAAACCTGAGGTTGGCATACAACATGCAACACTTGTACTTGCGACATCGTCACAATAGCCGACGTAGTTGGTATATTTGACATAGGTAAACATTGTTGCATCGAATATACAACTCTTGGTTGTTGAGGTAGTATTGGCACCCAACCGCTAGATGTAATTCCAGCATAACCTGAATTTTTTTGTGAACTCTCGTATGGTTGTCCTCCCGGAGGAGACAATGAAAGGGTATACTGCCCCCCATACAGCAGTAATCCGGTACTCAAAGGAATTGTTTGTCCTTGAGAACCGGACTGCCCAAATTGACACCCTGAAGGATCAATTTGCTGAGACTCAACATAAGAGTTCCCGGATACTATTCCGGATGAACAAACAGGAATGGACCATACTATCGAAATAGCCCCTAAGTGGGCCCCTTCTAGCGATTGAGAGCTAGTTGGGACAGATGGTATGCCGATGAACATTGTTGGAGTGACAGCAGGAAGTTCTTCCGTCGCTGTGTCGGATGACACAGTCCTATATGTTGACGGTTGTTCAGACATTTCTAGTCTATCCAAAAGATTTCCTAGCGATTCTACAGGAGCTTTCGATGATGGTAGACTAATTTCTGATGAATAAGGATATAGAGTGATCCTGACTCCAAGTCGCGATGGAGTACTAGATGGAGGATCCTCCACAATATCTTCTATAGCAATCAAACCAAGTGGAAGAGGTAGACCGTCAGGTCCGTAAAATATTTCTGGTGCCGAAGGAGGTATAGAATCTACAACAACATATGTTTGGGGAGTAACACCTTCCGAATCAGCTGTAGATGGATCTGGTTCAGTAATACAAGTGTTTACCTTCACACTAGGATCAAATCTACTATCCTTTGGTGGCTGCTGAACTTCTTCTGTAAAGGCAGGGATACTAGAAGTGTTTGGAGTAATCGGAGTCTCCGATGGTGTTGGAACACTTGTTCTAACTTTACCAGGAGATTTGGAACTGGTTAAACGAGTTCGCTTTATCCGTAACAGCTTCGATTCTGGAGACAAAGACAGTTGACTCGTAAGCCTTCGTGAACGACGGGGTTTCAATTGACTTTCTTGCACGATTGCGGATTACTCAATCAACTAAAAATCAAGGGGAAGTATGTTTCCAAATTAGATGAATTTTAGATGCTTTGACACAACTTGTTTTCTCAATTTTTAAGAGTCGAGAAAAAACAAAAGATGACTCTAGTCTCCTTCAATTTTTAATGAGCTTGAAGTGACAAGTGCTCAGATGGACCTTTTCCTTTAAGGAGTCTGAAAAGGAACGAAAGAGATTGCTCTGGAAATCTAGACAGAGGGATTACCAAACCAATCACAAAACTGCAGAATACTTTTTACAGTACGGCAGTCAATCTTCCCGAATGTTGTGTTCAGTGCATTGCGATTGATAGGGTAGCAGACATGGCTTCCTATGGATAAAGGATAAAGCCTATTATGGTCTCCCAATATATACTCGACGGTACGTGGGAGCACAAGTCCGTACTGGAACTTATCATCTCAAAGTGGAGGAATCACCCAACCAACAATGAAAACAACAGTTACCAGGCTTTACGACGCCGGAATACGTCTCTATCCTAGACTTCTAGATGTTGTGCGTTAGGTTCCAAAGCGTTTTTATATTCATTAAATATATTTTACAATTGATCTTGCTTAAGAAATTTGCCTTTCAGGTTCACCGTGTGATGTATATGTACAATTCCTAAAATGCAATCTAAGATGATAAACAGTCGTTTAATCTTCTTTTTGCAATGAAAATCCTAGCTACTAAGGAAAGAGAGATGATGTTCTTTCAACATAGAGCAGAGAGCACACACTATATGCATTGTCCTAAATCAAAACAACAAACAATCTAAATGCAAATGCACGTGCATGTATTTGTTTTCAGCCCTCTTAATGTGTGAATGGTAAAAAGAAAGCTAAGCACAAATCTGAATTATTTTTCAAAGCGACATTACTAGCAAGTTTCTTTTCAAGACAAAATGAGGACAATGATGACACTTTGCGATTCAGAATTGAAAACTTGCTTTCGACACTTGAAAAACTACTAATTCAAATCAAATACAAGAGCAACAGTGTAATCGACTAACGAGAACAATTGAATTCTCTTCTATGACTGGAAACGACACTCTTACGACACTTCCAAATCAAGAAACGACAGTTCAATTACGCTACTTCTTTGTAAAAGAGAACTGAAAATGGATCACAATACATAAAAACATTTACAGTTCTTTGCACAATAGAGGTAGAATAATGGCAAGGAAGGGGGTTTCAACAGAGGTGTACTGACTACAGGCAGCAAAACTCTTGAATAGAGCTGAAAATAGTGAACACAGAAACCAAAATTTAGGAGCAGGAAATGCCTTGTCTAATCAGCGCACCTGTAACACAGAGAAAAAGAGATGCAGCGCACCTACTAGAATTCACAGAAGAGACACTGCACTAGACCAGGGACGAGACTTTAACTGGGTTATGGGTCACAGTTTGCAGCACAGTTCAGGGATTTAGGCCGAGCAAGTGGTAATCAGTAAATTAATCACCGGGGTAGATCTAAAGAGGTTACTAGAGCCACCACAAGGGAAATTAGAGAGCTTGTAAATCAATTGTTTAGTTCATAAAAAAAACTCGGAGATAGACTGAAGCATCATTGATCTACTTTACACTTGCATAGCAAATGCAGTTCGAAGGCTAGCTGGCTTGACTTCAGGCTCCGTCTGTAAGTTTATAAAGCAAACAAATGTAGATAAACAAACAATCTATTCGCTCCCCAACGGAGTCGCCATTTTGTTATCGGGAAATCTAGTGTCTATGTAGAGCTGCTAGTCCCACTAAGGCTGGTAGCTACCTTAGAAACAAACAAACTAAAACTACTTTCGTTTTCCTTTATGAGAAATAGATAAGAGGGGAATAATGAGACCAACCTCTGTCTTGTGCTTGGTTCCTTGCTCGATTCCTCTCCCTTCTGATAGATCTTTGCCACTCGCTTCCTCATCTACCCAGCTTCAAAGAGCACCTGTAGAATCAAAGCAGCATAACACTATCCAAGAACATAGATCTATTATCATAAACAATATAGGACCAGATATATATTGACCACACAAATGCATATAACATCAATCATACAAAAATGTGGAGGAAAACTTGAATAACTTTATTGATAATCAAGAAAGAGCAAAGAGGATTACAACCAATTGTTCTGACCCAACATCATCCTCTCAGCAAGAAAGCCCTTCTTCACTTCATGAAAATATTAGATCACCCAACACTATGATATTGCACCAAGAAACTAGCGACACTTCCTTACAAGATACAAAATTCCAGCCTCCAACCTCTGGATCTCTGGGATGAGAGATCTATATATAGATATTTGCAGAGGTGTGAGATAGCTCTGGGTTTTTTATTAGTGTCTTCTCTCTGATAGTTCTTGATTCCACTTGGAGATCTTATTGATCTCTTACTCATCCTTAGGCGATTCTGAGAGGCAAGTGTCACAAGAGAAGTTTTTGGAAGATACCATGATCATCCACGTTGCAAACTGTCTCTGCCACTTGTCTATTCTCATCCATCGCACCCTATAGAAGGGATTTTCAGTATGCATCGCACCTCCCATGTGCATTAGGTGGATGCATCATAATTTGACCATGGAGCAGGTGAGATGGTCCAGTTTTGACCAGTTCTGAGTAGTTTTTCATGGAGAAATTCTAGGAGATGATGTAATTAGCTGACCTTGTTCTTTTAGGGGATGGACAACACTTTTAGGGACTTAGGAGCCCTTGGTTTATGGACATTTATGATTGGGGTTGCAGTGCCCAAAAATTTCTATAACAACGGGGCATCTCCTCTTCCTCTTCTTGTGTCTTGGGACACTGTTCAGCAGGCAACTTCATACCTACAGGAATAGGAACCTTCACCGGTTTACTATCCTGCATATTAAACCTCTGCTGTATTGTATTGACATACTTCCTCTGGTTTAACCAGAGCTTCCTCTTTGTCCGATCTCTTTTAATTTCCATGCCCAAAATATAGTTTGTAGCACCAACATCTTCCATGTCGAATTTGGAGGACAATTGGGTCTTCAAATCTTGGATAATTTCTTTGTCATTTCCAACCAGCAACATATCATCCACATACAAGACCAGATAGATAACACGGTCACCAATTAATTTAAAATACACACAGTGATCTGCTTTGCTTCTGGTGAAGCCAAGTCCCCCTATAAATGTATCAAATTTCTGATACCACATCCTGGTGACTGTTTTAACCCATACAAAGACTTCTTTAACTTGCATAATAGTTCTACCCTTCACCATAAACCCTTCAGGTTGCTTCATGTATATTTCCTCTTCCAAATCCCCACGAAGAAATTATGTCTTCACATCCATCTGTTCTACCTCAAAATCAAAAGTAGCAGCAACAGATAAAAGTAATCTAATAGAAGTTACCTTAGCAGTAGGAGAAGAAATATCAATTCCCGACACCTGGGAATAACATTTTGCTACCAACCGAGCTTTTAATTTCTCCACCTTTCCTTCTTCATTTGTCGTCTTCTTGAACACCCATTTGCTGCCATTGGGTTTCCTTCCAGGGGGCAACTCCACCAGATCCCAAGCCTCATTTTTATGCAAAGATGTCATTTCATCAACCATGGCCTCTTTCCAGAGTTTTCCATCCTCTGAGTCTACTGCTTCCTTCACAGTTCTGGGATCGTCGTCAGTAATAGATAAAGAAAAATTTGAATAGAAAGCAGATGGACTATACCTTTTTTCCTACCTTATTTCTTGAATTGATCTTCTCACACCCGAAGTTTGTGGCTCTTAATCTTCTTATTCCTCCTCTATTGTAGAGTCTTATTCTTCCTCCTTTAGCTCAAACTCTATCTTCTCAGGTTCCTTTGGTTGGACTTCATGTTTAATAACATATTTTACCTCTCTGAACACCACATCTCGGCTGTACACAACCTTCTGTGTGACTGGGTTCCAAATCTTATAACCCATTAAACCATCCTTATACCCAATAAAGATGCACTTTTCAAAATTACTATCCAACTTGGTTCGTTTCTCCTTTAGAACATGTACATATGCATCACATCCAAATACCCTCAGATGTGAAAGAGAGGGTTTCTTACCAATCCATACCTCTTGTGGAGTCTTATCCTCCAACACTGATGAAGGTGACCTGTTGACCAGGTAACATGCAGTATCCATTGCCTCTGCCTAGAATTCCTGTCCTAACCCGGCACCACTGAGCATGCTTCTTGCCCTTTCCATCAGCGTCTTATTCATTCTTTCTGCAACTCCATTTTGCTGAGGTGTATATTGAGTAGTCTTTTGTCGTGCTATACCACACTTCTTACAGAGTTCTTCAAATTCCTTGCTGCAAAACTCTCCACCGTTATCTATCCTCAGTACCTTTATCTTCTTCTCTGTCTGATTTTCCACGAGAGCCTTAAATTCTTTAAACCTATCAAAGGCTTCAGATTTATTCTTAAGGAAATATATCCATGTATTCCTTGAGAAGTCATCTATAAATGAGACATAGTACACAGACTTACCCAGTGATGGAACCTACACAGGTCCAAACACATGAATGTGAACAAGTTCTAATATCTGTTTCGCCCTCTTACTACTAGAGGGGAAACTCACCCCATTCTGCTTCCCATATACACAATTTTCACAGAAATCAAAATCCAGAGAGATATTACTCATACCTTCTACCATACCTTTACCATGAATTATTCGAAGGCCCTTCTCTCCAATATATCCAAGCCTTTGATGCCACAACATGGTCTTCTCTCCAGAGACCATTAGATTTTCTACTCCACTTTCAAGAACCACAGAACTGTTGCACCCATCAACAACAGTGATACCTTGCAGCTTTCACAGAGTTCCAATTCCAACTCCCCGCATCAATACTAGTGCTCCCCTAACCATCTTGCAGGTATCCTTCTCAAGCACTATTTTTACACTTGCATCATCGAGCTTTCTTACATAAATCAGAATTCTAGCCAATGCAGGAATATGCAGAACACTAGGAAGTGTTCTAACCCTTCCACCTTGCAACTTCAACCCTACTTTTCCACGACTCTAGCCTTCCTATCATCCCCTAAGAATACATCACCACCATCATATCTCTCATACTCGCAGAACAACTCTCTATGGGGAGTGAAGTGAAAGGATGCACCTGAGTCAATCAACCACGCCTCATGATCTACATGTGTACTTGAAGAAGCCAAGTACACATCCCCACCTTCATCTGAGGTGGTTTTTGCCTCTGCAGAAGGAGCATCATCAAATCCCTTTTCTTTATCAGGAGCTTTAGATTTACAGTCCCTTTTGTAGTGCCCTTCCTTTCCACATTTCCAGCACACCACCTTTACAGGTTTTCCTATAGATTTAGATCTCCCTCTAGATTTAGATCTCCCACTCGATGACTTTTTTTTTATTTTCTAGGACCGTCCTCGTATAGACAAGGCATCACCGTTCTGGCTCTCCATATTTTTTTGTCTCATCTCCTCCGTCAGTAAGGATGAGACTATTTCATCAAACTGCAAGGTAGTTTCATTGCTACTTATTGCAATAACCAGACTATCCCACGAATCTGGTAGAGAACACAAAAAACTGATGCACTTATCTTCATCTGAAATTTTAATATCAAAAAATGCTAACTAACTTACCACAATATTAAATGTGTTTAGATGCTCTGTCATCGAGTCTCCATCTTTCATCCTCAGGTTATTCATCTTTTTCCGCAAGAACAGTTTATTCACCAGAGACTTAGATTGGTACAAAGTCCCTAACTTATACCACAAAGACTTCACCGTAGCTTCCCCTGATACATTCAACAATACTGAATCTAAGACACACAATCGTATCGTGCTCTTTGCCTTCTGATCCAACTTCTTCCATTCTTCATCGAACACTCTCGTTGGTTTAGTACCCGGATCTGCCATGATCCACTAATCTTTATCCACCAACAGATCCTCCATCTTGAGTTTCCACAACTCAAAACTCTGACCATTAAATTTCTCAATCTCTATCTTTCCACTGCGCGCCATCTTCTTTCACCACCAGAATCGATCTCACATATCTCCCACTGAACAAGGTCTACCACAAGCCCGAGTGAAACTGCTCAGCAACAAAGGCATCCCCTTAAAGCCAAAATGGCTCCGATACCAAATGTAGGTTTTAACCCCGTACAGAAATTACCTGCATACGAATTCTAAAACACAGAAAATAAACAATGAGAGAGCATAACACATAAAACAAATATACACAGAGATTTTCCCTTGGATCCCAAAACCGAGACTACCAGCTTTATTTTTCATTATATTCCTTTCAATGTTATAATACATATTTATACATGCCAAATCATCCAATACCATGGACCGGAAACTATCGCGTCCAATACCTTGGACCGAAAACCATCGCGTCCAAAAACATGTGCAAAAATCATGCACAAAACCATAGGTGTGTCCGCCCAACCTAACATAGTGTCCAAAACCAAAATTTCCGGGGTGCTGCTCCGGATCCCTTAAAGTGGGGTTATGGGTACGTGTCAAACCCCCTGTGACCCCCACCCGCTACACAATCGACGCAACGAAGTGGGGCTTCGCCCCCCCTCTAACCCCCCGGTTAACTACGTGGGCTAGTTGTGGAAAGAATATAACACAACCCAACACTTTGATGCTTTGGACCTAGATCATATCCCATTATCCAATCAATACTTTAAAGTTGCAGACACCGGATTTGAATTTGACATGTTCGAATTACACAACTTGCTGAAGCAGACCTAATTTGATTCTGAGGCTAAAATAAACCTGTGGGAATCTAATCTACCTTTGTATATGTTCCCCATTTTTACTCCTTTCCTGATTTAATTATCTGGTGCAAATCCAAGTATAATGCTTTACAGAGAATAGTAGTAGCTCAGAATGGAGACATCCTGATAATTATTTATGCATATACCATAAAAAAAATTATTCTGATACCTGACAGTTATTCCCTTAGTTTTTTCTTAACTGCAACCTTAATCAATTTATATCACAAAATGACCTTCCCTCAAAGAGCTCAAATATTTGAGATTTTTCTGCCTGAAGATGTTGAGATCCCTAAGAAGAATCCTCCTTACCCACCATATATGCTCCCTGAAAGGGCCAAGCATATAATTTCCCTCATTTCTTCCTTGTTAGGCTATCACTCACACTAATGGGTAGATGAATCTATCCTAGGTTATCTATCTATCTTTTCCAAAGAAAATAAGCTTGCCTTCATGTATAACTATAGTCAATGTTTGGGTGAATCTATGCATGAGAAATTGATGAACCTCACTACTAAAGGAGTCTTTAAATACTCCTTTATCCTATTTCATATGTTTATTTTTCAATAGGGAGACATGTTGCCTATTATTTTCACAAGTAGGATGATTAGCAAGAGAATCAAGCAGTTATTCATTGGACTTCATTAATTATAAAGAACTCAACTGAGTTTAGTTTTTCTGACTTCATAGACTATGTCATTCACCCAGTTGCATAGCTTCTTAGCTGACAGAGTGAACCTAGGATCAATACAGAAATTAAAAGGATCTTGTACCTTAATGATCAAGTTAGAATTGGAGATTGGTATCTTTACCAGAACTACATAGAGGTCGGAATATATGGTTGTGAGTTGTCTCCATATAAGTTGCCAAAATATGTTCCAATGAGAATCTTCTCTCTGGAATATATTGGGCAAATGATGAATATGTATGAGCTTCATTTCATCTTAGGGAAGAGGAGATCATAGTTCAAGATAAAGGCATAGGTTGGATCATTCATCTCTAACACTAGATCAGTTGGTTTAGAGGTAGATGTTATATTAAAACATATGGGTTTCCAACCCAGCTTCACTTGGTCTTATGATCCATTCAGCATTATTTCAGACTGAAGGGTGGAAATCAAAACCACTCCTTATAATCATATACCTAGGCCAGAAATTGAGAACTTCAGAAATCAGGAACAACAGGAAGATAATACTCTTCTAGAAGCAGAAGAGAGAGTTTTACCTCCTTCTACTCTTCAGACTCTTACTTCTCAAACTAAGCATGACAAGAGGCCTAGGGAAGGATCATCATCATCAGGAATTGGGGAAACGAAATTCATCGACTATCAGAAGAAATAAAGGAATGAATCAAAGGGAACTACAACTACTACTACTCAATGTAAAAAGGAGCCTACTATCATCAATTTGGATGATTCACAAATATCCATAGGGACAGAGGAACCTGTAATTACTACTCCTTCTTCTACTTCACACAATTTGCTATAAATTACTCAATCTGCAAGAGAAAGTGAAGCATAAGAGCTAAATGTCTTCACTAACTTCCTCAAAATCAAGCGGAAGAATGAAGCTTTAAAAGCTAATGTTTATGCACATTTTTGGAAGAAGACTTCCACATCACAACACAGGTTGTTGACAACATTTGACAGTGAGAAGGAAAGAATGCAGATGGCCTTTCTGTAGGCTCAAGTACCTTTTCCTAAAGGTTCTTCTGATTATAAGAAAGTTGTATTTACATTTGATGCTAATTATATCCATCCAATTGATCAAATGGACATGCATAGGAATTCTGGTGAGATGTTGTTCTAAACAATGACCAACACTGTTATGCCATTATCAAAGCTTATAACTACTTTGTCAAATGTGCAGTCACAGTTGAAAAATGAGAAAATATCATTTTTAGGTAAGGAAAATAGAGTTAAGTCATTGGATGACTTAGTAATTAAAATTGGATATGACACTACTGATGTCAAAGTTGCTGAATATATTGTCAGAAAGAAGAACACAAATATTGCATTACTCAGAAAACAGTTGAAACTATCTTCTATAGAGGACCCGCAAACCAAGGAGATAGCAGAGAATGAACAACGCAGAGAAGAAATGCTCAAAATGATAATTGAGCAGAATGTACATGATAAATTTACTCAATTAGCTATAGCTCCTATCATAGATGTCCCTATTACAGTGTCCAGAACAAAAGGGTAACCTACATCAGCCACAAGGGAATCTACATCGAAAACGGAGGATTTGAACAAACACTCACAGGAGCTCACTCATGAGAAGCAAGAGAATGAAATTCTTCATAAGAAATTTCAAAATCTGGAAGCTCAGAAAATAAAGAATGATATTTTTCATGTTGATGAAATGCAGTAAACACATAGGTTAAACATAAGAATTGAAGAGTTGAATATTCAGTCATTGATGTCTCAGACCTTGGCCCAAGCCAAGGAAAGCATATGAGAAGATATTAGTGAGGCAATAACTGAAGTATTGCCTTCCATTCAGATCAGTTTTGAGTAGGAGGAACTCATAAATAGTTGTCAGTTAGCTATTGATGAAGTGAAGCATCTTCTCAAAGATAAACCAAGTGAAGCTACAAACATGATTAGAGTTCTTAACTCAAAAACTAGGGTCGAGTTAGAATAGATTCAAATTCTCGACAAAACAGAAACCATCTTGGAAATCAAGAAGGTGTTGCAAAAAAAGAATTTGATGACTCAGTTAGATACTACATATCAAAGCTTGAATACGTCAATCCAAAGGTTTCATTTTAAATTTAATTTACTGAGTTAGAGAGGACTACCAAGATTAGTGGCCCCAAATGACAGGTTGATCAGTTTGGAAGAATATTGCCAAAATCTTTATACCATATCCACTGATAAATAAAACTTTGCAGGTATAAAGGGACATATTACAGAGAAAGAAGCATTAGAATCCTTAGATTTTGATTTGACTATCAAGCATGAAATTAAATATCTTTTTGTAAATAAGCCCACTTTTGAGAAATACACCGAGGTTGATGAAGTTGGCAGAAAATTGGTAAATCTTGCCATACCAAGTGAAGACTAATGGGATCACTTGTATGAATTTATTGAGTAACTTTGATCAAGAACTGAAGGACAACTAGGCAACTCTTTTTGGGGACCACATCATCAACAGATTCATAAAGGATATTTCCAACACTTAGCAATGTTGAAATTACTACAATTTTGTACTATTTTTGTAATTTTGTTTTGAAAATATCTAGTATAAATTTTAGTATAAATAACACCAACTTTAAGTTATTAAGGGTTGAACCCTTGGATGAGCTTTGAGAACAAAATCATAGTCGAGCTGGAGATTTTCCAAGTTAATTAAATGATTCTGAATTTTCCTTCTACAGTTTTGTCTTCTTGTAAGTTTTCATATGTGCTTACTTCATTATGTATAGCTTCATATATTTAAGTCTTTATGCAGAGATTTGGGTAAGATCATACTGAGTATCATTCAGTCAACAATAACTAGGGACTATCTTATAAGACTATTTGTTCTTATAAACTTCCCTATATCAATGAATTGTCATACAAATATGCATTCATTTAAATATATTTTGTTCTATAGGAAACATTGTTTGTTTGTATTCTTTGCTTATAACCAATCAAATATTCTATCTGAATATTTAGCAAGTTATACTTCATCAATATTCTTCTATTCATTTAATTTAAAGCAATTTAACTATAGCTAGACAAATAACATCCCTTTCATATACATTAGTAACTGTTAAGGCTTAAGCACCTATTTTCAATAATTCATATCATTGGTCATGCATAAAATTTAAAACCAACAAAATATTTTAGATGCTCTCGCATGACTAACTGACTTAGAGTCATCTCAGAGGACAAAACCATCCTCAAAAATAAAAGTTGACATAAAACTTTCCTTCAAAGCATCCCACTCCGCGATTCCATGTCGCAGCATTGTTTCTACATACCATCTCATCAGGATACCAAAGTGTGGGAGAATATGTGAAACCATAAAGGCTATGGTTCCTCTCCCCATGCTCTCGTATAATGAGCCAGATTCTTGCACAGATCATCCTTCCCTATATATTTTTTAGTCATGCAGGTACTAGCATACTGAAACCATAGCTTCATCATCCTACAATATTCCTTCTAGTATGAAAATATGTTCTTATGTGTATCCCACCATCTGGCAGGTGTGGCTTTCAATGAAATGCCTAAATACTGGAACTAATGCTCCTCTAGTACATCCCTTTCATATTTATCCAGAAAAAAATTACATCGTCTAAGCCATCATAATACAATAAGTTGTATACCTCAGTAGATATACACCGGAGTTACTTAGTAAGCTCGTTGCATCACAGTGTTGATACTTCTTGCAATTGATTATGCCAATGTTCAAGCTCCTCATCTAAATTCGAGTTGTAGGAGTTGTCCTTTTCCCACATAATTCGCCCATCCACCATAGGGTTGATCCAATCCTCATCCCATGTAGTAAGCTTATAGATCCGTTCAATATCATCCTTCTCATAGTAATCTCGGACGGGTTCAGTATACTATGCACCCTCGGCTAGATCAAATGGAACAATGACCCACAGTTCCTTCTTTTCAAACATCATGATGTGCTTCTTCAGGTTGATCACTCTATTCATATCAAATTCCCAATCAATTCGAAGCAATGTCGGGTAGGGATTACTGTCATAAACTATTTCAATTACTTCAAAATCAGTTATGGCACGCGCCCCGTCAATAAATACAATTACTCCATGTAAGCACTCCATCGGAATAATCTTCTCCTGGTTCGCCTTTCCCAGCTGAATTGGGAACCACTCCAGTTCTGGCATTTCCATTCTTTCCCAGGTATGTTTAGGTAAGACATTCGCATGAGATCGTAAATCTAGGATCACTTAGTCCATTTCAAATTCTCCGATCTCTGCAATCAATCTCATTTCTCGACCAATTCATTTCTTACCCTTATCCACTTTGTGCATTATGTGCTACTCAGGCAGTGGATCACCCTTGCTAGCACAATTTTCTATCAATTCTCGTAGTCCCTCTACTACTTTTTGGTCCCTTAAGAGATTCATGCAGGTTTTTAAGAAAGATGTCAACAATGAAGGATTTGTTTCCTACATAGCCCTCAACTCTTTAGCCTTCTTCGTTCGTGCACCCTAAATTTCTTATGAGGACACTCATGAATCCACAAAGCTCTTTTTCACCTCCATAAAAGTTTCCTTTACCTTATGCAGATCAAACCCAACACCCTTGTTAGGAGCCTTGTGCACCCATATACTTTCTTCTTGTTTTTTCCCTTTATCCTCCTTGATAGTGTTACTGATTCGTGTAATGATATTAACATTGGGCCCATCTTCGTGCAGTTCCAATCTCATCATCTGGATATTCTCGATGAGCTACTGGTTCTTCTTCTCTTTCATCTTCGCGATGAGCATGGGACAATCTTCTATAACATGGTCAAACTGTCGGCAATATTGACAAGACGGGTGTGTCTGGTTCTGTTAATCCCGTGCAAAATTACCTAGTTCCCCACAATTGTAACAAATGATATGTCCATGACCTCTTCCATATCCTCCTCCTCCTCCTCTTCCTCATCCCTAGAACCCTCTGTGCACTACATGTGTTCCTTAATCCTCCTGAGGATGTGTCTCAGCTTGTAGTCTATATGTCACAGTTTTTTCCATCATTAATTCGTAGCTTCGGTAATTGCGCTCATCATGGCCTACAGAATTACAAGAATTGCAGAACAATTGCTGGGGAGTCTGCACAAACTTCTTGTTGGGAACAGGATCCCCCAAGGATAGTTTTGGGGCTAAAAGCCCATGTTTTGGGTTAATTTTGTAATAAAGTTGTAAAGTCTCCGCATTTTGTGGTCACAAAGTGTGAAGGTGTCAAGAGTCATAAAGGGTTGTCCGCCCTTATTTTGTGAAGCGTAAAGTCAGTTGTAAAGACCTACCCATGGTCCACAGATCATGGGATTGTATAAAAAGGAGCTAAGCAAGTAAGCTCTAAGAAGTCTGAAGTCTTTAGCGAAGAATGAAGTGAAGATTCTTGGTAGAGAAGTCTAAGTGTTCAGATCTTAACGTAGGTAGAGGATCCGCAACTGACTGCGCAGAGACCTAGGGTGGAAGTCTGTCGCTATGTGTGCAAGGAGGATAGAGTCTGTAATAATCTGAAGATATCAATAAAGAGAAGTATTCTCCAAATTTTGTGTATTTATTTCCAATTAATGCATGTGGTTATATTGCATTTCGGGTTTCATTTACAATGTTTATGTGATGTGCAAATGTATGTGATTATATTGGTTAATTGAACGCAAGTAAGAATATCAGTTTACGCAGTGCTAATAGTGATTGTTGAGTAAGATAAGTAAAACACATAAGGTAACTTGGGAACCTATACAATACATTGTCATAGCAGTGCGAAACTACCTGGACTATAGGTTAATGTTGTGCGAAGGTCAATCGTACACCTTCGCAGGAGTACTAAAGGGCGGAATAAAGGGTCGACTATGAGAGCCCTAGAGCTTAGTGACCTATGTGAAAATAGGAATAGAGGCTATAAACTGACATCATGACCATCTCAGGGTGCGGAAACTTGGTTTTAGCATCCCCTTATACTGCTGTGGGTGAGACTTCGGTCTGCGCTTTGTGGGCTGATGCCGAAAGGGCCAGTAGTGTAGGGATTTTTTTGGCTAACTAATGTTGAACCTAGGTTAGGCCCCATGCATCCAACAACTGGTTCCATTTCCAGGACCAAAATCTGCATGAGAGATGTGTGATGTCGTATCACTGGAATCTAACTAAGAAAAAGATCGAAGACTGGTTGGATACAAAGATCCACGAATTCACAGCACGGGGGAATAGAAACCCATGACTAACAAAGGAACAATGGCTAGACCGGTACTTGTATATAGAGATCCACGGGATCTTTTTATGTTGCTTTCCAATTGAGTTATATGACTGGATTTCAAAGCTAGCGGATAGCCAAGGAAGGTAGAGACTTGACGATCCTATTGTCTGGACCCCGAAGCTGGTACAGAGACTGGAAGCCTCTGAGGATAAGATCGCTCTTTTTGTTCATCATTGGATCGATCGCATCATAGGAGGATTTGTGATTGAATTCGCGGTCAACACATTAGTTAGTTACAACGAGGTGGAGGGGCGCTTTTCCAAAGGTCCACGAGGTAAGTACTTGAACTCTTTGAATACTTGGATTAAGATGTTATTGTGTGAAAAATGGGTTATGCATCTACCTTGATGTTTGGAGCTACGCGAAGTGAAAAGACTTACAGAAATGAAGGAAGAAAGGGTCCTGAGTATAGCCCACTGATCTCACCTCCAATGGGTGACGAAGAGGGAGTGGCGTAGGCTTCTCCGCAAAGTGAAATTCAGTTAATAAGACAGTGATTCCTGTGACTGCCACCTCCACCCACACCACCTCCAACCTCACCACCATCACCTATGGCTTCACCCATACCACCACCACCTCCATCACAGTTCAACATGAAAAATTCAGTGAAGCTGGCTTTGTTTAAATGCTTGGGAAATGAGGACCCGGACTAGTTTTGGTTCATCGTGAAAGCTTATGGGAATCTCAGGGTGTCACAGATGATCACATGAATAAGGCAACATTAGTTAGTTCTTTGCACGATTTCGCACTAACCTGGTACATCAAATACTTTAATGAGAACCCAAACACTGGAGTGGCAAACATCCAGACCACACTAAATAAAGAATTCAGTAGGCCTAAATCTGAGGCACAGTCGATTGTGGGGTTCACAGAAACCGTGATGAAACCAGGCGAGATACCTTGGGAATTGGATCAGAGGTTGAAGTGTAAAATCTGTGAAGCCAATATGAACTTAACAAATGGATAGCATGACGAATTGTTTGTGGCTTTGCTCCTGCCACACCTAAGGGTTGCACTCATGGAAAATTTTAGGGGCTAATGTTCACCCAGTGGGCTAATTTTCCATGATTTTTCCACAAAAAATATTCGCCAATTTCCAATTTTATAAAAGACGATTCGCCCAAATTTTAGAATATAAAATTATTTTACCTCAAAAATCGCCAACATTGTATAGAGGCTATATATAAAATTATTATAAATTTGAATAATTTTACAAATATATCAATAAACATTTTATAGTTAGCATATTAGGGATTAGTGAGATTCGCCAATGTTTTTAAACTTCAAGAAATTTTTCCATCCTTAAAATTTTCCTTGGTTGCACTGTCACAACAGAAGATTACGACTCAGGTAGAGGCCTTGGAGATTGCAATGAGACCACATGAAACACCGATGCAAGATCTGAATCTTAGGGTTCAGCAGATCCATGTGTAGTTACAAAATATTTGCCTTGAAATGCAAAGTTTGAAGCAGGACAGAACAATTTGACCGGAGGTGAGTGAAGAGGTATGGTGCCTGAAATGTAAAGGTCAGGGGCATGAAAAAGACCACTACCCGCTCTTTGCGAACTATATTGCAAGAGGAGGACCGATGCGTTTGAGGCCAAAAGCCTAAGTAGGATCGAGTGCGGGGCCTGCGATTTGGTGCGCTATAGGTCAGGTAGCAGGAAAACATGCGACGAATAACTATATTTTGTTGTAGAAGTTTGTACAAACACTACAACTTCTGCAGGTCGGTAGGGCATGATGAGCGCAATTGCAAAAGTTATGAATTGATGATGGATAGAACACCCACCTATAGGGTTCAGGTAGAAATATGGCCCCCTGACGAGAATGTTAGGATGGCGCAAATAGTGTTTCAGGGGCGCAGACGAGGCTGAGGTAGAGGAGGACCTGGCAGAGGTCGGGGACACCTAATCTACTACAACTTCGGAGGACCAGGACACTATGCCCATGAATGCACTAACCCAACGCGACCGTCGTGCAAATATTGTACTCAATTTGATCATGAGACAGAGGACTGTCCTATGCTGATAGCGAGGATACCTGACAAAGGAGTGCTACCACCTTAGTCGACTCAGAATGTACAGATGATGAGGTTTGAGCCTCAGAAAGAGGATCCCAATGTGAAAATAGTGCTCCGAAGTGGAATTTCAATGGGTGACAATAAGGGGAAACAACCCGAAGACAATGCATGAGTTCGTAAAGCTCCGAAAAAGGAAGATGAATTTGATTTGAAGCGCGCACGCGAAACGTTCATGGAGTCAAATAAGAGCTTCGATGAGGCCTCCACCTCAGGGAACAAGGATAAGCTTGATCAGGAAATGGACCCTTCGATGCTTACAACCTTTCTAGAAACCTGCATGAAGCTATTGCACCATAGCAAGGATGTGAAGGGATTATAGGAGCTTATAAATAGATGCACCGGAAACACTCCAGGTGAACCACACGTGGTACGGAAGATCGGTACGCATAAAGCAAGGACAGGACAAGAGATGAGACTGGCCGCGCAAATAAAAGAATCTGAAATGGATCAGGTTATTTTGGATCTGGGGTTAGACGCGAACATTTTACAAAAGAAAACTTGGGAGCATATCAGAAGACCCGCACTGCAGTGGTCTTTTATTCAATTAAGGATGGAAAATCAGCAGAATATCATACCCATAGGACGACTGCAAGGAGTGATTGTAGATATTGAAGGTGCGAGAGCGTTGGCTGACTTTGAGATAATAGAAATTGTGGATGATAGCAACCCCTAACCTGCACTCCTTGGAATTGATTGGGCTACTAACATGAACACAATGATGAACCGAAAGAAGCGAAAGATGATATTTGAAAAGAAATCGCTTTGCGTAATAGTACCCCTAGATCTTGTTGAACGATCGTGCTATACTGAACCAGTCCGCGATTATGAGAGCGATGATGATTTGGACTGCATATATAAGATAACAGCGTGAGACCAAGCTTGGGTGAATCCAACAGTGGATGGACGAATTACATGGGATCGTGAGAGTTCCTGCACCTCGGACTCTGATGAAGAATTAGATCGTTGGCAAAATCGGCTACATGAAGTAACCACACGAAGTTGTAACATGATGACCAGTTCACGGCATTGTGTATCATCAGAGGTACGAAATCTTCGCACTTATGATGGCCTGAATGATGTAGACGTGTTTTTTAATGCATTTGAGAGAGAGGTACCAGAGAAGCACCGCCTCTAGGCTTTGGACGGGGCATTACGCTATGCCCGCAAGATGGTGGGGTATGCACAAGGGTAGTTTTGATGATTGGCGCGAGTGTAGAAGGATGATGAGAACATGCTTTGGAAAGATGAATTGAAGAATGACAGAAAAATATGATGGGAAGGATGATCCATGAGCACACTTGGCCAAATGGGCTAAGGCTTATGAAGTGAAGCCCCAACCTGAATGGGTGCACTTGTTCTTTCGTACCCTGGATGTCATCCCAATGAACTGGTACATGGAAAAAGAGCTCCGCCATGGTATAGGAGAAAGGGATATTCTGTGCGAAGGATTCATAATGACGTTCAACTTTGAAGACGGTTCTGACTATATTGACGAAGAAGCAATCTTTAGGATAGCACAAGATCATTTGGATCTGATTCAACCCGATTGGAATACTCAATTGAGCCATACACTATAATGATATAACGTGACTTTTGAAGAAGAAGATAAGGATCCGTGAAAGATTAACATCCTTGAAACAGAGGGTCACCACAAGGTTGAGGGCCCGGAGATTGAGAATACTGATATAACCGCGCCACTGAAAACGAAGCAGGTAAATATTGGTATGGAGGCAAAGCCCAAATTCATGAAGATTGGAGATTACTCGGATGACATGATGGTGGATAAGGTTTCTGAATTTCTCCATGAATACCAAGATTTGTTCCCTACCAAGTTTACGGAGCTAAAAGGGATAATAGATACATGGGCATTATGAAGTGTTGGGTGTGGAGCCTGATTATCTTCTATGTTCAAAGGTATCGCCACATAGGACCCCAGTTCTGTAAAATTGCCTTGTAAAAGTATAGTAATTTCTAGTCAATCTGGGCCGTACATTAGGCGGATGATCTGACGGTAGAACTTATGTTTAGTTTAGGGTTTTTTGCCCTAGAAGGCAACCCCTCTCTTTGTATGAGGGTATTGTATTTGAGGCTGTGAGATAGATGTGTATTCAGTGAGCGAGAAACAGAGAGGTGAGACTGTGAGAGAAAACAGAGGATATTACAGCGGATTTGCTGTAGGTTGTGTCTCTTCATTTTGCTGGATAATAAAAAGGAAGGACTGGCTGTTCGGGGTGGATGTAGCCCAAACTGGGTGAACCACGTATATCTGTGTCTCTCTTGTTTTGTGTGTTTTCTGTGTTTATATTTTTGCAATATTTTATGTGTTCCATTGCTCCGTAATATATAATTTTCTAACATGAAGATCACGTTAAAGCCCAATGCAAAGCCAGTTAAGCAAAGACCTTACCGTCTCAATCTAAAGTATAAGGAGAAGGTATGCTTAGAGCTAGACAAGATGCTCGTGGCAGGCATCATTGAGCCCGTAGAAGAATCTGATTGGATAATCCCAATGGTGGTACATGATAAGAAGCAGAAGGATGAAATAAGGATATGCGTAGATCTCAAGAAGTTGAATGATGCTTGTGTACATGATCCTTTCCCGACTCCATTCGCTGATGAGGTATTGGATAATGTAGGTGGCCCAGAAGCATACTCATTCACTGATGGGTTCTCTGGGTACCATCAGATCAAAATCACGCCGGAGGATAGAAGAAAGATGACTTTTGTGACTGAGTGGGGATGTTTTTGGTACACTGTAATGACTTTCGGATTGAAAAATGTGCCTGCACTTTTTTTGCGTGTAGTCATTACTACATTCAAAGAATTCATTCATAAGTTTCTGGAAGTGTACTTTGATTAGTGGACTTTGTTTTGGCTGGTGAAACACCATGTGGCAAGTTTGCGCCTGATGCTAGATACTTGTCAAAGGTACCAGATCGTGCTCAATCTAAAGAAATTTATGTTTTGTGTTCCTTTTGGGACCCTGTTGGGTCATGTGGTTTGTAGACACGGACTGATGGTAGATCTCATGAAGATCACAGTGATACTTAACTTGGAGGTGCTGAGGAGTGTGAAACAACTACGTGTAACATTAGGACATGATGAGTATCACAAGAAGTTTATCAAGGGCTATGCCCACATCACTGCGCCTATGGAGAAGTTGAAAAAGGATGTCGCATTATGTTGGAACGAGGACTGTAAGAAAATCTTGGATGTATTGAAAGAGAAAATGGTCACCGCACCAATTTTAGTCTTCCTAGATTGGAAGAAGGAGTTTCATGTACATGTAGATGCGTCATGTATAGCACTGGGAACAATACTGACACAGGTCGGTGGCAGAGAATTGGATCATCCTATAGCATTCACAAACAAGAGGTTATCCAAGGTTGAGAAGAACTATTCCACCACCGAGCACGAAGGGTTAGCCATGGTATACATGCTCCAGAATTTTAGACACTATTTGCTGGGTGGACATTTTAAGATGTATACGGATCATTCCACGTTGAAATACCTGGTCAATAAGCCTGTGTTGGGGGGGAGAATTTGCAGGTAGTTGTTATTGTTCCAGGAGTATGATTTTGAGGTTATTGTGAATCGTGGACGACTAAACATGGGACCAGACCATCTATCACGCATCGAAATAGGGGAAGAGTCCACTAATTTGGAGAAGGGATTGCCTGACATATAGCTATTTATAGTGCGCATCGCAGATGGTCACTTTGAAGACATCATACACTTCCTAACAACATGAACTGCCCTGAAAGGTTACACTGTCCAGTAGAAGGAGTTAGTGGTGCACGCAGCATAATTTTCTGTCATTGTCGGGCATCTGTACAAAATGGGGTCTGATGAATTATTACGACGATATGTACCAGAGTTTGAAAGGAGAAGTATCCTCATGGATGCTCATGGGGGAGCCGCAGGAGGTTACTATGCAGGGAGAGTGACCATGCAAAAGATTCTACATGCAGGCTTGTGGTGGCCAACCCTCCATTAGTATTCAAAAACTTACTGCAAGGCTTATGATGTGTGTCAAAGGAATGGAAGGCCATCGCGGAGAGCTGAACTAAATTTGAACCCAGAGATGAGGCCATCGTGGAGAGCTGAGCTACCTTTGAACCCAGAGATGATGTTACAACCCTTTAAGAAATGGGTGATAGATTTTGTGGGACCCATTCAGCCCCAAGGGAAGAAGACAGGAGCATGGTACATTATAACTGCAACTGAATATTTCAATCGATGGATGGAGGCATAGCCTGCGAAGGATTGCATAGGCGCGACCACTATGAAGTTCCTCTTTGAGTATGTACTGACACGATTCGGGTGTTGAAAGGTTCTAATGAGCGACTGTCGTATGCACTTTCTGAATGAAAAGATCAACACGCTGACGAAGGAATTTCAGGTATATCACTAGAAAAGCATGCCTTATCAACCACAGGCTAATGGGACAGTGGAAGCATTCAATAAAGTGCTAGAAAACATTCTAACCAAGGTTTGCAATGCTCAGCGAAGTGATTGGGACCTGTGCATACCCGCAGTACTATGGGCCTATCAGATGACATGCAAAAAGTTGACTGGACAGACATCCTTTAGGCATGTATATGGTGCTGAAGCAGTGATGCCCATGGAATACATTGTGCCTAGTCTGTGCATAGCATCACTCACGGGTATGACAAATCGCAGAGCCCTGGAAGAGAGGCTTGCGCAACTGGCTGAGCTTAAGGAAGAAATATTTCTAGCTGGATTTCACCAACAGGTCCAACAGTAGTGTGAAAATGCATGGCATGATCGACACATTAAGCTACCCACCTTTAAGGTAAATGACCTAGTTTTGTTATATGACAACAAGTTTGATAAATTTTCAGGGAAATTCAGAATGCACTGGTTAGGGCCCTACGTCGTTAAGGATATTATTGATGGTGGAGCAGTTCAGTTGGTTAACTTGAATGGAGATCCCTTCCCAGGAAAGGTGAATGGCAGTCGATTGAAGCCATACACCGGTGATCCAGCCAGGTGACTATACGAGGGTAGCATAATCTTAGCACTCCAGGCAGCTGAAAGGAGGTGCAGGACTATAAAATACACTGCGCGGGTTGGGGAGATGCACGATTGGAGGATTGTGCGAAGTGAGGAAATTTCCTAGGGTTTGCAACAACTCGAAGGGATCTGCGTAACCCAGGTGGAAATCACATAGGTAAGCCAGAAAGTGACCGTTAAAGTCACTATTCATGATTTGACGGTAGAAATGTGGCCAAATGGAGCGGGCGACCAACATTTAAGACGAACGTTATGGGTAAGATCCTTGGAAATATGTCACCAATCTGACATTAATGAAGCGAATGTGGGGGAAACGGTCGGATTGAATTCAAAATTCCTTATAAATTATAGGTGGTTGCCAATAAAAAACACTTGGCATTTTGAGAATTTAGTTGTTGAGCTCTCAGGTGCACATGAAGCACGAGAGCTTCGAAGCTTTGCTAGCCAGTTCAGTATTTGAGACATTGCCAAAGGAGACATAGGAGTTGTTGCATAGTGTCATGTCGACACCTGCAGAAGTTATGGACACCAAAGTAGTGACAGCCGAGGAGGTTGTACCAGAGGTTGTTAGGGATGTGTTAGGGTCTTATAATTATAGGAAATTTGATGATTAAGATATTATTTGTTGCTCTCATGATTAAGCTTTTGGCTTGCTAACTCGCCCCGCTTCCACTCCATTTTTCATCGTCCTTTAATCAGCTTTCTGCTTTATCACCCACTTTCCTTGTTAATTCATCTGAATATTACCCCAACATAAGCCGAATACCTACTTTCAAATCATTAAGAATAGGTTTGTGTGATAAAAAGGTTATATATTGGAGAGATTTTGGTTTTAAAGCCTTGGATTTTATTGAAATTTGCATAATAAATAAGCCAAAATTTTAGCTCCCACTCCATCACCATGCAACCTACATTCACAATACCTAAGCCTAGCATGCCTAACACCAAGAACAAGTGGGTAGCCTTGGGCTTATTTTTTCGAAACACAATGTGACTATGGACTTATATAAACCATCGTGAAAAATGTTCCATTGTGAATGTGGGATAAATCCCATAAAGTATATATCTATAATATAAAGTTTTGGACTTTATATTAATTTCTCCCCACAAGCCTATACTACCTCTTCCCCCTGCAAAGTCAACCAATGGCCCTCACCGCACTAAGAATTAAACCCCCTTCATTTTTATTTACCTCGAGATTATAAATGAACGGTTAAATTTCCATATGGCGGGCTTAGCTCATCCAACACTTAACACTCCAAAACCACCCGAGATTAGTGATTTTCCCCACCTTTTCTACGTGGCAGCCCCACATTATATCGCGTACTCCAAAATAATACCACCTACCACTTTAAAGTGGTGCCATAAACCATTAACTGTTTTGGTTTTGAATCTTATAAATGTTACAGGAATATAGGATGGATTAATTTCAAGTGAAATACAAAGATATGAGAATGTGGTAATACTTCAGAGTTGCCAGTGAAACAATACTTGAGGTAAAATTATATAGCTACACGCAATATCAGACTAAGGTTCTGGAATAAGATTCAAAGGTAAGATGGTTTTACAGTGGAAATAAAATTCAAGGATGCCATGAATTTAACAGAGAAAATAAAAGGGAAAATTTCACATGAAATTAATGTACAAGAGAGTAAAGATAGCATTCATATAAATGCATTTCATGATAGAAGATTAAGGTGAAATCAATTTACAGGCATGGTGAAATCAATTTAGAGGTGTAAAATCATGTTGCAGGTGAAAGTAAAAGGGTAAAGTGAGAATACTCTTCTAACCATACAAATCAACACATGGTTTTGTAAACCCATCATTCTACAAGGCTAAAAGGAATTTACATACAGATAAAATGAATTTACAGAAGGAGTAATAGAAATAAAACTACACACGGTTTTGTGAATTCATGAAAAGTGAACAAAACCACATATAGGAAACAACACATGGTTTTGTAGAAATTTAATTATAAATTTCTTTCAAAATATTTTGGAAATATTATTCAAATATATATATTATTATATATTTTCCAAAATATTTTGTGACACTAATGGATGATAAAATAGTATGGCAATCACAGGATCAGCCATTAGTGACGAAAGTCTCAGATTATCAAAGCCAGATGATCAGGAAGCAGTTGAGTGAATTACTCAAAAAAGGGAGATACATCTACATCTACTAGTTCATCTTCGAGCACAGCTGTTGACACCTAATCATTAGGATTGGGTGAACATAATGTAAATAAATAAATAAGTAATATAAACAGTCATCGGGAGATGGAGTGAACAATATCTCCCTCATGTATATAATGAAGACCAACCTAAAGGAATAATACACACGAATCAATTTTGCTTTGAGGAGTTACTGTCTGGCCTGAAATGGTATCAAAGCTAGCTCCCAAATTAGTTGTAACTCCCTTCTGCCTACTGTGCTCTCTGTCGTCTACCCCTGTGGAGTCTGCCTACTACGCCCTCTATCCACTATCCCCTCCACAGTCGCTGCCACTCTGTAGTCACTGCCATTGTCTAACGCATAACCATTCTACCATTTCGCTTCATCGCTGCTCCGTTGAAGAACCATCTGTTGAAGAACCAGAACAAAACCAGAACCATTGTTGGGATCTGCGTACGTGAATCAAGTTCCATTGCTGTGTATTAACTCCGTGTATTAACGTTGTGTATTAACACTGTGTATTTTCACGCTGGTCTCGTTGCTCTTGCATTTTGAATGCTGTTCATGGCATATATTAAATGGTATGCGTTGAATATTGAAATCTGATGAAGCACTGTCTTTGTATATTCTGATTTGAACGTTGTTCATGGCATATATTAAATGGTATGCATTGAATATTGAAATCTGATGAAGCGCTATCTTTTTATATTTCGAGTCAAGGCAAGTGTATTTTTGGCTTGAACAAGATTTTCTACTTGTCCAATGATTCCATTATGTGACTGCGTTTGAGATTTCCTTAAAAGATATTCTCATTCACTATGGCATAATAACAAAAGAAAATATTTACTCTTTTCTGACTCTGTCTAGTAAATAATTTTGGGACCATTCTGGATACGAAAGGAGTAGAAGTAGATTTGATTTTGGCATTCAGAGAATGTGAAAAAATTTGATGGAGTAAAGGAAGATGATTCAGTACTGATTCTTGTTGATATCATGTTGTTGGTGTCAGAACGTTGTTGGAACCCTAATATATACCTCTGTTGTATGCATTGTAAAGTTTTGTGTCCAGCGTTGTACAGTTTTTTATATATTTATGGTATATTTAGGCTGCCATATATATATACATAGTCACTCACCATATATTTCGGTTGTCTCACCCATATATATTCTATACTTTAATGTTGTCTAGATGAATGCCAATTGACATTTGAATTTGTTGTTCCGTCATATCAGAATTATTTTTTTCCCATTAAGAGTAAAAGTTTTGCAGCATAAGTTTTTTTTGTTATAGTATGCATTCAATCATATCCATCGTGGGAATAGTTCTCACTAGAAAAGAGAACTATCCTCAGTGATCCCGGATGATAAAACACACCCTCATTTTTAATGAGTTGTGGAAAGGAGTGTGTGTTGGAGACAGAGACAAAGAGCCAGAACATCCTACATCAGACAAAGAGCTTGCCATTTTGGAAAACAAGAACAACAAAGCTTATGCATTAATCGTAGCATTTGTAAATGAAGAGGTGAGTCGCCATATTTCGCCATTTTCAACTGCTTTTGAAGCCTTGAAAAAGCTTAAAGAAATCTATGACTCACATTTTGCACTTGAAGTTGTTCAACTCACTATTAAACTCTTCACTCTTGAACTGCAAAATAATGATCCTCTTGCTATTGCATCTGAATTAAAGTCTATAATGCATGATATCAAATCCACTAAGGTTGAATTGGATATTCCTCTTATCTATTTTCTCAAGGTACTTTATCCTACTTACTCCAATTATCTTGAGTCATTGCAAGCAAATGGAAATCTCAAAGATATCACCTTTGACTCTCTTGTGAAAACGTTTGTTGAAAGAGAGAAAGCTTTTGGAAAGAAGACACCCCCTGAATCTTCTGAAGAGGCTATGTGCCTTTCTCATAAAGAAAAGCATCCTACTCAAGATTCTTCAAGAGGAAGAGGTGGTTGAAGAGGAAGAGGAAGATATTTCAGAGGCGGGGGGGCAGACACTCTCAAGGAGAAAAGGCATATCTGCACTGCATACACTGCAAAAGAAATGGATCACATGATGCATCTACATGCAAGTTACCATGGGACAAAATTGAGCAGCAAAGAAACTAACAGAAAGGTAAAACTGATGATACAGACAAAGGTAAGGCACTTGAATCCGCTCACTATGTTGTGGCACAATGTAATATTGGAGTAAACGAAGATTTATGTAATGCTTCACTTGCTTCTTGGAAAAATGATTGGTTGCTTGATTCAAGAGAAACCTGACACATGACTCATAGAAAATATTTTTTTTGAAGAATTTATTGACAATGTTGATGGAGCAGTATACTTTGCAGACCAATCAAAATTCAAGCCATCATGGCTTGGCAAAATCAGGCTTAAACTGCCTGGTCTTCCAGACTTTCTTCTGCATCATGTTCTATATCTCCCATAGCTCAAGAGAAACTTTCTGTCCTTGGTCCACATCCGCCAGCAAGGTCATTCCATTCAAATGTTTTATGGAAAGCTTGAGGTAATAAAAGCATCTAACCACTCACTTGTCATGAGGGGAATAGAAGAACAAAGGCTTCTCAAGCTGCAAGGAACCTCTGCTCGTGCACAAAATTTCTCATACAATTCTCATTATGAAGAAGGTACACTTCCATCAAGTTTATTATGGCATGCTAGATTTGGACATTTGAACTATGACATCCTCTGCTTGTTGAAGAAAAATGATGTTGCTGGTTTGCCTACAATTCCTAGGAAATTTAAGCAATGTGATGCTTGTATTCTAGGAAAGCATAGCAAACAGTATTTTCATGATTCACATTCAAGAGCACATAGAAAAATTGAACTCATTCATTCAGATTTATGTGGTCCAATGCCTATTCCTTCTCCAAATGGAAATAAATATATGATAACATTTATTGATGACTACACCAGAATGTGTTGGGTTTATTTATTGAAGAACAAATCTAATGCTTTTCAAACATTCAAGAACTTTCATAAATGGATTGAAAATAATGCACAATCTCATATTGGGTCTATTCGCACTGATAATGGAAAAGAATACACATCAAATGAATTTGGAAACTATCTTCGCCAACATGGGATCAAACATCAAACAACTATACCTTATAATCCCCAACAGAATGGTGTAGCTGAAAGAATGAATAGGACAATCTTAAATATGGTACGATCCATGCTCTTCTTCAAAAATGTAAAGATAATGTTTTGGGCTGATGATGTTCTATGTGTTTCATATATAAAGAATAGATGTCCATCTAATGCTATTAGAAACAAGACTCCATATGAAATGTGGTATGGACATGTTCCTTCAGTAAAGCATCTCAGGGTCTTTGGTTCCACCTATTATGCCTTGATACCAAAGGTACATAGAAACAAACTTGGTGCACGAATTCATAAGTGTATCTTCTTGGGGTATTCAAACACCTCCAAAGCATACAGTCTCTATGATGAAGTAAATAAAAAGTGTGTTGTATCTAGAGATGTAATGTTTCTTGAATCATCCAAAACTGACAATGTTGTTGAGCGGCAACTTGATCGCTTGGATAGATTCGTAAAAGAAAAATCATTTCCAGAATTTGATAATCAGATTCCACATCCTGAAGGGGGGATTCCTATACTAGATCAACATGTGGAATCTTCTTCTGAAGAACACTCTCCCCCGCATGAAACTCCAACAATAGATGATGCTTTAAGTGATGTGATTGATAGAATTGGGAGACTCAATCTTGATTCAGTCCCAAATCAATCAACGTAACAGCCTAGACCATCTGAGAAAGGTCCCCCAAAGTGGCTGACAAAGACACTTGAAAGTGTTCATCTTGATGAGGTTGGAAAGATAGGAACTAGAAATTCAAACCGGAAAAATGGAGGTAATGTAGATGACTCTAGTTCACCTATTGATATGGATGTTTCTTATGATTGTGAATTGAAACTGTCTACATATTTTGAACCAACTTCCTTCAAAGAAGCTGCTTCTCATGATGAATGGAAAGAAGTGATGCAAAAGGAGTATGATTCCCTCATAAAGAACGACACTTGGAAGCTAGTTGATCCTCCATTAGGAACCAAACCAATTGGCTGCAAGTGGGTCTACAAGAACACGTATAAAGCTGATGGCTCACTTGACAAGCACAAATCTAGGCTTGTGGCAAAAGGTTTTGCACACAAGGAAGGGGTCGATTATGAGGAGACTTTTTCCCCCACAACAAAATGGGATACCATCTGGACACTCTTTGTCCTAGCAGCTCAGAACGGTTGGAAAGTCCATCAAATGGATGTAAAAACTGCTTCCTTGAATGGAGATCTAAAAGAGAATGTTTTTATGTCCTAGCCTGAAGGATTCGCTTTGAAAGGACATGAACATAAAGTATGCAAACTGGTGAAGTCCTTGTATGGCGTCAAACAAGCACCGCGAGCTTGGTATGAAAAACCAACTGAGCATCTTCTGAAACTCAATTTCAAACATTATGATCTTGATGATGCAACTTTATTTGTCAAGAAAGTTGGAAAAATAGTTGTATATCTTGTGGTATATGTAGATGATCTTTTAATGACAGGGAACAATGAAAGCTACATTGCATCCATAAAGAAGGAATTGGGGAAAAGTTTTGAAATGACTAATTTGGGCTATGTTCATTACTATCTTGCTATTGAAGTAACCCAACATCCGAAGTCCATATTTCTTTCTCAAAAGAAATACATTGGAGATCTGTTGAACAGGTTTGGCATGACAGAATGCAATCCTCTTACTACTCCAATGGAACAAAAATTAAAGCTCACATCTATTGAAGGAAAATAATTTGAGGATGCAACAAAGTATAGACAGCTTGTAGGAAGTCTCAACTACCTAACTACTACCAGACCAAACATTTCGTTTGCTATTGGATTCCTCTCCAGGTTTATGCAAAAGACTTGTGAGGGACATTGGTCTGCTACAAAAAGAGTTATAAGGTACTTGAAGGAAACTCAAGACTTTGGAATCAAGTATACACAGGTGGACGACTTCAGCTTGATTGGTTACTCTGATTCAGACTTCGATGGAGACAAAGAAACTGGGGTATCTACTTCAGGATATGCTATGCGTCTTGGATCAGGAGCTGTCTCTTGGAGATCACGCAAACAATCAGTTCCAACAGATTCCACAACAGAAGCAGAATATGTGGCAGCAGCTGAAGGAACAAAAGAAATTGTGTGGCTTAGGAAAATTCTTGAAGATTTGCAAGTAAAACAAGTATAATCAACTCCACTCATGATTGACAATACCTCTGCAATAAAGTTGGCCAAAAACCCAAAGTTCCATGATCGAACAAAGCACATCAATACTAAATATCATCTGATTCGACATCATGTTGAGGCCAAAACAATCCATCTCCATCATTGTTCCGCTAATGAGAAAATTGCATACATCTTCACCAAAGTGCTTGGAAGAGAAAAACTTGAACGATTCAGAATGAGGCTTGGACTCACCAACATCCCTTCAGATTAAGGGGGGGAATGTTGACACCTAATCATTAGGATTGGGTGAACATAATGTAAATAAATAAATAAGTAATATGAACAGTCATCGGGAGATCAAGTGAATAGTCTCTCCCTCATGTATATAGTGAAGACCAACCTAAAGGAATAATACACACGAATCAATTTTTCTTTGAGGAGTTAATGCCTAGCCTGACAACAGCCACAAATTTGGGTCCACATCTTACCTTCTCCCACTTCCACAACAATAGTGTTTGCAGAGCACATTCCACCAAAACTATTAATCTACAGCAGTTAGAGCTTTTTAGTTCATCTATAGTCTGAAAATGTCATGTCGGTTAGAGACAACATTTATTGTAAACAGTTTGTAAATTTTGTATAAATACTTATGATTTTGAAGTATTAGAGGTGGATTGTTTGAGATAAGAAATATTAGTGATCCGTTGGAGAATTGTAAGTTTTTTTTAAATCACTGGAGCATGAATACTAAATAGATCATTCATAGGATTCTTGTGGCTTGAATATTGGTGATGTTTTTCTTATGTTAAAGTGTTTCACTGTCATCTCTTTATTGTAATCATCTGAATTCTAATTGCAAAATAGAAATTTGATGAATAGGATTTACTTTTGAGTACCTTATTCTGGCTGCTTTTTCAACCTGTATGTTTTATATTGAAGGCCACACTAAAGAATTATTGACTGCTCTTTAGTTCTTCCTGATTGCATGAATTCACCACTAAAGAATTCTTAATTTCTCTTTAGTTCTACTGAAGGTTTTCATTGTTCTGCCATCATCCACTTATTATTCTAAAATATCCAGTAAATATTCCTAACTTTCCCTGAGTTCATTATGTGAAAAATTGATGCAACCATCCAGTTTACCTCTTGACTCCATTGCCCAATAGATGCTAATTAAATTGAATACAATCAGTCTTCCAAAACCAAAAACCCAAGTACAATCATAACTATTCTAAGGTTTTCAAGCAACAAAGATAAATTTTACAGAGAGAGCCCTCTTTGGGATTGGAAGGGCTAGATTCCTATACCAAAGTTGGTTTGGTGCTACATTCTTGTGATTTTTCCTACAACCTTCAAATTACAGGGTGATAACACAAGGCAAAGGAAGCTGCCCTAGAGGTTGTAGAAGTATTAGCTGAAGTTCCCAAATCACCACGAACACCTTGACCGAAGCCAACCATAACCAAGGAGAGTTTGAAGGATAAAAGGGGAAAGAAGCTTGCAATACCGGTACGTGCGTCACTGAGAAGGAACCCACCAAAGGACAAGCCCACCACACAGGAAAAGGGAAAGCCATTAACCTAGAGCTAGAGGAGGAAGAAATTGAATACATCCTGATGGATGATGAGGACTTAGGGATAGACGTGGAGGAATTTGAAGTCCAGGGTGCTGACCCTATCACTCTGTTGCCTGAGTACATCCCTCCACGCAAGGGCAAGACCAACATGTCAAAGGAAATTGACGAGAGCAAGGTCCCCTTGCAAACCCCTCTGCTACAGGACAAGATTGTCTTTGAAGGACCACACTTGGGGTAGGTTCCTTTGTTAAATCTGGAAGATTGGGACTTAGTTGACCATGAGAAGTTCCCGAACTTGGCGATCGAGCAGTTGATGCGCCGCATTATTGACACAACCACTGGGATGACCACATTGGAACCACAAAAGTGGCTTAGGGGAGTAGACAAGGCAGGTCTATTTAACCTGCAATGGGTGGCACACTATAACCGCACCCCCATTACAGTGTCGGTCATCAAGCAGCTGCTATGCTTGGTGCACGATGTGTGTCTGTGGCTGGAGGATCCAATACCCATCACTGAAAAATTGATCTATAGGATCACACGGCTGCCCTACACAGGAGAAAATCTAGCCATGATGTTTGACGGAAAAGGTGGTGAGCAGGCCCTTGTGGAGGCCATGAAGGAGAAATTTAAGCTTGTGAAGAAATCGTGAGGCTACTCAATCTTCAGTATCAGTGACCCTGCAATCAAAGTGGCCACGCAGATCTTGGCAGGAAAGGTTATGAGGAAGTGTCATGCAAATGAAGTGTCGGCACCAGTCGTTGCTCTTGTAGCCCAATGTGCCGAAGGAGTCTAGTTCAATTGGGCACACTATCTCTGCGGTGAGTTCCTTGTGAACTGCCGCGAAGCACAGGAGCTCAGCAAGACCTTTCACTATGCATGGATCTTGTTGTCTATTGTACTAGTAGTGTGGGAGCTGATGGATGATAGTCAATTCCCCTCATTCGCACTGGAACTACCAGAAGCAATGAAGTACGCTTCACTGTGGGCAACCAAGGATGCTCAGCGCACCAAGGATAACAAGATTTTCTGGATCTTGTTGGAGATGAACATCCGCATGGCTATCAATCGCAAACAGCGGTTGTTTCCTACTGTGTTTTCCAAACTGCAAGGGTATGCGGAGTTCAAGCCAGACTTCCACCATGTGTCAATCAGGGCATGGAAGGACCCTTGTGCAGACATGGTATGACTTTCCTTACTTGGTAACGGATGACGCCATTGATGTAGTACTTGATCACTGGCCCGCAGAGTGGAACACTACATTAGAATTGGCGGTGTGAGTGAGCGAGTCTTCCACGCAACACAAAAAGGAGGAGGCCAAGCTCAAGATGGTGTAGCTGGTCGAGAAGAGGAAGAATAATGTCACTGATAAGGCCCAGGCAAAGCGCGATACCACCCAACAGACAAAAAAGTAGACAGGCAGAATAGAGCGAGGCTCTCACAAAGCCGCGAGGTTGCCTTCGCCTGATACTGAGGAGGAAAAGGACAAGAAAACAGAGTATCAGGGCGCAGACCCATAGGAGACGTATGCCTGCATCAAGCATCCAAGGGAACAAGAGAAAGCAGGGTTGAGAAAGAAATCCAAGGCCACTAAGACATCGTTGGAACCAATCGATTTGCATGACATTGGAGACACGGAGTGGGATGTCACTGTTGAGGCACTACAGCAGTTTGAACAATAGTAGCAGCTACTATTGGGAGCCATCCATATAGGTTTGTAGGAGCTATAGACCTGCGCATCAAATGTTGGCATGGTGTCCACCAACCTCGCTATCGTCACTTCAGAAGCTGCCGAGATGCTACACACGAAGGTCTCCAGCACGATAGTGCTCCCAGATGGAGCACTGACCATGGAGAATGAAGCTAACAGGCCCACTATCAGCACCCTCAAGGGAGTGGTGTTGAACTTGGCAGCGCTCCCTAGCAAGGCGCTCCACCTATTGCATGATGGAGTGATCGCAGAGTCGGGAGTCCACGAACACCGCGTTTTGCAGGTAATCAGCAAGCAGATGATTAATAATGAACGGATGGCCCTACAGCAAGACTCCTCCATCACTGCCATGACCGAGGTAATCGACCAAAATAAGCGTATAATTCAAGTTGTGGAGGAGCATGCCGAATGGTCTGAGAGTTGGCCATTCCTGAGGAAGAACCAGTGGAGGTGCGTGTCCAAAAGCTTGAAACAGGGGTGCATGACGCTTGCACAGAGATGGCTACGATTCAGCTGGAGCTGAACCTACAGATTATAAAATTATAGTTGAAGGCCATGTTATCACTCAGTAATTTACCAAGGTTAAAGAAAGAGATCACCGAGGTAACCACAAACCACTTTTGGAGCATAGGCTCTATCCAAACTAGGCTCAAATAGGGCTATCTCTATATGATTTAGCTTTGTTTGCTAGGATTTTAAGCTAGTTCTTAATGTTCAAGGGGTTTTTTATTTGTATTGAAGATTGGGTTGTGGGGTTCTTTAAACAGATGGATAGAATGATGTCTCTAGACCATTGGGATATGGAGTCAAAAGAAGGGTAGCAAAACTAGATCAACTCACTAAAGGGAATGTTTAAAGGTCAAGATAGCATAGTAGAGTGCAGGTCTTTGGGCCAGAGGGGTGAAAAAGGTTTTAACCAGGGTGAGAGAGCAATTAAGAATTCTCAGACCAGGATTGAAATGAGGAACAAAGGGTAATCAGAAACAAAGGGCAATTAAGAGTCCTTTGTTATAGATTATAAAGAACCAGCCTAAACTAAGGAGAAATTAAGAATTCCTTAACTTAGATATCAGTAGCAAACATGTATTTGCCTATCTGTTAAAATAGAGTGTAATTAAGAAAATTCTAAGATAATACTCCAGTTATAGCATTCACATTCAGAAATACATTGTGGAAAAACTTAAGAAAGTTAACAACAACATGAGAAAATACTTATCTGCACTTCCCTCAACACATGAATCCTTTGAAATACCTAGTCTTTATTCATCAATCCAACTTGCCAGCTCAGTCAATGCTCCAATAGCTTTACAGTATTTTGATCAAGAAGTCTATAGAAATTTATAAGAATCCACCCTACATTCTTCGAATTATGAAGTATTTATACTAAATTTTTATTACAAAATATCTCAAACTAACTTGAGATTTAATCTAGGAAATACAAATATCCTTTTGCAGGAAGATATAGATAGCTAGTGAACTGCATTCATGATGTCCCTTTTATTGTGGTACTGTTGGCCTTTATGGTTTGGTTTTAGCCCTTTATGCTCTTTGTTTTTTAGATCTTTTACGTTAGAGGCTTCATTTACTTTAGTCTTTCATCTGATACTCTCTGTCACTGATACTCTTTCACCTTGATGACCTGTCTTTATCCTTCACTGTGTTTTTACCTTTTACTATACATTTTAACCTTTTACTGTGTGTTTCAATAGTAAATTATTTTGTTTTTATGTGTATCAGCATCGAGTAGTGGATATTGGTCAAGTTTCTGTATGTTTCATTTGTTTGTCTTCTAACTGCATACTCTGTCTGGTTCCTCTGTTTTGATAGTCAATGCTCTGTGTGAATGTTTTCTTCTCGGCTCTATGTGTAATTGTATTCTTCTCTGTTCCTTGTATAATTGTGTTCTTCTTTTGAATACATGTCTTTGAATAGGTTTCCTGTTGAGTCTTGGAGTAAACAAGTTCTATGACTAGTATCAGAATTGTTTATCCAAGGTCTAGACTTCTGCGGATTACCTGCAAAATTCAGAAATTATTAAGAAAACATCGGTCTGTCAGGAAAGGCAATTGATGGCTCTTATGCACAGGGATGTCTGGGGAAGGATTCATGGCAGTGTTTTGAATGAAAATGGAGGTGGAATTGCGTTGCAGAGGTTCAGGGTGGCACTAAAGGGTTTAATGGGTTTTTACAGTTAAAGGAAAAAGGCATGAAAACGAGGGTTTTCATGGTTTTAAGTCTTAACGGGAAACTTTTTGGATTTGGCGTGGAAATTCATATTTATGAATAGTAAGTGGTTTATCGGGATGGCGGGGAGGCAGTATTGGAGGTGTTCGAACCACTTATAAAGCGAAGGCAGTATTTACGAGAGGTCACCTGATATACTCTAGCACTTGACACGTAGCCTTCGAGTGGTCAGGGAAAACCGCTTTATCGGGTGGGTAATGATCAGCCATTAGGCACGACCGATATGGATGTGGACCGTTGGATGAGGTGGATCATGATATGATGGTAGTCGGGTGAGGGAAGTGTGCGGGTGATAAAAGCCTGGGCTTAGGGGGGGCTGAGTTATTTAATCCTTGGCGGTATGGGTTTATTTAAGACTTTAATCATAGGTTACAAATGATCGGGCGAGCCTTAATAATGAGGTTTAACTCTTTGGGTAAAGGTTGGGCGTCAGATCAGCCCGATATGGTTGCGCATCGTCGAATTTGGGCGCAGATGATCGGATAGTGGTCGGGTGGTGAAATAGCACGGAGGAAATGTATGGAGGTGTGTGGGGGGCGCAGGACTTTAATCATTTCAAATTGTGATTATTTAGGGTTAATGAGGGGATTTACTTGTTTGTTGGGATAAAGGGTAAACATATAGTTTTCATTAAAACTAAGGGTTGGGGGTATTTACATAGGGATTTAATTAATATACGGGAAAAGACTTTTATCAGGAATTATATAATAAAGTTTAATAATTAATATGAAATGCAATGGGTGGAGTGGATATTTCTCTAAGCACAGTGTAAAGTGTAATGTTTGCGCATTTCGCTTTGTACTTAAGATAAAGTGTTTTTTGTGGGTTTTTGGGTGAAATAGGAGTTACATGGGGCTTTTTACCTTTCCTAGGTAAATGAAGTTTATCCTTAGGAAAAGGGGTTTTATTGGGGTAATGAAGGGAAATGACTTTTATGAAGGGAATTCTAACACTTGATGTCCATAAGTCATTAAGTTGAGGGTATGGTCCCACCAAAAGTCAGAGAAATGCTCTGAGCCTTTTTGACTTGAAGGATTTTTAGTACTAGAACATACATGTGGATGGGGAAATTAGTAAGTATAGGGATGAAATGAGTGAGGGGAAGTCAATCACATTAACTTGTAAACCTTTGATTTTTACCTCCATAGTGGATCATATGTATTAGCACATATGTCTAAGAATGATGAATGTGTTTTGATCCAATCAACTTTGTAGTTCAACAACCTTTCTTCTACTTACCCATTTCTTACCCTAACATGTTTTCTTCATTTCTTTGGGTGCATTTAGGCTAGAAAACCCTTATTCGATCTTTTCTTTTATAAAACAAACTATCTATTCCTAACTTTATATCATCCAAGGGCTTAGATTAAGCTTATGAGCTCCTTTTATTTTCTCTACCTATCTATGATTTGCCAAGATTAAACTATTTGGTCAGATTTTATTCTCTAACTATAAACATCAAATTCAAAGCATGAAATAACCAAGATTAAATAGTTTGATTACCATGGATTGTGACATGAATAAAAATCTGAACACAATCATCGTTATGCATAAAAGTAAATAGTAGTGGCATTTAGACTTGCACACTTTCATGGTCTATTCTTGTTTTTTGGGTTCATATATTTTCATTTTTTGACCTTCTCTTATTCTTTTGTCCTTTGATTTTTCTTTTAGGACATACCCTCTTTACATTTTTTACTTTTTTAATATGGTAAACATTTGTAGAAATCAAAGGTATGTGCAATATTACAAGACTTAACCTTAGTCATTTAAAATTATGACTCCTATTGGTATAGGAACCTAACAGTGGCTCCACCTAGGGATGGCATCTCCTTGTGAGATGTCAAGAACATCGTCGACTAGTAGCCTAATCCATTGGGCCAATCCCAAACATTTATATGCTTTGTTGTATAATCTCTTTGACTGAAACTCTTGAACTAAAAATACACCCTGTTCTGCAAACTGAAATCTGATCTAACATAAACTTGATGTTGAAAAACTAAATTTATTTAAACTGAAATCCTACCTACTTACTCTAATCAGTTTTCCAACTGTTGGTTTGGTAAAATGAAACAGCCAGTGCAACCATTCAAGCATAATATAAATTGGTGAATTTTGTTGCTTGGGCTTGTTTTTTATTAAAACCGAGATTCTAAATCCAGTTGTAACCTTGTCAACCAATGAGAAGATAAGGAAATACTTGATTTTGTTTATGGACTCTAAAAACTATACAAAAGGATCTTCCAAAATATATACACTATTGTTCAATTGATTTAAGCAACTATACAATTGTTTTGGATGGTCTCCATGCCATGAAACTGACGGAGTTGATCTTACAAAACCAACCCGTGCTGTCATTGACGATGAGTATGACTAGGGATCTGAGCATCAACCCGCGGTGAAGGATGACTTGCTTCTATCCGCATCTCCTCCACATTTTCTTGACATCTTTTGTGATTCTGCTATCTCTACTTTTCCTTGTGTAAATCCATCCACGGATGCATCTACTTCTAATTTTTTTGGAAACACAGAGTGTGAACATTATTTCTTCTCATCTACCCCTCTATTTGATTCATCAAATCATGAGGATGTCATTGAACTCATTTATTTTTTTATCGTAGCTGTCGTGATCTCTTTACTCCTATATTTGATCACAATGTTGATTCAATCATTGTTGATCTTTCAAAGACACCTGGTTACAATTATCTATCTGTCATTGAAGTGAGAACCCCACAGGCCATCAAGGCACTCCAACCTGAGCTGATGGTTATGTCAGGCCCTCGCTATCCTGAGGTTAGTTTCACTTCCGATCAGGAAATTGTTGAACTACCCAAGGCTCCTCATCACTAATTTGTGTGCCTCGAAGATCAATCCAACACACAAATTTCACTTCCTCCACCTGAACCGCGTGATCCCATCTCTCATGCATTGGAGGAATCTTACACAAAAAGCACACTAGCAAGACGTAAGCTATCTCTCTTTCTCATCTTTGTTTGTCTGTCACAATCAAGAGAGTGCGTATGATTGTCACATGTATGCAGTGTGTCACAACACCATGGTAAGTCAATAGAGTGTGTATGATTATCGATGGAAAGAAAGATAGATAACAATCCAAATAGATGGATTATACCAAAAACACACTTTGATAAGATTCATACAAACACATACAAAATAGTCCATACATACATGCATAAATTACAGCTACATACATCATTAGAATAATCAGGATAGCCAAAATACAATAACACTATATGCATGATATGTGTTGGCTCTATTATATTAAAAGAGTGAAACATCTAATGATACATACAACCATGACAACCAATAGCCCCAATAGAACAACATTGCAGTCACTTTTGCTTGCTCCTACAAAGAGATGTACTAGTTCTATACTGTGGAGAAGCCAAGGTTCGTTACAATACACTCCAACCTTTCTCTAATTTATACCTATCAGAACCTTGGCTCCCAAAATCCCTTACAATGAGTTACAAGGTTCTATAAATAGAAAAGGGTGGTGGTGACCCTTGAAATTCCCCTTTGTGACTCTTCAACTTACACATGATTGTTTACATTCTACTATTGAAACTTGGTCTTTCACATTACAACATGTTTACAATACATTCTGCACATGTACCCATGTGAGACAAAAATGGGCTTGAGTAAGCCACACAAGACATCACTAAGACTCTGATAGTTGGGGGAAGACTAACTCTTCGACGTCCTCTCGATGATCAACGGTGGTGAACTAATGTCGAGCTTGGTAGTATGTTATGGTGTTTGCATACTCTGTGGTGACATCCTTCTGAAAGTGAACCCTTGCCTCTATTGCATCTAAGTACACTAATTTGGAACCTTTGTCCAACTCGTCAGATAACATGTGCATCATGGTCTTGAGTGTAGCCGAACCAGCGACATACTAGTGCAATTTATATGTGCTCATCCACAAGTCTACGTTGGTGGCTATTCACATCAACTGATCGAAGTACATGTCCAGCTCCAGTCAGACTTGGTTCTTTTCTTTCACCTCGATGAGTGTGCCAATGGATGGGATTGCATGCATGTGCACAATGACATCCATGCTCCTGAGCACATGTGCATGTGACACCTGTAAGCTAGTGATGAGCTGTCAGAGTTCCTCATAGTTTCATATCTGACTTTGAATGCATACCTTCAACTCCACTTCCTTTGACTTCATCATCTTTGGAAAGTGAAATGGGGATCCCTTTGTTCCTCATAGTCCATATCTGCATGTGATCAACAACAGTGTGTATGTCTGACAAGATTCGTTCTCTCCTACCACATCGCTACTGCCAACCATTAAGATGGATAAATTACTTATGCACGGTGACGAACATGAAGTACAAATTCCGCATGACTGTCTCGAAAGATGATACTTCATCAAGTATCATTTTCTTCAACTCTATTCTCACAGATGTTGTATCATTCTCTTCTCCCTGCTTGGCATCTTGTAACTCCTTAGCCATGCGTTCATTCTCAACTATCAATAATCTAACACTTGAGTTGGTGGCTTCGGCATATGCCTTAGTAGCATCAACCAATGTAGCTAGATGTCTACGTACATCAGACATTATCACTCATTCTTAAAACTACACAGGAGATACATGAACATCCAAAGTGGGTATTCTGCGTGACTACATAACTCTATGTTGTGACTCATCAACTGATATGTTGTGCGCATCCCCTTCTGGATTTTCCTTAAGGATTTCAGTGTCTCCTTGATCGCTTGGGACTTTCTCTGCTCTCAAATCTGGTGAAGCCAGTGGAGTGACCTCTTGGTTCTTAGGCATGAGGTCAATGTCTTGATTTAACTCTCATTGAACCACATATGTGTCCATCTGTTCCAACATATGTTCAATCGCCTAAGCAAAGTCTTGATCCTGTGAGTGCTCACCCTATCTGCTAACTGCCAATTATTCGAATGACTTAATAACCTGTATGGGTGCACTTTCATCAAGGTGTGTATGTTGTGCCTCCTGTTGTTCTTGTTCCTGCTATGCTTCCTTCTCTCTTCTACGCAACTCTTGTTCTTCCCTTAGTTATTGCTTCAGCTCCTACAACTCCTTTTCTGCCTCCTCTAGCTTCTTCTTCTCCCTCTGTCTTTGCATAATCATTTTATCATGTTGTCACCCTTTGCCTCAATCTCTAAAGTTTCTCTTAACACAAGTGAATCCGCTTTGAACTTGTATCTTTCCTCCACCTCTGCACTGTCAAGAACCTTCCTCTTGCCTTTATCAAGCGTTGGTATGTTGCCCTCTATTGTTGTTGATGTTGCTTCTCTCTAACATGTTGCTACCTTCTTCACTGCTAACCATTGTACAACCATTATGACCGTTTCATTAAGCCTTGATAAGTTATAGCAATATCTCCATGGATCTTTATCATGCCAATGACATACCCCGTGGATCCAAGGATGATACACTCTCACACAGTGGTCTTATACTAAGTGATGTGGGTCATATGAATTGAAACTTCTAGTGTCAAAGATGAATCTCTTGAATTTCTCCACCTCGGCCTCAACATGCTTGATATTCTAGATCTCATACAACTCGATCCGCAAAGGGAGAGTGGGCTAAGGTGCCTTCTTCTTCCTATGTAGTTTTGCTGACAACCCTGTTGAGATGTGATATGAAACTTCTTACCTGACCAACTTATCCATCGAAAACTTCGATAAAACATGTGGAGCCTTCTTTGCACTGTATATCCGAATGAAGGTGTGAAGGGGTGTGGCATACCAAAATGCTACGTTAACCAATGCCTTCATCGCTGAATGTGACATGTAAGGTGGGTCCTTCTCAAAGATCATATTGTACACCGAGGTGGAAAATTTTTCTGATAGTTGTATTATAACTCCATGGAAGTTGCACTCAGAGTAAAACCTGCAATAGGTGTGCACAGAGGTTTCTGAAGGTGTCCATGCCCAATCCAAGATAGGGAACTGCTGACTGGCACAAATTGCATCAAGTATGTAAGAAAGAATGAAAATATTTTCTTGCTGACCCTTGGGTGGATGTCGAGCTTTTGTTCCTTGTTCATTTAGCTAGAGAGCCAACATGTTGGACCAATTGAAAGGTGTTCCTTCATTTTCAAACTAATCCAACACAATCATCCAACTCTGCGGGAAGGTTTTTGTACTCTCCTAGTCGTATAAGGATGTGTTGTTGTGATAAAAAGTGTCACAGAAGGTTGAGTAGTCCCTTGTCCTATGTAGTTTTTTCCACCATGAATTTGAATTTCATGATTCCCTAGGGCTCTCTAATGTCTGCCTCCCTCTTGTCTTCTTGTTGTAGCGGCTACAACCACCCTCCAAAATTTTTCCCTAGCTTCGTTTTGGATCCTCCCTACCAACCTTTCATAGCAGCATGTCTTGCTTCGTCAAGTACAAAACTTCAGTGATTTTCTTGTAGAATGACATCATGTCCATCAAATCTTGTTGCATCCCCCTCATAGGCTAATTCTTCGTACTTACTCCAGCTGCATGATGAGCAACTCCCTCAAGAAACTATGCAATTCAGGAGGGCAACCAGCCTTCCCTCCAGAAATTGCGCAATTCTATCTGGAAGCCTACTGGGCTCCAAAATTTTGCAAATCTTCCTGTCACTGTTCACTGGAAAAATTGCACAATTCCTCCCAATAGGACTGCTCAGCCCAGAAATTATGCAATTCTAGGCAGTAGTCATCTGCTCTGCTCAGAAATTGCATAATCGCTCTGGATAGCCAGTCCAACTCCCTCCCAGAAATGCGCATTTTTTCCTCCTAGCTTAGCATATTGTTGCATGTGTAGTTAAGTTGACTGGTTCCCTCTTGGACCAAGAAAAACTAATTTGCAAGCATGGGCTGCTTCTCCCAAGGCAGCATGCAAAGGCATCCCTTGATTTATGGATCTAGTTTTAGCAGCTGGAGGTTGCATGCAAGGATCATCTCAGAAACCTCCCACCTAGTGTTGCTCTTCCTACATTTGCCGCATGCACATCAGAGCTCATTCCTCACATCGACCTTGTAGCTATGACATCCCACATTGCATCTAGGAGTCGTCAGCACATTCAACTCAATTGCCCTGGGTAAGACCGCTACTCATGACTTGCACTACGTTTCTATCACTTTTTGTGTTTCGCCTTGTGTGAGTGTTGTCTTCTTGATTTCAGTGAGCACTTGTTGTCATTTTCATGCATACTAGTTTGTACTAGCATCGTTTCAGTTTTTGTTTGAATCTCACTGTTGTCGCATGCATGACATTATTTTACACGAACGGTCGTCGTTGAGGTGACTCGCTTCACACGCATGCATGTTTTCCCATTTTTCGAATCCTACACTTGTTTTTTGCATGAATGATAATTCACTCTCATTCGCACTCATCTCACCATGCATTCAAACTTCTCATGTTTCTAGTCGCCCGTTGGCTAGAATGTGCAGCCTTGGCTCAGACCGTGCCTTGCTTGGCTAGCACTGTGCATTTCCAGAAGTGAATGCTCTACCTTCCCTCCATAAATTGCGCAAGTATAGCTAGGCACTAACCTCTTGGATTGCATTACGCAATTCTTGGAGGCAATGTCCCGCTATCCCTAGAAACTGCACAATGCAGTTTACTCTTTGCATGTCACTGCTGACTGAAATTGTGCATTGTGCAGTTTCATTCCTCAACAGACCACGCTTGACTGTGCATTGCGCAGTTCCAGTAGTTAGTCAACCTCTTGACAGCCCGAACTATGCCTTACACAGTTTTTGCAGTCAGTCTCCCGACGGAAATTGAGCAACCTTCATGATCAATCACATAGGTATGTTGCAAGTCAGTTCTAAATTTTGTTTTGGTTTTTGACTGAAAAATTTCTTACCATGAGTGTTGCCATGTCTCTAGATATCGTATGTGTTCATCTAATTCTCAACAACACAACTACAATGGCCTTCAGGAGAGCAAAGTCAAACGACACTGTTGAGAGAACAACTTGGGTTGCAGTCAAGCAAGTGTCTATGAACTTGCCTACCAATGAATACATCAAGTTGTTTGTAGACAAGGACATCAAGATAACATGGCAGTAACATTAAAATGATCTACATCACAATGAGCAGCAGCAGAAGGTAGCACACCTGCATACAGAAAATGCAAGAGGAAGGTTGTTGACAAAACAGAGGCAGAACAAAGTTGCAAGCTCAAGCAGATCCACTTGTGAAGAAAGAAACTTTGGAGACTCAGGCTATGAGGTGATGAAGCGACATGAAGATAGCTCGAAGGTAGAGAATGGAATAGAGAAGGAGTTGCATCTGCCAAATTATCAACCCAAGGAAGAACAAGAGCTGGATAGACAAGAGAATGAGTTGTAGTAGGAACAAGTACAATAGCGGGCACCACATGCACTCATCGATGAAACTGCGCCCGTACAAGTTATAGATCCATCCCAGCAGCTATCACAGAGCATACAAGGTGAGCAATTTTGTTGATTGCATGTAAGGGAATACAACAACATGAATTTCATTGTGCGCAAGCATGTGATCCCACCCATTCAGCAGACTCAATGAGGCAAAGACAAGAAGCAAGTCCGACTGGAGCTAAACATGTACTTTGACAAGTTGATGCACACGGCCACAAGCACATGCTTGAAGAGCATCATAGACACTATGCATCAACATGTTTCTAGTCCGGCCTCACCCAAGAAGACCATGCACATGCTACAAGACAAGTTGGATGGAGGAGCCATACCAATGCACCCAGAAGCAACGGAGGCAAGAGATCGCTTCAGAAATATTTCACCATGGGGTGCATGTATACCATCATGGATGACCAAGCTTGGCATCAGCTCACCACCTTCAACATCACAAGCATGTCAAAGAGTTGGTCTCACCAAAACAGACTGAGTGTCAGTGATGTCTTCCATGGCTTACTCAAGTCATTTTGTCTCACATGGGCACTTGTGCATTGTAATGTAATGTCTTGTCAAGTGGAAGTTCAAGTGTCGATAGTTGGATGTCACCATCATAGAATAGATGAAGAGTCATGACGGTATATGAACTATCACAAAGGAGATTGTGAAGGTTCACCCCACCCTTTGCTATAAATAGAAGCTCATAAGTCATTGTAAAGGCTTTTGGTAAGCCAAGCTTGCGATAGGACTATCTTAGAGAAAGCTTAGATAGTATTGTAACAAGCCTTGGCTTCTCCACTGTGCAAAGCTAGTACCTATCTTTGGAGGAGCAGGCGATTTTGGCTATAACATTTTTATGTCGGAACTAGTGGTTGGACATGGATGTATTGTATGACTGTAACTTACACTTCTTAATATAACAGAGCCAACACTATTTCATGCATATGTTGTATTGTATTCTATGTTATCTGGTTTACTCTAAATGATATATTTATTTGTTTCCTTACACATGCATGTATGGACTATTCTGTATAAGTATGTATGAATGTTTCTAAAATGTGCTATTGGTTTAACCATCACTTTGAATTTCTCTCTAACTTGCTTTCCAGCTTGTGATGCATCTTCGCTAATTTGTTCCTTTCCAAGCCATGTACTATTACATGTTTTCAAGGAGCACACTCACTTCACCCTCATTGTGTTAGAACCTCTCATGCACCTTCCTTGACTTATTGCAGCTGTCACACCCTTGCTACCAACAAGGACATCTTACTCGCCTCTATGCGAAATCGTGGTCAAGGCATCACTGTACGACCCACTACTAGGACTCCTACACCAAACAATCTGAGGTCTAATTGAGACTTCTTACCGGGGAGATCCCCTTACATGTTTCCACTTCCAACACCGTCAACATTTTGGTGCTAGAAGGAGGGCCAAATGACAAGCTGAGTCCTCACATCTATTTTGAATCTCTACATATCTATCATGACTAACTACAGAGTTTCTATTCTAGAGTGTATGTCTTATGGAAACAACTTCATAATCTCGGAAGAGCTCTCGGATAAATTGTAGCATAAAACATTTGATGGTGGAGGTCATGTAGCCTTGGTTAGGAACACGGTCTGCATTGTAGGCTCATGTGAAAGACATGGAATCATTGAAGAGTACATGACCTGTAGGCTGTTTGTCTACATGCTTTGAGGGTATCCCATGCACTAGTGTGCCACGCTGCCCGAAAAGTATATTCATTCTCTTGCTCATCTGGGGGTAGAGAAACCGTGCATTCAATCCCTTTAACCATAAAGCACTCGATGAAGGAATTCTGAAAATACGAAAAGAACCCGATGAATCCATTGAGTAGTTTTACACACACTTTTGTAATCTTGCATACCGATTTCCCGAAGATGAAATTGATTGGGAATTTCTTTATGGAAGATTTGAGTATCTTCTTCGCATATCTAAACCCCCCTCAACACACTTCAGTGACGGAGTTGCGTAATCACAGGCAGGAATAGTTGCTATCACAAGTGACTATCCGCCTTCACCTCATCAAACAACTCCACCACCGTGGAGTGATGTGGGATATCATGCACACACATTTGTTGAACTGTCATGTCCTCCCACCCCACCTGCTCTTCAAATCTGCACATATTTCACTTGCCAAACTATTGGTTGTCACGTGGATTCATTCCCTCAACCTCTATCCCCGCATTCTGTTGATCCTCCATATTGTATTTTCTTTCATTCTTCCAATTCAGACTCCTCACCTACTATGAACGAGGATCAAGTTGTCGACGGAGTTGGTGTTATGCAGCCAGCCTGTGCCATAATTCATGATGAGTGTGTGTGGGAATATAAAGAAGAACCTACGGTGAAGGATGAATCCCTTCCATCCGCACCTCATCTGCTTTATCCTCACATCCCTTGTGATTCTCCCACTACTGATTTCCCTTGTGAAAACCCATTTCCAGATGCTTCTACTTCCAATCATTCACAGGACATGTCGGATGTCAGTTTGTCATCACAGTGCGGAGAGGACACATATTCCTCTAAAACGTTTTCCAATCAATCATCTGTCATTTCTGAAAACACAAAGGGTGAGCATCTTTGCTTCTCATCTATCCCTCTACTGAATTCGTCAAATCATGAGGATGCTGAAAAACATTCCAAATTTTCTGATCTTGGTTGTCGTGATCTCTCTACTTCTTCATCTAATCATGATGTTGATTCAATCATTGTTAATGTGTCTAAGACACTAGTTTACAATGATCTATCTGTCAACGAAGTTGAAACCCCACAGAATGTCGAGGAACTTTAGCCCGAGATGATGGTTATGTCAGGCCCTCGCTGTCCTGATGTTGGTTTCACTTCTAGTCAGGAAATTTTTGAAACACTCACGGCTCCTCATCATTCTCTGATTTGCATTGAAGGTCAACCAAACACCCATATTTCTCTTTGTCCACTCAAACTACACGATCCCGTCGCTCATGCATTAGAGGAATCTTACACACCAAGTACACATGCACAACGTAAGTGGTCTACCTTTCTCCATTTGCTTGCATTTCATAGTCAAGGGAATGCATACACTTGACATCTGCACGCAGTGTAGCCCAACACCATGGCAGCTCCACAGAGTGCATGTCATGCACTTTCACTCATCTTTATTCTATGGTCTCTTGTAAGCTCAGAGTGTGTTTGTCTTCATCATTATATATTTCATGCTTGCTGGTTTGCACAACAGTGGTGTTCGCAAACCATGCCTTCACCAACATGGGTCAACCAATGCATTGATGGTTGCATTGGAAGTATCACTTCACGTGAGATGACCCATGCACTGTTAGCTTAGGAGTAGGAGTAGTGTTTTCTTTTGAGTTTTTTTCTTGCATGCATGTTTGCTTCTTTCTTTGTGTGTTTGTTTTCTTGCTTGCTTGTTTTCTTACTTGCTTGTTTTCTTACTCACTTTGATTCTGCATTTACTTCTGCTTCTTGCTTTCCTTTTTGGTTTGTTTGCTTGTTATTTTTCGTAGGTTAGTTTTGCATGGACCATGTGCGACTCTTTAAACAAGTTTGGTAAAGTATAAGTGGACTTGTACAACTATCAACATTTGGTTAGTTGTTGTCCGCTCTCTTATGTAAGAACTTGTTATCTTCAGTCCATGATACATCAATGGAAAATATGTACTGTTCGAAGTGAACCTTGGTGAAAACACAACGCTCATGCGCTAACTAGTATCACCTACTCTAGTCAGTTGTTTTTGGGTTAATCCTTGCCAGCTCAGTCAAGTAGAGTAAGGTGAGGGGGAAAAAATTAAAAAGCACGTCAGAGGTATACATAAAATACTTCTCTAAAGGAACAACCTCTTCTGCTCTCACTAAGTCAGGATCCCTCTTCTGCCTCTGAAATGAATAAGTGTTATGAACATTTATAAAGATGAAAAATGAAAAAAAGAAAAAGTGAAAAAAGTTTTAAAAAATGAAAAATGTATAAGGCAAAACAAGAGAAATGCTTCTTGCGCAGAGAGGTGATGCAAGTAACTCCATCGGGGTACTGACCAAGCTCACTGGCAGTGGAGCCATGCTTCTTTTCGTACGAGACTCCGTGGGGGTATTGTCTATGTCTACTAGCAACGGAGCAACACCAGAGATGAAACTAAAACTCTAACGACTATACTGCTTGTGCATCATATACTCCTCAACCCCAATCGAAACAACTGTGTTGGCTTGGCTTGGAAAGTGTGTCGACCGACCAAGGGCTTGGTAGATGTTTCATCTTACAATCAAGCAGTGTGGAAACCAAGACGAACTAAGAACTGAGCAATACATCGGAGGTGTTAGGCTTGCTTTTCATGAACAAGGTCCATTTAGATAGATGGAGTTCTACCAGTGTGTCGCTAAGTGTTGTAGCGGCTATAGCCACTCTCCAAAATTTTTACCTAGCTTCCTTTTGTAGCCTCCCTACCAACCTTTCATAGCAACATGTCTTGCTTTTTCAAGTACACAAGCTTCAATGATTTTCTTGCAGAATGACAACATGTCCATCAAAGCTTGTTTCATCACCCTCACAAATTGATTCTCTTTACTTGGTCTAGCTACCGAGCTGAGCAACTCCATCAAGAAATTGCAAAAACCTAGAGGGCAACCAGCCTTCCCTCCAGAAATTGTGTAATTCTATCAAGCAGCATGTTGGGCTCTAGAATTGCACAAATCTCCCTGTCACTATTCACTGGAAAAATTACGCAATTCCTCCCAGCAGGACTGCTCAGCCCAAAAATTGTGCAATTTTGGGTAGCAGTCAGCTACTCTGCCCAGAAATTGCGCAAACCCTCTAGGCAACCAGACCAACTCCCTCCCAGAAATGCTCATTTTTTCTTCCTAGCTGAGCAGAATGTTGCATGTGCAGTTCAATTGACAGGTTCCCTCAGTGTTACAGACTTATTTGGGCACATCAACCCCAACTCACATGTCGATGTTATTAGGGTTCAACAACCCCTAATATAGTTGTTTCATGCCCTAAAGAACTTAGACAACCAAATGCCTCACTCCCAAACAAGTTCCATCACAAAATTCATCCAAAAAGTGTCTCTAAAGAGATCATTGCAGGAAGCCCTTCATTAGGCTATTATGCATAACAAGTGCCACACTAACTAAGTGTTATGCATCGCACTTAGGCCCTCTTTGGGGTGCGATGAGCGAGCTTGGGCATAGTTCCGAGAGAGTTTGAAGAATTATTTATTCATGGAAGCCTATAGAAGCTTCTCCAGTGCCACCTGCCCCTCTGAGTTCGCCCAAGGATGATTAAAGGAATTAGGAAACATCCACTTCCTATTCCCCTCTTTCATGGAACCAATTCCTAAAAATAGAAAGGCATTCATCATCATCATTGATGACCCAACCTCCTTCACTCATCTATAAATGGATCACTCATCCAAGGGATCTGAAGGTTGAATAATTCTGAGTGGTAAGGAGGTGCTGATGGTTTTAGTATTGAGGCTAAGTATTGTGGTAATGTTGGAATTTCTTGTTGTTCATGAGGTGAAGAAGGTTTGAAGCTGGAAGGATGGCACTAGATCGAACTCATGGGTTTTAATCCTTATTTCTATTAATAAATCTTGTCAATATTTTTCCCCTATGTTTGTGTAATCTGTCAATGCATTCATATGTTTATCATACTTTCGATTTTATGTTATTTATGAATTATGGATCATTATGCTTTGACGGGTCTTTGTTTTTGTAATTGCACAGGTACTCTTCAAGCGTGTTAAGTATGGGGAGGAGCAACTAGATCCGTCAAAGGAGAGAAGGATCAAGCGAGGAATTAAACGGAAGTTGCAAGTTGGCTCCTTGTAATCTTCCTCTTATCTATCGTTCATAGGAAAAATAGTGAATTGTTTTAACTGTTGTTTCTAGGTTAGCTACCAAACCTAGAGGGTTAGCATTTCTTAGAAATACTAATTATTCCCGAAACAAATTGGCGACTCCGTTGGGGAGGTTTTCCCTTTTTGGTAGTTTAGTAGCCTCTTAGAACATTCCAATACACTGTACTTGTTGTCTTTTATTGAAGTCAAGTTTAATCCACTGAAAATTGAACCAAATTTGAGCCAAAAACACCTTCAAAATTGCTCACTGTAATCATCACACTGTCCTTAACTGAGACCTACAATGCATTGCAGTTCCCACATTGGTACAGTGCGATGCATCACACTATCTCTAACTGCTACCTGCGATGATCTCTTGAAGATCAGTTTCCCATCTAGGAGCTGAAGTTTTTGTCAATTTTCATTATTTTTTGGATTGCTTGGTGGATATAAATGATGTCTCACTCCTGAAATCAGCCTCTCATCTCCTTAGTTTGGCCTCACATAGACTGGATTGTTGAATTTTTTTGTGTATTTGTTTATCATTTTCAATCTATTATTGAAAATTAGTTTTGATTAATTGTTGTGTCGAATTGAAAAGTGTTGTAAAGTCGTCATTTTCGTCGAAAATTGAAGTGTCGTAAAGTCTTCCTTCATAGATAATTGATCAATCAATTTTTGTGCATTTGATTTGGTTTCTTATTCAAAGTGTCGAAAAGTTTCATTCCTTCAAAATTGAAAGGGTCGTATAAGTCTTCCTCTTTTCTTTGAAAGAAATTGTAGCAATCTTCATTTTCTGTGAAAATAATTTTGAATTGTTCTGCATTAGTTTTTCTTATTGCATCATTCACTTTAAGAAAAACTAAAAAGAAATACATGCACTTTGCATTTTAGAGCTTGAAGTTCTGTGTGCTAAAAAGGAATGGTTTAGGAAATTGCATTAGTTTGTGCTCTTTGTTGTTTGATCCAAAAGTACTTGTATGCGCTATCCCTCCTAGCTAGGATTTTCATTGTTGAAATTAATGGAAAGAGTGCTTCTCATTCTAGTTGCATTTTTAGGAATTTCGAAAAACATCACATCTTGAACCTTCAAAGGCAAATTCTAAGCAAGATCAACCTAAAACTTACATAAATTAATCTAATAACGCATTGGAACTTAACGAGAACATCTAGAGGTCTAGGCTAGAGACGTGTTCCAGCGTCTTTAAACCTAGTGGCTGTCGTTTTCACTGAAGGTTGGGTGATTCCTCCTCTTTGATCCGATAAGTACTAGTATGGACTTGTGCTCCCTGTACCATAGCATATATAGTGGGAGACCCCAATAGGTTGAAATCCTTTATACCTAGGAAGCTGAGTCTGTCGCCTTATCGATCACAATGCACTGAACACAACGTTCGCAAAGATTGATTGTCGTACATAAAGTCCTTGGTAATTTTTCTTTCATTTATCACCAAGGTGTATATTGCAGTTTTGCGATTTTTCTGGTAAACCCTCTTGTATAGAATCTCCAAAGTACTCACTTTCATTCCTTTTCAAATATTTAAAAGTAAAAGGATCATCTGAGCACTTGTCCTTTCAGGCTCATTAAACATCGAAAGCAATTAGAGTCATCTTTTGCTTTTTCTCAACTCTTTAAAAATGAAAAAGCGAAGTTGTGTTCGAGTGTCGTAAAAATTAATTGACCATGAAAAAAATCCTCCACACTTGTTGGTTAGTTGATCTTAGGTTGAAGAATATGGCGACAAATCTAGGGTCCACCGATCAAGGAATTCCTTTTGATGGGAATCCTAGTCCTTTTCCTCCTTTCGGAAATATTGGTGCTCCTTATATGGGTACATTGTCCCTTCTGGGATTTACCATTGGCTTGCCAATATGGCTGTTTTCAACCTCCTCGTTTCAAAATGTCATGATTTCTCTACAATCGAATACACCTCCAACTGGACAAAATCAACCTCCAGTTGATCCTAAGGTCGACCCTTTGGCTTCTTCCTCACTCATTTTTTCCTCCCCTTCTTCCTCTTCGCCTGGTGAAAGTATTGGTACTAGTAACTAGGTGGCTAAGAAGAAGAAGAAAGGGAAGAAGAATAAGAAGAAGCAAGTTCAGCAGAGGGAAAACCAAGCAACCATTGCTTTGAATGCAACAGCAGATGAGAAACTGCCCATCAAGCCTCACAAATTTTGATATCCATGAAAAATTTGTGCAGGAGACCATCTTCTTCGAAATTGTCCTGATATTCCTCATATCTTAGAAGAATGGTCTTCTCGTTCACATCATCCCATGTCATCAACCTCTAGAGATCATGTTGGTGACATACCATCAACTAGTGATAGTAACGTTCATGGAAAGAAGGGAAATGTCAAGTTTCCATGTAGGTTATGTGTAGGGACTCCCCCCATTCACCTTTGTCCCTATCTGGATGAAGCCAAGAAAGTGTTGGATAACCGTCCTGCTTCACCGCAACAACTTCCATCTGGTTACAGGAAACTTTCCCTTAATCCTTAATAACATGTCGATGTTATTAGGGTTCGTCAACCCCTAATATAGTTGTTTCATGCCCTAAACAACTTAGAAATCTGAATGCCTCACTCCCAAACAAGTTCCATCACAAAATTCATCCAAAAAGTGTCTCTAAAGAGATCATTGCAGGAAGCCCTTCATTAGGCTGCTATGCATAGCAGGTGCCACACTGACTAAGTGCTATGCCTCGCACTTAGGCCCTCTTTGGGGTGCGATGAGCGAGCTTGGGCATAGTTCCGAGAGAGTTTGAAGAATTATTTATTCATGGAAGCCTATAGAAGCTTCTCCGGTGCCACCTGCCCCTCTGAGTTCGCCCAAGGATGATTAAAGGAATTAGGAAACATCCACTTCCTATTCCCCTCTTTCATGGAACCAATTCCTAAAAATAGAAAGGCATTCATCATCATCATTGATGACCCAACCTCCTTCACTCATCTATAAATGGATCACTCATCCAAGGGATCTAGAGGCTGAATAATTCTGAGTTGTAAGGAGGTGATGATGTTTTAGTATTGAGTCTAAGTATTGTGGTAATGTTGGAATGTCTTGCTGATCATGAGGTGAAGAAGGTTTGAAGCTAGAAGGATGACGCTGGATCGAACTCATGGGTTGTAATCCTACTTTCTATTAATAAAGATTTTCAATATTTTTCCCTTATGTTTGTGTAATCTATCAATGCATTCATATGTTTATCATACTTCCGGTTCTATGTTATTTATGAATAATAGATCATTATTCTTTGACGGGTCTTTGTTTCTATAATTTCATAGGTACTTTCCAAGCGAGTTAAGTAGAGAAAGTAGCAGCGAGATCAGTCGAGGGAGAGAGGGATCAAGCAAGGAAACAAGCGAAAGTTGCAAGTTGGTTCCTTATAGTCTTTCTCTTATCTGTTGTTTGTAGGAAAAATAGTGAATTTTTTTAACTGTTGTTTCTAGGTTAGCTACTAAACCTAGAGGGTTAGCATTTTTTAGAAACACTAATTATTCCTAAAACAAATTGGCGACTCTGTTGGGGATTGTTTTCCATTTTTGGTTGCTTAGTAGCCTCTTAGAACGTTCCAATACACTCTACTTGCTATTTTTCATTGAAGTCAAGCTTATTCCACTGAAAATTGAATTGAATTTGAGCCAAAAGCATCTTCAAAGTCGCTCACTGTGATCATCACACTGTCCTTAACTGCAACCTATTATGCATTGTAGTTCCCGAATGGACAAAGTGCTATGCATCACACTGTCTATCACTACAGCCTGCGATGATCTCTTGAAGATGAGTTTCCCATATAGGAGCTGAAGTTTTTGTCATTTTCATTAATTTTTGGATTCCTTGGTGGATATAAATGATGTCTCGTTTTTGAAATCAGCCTCTCATATCCTTAGTTTGGCCTCACATAGACTGGATTGTTGAATGTTTTTTGTGTATTTGTTTTATCATTTGCAATCTATTGTTGAAAATTAGTTTTGATTGATTGTTGTTTCGATAGAAAAGTGTCGTAAAGTCTTCCTTCATAGATAATCGATTGATCTATTTTGTGCATTTGATTTTATTTCGTTCAAAATGTCGAAAAGCTTCTTTTCTTCAAAATTGAAAGTGTCGTTCAATCTTCCTTTCTCTCTTAGAAGAAAATTGTCGTAAATCGCCATTTTCTATGAAAAAGTTCTGAATCGCATTAGTTTTTCTTATTGTATCATTCACATTAAGAGGAACTGAAAACAAAAACATGCATTTGAATTTTATAGCTTGCGTTTTGTGTGCTAAAAAGGAATGGTTTAGAGAATTGCATTAGTTTGTGCTCTTTGTTGTTTGTTCAAGAAGTACCTATATGCTCTATCCCTTATAGTTAGGATTTTCATTATTCAATTTAATGGAAAGAGTGCTTCTCATTCTAGTTGCATTTTTAGGAATTTGGAAAACATCTTGTGGTGAACCTTGAAAGGAAAATTCTAAAGAAGATCAACTTAAAATTTATCTTAATTAATCTAAAATGCTTTCGAACTTAACGAAAACATCTAGAAGTCTAGGCTAGAGACGTGTTTTGACATCTTTAAACCTAGTGGCTATTGCTTTCACTGAAGGTTGGGTGAGTCCTCCTCTTTGATCTGATAAGTGCTAGTATGGACTTGTGCTCCCTGTACCGTCACGTATATAGTGGGAGACCCAAATAGATTGAAATCCTTTATCCCTAGGAAGCTGAGTATACCGCCTTACCGATCGCAATGCAGTGAACACAGCATTTGGGAAGATTGACTGTCGTACGTTAAATCCTTGGTAATTTTTCTTTCATTTATCACCAAGGTGTATATTGCAGTTTTGCGATTTGTCTGGTAAACCCTCTTGTCTAGAATCTCCAGGGCAGTCACTTTCGTTCTTTTTCGACTCTTTAAAATTAAAACGATCATCTCAGCACTTGTCCTTTTAGGCTCATTAAAAATCAAAAGCGGCTAGAGTCATCTTTTGCTTTTTCTCGACTCTTTAAAACTAAAAAAGTGAAGTTGTGTTCCAGTGTCATAAAATTAATTGACTGTGAATAATATCCTCCACGCTCGCTTCTTAGTTGATCTTAGGTTGAAGAATATGGCGACAAATGTGGATTCCACCGATCAAGGAATTCCTTTTGATGTAAATCCTAGTCCCTTTCCTCCATTTGGAAATATTGGTGCTCCATATATGGCTACATTGTGCCTTCCAGGATTTACCATTGGCTTGCTAGTATGGTTGTTTTCAACCTCCTTGGTTCAAAATGTCGTTTTTTCTCCGCAATCGAGTACACCTCCAATAGGACAAAATCAACCTCTAGTTGATCCTAAAGTTGACCCTTTACCTTCTTCCTCTTCGCCTGGTGAAAGTATTTGTACTAGTAACCAGGTGGCTAAGAAGAAGAAGAGAGGGAAGAAGAAGAAGAAGAAGAAAATTTAGCAGAGGGGAAACCAAGAAACCATTGTTTTCAATGCAACATATTATGAGAAACTGCCCGTCAAGCCTCACAAAGTTTGATATCCATGCAAACTTTGTGCGGCAAACCAACTTCTTCGAAATTGTCCTGATATTCCTCAGATCTTAGAAGAATGTTATTCCCGTTCACATCATCCTGTGTCATCAACTTCTAGAGATCATGTTGGTGACATACCATCAACTAGATGGAAAGAAGGGAAAAGTCAAGTTTCCATGTAGGTTATGTGAAGGGAATCATCCCATTCACTTTTGTCCCTATCTAGATGAAGCCCAAAAAGTGGTTGATAACCGTCCTACTATTACCATCTAGTTATAGGAAACTATCCCTTAATCCTTCACTAGTTGATGAATTGATTGACCAAAATCAACTATCGGTCAAGCCCACTCTCTCTGAAAGTGAATCCTATGAGTCTATACCTGACCCAAATCAACAAGTCGAGGCAACAGTTGACCCAATTTCACCTTCAAGTACATCGTACCCTTCCCAAAGAGAGTGAAAATGATACCACTCAAGTTCTTTTTATTTCTTTAGATTCTAATGAGTTTGGGGGCAGTCCTCCTATTACATCAAGATAGGAGGAAAATCCTCCAGTTCTTGTAACTCAAGGGGTTAATCCTCCCGTTTCTACAGTAACCCCTCCAAGTAGTCTAGTCACTTCCTTTGATTGGAATCAATTGGCAAGATTCCGCCTTCCTTCTTATGTGCCTTTCCAAATAATAGTACAAGTTTGTAATATGATTGTATCAGGAACTATTATAGATGAAGGTGCATCAGTGAGTATCCTTTCCTCAACTGCCTAGCAAGCGCTTGGTTCACCACTGCTTGTGCCTGTTACACAGAATCTGTTGGGTTTTAACAGAGGAACTAGTAAACCATTAGGGATCCTTCCATAGTTACCTATCACTTTGGGAGGAAAAAACGTTTATCTGAACGTGAAGGTAGTCCGAGGACCTTTAGATTACAATTTACTTCGGGGGCATGACTATGTTTATGGTATGGGAGCCATTGTTTCAACACTCTTTCGAGTGATTTGTTTTCGAGATGAAGGTAGAATTGTCACCATTGACCAGATTTCATTTCCCAATCCAAATATGGCTTCCAATCAACCATCTTCCCTAAATGGTCCTTTAGTACCAATGGTACCATCCCCGCCATGGGTCAATTATGTGGCAACAAGTTCCATACCTACATCGGCTGACGATCAATTCAATGATGTTGTACATCATGTAATGGGGGCATTAGAACCAGATCTCTCCTTCATGACCACTTATGAGTTGTGATTGAGGAAATTGAGCATAGTTCCTTGTCTTGTGTCAAGCTCATTAACAAATGAAACAAGGAAATTGAGCAGAGTTCCTTGTCTTGTGCCAAGCTCATTAAAAAATGAAACAAGGTCCCCTGGAGAAAAGTTCCAAGTCAAGTCTTTGATTAGATCTCGTAAGATCCTAGTCGAGTCTTTCACTTGATCTCATAAAAGAACTTTCATTCCATCCACCTGATAGCCATGAGTAATCTAATTAAGTGAATGTAATGAAGCTTGGGGGGCATGCACCTAATGGTAAAGTTAAGTTTCCCTATAGGTTATGTGAAGGGAATCACCCCATTCACCTTTGTCTATCTAGATGAAGCCAAAAAGGTGTTGGATAACTGTCCTGCTTCACCGCAATGAATTTCATCTGGTTATAGGAGACTCTCCCTTTCATCATGTTGGGGGCATGTAAACCAATCTCAAGCATAGTTTTTCATTTCAAGCTTGTGAAAACATGAAATTGAATCCAAGCATAGTTCCCTATGGTTCAAGCTTGTCTAAAAATGAACCCATTTCGACTTTTAACCCTTGTGATTAACATTCTAACAGCCTTTTTCGTCAGATGAGCAGTGGTTGTTTTCATTCCATCACCACCATCCCTTTGGCCGATCATACGTTTTCACTTGGTTGTTTTTACCCTTTTTGAGGAAACATTGAGTGGTCTTATTAGCCAACCTCTTCACATAAATCAACATGTTTTGAGAAGTTCCAACATCATCGGAACCAATTGCTACCTTAGACACCACTTATTCCTCAAAATGGAGTCCTCTTTAAGCTCTTTTCAGACTCTCTAAACATGAAAAGATTACTGAGCACTTGTCATTTCTAGATCGTTAACGGATTAGAATCGATATCTACTCAATATAGTTTTACCCCTTCTTCGGGCTGAGATAGATTAACTAGGAAAAAGGTACTTGTTGGTCAAACATGATCAATAGGCTCTCTCTTGTATTGTTTTATTCTTTTTCAGACTTGAGAAACAAATCTACGAAAAAGAAATTTTGGAGTTTTCTTTTTGTCCCTTTTCAAACTCTCTAAACATGGAAAGGGCCGAGTTATCTTTATCGTTAAACTCGTTAAAATATCATAATAGTGACAAACTTGTCCATCTAGACAAGACCGAGTTTCATCGTTGCCATACTCGTTAAAACATCAAATAGTGATGGATTTTCCCGAAGGGTGAATTATAGAACAAGCATATCTTATCCTCATCAGGCTTGATAAAAAATAAAGAGGTACTGGTCAACAATGACTAGGGAAAATGGGAAAAGTCTTGAAAACTTATGGTAGCGAGTCACTCTTGAACATGACACTTTCACTTCATTTCCGTGACTAAGCTAGGTTGGGTCGTTCCATTTGATGGTTATCATACCGTTGGTTTATCACACCATCCATAGATTTTTTTGGGTCAACGCTACTAATTCATCTCAGTGTCGCTGATATGTTCAAGAGAAGTCATCTAATTAAAACTTCATCCATTGCAATACTGTAAACCTTCATTTTCATGACCGCCATTCCTAAAACCTTGTGTCTTCAGTCAATTTTCATCTCCAAAAAATCATTTACTTCGTTTCATGTCATAGATGTGGGATACATCAAAGCCCTCCTACAACGAGTTGCTTCTTGTCGACATCAGCTCATTATCCAAGAAGTTGACTTAGTAACACCCTTTCAATGCTTTGAAGCTTGCATATATCAATGGAAAGTTTCTTGCTTCTAGCGACAGGTTGACATCAATGGCCTTTGACCGAAAGATTTTGTAAGGTGTTCGACATCAAATCATTTTTCACACCATGCGAAAATGTACTGTAGTACCTTGAGGAGCATCACTATTATCGATGATCCCTCTCATGCTTGTTAACATCTCACGTCATTGGCTGGTAATCAGACGATGTCTCTCCATGTTCGACCTCGGAACATCTATTCACATGGTTAGACTTGTACATCGAGTGAAGATTGAATGAGATTGGAGACCCTGGATCTAGTTTCATCCATCCGAGCTGCGATATATTCAAGAGTACCAAATCAAATGTATAAAGGCTTTACATCAGATGGTCATCCTAATCATGGATCACAAGTCTATATATGTAGATTATTATTTGATCTATGTACATGTAATGAAAGTTTATAAGCTTAGCATGGGAATGCCTCCCTCTGCTAGTTCATGAGGAAAAATTAGATTATCATGATGTATTGTATTGTAATTGATGCAGGTCGCCTTCCAGTTCGAAACTTTCGATCCTCATGATAAATCATTTCACCCGACATAGATATTTATGACCTCATGCTTTAGGGGGAAACTATTACAGACTTATTTGGGCACATCAACCCCAACTCACATGTCGATGTTATTAGGGTTCATCAACCCCTAATATAGTTGTTTCATGCCCTAAAGAACTTAGACATCTGAATGCCTCACTCCCAAACAAGTTCCATCACAAAATTCATCCAAAAAGTTTCTCTAAAGAGATCATTGCAGGAAGCCCTTCATTAGGCTGCTATGCATAGTAGGTTCCACACTGACTAAGTGTTATGCATTGCACTGAGTCCCTATTTGGGGTACGATGAGTGAACTTGGGAAAAGTTCCAGGAGAGTTTGAAGAATCAGTTATTCATGGAAACCTCTAGAAGCTTCTCCAGTGCCACCTACCACTCTGAGTTCACCCAAGGATGACTAAAGGAATTAGGAAACATCCACCTCCTATTCCCCTCTTTCATGGAACCAATTCCTTAAAATAGAAAGGCATTAATCATCATCATTGATGACCCAACCTCCTTCCCTCATCTATAAATGGATCACTCATCCAAGGGATCTAGATGTTGAATAATTCTGAGTTGTAAGGAGGTGCTAATGGTTTTAGTATTGAGTCTAAGTATTGTGGTAATGTTGGAATGTCTTGATGATCATGAGGTGAAGAAGGTTTGAAGCTAGAAGGATGACACTAGATCAAACTCATGGGTTGTAATCCTTCTTTCTATTAATAAAGCTTTTCAATATTTTCCCTTATGTTTGTGTAATATGTCAATGCATTCATATGTTTATCATACTTTCGGTTCTATGTTATTTATGAATAAAAGATCATTATGCTTTGACGGGTCTTTGTTTCCGTTATTGCACAGGTACTTTCCAAGCGAGTTAAGTATGGAAAGGAGCAAAGAGATCAGTCAAGGGAGAGATGGATCAAGCGAGGAAACAAGAGAAAGTTGCAGTTTGGTTCCTTATAGTCTTTCTCTTATCTATTGTTTGTAGGAAAAATAATGAATTGTTTTAACTGTTGTTTCTAGGTTAGCTACCAAACCTAGAGGGTTAGCATTTTTTAGAAACACTATTTATTCCTGAAACACTCCGGGACCGAGAAAAACTGATTTGCATGCATGGTTTGCTTCTCCCAAGGTAGCATGCAAATGCATCCCTTGATTCAAGGATATAATTTTAGCAGTTGGAGGTTGCATGCAAGGATCATCTCAGAAACCTCCCACCATGTGTCGCTCTTCCTAGATTTGTGGCATGCACGTCACATCTTCGATTTTATCAAAACTCATGAACCGGATGCTGCAGAGCTCATTTTTTACATTGACCTTGCAACTATTACATCCCACATTGCATCTAGGAGTCGTCGGCACATTCAGCTCAACTGTCTTGGGGTAAGCCCATTTCTCATGACTTGTGTCACGTTTCTATCTCTTTTTGTGTTTCTCTTTGTGTGAATTGTGTCTTCTTGATTTTAGTGAGTGCTTGTTGTCATTTGCATGCATACTAGCTTATACTAGCACCATTTCAGTTTTCATTTGCATCTCACTGTTGTCGCATGCATGACATTGTTTTGCACGGATGGTCGTTGTTGCGGCGACTCTCTTCACGCACATGCATGCTTTCCCATTTTTCGAATCCTACACTTGTTGTTTGTGTTGTAGCTTATATTGTGTTTAAGATTCTTTTTCACTTTATTCACAAGGTGTGGTTTTAAAATCATTGCAGCGGTTCAACCTTAATGAAGCTATTTTATTTTCTTTACATCTGCAGAGCCTAAGGGAAATGAAGTATTTTGTTTATTTTACATTGAAATCGCAAAAGAAAGAATTGTAAAAGAATCGGCCCCGTAGTAGCCAAAGTTACTATACAAACAAATCAAGTCATTATATAAATGGTTATATGGAGCTAAACCTGATATATATATATATATATATATATATATATATATATATATATATATATATATATATATATATATATATATATATAAGTGCATATCGAAATAAGAAAGAAATAAAGGAATACATCAGATTTACAAAGGAAACAAGTGTTAAAGTGTTAACACCAGACCCGAAATACTATAAGTTGTTTTTTATAAAGTTCGGCGGGTCCACAGTTATATATATGTATATGGATCCACCGATTGCGATTCATGATGGCGGACCCAGTATTATATATATTTTATGTTTTATAAGCCTCGGCGCGTCCGCGATATCGCATAACTCTTAATATATATATATATATATATATATATATATATATATATATATATATATATATATATATATATATATATATATCTGTGTGTGTGTGTGTGTGTGTGGCTATGCCGATTGCGATTTGGGTGGGTTGGACCTGAAATGATATATAATGTGTTTAATAACTCCAACAGGTCCATAAAGCGCCTTATGTATATGCTCACAACGCCAATTGCGATTTGCGATTGGGTTCCGGACCTGATATTATATATACCATATTTTATACTTCTGGTGGGTCCGCGGAGCAATGGGTGTTAGTTCAATCGCCGATTGTGATTTGCGATAAAGTTTCTGGATCCGATAGATTTATTAAATTGGGTTAATTCCTTTTCAGTTCCACTTTACGTGTTTTGTGTCGATTTTGTTGTGTAAACGAAAAATTAGTGTTAAAGCCGAATCCGAAGAAAAGGTGGATTTAAAGTTATAAGGCAGGTTTTCGGGTGGAGCAAAAATGGTAAATGGTTTTATTTGGAACTCACCTAATCCCACTTATCATTCAACATGTAGCAGCCGGGTGGAGAGAGGAAACCGCACAATTTGAGTGGGTATTCTCAGGGCTTATGTCTCACCTGAAATCTTTATAGACCGTCTGATCCACTAAGCGCAGATCTACAGTGTGGATCTATCAGGAAAATATGTTGCCTAGAGAACTGTGCAAAGGCTCTGAAAAGTGCGAAAAAGGTATGTTATGCATGCTTTATCGGTATATTCATTATAGATGGTTTATAATGCATTTAGCGCGGATATAACGGTTTAGAGGTAAAGACCATGGTATAACCAATGTTAAGGAGTGACTTAAGTGGGTATATCTATATTTGGGTTAATAAAAGGATATTTAAGGTTTAGAAGGGTTGATTAAGTCCCAATAAGTGAATGTGACTAAGGGTTAGTCTATGTTGGGTTTAATAAATCATTCTACATAGGGATTTATGAAAGGGGCCTTAACCATTACGGATTTAAAGTTTGACTCAGAAGATCATTAAAGACGCAAGTCCCTGTACATGCATAAGCCCAAGTTTACACAGGTCAACACAGTTAATTACAACTAAAGAAAATTAAACATGGTTAGGGTATTTACAAAGGCAGCGGATTAACGGAGCAAGCCAACAGTTAATGTCATCTTCGAACTTCAGTTATTTTCCTGTTATTTCATGTTCTTTGAGGTGTCTTTTAACTTCTATAAATTTTGTAATAGTTTTTAATTCAAATAGTTAGGGAAACAGTTTAGTAGTTTGACAGTTTTAGAGATCAGCAACTGTTTCACAAATGTATAAAAGGAGGAAAATTTACAACGACAGGGTTGGTTGTTGGAATTTTGGAGAACTTGAAGACTAGGCCACTGTATTCCTGATATCATCATTGATTAATGAAAGAATTAGAAGTTTCCATGAGTTGTTCCATATAATTTTTTAAGCTTCTATGTGATGTGTCATGCTATGTTTTCTTCTTTTCAAGTATAGTAATGAAGTTGCAGGTCTTTATTTGCTTATGTAGATAAAGTTAAAATTCCTTAAAAGAGCGCTCCTATACTTGAAGTTCTCACTTCCTTTATGAGTTATAAATAATAGTTTATGTGAAAGACTAGCATATTATCTATGATTCAGTTCTCATTATCATAGTTCCTCTAAGTTATATATAGTAGTTTCTGTGGAAGATCAGCATATTATCTTTAACTTCTCCTTCAAACTTTCTTCATTCATCATTTATATCTAGCAACAAATGTCATTCTGAGATGTTCTGGTCATACATGCATTAGGAGTTGAAGACCAAGTTTTCCAGGTCCTTCATTTTAGAACACAACAAACAATAAGTGACAGATGTAATATTTATTAATGTCATAAGCACAATTTCCCTACAGCCAGGAAATTGGTTTCTTAAGGAACAACATTAATTGACGCCACTGCCAGGGAGAGAAGACAAGAACACCTTTCCCTATGTTTTCACTATTTCCTCTGGTTGTTCAGTGAGGAGATAATAATTGGCTGTTTCAAATAAAAGCAATAAATGGCAACTCCATTGTAACAAAGACCACAGACTGCAAAGCAATAGAATAAGAACCCTTTTTCTTGAATTCATTAAGTTTGAAGTTGTTTCTTGAGAGTGACAAGTTTCAGCAGTGATTATCACTTACCTCATTGATTGGTGACTCCACTGGGCTTTGAAGTTTTCTTTTCTAGGCTTTAATGTCTCTCCATGCATTCTTAATCCATAAATTTGATCCATTTGATTTTACTGGGATCACTGGCTATCCTCATGATATGCCTGCATTTTCTGTGTGGAATGAGTATCTTCCAAAATTCAGTAGAAAGGAATATGAAGATCCATCTCAGCATCTCCAAGAGTTTCATGAATGCATGGAGTAGCAGGGCATCATTCATGAAGATGTGAAGATGAAGTTGTTTTTGTTTTCTTTGGACCTAGAAGCTAGGGCTTGGTTCAGGTCTCTGCCTCTTTCAAGTATTTCATCTTTGAAAGATTTCCATTCAGTGTTCAATTCTTCTTGTAAAACTTATTATCCACACAAGTTTCTTTTTGAAGGTTGTTGTGAATAATATGATGCTAAATAAACTTTAAAGGCTCAAGATAATCTTGTTGATGAAACCAATGATTTTGTTGATAATATATCAAGCATTCAGAGTTATGAAAAATTCTCTAAAAGAGAGGAACTATCATTTTCCCAAGATGATGTGAAAATGGTTATAAAACAATTTTCTTCAATAATCTCCCAAGCAGAGAATGGGTTGACTCTGTTCCAAGCAGATCAAGAGAGTATTCAGATAGAGGAAAGTTCAAGCATGCATCAAGATTCTCTACTCAGCAGTCAAGGAGAGGAAGAAATGATTGAGTTGCAAATAAATCCCCAAAGTTCTTATTTTGTTAAATATGATGATCCTTCTATATATAACGGAAATGTTTTAAATGGGGAACAGGACAAAGTTCTTCAAGTGCATCAATTGGGTGTTGAACCTACTGGAAGAAACCAACAAGTGGGATATGTTGGACAAAAATATATTGAGCCATATATTATAGAAAAAGAGCCTATCTTATGTGAAAAGAAAGATGATAAAGAGATTGTATATCATTGCATTGAAGAACATAAGGATGCGCATGGATCAAAGATAAACGGTTTCTTTGAAGTTGACCATATGTCATATAGTAATGTGAATAAATCTCTTTTTCTTCCTGAAGTTAGAATTACAAGTTATTTTCAATCAAAGCTTAGAGATGAAAAGTGGAGACATGAAAGTGACATAGATCATTTTCTTAAAGATGTTGCTGATTATTCTACTAAACATATTATCCCAACAGAAGGTTCAATTGAGCAGGAATCTTCACACATAGAGATTTTCTTTTTTGGAGCTGATCAAGAACAAATTTTTTCTTATACTTTTGAAGATCATGTGGTGATTACATGGAGGAATTTATCAGTAGTCTACACGTTATTTTATGGATATACTCTTAATCTTTGTTGTGAGCTTCTTTTATGCATAATTTATTTTTTGTTCAGGATGAATTGTTTTTTAAAGATTCACTGGCAGAATCGTTCAAGATTATGCACTCAAATGCTAATCTAGTATCATTGGAAGATTGACTTCACCTGATTGAGGTCAATCATGTACATATGTAGGGACCTGTACATAAATAAGCTCAGGTGTTGAGCATTTGGTTTCCAATTGAAATTCTTCAGTTTAATCATTAGTTGATGAATAAGGGTGACTTTCCCAGTTGGAAACTGGTTTGCAAAGGTGTCAGACTTCAAGACTGTCAGGTTTCAGTTGTCAGATTTCAGGGTTTTCATAGTTTTGGACTCCATGCCCAACTAAGGCTACTGACCTATGATTCCCAATGTTTTTCTATCAAAATGCAAGCATCTTATCACTGCATATACCAGTGTGGCATCACAATATAATATCTTCACACAGTTAAGATTGGAGAAGCAATATATGACTCCATGCCCAATGGATAAGGCACTAATCTATGGTTCTTAGTGCTTCTGTGGCAAAAGCATTATACCCAGTTGGAGCCAGATGTTGTAGCTTATATTGTGTTTAAGATTATTTGTCACTTTATTCACAAAGTGTGGTTTTAAAATCATTGCAGGGGTTCAACCTTAATGAAGCTCTTTTATTTTCTTTACCTTCACAGAGCCTAAGGGAAATGAAGAATTTTGTTTATTATACATTAAAATTGCAAAAGAAAGAATTGTAAAAGAATCGGCCCCGGAGTGGCCAAAGTTACTATACAAACAAATCAAGTCATTATATAAACGGTTATATGGAGCTAAACCTGATATGTGTGTATATATATATATATATATATAGATATATATATATATATATAAGTGCATATCGAAATGAGAAAGAAATAAAGGAATACATCAGCTTTACAAAGGAAACAAGTGTTAAAGTGTTAATACCAGACCCGAAATACTATAAGTTGTGTTTTATAAATTTTGGCGGGTCCGCAGTTATATATATATGTATATGGATCCGCCGATTGCGATTCGTGATGGCCGATCCGATATTATATATATGTTATGTTTTATAAGCCTCGACGGGTCAGCGATATCACATAACTCTTTATATGTGTGTGTGTGTGTGTGTGTGTGGCTATGCTGATTGCGATATGGGTGGGCCAGACCCGTAATGATATATAATGTGTTTAATAACTCCAGCGGGTCCATAAAGCGCCTTATGTATATGTTCACAGTGTTGAATGTGATTTGTGATTGGGTTCCGGACCCGATATTATATATACCATATTTCATACCTCCAGAGGGTCTGTGGAGCAATGGGTGTTAGTTCAATTGCCGATTGTGATTTATGATAAAGTTTCCGGTTCCAATAGATTTATTAAATTGGTTTAATTCCTTTTCCGTTCTTCTTTACGTGTCTTGCGTCGATTTTGCCGTGTAAACGAAAACTTAGTGTTAAAGTTGAATCTAAAGAAAATGGCGGATTTAAAGTTATAAGGCAAGTTTTCGGGTGGAGCAAAAATGGTAAATGGTTTTATTTAGAACTCACCCGATCCCACTTATCATTCAACACGTAGCAGCCAGGTGGAGAGAGGAAACTGCCCATTCCAGGCAAGTATTCTCAGGTCTTATGTCTCGCCGAAATCTTTATAGACCGTCTGATCCACTAAGCACAAATCTATGGTGGGGATCTATCAGGCAAATCTATTGCCTAGAGAACTATGCAGAGGCTTTGAAAAGTGCGGAAAAGGTATGTTATGCATGCTTTATGGGTATGTTCATTATAGATGGTTTATAATGAATTTAGCGTGGATATAAGGGTTTATAGGTAAAGACCATGGTATAACCAATGTTAAGGAGTGACTTAAGCGGGCATATATATATTTGGGTTAATAAAAGGATATTGAAGGTTTAGAAGGGTTGATTGAGTCCCGATAAGTGAATGTGACTAAGGGTTAGTCTATGTTGGGTTTAATAAATCATTCTGCATAGGGATTTATGAAAGGGGCCTTAACCATTATGGATTAAAAGTTTGACTCGGAAGATCATTAAAGACACAGGTCCCGGTACATGTGTAAGCCCAGGTTTACACAAGTCAACACAGTTAATTATGGCTAAAGTGAATTAAACATCATTAGGGTATTTACAGAGGCAGTGGATTAACGGAGCAAGTTAGCAGTTAATGTCATCTTTGAAGTTCAGTTATTTTCTTGTTATTTCATGTTCTTTGAGGTGTCTTTTAACCTCTGTAAATTCTGTAATAGTTTTTAATTCAGATAGTTAGGGAAACAGTTTAGTAGTTTGACAGTTTCAAAGATCAGTAACTGTTTCAAAAATGTATAAAAGGAGGAAAATTTACAGAGAAAGGGTTGGTTGTTGGAATTTTGGAGAACCCGCAGAATAGGCCACTGTATTCCTGATATCATCGTTGATTAATGAAATAATCAAAAAGTTTCCATGAGTTGTTGCATATAATTTTGTAAGCTTCTCTGTCATGTGTCATGCTATGTTTTCTTCTTTTCAAGTATAGTAATGAAGCTACAAGTCTTTATTTGCTTATGTAGATAAAGTTAAAATTCCTTAAAAGAGCGCTCATATACTTGAAGTTCTCACTTCCTTTCTGAGTTATAGATAATAGTTTTTGTGAAAGAGCAGCATATTGGCTATGATTCATTTCTCATTATCATAGTTCCTCTAAGTTACAGATAGTAGTTTCTATGAAAGTTTAGCATATTATCTTTAACTTCTCCTTCAAACTTTCTTCATTCCTCATTTATATCTAGCAACAAATGGCATTCTGAGATGTTCTAGTCATACATCTATTAAGAGTTAAAGACCAAGTTTTCCAGGTCCTTAATTTGAGGACACAACAAACAATAAGTAAGAGTAAATAATATTTATTAATGTCTTAAGCAAAATTTCCCCACAACCAGGAAATTGGTTTCTTAAGGAACACCAGTTTGCATGAATGATCATTCACTCTTTTTTGCACTCATCTCATCATGCATTCACACTTCTCATGTTTTAAGTCGCTCGTCGGCCGAACTGGGCTGCCTTGGGCTGGACCGGGTTGCCTTGGCCCAGACCGTGCCTTGCCTGGCTAGCATTGCACATTTCTGAAAGCGAAGGCTCTGCCCTCCCTCCAAAAATTGCGCAAGTCTAACTAGGCACTGACCTCCAGGCTTGCATTGCACAATTCTTGGAGGCAGTGTCCTGCTAGCCCCAGAAACTGCATAATGCAGTTTGCTGGTTACATGTCACTACTAACTGAAATTGCACATTGCGCAGTTTCAGTCCTTAGTAGGCCAAGCTGGACTATGCATTGCACAGTTCCAGCAATCATTCATCCTCCTAATAACCCAGACTATTCCTAGCGTAGTTTTTGTAGTGAGTCTCCCAAACTCTCGGCGGAAATTACACAACCTTCATGATCAGTCACACAGGTATGTTGCAAGTCAGTTCTCAAGTTAGTTTTGGTTTTCGACTGACAAATTTCTTGCCATGAGTGTTTCCATGTCTCCAGTTATCGTAGGTGTTCATCTGCTTCTCAACAACACAACTAAATGGCCTTCATGAGAGCAGATTCAAAGGACATTGTTGAGAGCAAAACGTGGGTTGCAGCCAAGCAAGTGTTTATGAGCTTGCCTACCTATGAAGACATCAAGTTGTTCGTAGACAAAGACATAATGATAATATGGCAATAGCATCACAACAATCAGCATCACCACGAGCATTGCCATTAGCAGCAGCAGAAGTCAGCACACCCACATGAAAAAAATGTAAGAGGAAGGTTGTTGACAAAACAGAAATGGAACAAAGTTGCAAGCTCAAGCAGATCCACTTGTGATGAAAGCAACTTGGGAGACTCGGGCTCTGAGGTGACGGTACGACAAGAAGATCTTACGAAGGAAGAGAACAGAACAGAGAAGGAGTTGCATCTATTGAAGAAACAACCCAAGGAAGAATAGGAGTTGCATAGACAAGAGAATGACTTGCAGTAGGAAAAGGTACAACAAGGGGCGCAACATTCACTCAGGGATAAAATTGTGCACGTACAAGTTATAGATCCATCCCAGCAGCTAGCATGGAGAAGACAAGGTGAGCGGTGTTTTTGATCACATGTAAGGGAATACAACAACATGCATGTCATTTTGTGCAAGCATGTGATCCCACCCATTCGACATACTCACAGAGATGAAGACAAGAAGCAAGTTTGACTGCAGCTCAACATGTAGTCTGAAAAGTTGATGCACACGGCCACCAGCACATGCTTGAAGAGCAGCGTAGGCAATGCATCAACATGTTTTCGGTTCAGCCGCACCAGAGAAGACCATGTGCATGTTAGCAGACGAGTTGGATGGAGGAACCATACCAATGCACTTGAATGCAATGGAGGCAAGAGTTTGCTTCAGCAAGATGTCACCATGGGGTGCATGCACACCATCATGGATGACCAAGCTTGGCATCATCTCACCACCTTCACCATCACCAGCATGTAAAAGAGTTGGTCTCACCATAATAGACTGAGTATCAGAGATGTCTTGCATGGCTTTCTCAAGCCATTTTGTCTCACATGGGCACATGTGCATTGTAATGTAACGTCTTGTTAAGTGGAAGTTCAAGTGTTGATAGTTAGATGTAATAGTCATAGAGTAGATGAAGAGTCATGAGGGTAGATGAACTGTCACAAAGGGGAATGTCAAGGGTCACCCCACCCTTTGCTATAAATAGAACCTCATAACTCATTATAAAGGCTTTTGGTCAGTCAAGCTTGCGATAGGACTATCTTAGAGAAATCGTAGTCAATATTGTAATGAGCCATGGCTTCTCCACTTCGCAGAGCTAGTACATCTCTTTAGAGGAGCAGGCAGTTGTGGTTGTAATGTTCCGTTGTTGGAATTAGTGGTTGGAAATGGATGTATTGTATGACTAGAACTTACACTTCTTAATATAACAAAGCCAGCACATTTCATGCATATGTTTTATTTTATTCTATGCTATTAGGTTTACTCTAAATGATATATGTATTTGTTTACTTACGCATGCATGTATGGAATATTCTGTATAAGTATGTATGAATCTTTCTTAAATGTGTTGTTAGTTTAACCATCACTTTGGATTGCTCACTAAATTGTTTTCTAGCTTTTGATTCATCTTCACTCGTGTGTTCCCTTCCAAGTTGCGTACTATTACAAGTTTCCAAGGGACGCACTTACTTCACCCTCAGTGTGTTAGAACCTCTCATGCACCTTCCTTGACTTACTGCATATGTCACACCCTTGCTACCAACAGGGACATCTTACTCACCTCTGTGCGAAATCATGGTCAAGGCATTATCGTACGACCCACTGCTAGGACTCCTACACCGAACGGTTTAAGGCTTAATTGGGACTTCTTACCGAGGAGATCCCCATACATGTTGGTGGGTCCAGCACCGTCAACACTTCCCTACAGATGTGAGTGATAGTGTATTCCACGAGTGATCCCAATATGTGATTGATCCTCTTTCTCAAACCCGATAGTGTGGGCGGATCAAAATCTGAGTGTCCCATGATTCAATGTATGAGATATTTGGAATTACCATAGATATGTAGACAATTTGGTTTCTTTCTTTATGCAAACCAGAATAATCCCCATAAAGCGATTTCTTCATCTCTTGTGTTGGTGCATGTTCCTTCATTCCAATGAAGATTATACTGTGTGCTTCTATCTATCCAAAGTACTGTGCCACATCCAGATCTGCCCTATTGTGCAGCTCCATCGAAAAATCCAATTGGGAGACTGATCAATGGAGGAATCAATCTATGGGAAATATTAGTTGTGTAAATAGTATCCTATATGATAACATAAATCCATTTTATTACCTTGTGACAAATCCAACTGATTTTATATTTCTTTCCTTCGAATAATTGATGGTTGTGTGCCCTCTAAATTTCCCAAATAATGTAGACGGTCGACTCTTTGTAATATTTTCTAACAATGTTCCAATTCATTATGCGATCTTCAAGGTTGTTAGTTCTCTTGTATGTGATATGGAGAGCAGATGGTATGAATTCCCAAATACTATTAGTGATTGGACATGTAAATAATATGTGGTTGGTGGATTCAAACAATTCCCTATAGAATGTACAGTAACCCGAACCTAAGAGGCCCCTTTTCAGCAAGTTGTCCCATGTAAGGATATTGTTCCTCCACACTAGCCATGAGAATAAGATGATTTTGATGGGAACCTGCCACTTCTAGATTTTTAGAACCATGATAGTGTGTGTGGATTGTAGATTTGTGCCAACAATGATTTATATGTTTCTGCCAGGATGGGGGCATTCTTGACTATTCTCCCAACCCAATTCATGCAGTCTCTACTTCTGTTGCATTACAAACCTACAAGGCTCGGGTTCTTTACATATTTTTCCATTCCTTGGGACTTGAACCATCAAAGTTCAAATCCACATCAAGCATCTCGTCTGCCATTCTTCCAAATCGAGCATCTCACCTACCATTCTTTGATCATTTGGTTCAAATAGATATATCCTCTACGATGTAGAAGTTGCATTATATTTCCACCAATATATGTACCAACATTTTCACCCTTTATTTTATCTGTCCCTATAAGAATCTTTTTTCCATTTCCAAATTGTTGTGCCATTCTCATGTGCCACCACTCAAATATTTTTATAAAAGATCTCCAGATCATTGATCCTCTAGTTATGTCTTGTTTGGTGTCTCTATATATGGATTCAATGTCACATTCCTTCATATATTTGTCCAAAAAGATGTCCTGCCAAATCCCTCTACCATGCAATGCCCTCCAAAAAGATTTAATCAACAACAAAAAACCAAAATTCTTTGATCTAACATACCCCATCCTCCAAGATCCTTGGGGATGGTCAGTGTGCTCCATTTTCATAGATGATATTTCAATGTAGTCCCGGTCTTGGACCATAGAAATCGAGATGTGATTTCCTTAATCTTATTAGCAATAGTGGACATGATGATATAGAGGTGTGCCCAGTACACAATAATTTGCTGCAAGATAGCTTGAGTAAGTATGTATCTACCCCTAAGGAGAGAAATATGTTTGTCCATGTGCTCAATTTCTTCTTGTATTTGGCAACCAGCCACATCCACTCTCTTACCTAATAGAAATTCGGCTGAGCCTAAAGATGAGATAGGAAAAACCTTCCTCCAGAGGTGCTTTATGGAATCCAAATATATTAGCTAAGTAGTCGATATCCATCTTGTTTCCAATGGAGGAGTAAAGAAATTATTTTCTGCCATTTTTTATCAACCCCATTGTCACACCATACCTAATAAATATATGATGTAGAGTGGACCACTGGCATTTAGAGATGATTCCAAAAGTTAAAATGTCATCAATAATAAAAAAATGTGTTATATTTACCTGTCTATAGATGTAAAACCCTGAAAAAGTCCATGAGTTTGTGCATCCTTGATTCTCAGGCTAAGGCCATCGATTACTAGAATAAAATATTAAAGGTGATAAAGAACACCCTTGCCTGAGTCCTCTTCCAGCCTGAAAGAACAAATTTAGGGTGTTATTTATCATAATAGCATAGCAAACAGTAGTGATGCAAGACATGATCCATTCCACATGTTGTGGATGTAGTCTGATCTTATGAAGAATTAAGCAGATATATGACCAATCCACACAGTCATATGCCTTATGTAGATTACCTCTTTTTTCTTCGAGTGAATAGTGTGGATTATTTCCTGTGCCAAATCAATTGCAGCATGTATCTAGCGGTCACTTAGAAGACAAAATTGTTCTCTAGAAATGTGTAGGGATAGAATATGTTTAATACACTCAATGATTAATTTGGATATTATCTTATAAATAATTTTAAACAAAGAGATTGGCCTAAAGTCCGTGAAATTTGTTGGGGCAAAAGACTTTCGGATGAGGGCAGAAAAGTGGAATTGATAGCTCCAGTGATCCTTCCCTGAGTCATGGACTCTTCCCCTATGTCCAAAATGCTCTATCCCATAAGCTCAAAATATTGAAGAAAAAATTCCACGGTCCAACCGTCTAGTCCCAGAAATTTGTCTTTGGAAAAATATTTTAGAACCGGAAATATTTCCTACATATTAGCAAGCCTGTATAGTTCCTCATTTGTGTTGTTCGTAAACATGCAAGGGTATAGTTCCAATGCCCATAATTGGTCCTTGTAGTTCACTTACTCCCTGGTTTTATAAAAAAATTCAAAGAATCGTACAACCTCAGGTTGTATTTCAGAAGTTGTATGCTTGACCTCCCCATTTGCATGTTCAATTTGCCATATTATGTTAAGTTTTTTTTATGTGATTTGCATATGTATGAAAATATTTGGTGTTGTGATCCACTTCTTGCAGCCAGGTTTCTATACTTTTAAGTTTCCATGTCACTTCTTGTATATATAGAACCTTATTTTTCCTGTCATTCAATATCCTAAGTTGTTCCCAATCAGCCTGTGTCGGGATCTTCAGTTCCATGGATCTATTGAATTCAGCTATGTTAACGGATATCGTCTACAATTCCCATAATAATTGTTTCTTCTTTTGTCTCTCCCATGTTTTGGTTATGCTTTTAATAATATTGAGCATCCCATCTAGTGTTTGCATCATCAAGTCCATCTACGAGACCTAAACCTCTACCCATGTTGTTTTCACTAAATCCTTATAGTCCTTGTCCTCTAGCCATACCCTATTAAACTTAAAAGGTATACAATGCCTGATATCCTCCTGCATCCATTGTAGAATGATGGATACGTGATCAGATATATAATATCTATGTAACTAGGTGTTGGAAGTGCTATACCTACCAACATTCAGGGGATCTCCCCGATATGAAGTCCCAACTAGACCTCACATTGTTTGTGTAGGAGTCCCATCCAGTACAATGGCCCAGTTGCCATTATATTAGATATTTTCCTTAGATATTGTTGTTCAGCACATGAGAGTGTTATGCTTGTAACTTCAAGAAAGCAAGGTGAGTATGCCTATTGAGTGCGTAATGTAACTCTGTGTCTAGGTCCTCTTACTTTCAAAGGGGAGAGTAAAGTGAGCCTCTTGATGAGAGGGAATAGTCCCAACCCAAGAAAAAACACATGCGAATAAAAACAAGTGTTTGTCCAGTATCCAGCAGAATAGTCCACAGTGGCTGCGACAGTTGTGAAAATCAAAATTCAAAGGAAAACACGTACATTATCCAACAGAGTTGTCCACATAAGCATGACGTTCGTTAAAACCAAGAAAACACAAATATGGTATGTCTAACGTCTAGTTGAGTAGTCCACCTGGATAGGACAATAGTGATAAGCAATACAACACATCTTCAACAATGAAAGTAATAAAATAACCGAAGTAGTTCAACTATCTTAGTACAGGTTAAGAAAACATGCATTACAAACATTTAATGAATAGTCTTACAAATGGATACAAAACATGCATGAAAACGTGTTGGCCTGAGACATGATTCTGAATTAAGAAAAATCTCCAAGACACATATGTACACCATACATCACTAGTCCCAATAGTGGGAAATTGGAGCCACTCCTCACTCCTCAAATAATAGACTACAAACTCTCATGGCAATTTAGGAGGTGCCAAGGTCAAAATTCATTTTCATGTGCAATGAGGGGGTATACATAGCCAAGGTTGAAACTGACCCTTGTGACTCTTTGGCTTTTTTTCATGACTATTTGATCAAGGTGGTTCCAAAGATACAGATAGGACAAAGAGGGCTTATGAAATCTCAAAAATCAAAGCGATCAGAATGCTTTCGAACTAGGACCAAACCGTAGAACTCATCAGCTTGATCGCGGTAGTGTGAACAGTTCGTCAAAATGAGACCATATGCCAAAGTTAGAAGCAATCAAAGCTGGGTTGACTTTTGCTAGCTGGGTAGGGTTAAGGAGGCTGCAATTTTGACTTTTCCGGCAGAAGGAATCCACCCAACTCCATCCAAATTCCGGGTGAAATTTCCACCTCGTTAAATTGACTCCTTTGGTGAAAAACCAAATTTCCAAAAAGGTGCATATTGTTTTACATATCAGAAAAATATAAAAAAAGGGAGTGGGGGCCACCAACCCCGCCACCCCCTACTTCCACCTGCATACCACATTAAATATAAAACTGGGTGGTGGGGGGGCCACCCTCGATGGACCCGATCCATGCACCACCCACCAACACGTTATGCCATAAATACATTTGGGCCGGTGGGTATCGAACCCGCCCGCCACATATCCGGCCCGCACCACGGGCGGCTCATCCAAACAATACACACCCAACCACCGCATATGATAAATGCAGCGGGAGGCAGGTATGGAGGGCGGACCACCCAAGGCAAGCCTAGCCCAACCCATGATTTTTTTTTTTAAATTGTATTAAAAAAGGATGCGGGGTTTGACCACTCGACCTCCTCCCTATTAAACAGATCCATAACCACTCCGCCCAATGGAATTCTTGGGTAATCCACCCTTGATTTTTTATAAACCATCATTTTTTCAGTGTGCGAGGGAAGATGCTGGAACCAGGAGCGGACACGAATTTCAAGGCAGAGGAGGCAATGCACACAGTTCAAGGTAGCGTTTTGCAGGAGTGCTGAATTTTCATTTTGTTAAATTTTGACAAGTTTTATATGGTTTCAACACTTCTTGACGCCATGAACATAATGGCGTTGTTTGTTTATCCATTAGAGTTCTGCATTTTTTTGCCATTTTTCAGTAAGGAGGTGGAACCATCACTGCTGCAGAAATAGGGAGCGGAACCATGATCCTTGAAATTTTCCCAAGGAGGTAATTTTTCTCCATGTCAGAATAAGTCAAGTTCACAGTCGTTTTTCATGGTTTTCCACAAGGATCGCAATGGCCAGGTCAGATTCACCTTTGGAGCTGCAGATTTCCAGTCCACCTATGGAGCAGAATCTTTAAGGAATCTAGGGGGAATCTAAAATATTCCTTGAGCCCCAGATTCTCAATTTCTTTGAATTCAAAAACTAGACGGTCGATTTTTCACTATTTGATGCCAAAAATTTGATGGTGTGTTCAGATTTCTCATTTGCGCATTCTATTCTTCAGCCACTTTTCTAAGTGGAATGCAGTTGTGAGCATCCATGTGTGAGCAGCCATTTCCATGCAATTGATGCCATGAGATCAATGGCACGAACAGCTTCAGCAGGTTGACATTCACTTCTTCAGATGGCCCTTGGTTGTGAGGTATATGTAGTGTGTTCATGTACTTCTTTTGCTATGAATTATGTTGCACATATCCCTGTTTGATGTTAAGGAGGGATCTTGCTTATTACTTGTTTTCATGATTCTTGCTTGATGTGACATGGAATCGTCTATGTGATGTACTTGTTTTCATGATTTGTCATGTTATGTTTTGAGATCCATTTGTTGTATGTTGATGGGATACTCATGTTGTCTTCATGCATGTTTGCATTAAGATCCCTTTTATGCCTTGTTGGTGGGATGATCATCATGCACAAGTTTGTGTCAAACTGATAGGAGTCTTTTGACTAATAGTCCCTGTAGTGGAACATCTCTTGGAGCCACTCCTGTGTGAGGGCATTTTCCTTGTATGGTAGCGACATCACCTCTTGTGTACATCATCACTATTGATAGCACTTAATGCAGCAGCCTACACCATGTTGACACCAGGGCCTGGAGACATAGTCCGTCTTGGACGAACTCCATCAACAGCTTATGTTTTTTTTTATGTTTTTGATGATTGACATGTTCCTCTTCTTTACAGCATGCACATGTATTCACTCAAGTTCTTTTAAAAGTGAAATTTAACACATCACAAAAGTAAAAGGTCTTGGAAGGGTGCTTACTTACACCTTGGCCATTGGATCAAGTGGTATTAGAGCGGTCTTTCTGTGGATGTGAATTGCAAGCGTGAACAATGGAACACACAGTGACAGAGGATGAAAAAGAGATGTACGAGACCATGCTCAAAATTTCCAAAAGGGTGGAAATGATGTATGAAACTCTACAGAAAGAGACAGAGGAAAAGGAGCAATTGCAGTGTCAGTTGTGAGCCACGGAAGAGGCCCTTGAAGAACTGAAGCACAACAAAAATAATCTTCAAACAGAGAACGTTGAATTGAAGACGCTTCTACATGAACAGAAAGAGGAGAAACATAGTTTTCTACGACAGCTACAGGTAAAGGACCAGGCCTTGGAGAAGCTACAGTGTGACCCATGTGAGGTAAAAAGTAGTTCTCCAAATTCATGTATATTTCCTAATGATGATTTCGTTGTTTTTGAAAATCACACCACAGGAATTGGCTCCAAACTATTGAAGAAAATGGGGTATGAAGGAAAAGGCTTGGGCGTCAATGGCCAAGGCATTGTCAACCCCATCAAAGTAGAGGAATTACCATGTCGAACAGGACTTGGGTATCTCAGAAAGGAAGTTGGGGAATACGCCACGACAGTTAGTGAACCACCAACAATAGATGATGAGCAACCCTCATCAGTTCTTTCCAAATCGACAGAGGAGGTAAAATATGTCGATTTCCTTTTGGTTTCATCTTCACATAGTATGATTTCTGTTGGAGATTTGGAGATCCAAATTATAGGAACAAACATGAGGCTCCTTACAAGGACGAGGCACGAGGAGGAAGAAAAATTTGGTGTTAATAACCAAGGCATAAGTCAACCATTGGAGGTTGCACAGAGACCTCAATTTGTAGCCTTGAGATACAAAAAAGGAGAATGCTTGAAGGTGTCATATTATTTCGAGACATCATCGAAATCGTCGAGGAAAGAGAATGATGGGAACACATCCCCATCATCCCATGGCAGTGCTCATTGCAAGGAAAGAGCTGAGGCAAGATCTCATCACCATAATTACACCAGAGACGACAAGGAAAGGAATAACCACTCTCTACATTTGAATGTTCATTTCGATTATAATCATGTTTGTAATGATGAACATAAAACATGGCATCAAGAAACATTTACCTTTTGTGGATTACATAAGCATACATTTTCTAAGTGTTGGAAAAGAATGGCAGCACACAAAAGGATGAGGCATGAAAGACCCTCTCAATAGCAGGTAAAGAAACATATTAAGAAGATTTGGAGGAAGAAGATGTATTGCAGTCATTGCGACAGAAGTGGCCATCAAAGAGCCACTTGTTGGAGGCTCCATCCAGAGCAGCGCCTTAAAGACAAAGTGTCCGTGCATGAAACAGGTGAAACGATTGTTCGACAAGCAAAACACGGAGGCAACCCATTCATATCGATAAGTGAAAAATGGTTTCTAGATATGTTATCTTGTCATGGCCGTGCTTTTGTAAATCATTTGTTGCATTTTAAAATGTAAAAGTGATGATGTGTTTTCCATCACTTGTTCAACAACAATGATGTTTGGTCTTATTTTGAGTTGCATGATAAACTGTGAAAATGATGTTGTGTTTCCATCACTCTTCAAAGCAAATAGAGTTTGGCCTTATCTTTGTAAATCATGTGTTGCAGTGAGGAAGTGTTTTCCATCACTTTTTCAAACAACAATGATATGTTGGCCTTGTTTTCATAGCTAGGGTATTGTGTCCATCTTGATGTAAACTTGACCATCGAGTATGTCTTATAAACTCGTGACAAGTATGGGATGCTTGGGTCATTAGTTGGTCATGAAATTCAAGCATGTAATTTGCGAAAACAATGTACTCCAGGTTGTAGAAGTAGCAGGTGTTGACTCATCGCTTAAGGCTCTTAAGAACAAAGGTGGAGGAGATGGAAACAAGACCTTTTAAGGATGCTTGTGATGCACACAAGGTACAGAGAATTTGTAGATTATTTTTCATGCTTTTGGAGGACCAAAAGCTCCTCAATGGGGAGGATTGATCCAAGTGGCGCCAAAGACACACACAAGACAACGAGGGCTTATGAAATCTCAAAACTCAAAGTGATCAGAATGCTTTTGAACTAGAGCCAGAGCGTATATCTTTTCGTCCTGATCGTGGTAGTGCAAACAGTTCATCAAACCGAGACCGTATGCGAATGTTAGAAGCAGTTAAAGTTGGGTTGAATTTTACTAACTAGGCAGGCTTAAGGAGGCCGCAATTTTGACTTTCAGTGGATGGAATCCGGCTAACTCCGTCCATATTTCGGGCAAAATTTTTGCCTCATTAAATTGACTCCTTCAGTCAAAAACCGAATTTCCAAAAAGGTGCATATTGTTTTACATATTAAAAAAAAATATAAAAAAAGGGGGTGGGGCCACCAACCTAGCCAGCCCCTACTCCCATCTGCACACCACATTAAATATAAAACTCGGCAGTGGGCGGGCCACCCCCAGTGGACCCAGCCCACGCCCCACCCACCAACACGTTATGCCATAAATACATGTGGGTCGGCGGGAATCGAACCCGCCTGACCACGTGGCCGGCCCGCACCACGAGCGGCCCATCCAAACAATACACACCCAACCACCACATACGATAAATGCAGGGAGGTAGGTACGTGGGGTGGGCCCAGCCCAACCCATGATTTTTTTTTTAATTTTGTATAAAAAAGGGAGGAGGCAAGGTTCGACCGCCTGACCTCCTCCGTATTAAACAGATCCATAACCACTCTGCCCAACGGAATTCTTGGGTAATCTGCCCTTGATTTTTTTATAAACCATCATTTTTTCAGTGCACAAGGGAAGATGCAGGAACCAAGAACGAGCATGAATTTCGAGGCAGAGGAGGCAATGCACGTAGTTCATGACAGCATTTTGCAGGAGGGCCGAATTTTCACTTTGTCAAATTTTGACAACTTTTATATGGTTTCAGCACTTCTCGACGCCATGACTGCAATGGTGTTGTCCATTTCTCCATCAGAGTTCTACATTTTTTGGCCATTTTTAAGTATGGAGGTGGAACCATGAGTGCTGCAGAAATAGGGAGCGAAACCATGATCCTTAAAATTTTCCCGAGGTAATTTTTCTCCATGTCGGAATATAGTCAAGTTCATAGTCATTTTTCATGGTTTTTTGCAGGGATCACGATGGCCAGGTCAGATTCGCCTTTCTAGTTGCAGATTTCTAGTCCTCCTATGGAGAAAAATCTTTGAGGAATCTAGGGGGAATCTAAAAGATTCCTTGAGCCACAGATTCTCAATTTCTCAGAATTAAAAAATTGGACAGTCGATTTTGCACTATTCTACGCCACAAATCTGATGGTGCATTTAGATTTCTCATTTTCTGATTCTATTAATCAGCCACTTTTATAAGTGGAATGCAGGTGTCAGCATTCATGTGCAAGCAGCCATTTCCATGCGATTGATGCCGTGAGATCGATGGCACGAACAGCTTCAGTGGGTTGACATCTCCTTCTTCAGATGGATCTTGGTTTTGAGGTATATCCAGTGTGTTCATGTACTTCTTTTGCTATGCATTATGCTGCACATATCCTTATTTGATGTTGATGAGGGATCTTGTTTATTACTTGTTTTCATGATTCCTGCTTGATGTGATGCATAATTGTCTATGTGATGTACTTGTTGTCATGACTCGTCATGTTATGTTTTGGGATACCTTTGTTGTATGTTAATGGGATACTCATGTTTTCTTCATGCATGTTTGCATTGAGATCCCTTTTATGCCTTGTTGGCGGGATGATCATCATGCATGATTTTGTGTCATACTAATAGGAATATTTTGACTGAGATTCCCTGAAGTGGAAAATCTCTTGGAGCCACTCCTGCGTGAGGGAATTTTCCTTGTATGATAGCGACATCACCTCTTATGTACATCATCACTATTGACAGCACTTAATGTAGAGGCCTACACCATCTTGACACCAAGGCCCGGAGATGTAGTCCCTCCTGGACGAACTCCGTTATCAACGACTTATGTTTTTTTATGTTGTTGATGATTGACATGTTCCTCTTCTTTATAGCATTCACATGTATTCACTCATGTTCTTTTAAAAATGCAATTTAACACATCACGAAAGAAAAATCTCTTGGAAGGGTCCTTTGTCACACCCGGACCATTGGATCACTATTTGGCTTCCTATGACTTTTCAAATTTACATTATTCTTCAACTTCATAGGTGGGTCTCTTGGAGTTCCACTTTACATTACATTGATTACAACAAGTATGGGCCATAGTGATGATGTGGCCGAGACGAGTCATGACACAACCCAATATGACACTACTAACATGTACTGGTTGAATATGGTGTCTTTGTCGAGTTGCTGTGCTACTGAGTGATGAGTGTGCTCTTGGTCAATCATATATTCACCTCCAAATGAAAAAGTGTTTAGGAAATTCGATGATCTTGGTGTTAACTTGATGGTTCATGTGTGTGTGTCCTCATTGTTAGAAAATTATATATTACAGAGAAATGGAACACATAAAATATATTGTAGAAACATAAACACAAAAAACACATAAAACAAGAGAGACACAAATATACGTGGTTCACCCAATTTGGGCTACGTCCATGGAGAAACAGCCAGTCCTTCCTTTTATATTATCTAGAAAAATGAAAAGATACAACCTACAATAGATACGATGTAATTCCCTCTTTGCTCTCAATCTCCTCTCTCTTCCTTGCTCAGAATACACATCTACATAGCTGCAATAAAATTCCCTCATATATAGCGAGGCGTTTCCTTCTAAGGAAAAAACCCTAAATTAAACCTAACTTCTACCATCATATTTCCGCCTAATCAACGGCCCATATTGACTACGAAATTACAACATTTTACAAGGCAATTTTACATCTATTTTTAGCTTCGAGGGTGTTGCCCCTGATCCCCCACCAGGGGGGTGCTCTAAAGAATCATTGTTGCCCCCCCTCTCGACCACCCTGGTGACGCGCAAAGACGGGCAGTGTTGCCGCCACATTACGAAATTGGGTCCAATGCGACGATACCTCTGAATAAAGAAGATAATCAAGCTCCACACCTTACAATCTCCCACTTGGAGACTAATTATAGCAACTTTGTCGCTACTTCATTTGTTAGAAAATGGATCCACCTTGGACCTGGTTGTTTCTCATCTTAATCATCATACTTGAAGACCAATTGAAACTGAGCAAAATCTCAGTTTCTCCTTGTATACAACTTTTGTTAACATATCTGCAGGATTCTAGCTAGTGTGTATCTTTTCCAGCTACAAATGTCCATCTTCCAAAACTAATCATATGAAATGGTACATGAGCTATATATGTTTATTATTGGAATGAAATGCAGAGTTATTTGCAAGATGTATGGCACTTTGGCTGTCACTGTATAACCTACCTAACTTCTGCTTCTTACCTAATTCATCCAGAAACGTTTGTAACCAAATCATTTATTTACTAGCCATTACAGTAACAACATACTCTACTTCCATTGTCGAGAGTGCAACAACACTTTGCAGTTTTGAAACCCAACTGACAGATGTTCCACCTACAGTAAACACATACCCTATGATGCTCCTCCTGTTATCTCTATCACCCACCGTATCTGCATCAACATATCCCTGTACAACAATGTTTGAATCACCAAAGCATAATTCTTGATTTGTGGTACCTCTCAAATACCTGAGAATCCACTTCATCGTCATCCAATGTTCTTTTCTTGGATTTTTCATGTACCTGCTCACAACTCCCAATTCATGTGCAAAATCAGGCCTTGTGCAGACCAACGCATACATTAAGCTTCCAAATCCTGATGCATATGGAACTTTAGACATATAAGCCATTTCTTCCTGAGTCTCATGACACACCTCCTTACTTAGTTTGAAATGGCTAGCCAAAGGTATACTAACTGATATTGCATTCTGCATATTAAATCTTTTCAACACCTTTTCTATGTACTCACTCTGAGACAATGTTATTTTTTTATTCTTCCTGTCTCTAGTTATTCTCATACCAAGGAATTTTTTTGTTGCACCCAAATCCTTCATTGAAAATTAGTTTGCCCATTTTATTTTCAGCAAATTTATTTTTTGCATGTTAGAACATGCAACAAGCATGTCATCTAAATACAATAAAAATATAATATAGTTTCCATCATTTTTCCTTTTGAGATAAACACAATGATCAGAGTGACATCTAGTATAACCTTGTTCAGACATAAACTTGTCAAATTTTAGATACCACTTTCTTGGAGCCTATTTTAAGACATACAAGCTCTTCTTCAACCTGCACACTAGTTTCTCCTTCCCTATTACCTCATATCCTTGTGGTTGTTGCATATATATCTCTTCCTCCAAATCCCCATGGAGAAAGGTTGTCATTACATCTAACTGCTCAAGATGCAAATCTTTAGCTTCTACTAGACTTAAAATAGTTCTGATTGAAGTCATTTTAACAACAAGAGAAAATATCTCATCAGAGTCTATACCCTTTTTCTGTGCAAACCCCTTCACCACAAGTCTAGCTTTATACCTTTTTCTACCTCCATCTTCTTCCTTCAACCTATAAACCCATTTATTCTGCAATTTTGTTTTACCTACAGGAATCCTAAATAAGTCCCAAGTCTGGTTATGTACTAAGGACTCCATCTATTTTTTCATGGGTTGCTCCCACTTCTTCCTGGTTTCTACCTGCACTGCTTCTTCATAACATTTTGATTCACAAGAATTAGTCAAAAATACATAATATAATGGAGAGTATCGTTCAGGGGGGTCTACTTATCTCGGTAGATCTTCTAACACAACTTTTAGGTGTTTGAGGTGCTTATTGTTGTTGTGGTTGTCTTTGTTGGTATGGTTGTTGTTCATTATGATATTCAGGCACCTTCACTTTTTCTGTGATCTCATCAAGAACTGTGTATTCTCTGTTTTCTTTTTCCTATTTATTTTCCTGCATATGACCCTTATACAAAACCTTTTCATTGAATATGACATCTCTTCTCCTAATGATTTTGTGTTTTTCATAATCATAAAAGCGATAACAAAAATCATTAACACCATATCCAATAAAGGAACATTTATTTGATTTTGCCTCGATCTTTGTTCTATTTTCTTTATTAATGTGGACATTTAAGGCTTCACAACCAAAAGTATTTAAAAAAGAGTAGTTTACCTTTTTACCTATCCATGCCTCCTCTAGAATACCACCATCCAAGGGACTTGAAGGCCCTCTGTTTATTAGATAAACAACAGTATCTACAACATCTGCCAAAAATTGTAAAGGCAATCATGCATGAAATCTCATGCACCTTGCATGCTCCATGATTGTCCTATTCATCCTTTCCAACACACCATTTTCTTGTGCTGTTCTTGGAACTGTCTTCTCTCTGCGAATTCCATTCTCTGAACAATACTTATAAACTCTTTGTTGCAGTATCTGATCTAAGACACTTCAAATTTTTTCCTGTCTCATTTTCAACCAAATATTTCCATTTCTTGAAAGTATCAAATACATCATATTTATTTCTAATACAATAAGTTCATGTTTTTGAGGTTGCATCATCAATAAAAGTAACATAATAAAGAGAGCCACTGAGAGATGATACCTGAGCAGCTCCCCATACATCTCTATGCAAAAGCTCTAATTTTTGCTCTTCTTTTCTTTCCCAACTCTGAGGAATCTAACTCTCTTCTCTTTTTCATAAACACAATTCTCACAGAATTCCAAATCAACATGCTTCAAACCTCACAACAAATTTCTTGAGTTAAGAATCAACATCCCCTTCTCAATTATGTGCCCGAGCCTATTATGCCACAATGTCGTATCTTCTCCTGTAGAGGTTAAAGCATTAACAGAATTAGAAATACCATTGCATAAATACAATGTACCAACCTTTTCTCATTTTTCTATTACCAGGGCTCCTTTAGTGACTGTCCAGGTTTTATCTGTAAAAGTAGCTACACAACCTTCACTTCCCAACTTCCCTATTGGAATTAGAATTTTCTTCAGATATGGAACATGTCTTACCTCCTTCAAAAACCATTGATTTCCATTCTTCTATTTTATGAAAACTGTACCCATTCCAATGATTTCACAAGGCTTATCATCACCCAATCGAACCTGTCCAAAATCGCCTTAAACATAATCATGAAAATGTTTCCTATCAGGTGTGGCATGGAATGAGGCCCCTAAATCTACCACCCAGGCATCAATAATATTTTCTAATAAAAGAATCAAATCATTTTGCAACACATCATCTATCACATTCACTTCATGATTGTTTTCTTGTTGCGAGCCTCCTTATTTTCCCTTCCGAGACTTGCAGTATTTCTTCAGGTGTCTTTTCTTCCAGCATTTCCAGCACACTATCCCCGATCTGGACTTGGATCTGTCTTTCCTTGACTTACTGCGATATATTGGGCTCTTTCCTCTATCCTTTTTACTTCCCCTAATATTTTCAGCCAAAGCATTACCTGATGTCTCACCTGAGCTTTTCCGTGGCATTTCCTCACTAAGGATTACACCGACAACATCATTAAACTTTAAAGTAATAGATCTAGAGAAAAAGTTACTAATGGTCATAACTAAACCATTCCAACTTTCTGGCAATGAACACATAAATAATAGAGCCCTAACTTCATCATCAAAAGTTACCCCTACAGAACTTTACTGACTAGTAACTATATTAAATTCATTTAAATGATCAGCAACAAATCCACCTTCTGACATATTCATATTAAATAAACGCTTCATAAGGAATACCTTATTTAAGGCTGAGGGGTTTTCATATAGTTTGGTCAATGCCGATATTAAACCCTTTGTTGTCGTTTCCTTTGAAATATTAAATTCTACTGACGCTAGTAGGAACATCTGTATTGTTCCAAGTGCCTTTCTGTCGAGAATATCCCATTCTATGTTTGTCATACTCATCAGCTTCTTTGTCTTTCCGCTCAATGGTAGGTACAAATATTTCTGATACAAGTAATATTTCATCTAGATATTCCACACCTAGTAGTTTTGGCTGTTAAAATTTTCGACCCTAAACCTACCATCTTCTGCCATTGCTCCCACTCGAACCAGAAGCCCTTCTCTCCTATGATTTTATCAGCCAAATATACCTTCAGATCTGATACTAGTTGTTAGAAAATTATATATTACAGAGCAATGGAACACATAAAATATATTTCAAAAATATAAACACATAAAACAAGAAAGACACAGATATACGTGGCTCACCCAATTTGGGCTACATCCACGTAGAAAAAACTAGTCCTTCCTTTTATATTATCAGCAAAATAAAGAAATACAACCTACAGCAGATCCGCTATAATTCCCTCTTTTCTCTCAATCTCCTTTCTCTTTCTCACTCAGAATATACATATATATAGCCACAATACAATTCCCCCATATATAGCGAGGGGTTGCCTTCTAAGGAAAAAAACCCTAAATTAAACATAACTTCTACCGACAGATTTCCACCTAATGCACGACCCATATTGACTACGAAATTACAAAATTTTACAAGGCAATTTTACGTCTATTTTTAGCTTCAGGGCCACTGCCCTCGATCCAGAGGGGGCTCTAAAGAACTGTTGTTTCCCCCTTGGAAACGCACAAAGATAGGTGGGGTTGCTGCCTCATTACGAAATGGGGTCCAACGCGACGATACCTCTTCATAAAGAAGATAATCGGGCTCCACACCCAACACTCATCGCTTGTTGCTCGATGTGTTTCATGTGTTCATTCAACTGTGAGAAAATATTCTAACATGTGCTCCTTCTTCATCTCGTTTGTCATAACGCCATGTTTTATCCATGTACATGTTTCTGCAATCACTCATGATGAGACGACATCAAATCCAAAAATCTCCTAATCTACCATGATCCATTTTATTTCGGCTCCAGGTGAAAGTGACCAAGGGAGAGGACAATGCTCTAAAACTATGCAGAGCACATTTTAGGCTAGGATGAGAGGCTCCAAGGCACTGTCGGGAAAAATTGTGCAACTGCCACTGGGAGACAGATTTTGCAATCCGAGACAACAATGACAGCTGCGAGAGAGAACATAGCTGCATAAAACTGTACAATTCCGGGGGGGGAACATCGCAAGGTGCTCGGAGGAACTTCTGGCTAGTTCTGCTCAGTTTTCAAGATGAGGACCTAGGCAGGTCATCTGAGGGTATAGCTAGGAATCTGCGCAGTTTCTCCGGGGAAGGCATTGAGGGTAGTAGGAAGCACTGGCAAGGGAATCTGCGCAGTTTTTTGTAGCAGGATAAGATCGGGCTTCAGGGAGCTGCTAGTTAAAACTACGCAATTCTCAGAGACAGTCTGCGACATTTAGTAGGGGCTCATGGAGATAAGTGTGTAGTTTCTAGGCTTAGTGCAGAGCGAGGTAGCACGCCAGGTGCCAGTCAAAACTATGAGATATTTTTAGGGAGAGCAGAGCAGGTCAGCAAGGGGCCTGCCTATTAGATCTATGCAATTTCTCAGGACATTCAAGTGATAGGCAAGAGAGACCCGTCCCACAGTTCTACGTAGTTTCTACAAGAAGTTGGACAAGTTTTGCACCATTTTGGGGATCAATGCAACTCTGGATCACAACTTAGTTCGGTTTTTCTGGTTGACCATAGGGAGGATTAATGGGTGATCTTACGGGAAGCGAAGGTTGGATTGGATTCTGGAAAAACTTCTCGGTTGTTCTGGGAGACAATTAGCTAGCTCATTTCCAGAATTTCACAGTGTGGGCTACCTGGAGGACAACATCAATCTCTAAAAATTTCTAAGCAACAATGTAGGGTCACTAAGAGCTAAGACTGTGTAGTGTAGCTCAGTCGATGTCTAGTTGAAGGAGGGTTGTCCGGTCGACATATTTTCAGTAAGAATGACTAAGAGTGGGAGAAAGTGAACTTGTGCATACATGACCTTGTGTTCACACACTTAACATGACTCAACGACAAGACACCTCAAACCAACAAGACAAACATGTGCTCAATCAGACTCTCTAAAGTTTAAGAGCGACAAGTGTGACACTTGAGATATATCATTGAATGACCATGATGACACTTGTGCAATAGTGCTTAAAACTTTGTGTGTGAGTGTGACTGGTGTTTTCATAGCTAAGATAACCCAAACACAGAAATACAAACTTCCGACAGTACCAGAATTAGGTCTCAATCATGACATATCAATCAACATGTCGAAGACAAAAGTTGGTCAAACAAGCAAAAAGGAAGAAAGACACGTAGAGGAAACACATGAAATGAATTTGTGCTTCCAAGCATGCATGTTATTGATGATAGAATGATATTAAAATGACAAGTATTCATTCAAGATACACTAAGAGATGTACTTCAAAATATATTCTTTACTTAGCATAATTACCCTCGAGATAATATGCATCTGACAGAGTTTGTATGAGGTCCTAATCTCTTGTCATAACTTTGTTCCTTGGTATTTCTCATCAACTCCTTGAGAGTCATCTAGCATGTCATATTTCTGTGTGGTCACTAAGAGATAGATCTGCATAGTTTCAGCAGACAGTGACTGTTGCTGGGATGATTTGCACAGTTTTCTAGATCAAGGTTGGGCTACCTACTCTACACAATTTTTGGGAGCAATGTCGTTGGCCTGCTCTACGCAATTTTCTAGAACAAGGTTGGGATGCTCTGCACAATTTCTGGGAGCAATATTGTTGGCATGCTCTGCGTATTTTTCCAAAGAAAGGTTGGACAGCGAGGACAACACTGCGCAGTTTTGAGATGTAGGACACTACTGCGGTATGGCATCCTATGAGGACACCTCTGCGCAGTTTATGAATGCAGTCTAGTCTGGGAAGTTGAGAGGCAATACTGCATAGTTTCTGAATGCAAGGCACTACTGCGGGAAAAGAACATGCAAACCAAAAAGAAAAGCAAAGAAATAAATCAAACACTACTCCTACTCCTACGCTAAAACGTGCATGGGCCTGCTCACGTAAAGTGATATTTCCAATGCAGCCGCCAGTGAATTGGCTAGCCCATGTTGGTGAAGGCCTAGTAAACAAGAAAAATTTAAATGTAAACCAGCAAATAAGATAGATACAACAGTGAAGACCAACATGCTCCAAGTTCAAAAGTGTCCACAAAAGGATAAAAAGAGAGCGTGAAAGTGCAGGATAAACATTCTTCAGACATATCATGTTGATGGGACACACTACATGTAGACGATAAACATGCACACTCCTTAGAACGTGACAAATGAGAAAACATGAGAAAGAAAGACAACTTGCGTTTCACAAGCATGCTCGTTGTGTATGATTCCTCCAATAACTGAGCGATGGGATCATGTGGTTCAGGTGGAGGAAATGAAATATGTGAACTAGATTGATTTTCAATTCACACAGGAGAGTGATGAGGAGCCTTTAGTGTTTGAACAATTTTCAGACTAGAAGTGGATATAACCTCAGGATAGCGAGGGGCTGACATAACCATCAGCACAAGCTGAAGTGGCTCAACCACTTGAGGGGTTTACACTTCATCAATAGGTAGATTATCGGAGACCATTGGCTTAGAAAGATTAACAGCAAGTGAATCAACATTGTGATCGAATGAAGAAGTATATAGATCACGACAAGCACTATCAGAAAATTTGGGATGTTCATCGACATCCTCACGATTTGATGAATCATACAGAGGGGTTGATGAGAAACAAATATGTTCGGCCTTTGTGTTTTCAAAAATTACAAATGAAAGATTGAATGGATTTTCAGATAAAGATATGTCCTCTCCGCAATGTAATGAGAGACTGACATCTGGTGTGTCCTGTGAATGATCAGAAGTGGAAACATCTAGCGATGAGTTTTCATAAGGAAAATAAAAAGTGGAAGAATCAAAAAGGATGTTAGGATAGAATGTATGAGGCGTGGATGGAAGGGAGTCATCCTTCCCCATGGTTTCTTCTTTAGATTTCCATACAAACTCATTATGAATGAAGGCACAGGTTGGCTGCACAACACCAAGTGTGGAGTCCAGAATGAGAAAACTTGATCCTTATGAACAACAAGTGTGGAGTCCAGAATGAGAGAACGCGACAAAGTACAATCCGAAGGATCAACATAATGCAGGGAAAGAGGTTTAGGAAACAAGTCCATGTGACAACCAATGGTCTTGCAAGCCAAATATGCGCATATATTAAGAACAAATGTGGCGGGAGGATGTGACAGTTCAACAGATGTGCACGCATCCTCTCCCACCTCGCCCTACGGAGCTAGAGTTGATTGATGATAAGAAGATGGACAATCACTTGTGACAACAACCTCTTTCGTCTTATATTTGGCAGATCTAACATCAAGGTATGTCGAAAGGGGTTTTAATGATTCTAATATTTGTGTATATAAGATATTTGAAGAAGATACTTAAATATTCCATCGAGAAATTCCCAATCAATTTCATCTTAAGGAAATCGAAATGAAATGTTACGAAATGGTGTGTGAAATTTCTCAACGGATTAATCAGGTGCTTTCTGTAATTTTATAATTTCTTTATTGAGTGATTTAGCGTCAAAATTATAGAAAGCATGTGTCAACTATCCAACCAAGTGATAGAGAGAGTGAATAGATGGTGTGGGCAATGTGACACACCATTGCAGTGTATGCCCTCGATGCGTGGAAGTGAACAATGAACAGGCAACGTAATCCTCATGGATTTCATTCCTTTCCCAGAAGCCTGTGAAGGCAACTGCGTGTTTAAGGCTGCTCCGCCTTCACCATCGTATGTGTTACATGACAAGTCATTCGAGAGATCCTCTGATACTTGAAAATATTCTCCATAAGAAAGACATGTCAAAGGATAAATTGTAACATAAATTATGGAAGATGTGGAGAGATTCAAAACATACTTGGAGGAGTCATCATGTCATCTAGCCCTCCTTCTAGCACCATAAATGTTGACTGTGCTGGACCTACCAACATTCATGAGATCTCCCTGGCATGAAGTCCCAACTAGATCTCACAACGTTTGGTGTAGGAGTCCCATCCGATACGATGGCCAGGTTGCCATTATCTTAGAGCTTTTCCTTAGCTCTTGTTGTTCAACACATGAGAGTGTTATGTTTGTAACATCAATAAATCGAGGTGAGTATGTGTAGTGAGTGCGTAATGTAACTTTGTGTCCAGGTTCTCTTACTGTCAAAGGGGGCAGAAAAGTGAGCCTCTTGATGAGAGGGAATAGTCCCAACCTGGGAAGAAACACGCGCGAATAACAACAAGGGTTCGTCCAGCATCCAACGGAATAGTCCATAGCGGATGTGGTAGTCGTGAAAACCAAAGTTCAAAGGAAAACACATACACTATCCAGTGGAGTATTCCACACAGGAGTGATGGTCGTTAAAACCAAGAAAACACAAAGGTGGTATGTCTAATGTCCAGCACAGTATTCCACACGGACGGGACAACATTGATAAGAAATACAACACATCTTCAACAATGCAAGTACTAAAATTACCGAAGTAATTTAACTATTTTAGTACAGGTTAAGCAAACATGCATTACAAACATTTAAAGAATATTCTTACAAACATATAAAAAACATGCATGAAAATGTGCTAGCCTGAGACAAGCTTCTGAATTAAGCAAAAGTTCCAAGACACATATGTACACCATACATCACTAGTCCCAGTAATGGGACATTAGAGCCACTCCTTGCTCCTCCACAAACAGACTACAAACTCTCAAGGCTATGTAGGAGGAGCCAAGGTGAAAAGTCATTTTTATGTACAATGAGGGGGTATATATATCCAAGGGTGAAAATGACCCTTGTGACTCTTCGAATTCCCTCATGACTATTTGACTTCTTATGAATTTTCGACTTTACATGACTCTTCAAATGCATATGTGTGTATCTTGGACTTCCACTTTACATTACATTGATTACAATAAGTATGGCCCATAGAGATGATGTGGCCAAGATGATTCATGACACTACCCAACATGACATTGTTGACATGTACTGGCTGACTATGGTGTCCATGCCGAGCTGTTATGTTGTTGAGTGATTAGTGTGCTCTTGGTGTATAATATCTTCACCTTTGCATGACGAAGTGTGCAGGGTCTTCGATGGTCCTAGTGTTGGCTTGATGGTGCATGTGTATGTGTCTACATTTCTTGTTTCTCAATGTGTTTCATGTGTTTGTTCAACTACGAGAAAGTATTCTAGCATGTGCTCCTTCTTCATCTCGTCCATCGTCGCACCATGTTCCATCCATATACCTTTTTCTGCAATCACTCATGATGAGACAACATCAAATCCAAAAATTTCTTAGTCTACCATGATGCAGTGCCTTTCAGCTCCGAGTGCAGGTGACCAAGGGAGAGGACAACACTCTAAAACTGTGAAAAGCACATTTCAGTTTGGGATGAGAGGCTCTGGGTTATTGTTGGGAAAAATTATACATATGTCACTAGGAGACAAATTTTTGCAATCTGGGATAGCAGTGACAGTTGTGGGAGAAAACCCAGCTGGTTAGTATTGTGTAGTTCTGGCGAGGAAGACATGGAAGGGTGTTAGGAAGAACTTTTGGGTAGTTTTGTGCAGTTTTTAATTTGAGGACTGGGCAGGTCATCTGGGCGTCCAGCTGGGAATCTACATAGTTTCTCCAAGGAAGACAGTGTGGGCAGTAGGAAGCACTAGCAGGGAAATTTGCGCAGTTTTCCGGAGGAGGACAGAATCAGGCTGTGGGGAGTTGTTGGTCAAAACTAGGCAATTTTGGGAGACAATCTGCGATAGGCAACATGGGCTCTGGGACATAACTACGCAGTTTCTAGGCTAAGTGCAGAGCAAGGCAGTAGGGAAGGTGCTAACCAAAACTGCACAATTTTCTAAGTGAGAGAAGAGCAGGTCAACAAGGGGCCTGCCTGTCAGATCTATGTAATTTCTTGGGATAATGCAGTGATAGGCAACAGAGACCTTTCCCTCAGTTCTACACAGTTTCTGCAGGAAGTGCAAGGTAGGCAGCTGGATAAGTTTTTTATAGTTTTACGGATCAGTGCCGCCCTCGGTCATAGCTTAGTTCAGTTTTTCTGGTTGACCAGATGGGGGCTTGATGGATGATCTTGCGGGAAGCGTAGACGGGATTGGATTCTGGGATAACTTCTACGTTGTTCTGGGAGACAGTCACCTGGCGCATTTCCATAATTGCACAGTGTAGACTACCTGGGGATAGACTCAAGCTCTGCATGGTTCTGGGCAGTAACATAGGGTCACTAAGAGCTGATAATATGGAATGCAACTCAGTCGATGTCCGGTTGAAGGAGGGTTGTTCGGTCAACAAATTTTCAGGAAAAATGGCTAAGTGTGCAGGAAAGTAAATTTGTGTATACATGACCTTGTGGACACACACTTAAGATGACTCAATGAAAATGCAACTCAAACCAACAAGAGAAACATGTGCTTAGTAAGGCTGTCTAAAGGTTAAGAGTGACAAGTGCGACACTTGACATATATCATTGAACGACCACGACAACACTTGTGCGATAGTGCATACAAATTTTTGTGTGAGTGCGAAGGGTGTTCGTATAGATAAGATAACCCAAATACACAAAGAAAAACCTTCGATATTACGAGAACTAGGTTGCAAACATGACATAGCAATAAACATGCCAAAGACGATACTTGGTCAAACAAGGGAAAAGGAAGCAAGACATGTAGAGGAAACACATGAAATGACTTTTTTCTTGCAAACATGCATGTTATTGAAGATAGAATGATATAACAATGACAAACATTCCTTCAAGATACACTAAGAGATGTACTTCAAAATATATTATTTACTTACCATACTTACCCTCGAGATAATATGCATCCGACGGAGTTTTCATGAGGTCCCAATCTCTTATCATAACTCGGTTCCTTGGTCTTTCTCCTCAACTCCTTGAGAGTCATCTAACATGTCATCTTTCCTTGTGGTCACTAAGAGATAGATCTGCACAGTTTCAGTGAATAGTGCATGTTGTTAGGATGATCTGTGCAGTTTTCCAGAGCAAGGTTATGTTACCTACTCTGCGCAATTTCTGGAAGCAAGGACGTTGCCCTGCTCTGCGCAATTTTCCAGAGCAAGGATGGGTTACTCTGCGCAATTTCTCGGAGAAAGTTTGCTGGCCTACTCTGCGTAGCTTTCCAAACCAAGGTTGGCTACCTTCTCTACACAATTTCTGAGTGCAAGGAAGATTGGACAGCTAGGACAACACTGCACAGTTTTGATATGCAAGACACTGTTGCGAGATGGGGTCCTAGGAGGACACCTTTGAACAGTTTATGAATGGAGTGAACTATGGGAAGTTGAGAGGAAATAATACGTAGTTTCTGAATGCAAGGCGCTACTGTAGGATGGGTTCCAGGAGGACACATCTGCGCAGTTTCAGGTTGCAAGATAGACTGAGCAGCTGAGGGACAATATTGCATAGTTTCTGATGATAGTTAGTTCCAGCAAGGAAAGGACACTAGAGGAAACCACTGTGAAGTTTTCGATGCCAAGGGAGGTTGGGGTCTCTGCACATCGCACAGTCCTGAAAGGCAAGGGAAAAGGCTTGAGGGTTGCAGAAGTAAAGTGTGCAATTTCATAAAGCTGGGTGAGGCTAGGTTGCTTCGTAAACCAGCTAAGTGTGAGATCAGTGAAACCAATGTAAAAAGTGATAGAACTTGACTATGATCACACATGAACACTTAGTTTTACAACATAGACCCTCCAGAACATATAAAATACACACTCCTTGATGCAACAACCTTCGCGACAAGAGTGCGTGAAGTGAGTGTGAAACATGGCTATGTGATGAGAACAACCCAATATGCATGAAGATTCCCATTAAAGTAGAACAACATCCCCTTTTCATGAAAAACAATAATCCCTATGCCCAATGATGACTCGTACTACATGAGATGAGAACATGAACAAATCTTAAGATCAAGGAAGGGAGATTGAGATCATCGTATTACCAACAAGTGACCAAGGAATGATCGATCATAGGATCCAATGTAGGCTCTGAAATTTGCATGTGAGACAAAATTTTGGAGGGTGGTTATAGCTGCTACAACACCAAAACTTTAAATTCCCCAAAATTTCCACTACATTCTCATGTACCAGGTGTCTATTCAACCTCTTACCAATATTCCCATCACCCGATCTATGATTACTCTAGGTGGTCGAAAGCGAATATCAGAAAATATCAACCAGGTGGTGATCTACAAAGAGTCCATATAAACGATCTGCTAGTGGCTCAGGTCTATAGTGTACATCCCATGGTTCCTGAGCCAACAGGGTGGCATTAAAATCTCATGCCAATATCAGGCCACCAATTTTGAGAAGATTTTTATTTTGTATCTGATCCCAAAATATTGTGCGGTTTTTATAAGGAGCATAAAGGTTGAGATGATGGAATTGGCACGGAGAACCTATGAAGTGGATGGATAGAATAATTCCAAAAATGATACTGTATGCCTGAAATTCCACCCAATACAGATCCTACATGGCAATGAGTCTCCTTAATAGGCTAGTGGAGTCTACACCGACAATGTGCCAAGAGGGGAAAATCTCCAAGAAACCAACAATAGCGTGAGACGTAGCAGAGAGAGTTTCTTGTATGAAAATGATAGAAGGTCTAATTTGGTGGATCATATGCCAGAGATTCAACTGCTTGGAATGATCCCCCAACCCTGGCAAGTTCAGAGAGAAAATTTTCATCATGACGCATTATGAGCAGATAGTTGTGTTGTAAGGGCCCAAGGATCAGAAGTAGAGATAATAGGAACATCTAATAAACCAACAGAATCATCAAACAAGGATGTTTGCGAAGCATATCAACCATGAAAATTCTTACTGCCATTTTTCCCAGTCCTTTTCACTGTGATGTTTCTGGTAGAACCTGAACTAATAAACAAAGACAAGGAGGGAACATTCCTTTGTGAATGGTCAGACCCTTCAGGTTCAGAGTCAGATCGAGTAGGAGGAAATTAATGTCACTTCTGACAGAATTGTGCAGGGAAGAAACAATCACCCACTCATCAAGGGGACGAGAGGGGGGAGAAGAAGTTGATTCCAGTGGGGGCATAGAAGGCGAGATCACCAACTTTGGGAAGAGTATGGAGCCCCCAATTGGGCCAGTAGATGGACTAAGATGGGGAGGAGGAGAAATAGCCTGAAGGGGCGAGTCAAAATGTGGGTCTCTGGACATTACAAAGGGCTCTAATGGGGGCAAGGGGTATCTCGAGTCTGCATCAACAACTGAGTACGCATGAGGAGGGGAAGGAGGATATCTGAGGGGAGATGAGGAAGAAAAATTGAGATGAGAAGGTAAAATAAGCGACAGAGAAGTACCTTTGAGAAATGTCCCCAAAGAGAATGCCTCCTGATTGTGTATTTCCTTTGAAAACCCCAGATGAAACTTTAGTCCAAAACGATGAGTTCTCTTTCTGTCTCGACATCAGTTCAGCAGGTGTCCAGTGTGATGGCAGAATAGGAAATTGAACGGTATGCCCCAGTGGTCTATTCTCTAGTAGAATTGTATCGGCCCCAATTCTAGATCCGCATTCTTTGTGATGCCACCTAAAACTCTAACCTCGACAAGAATCGAGGCAACACGTTTGTCATGATATCCCATTATCCTAGGCTCCAGATAAATGAAGTGCCCTATCATGCTCCCAATCACAGTCAGTGCACCTTCTGGTCCAGAATTCTAGAGGGAGTCCTGGCAACTTAACCCACACAAAGTCATTCTTCGGTGTATCTAGTAAATGGTTGAAACCAATATACCACCTATGCAGCTGAAGGAAACGTCTTCCCCTCACCTAGGGGAATTTCATAATTCTCTCCGCATCATCCACGTGCAAAAAGGTGAAGCTAAACCAAGCATTTATTAGAATGCTAACCTTCGAAGTATATCCCAACAAGGGAGCCCATCTCCTTTGCACCCAACTTTAGATATCCTTCTCAGAGGGATCAGTGAACATCAAACGTCCCACACGCGCTCACTTCTATAGGCTTTCCACCCAATCCCACAGAATTTCGTATCCGTAAATCAGCATCATTGTCTCAAAGTTTGTCTTAATGGGTTGTGTCTCCTTCCTCGTGCACCTCCTGTCGCGGGAAGCAAAAAAATTATGACCAGGTTGTGTTGGGTCGATATATTCCTTTTTACCCAAAGTTCACACTTTTGTGTCACCATTAGTAGGTAACACGTCTAATCTTGTCCTCTAACGAAAACCATTCTCCCTAAAGCTTTCTGCGTCCACTGTGGCTTGTATGAAAGCCTCGTGTGCATCCACATCGGAATCAAGGAAAGTAAGTACTCCATCCATATGTGTCCTACCAACCACCATACCCTCCCTGAGCAATAATAAATGTCAACACCTTCACTATAAGAGGAAATCAAAAACCTATCAGCCCAATGCCAAAGAGGATATCTCGAGGATGTAAAAAAGTTATAGAAAACAACACTTTAATTCCACTCCCACACGAAAATATTGAATGAGAATAAGGAGCCTAGATAGTATGGTGGAACATGTCCTCAGGATATTCGATTCTAACAAACCCAATACGTCCCCCCAACTCATCAGGTTACTTCTACCAACATTCCAAATACCTCAATCCTATGAGAGTATTAAAAGCACCTCTCAAACCACATAAATAGCCACGCCCCTCCAAAAAAGGCTCATTCAAGGATAATCAATCCCAAAGTGGAATGATCCAAAAGGTGTAAGGTGATCTTGGTAGGCTTCTCAAAAGAGGGGAAAAGGCCCTCAGAAAAAATTCCGATGAACGAAGCAAGAAAGGATCAGACCCCATGAAAATCACCCACTTGAAACTATAAAACACCCTTGAAGAAAGTAGGATGCGGAAAAAACAAAGGAAAGATCACAATCAAAATCCTTAGGTGATAAACAACTCCAAAATATATCTAAACAATAAAGCATGTCCTACTCCATATTAAAACATCTACCACAAAAAATTATGATGTCAAGTATTCTATGGAGTGTGAGCTCTGACCCAGCGCAGAGTACACTCATAAAGCACCTTATCTGCCAAAGTTTGATGATCTCCCATGAAATGCAAACTCAAACCCACACAGTCCCTCTGGAGCCAAGAATGTGAGGTCTTTGTAAAATATCAAGTGCAATAAGAACATAGGCTACAGACTCTAAACGAGCACAAACTGCAACTCCATCAAGAGCATCTGCATGGCCATCTAATACTACCACCTTTGCTACACACGAGGGTAACCTTAAACTATGGAACCACGAGCGTACACCACACACATGTCAATCTAAAGAAAATGAACTTCTAAGGGGGCCAAAAAGGAGTCAACCGAAATGAGTGTGTAATTCGGGGGAGTCGTAATCACAAAATTCTCCACAGGGAAAAATGTCGGGAAACAAGAGAAAATACACATAGTCTCCCCAAAGAAACAAGTAAAAATTAATTGAGTGCAAGTGTAATCATCCTCACTATAAAGATAAATGCAATAAATATCATCCCACAAGTTATCTAACAACCACATTGCTCTTATTGCTTGCTATATGCAAATAGATAGTTTTTTTTTAGAATTAGTGATACCGAAATGCCAACAATCGAAATGGGAGATATCGCTTACTTTTGCTTACACAAGCTTTTCAATATGGTTTAAAATTAACTGAATTCTAAAAAAATAATTTAGTAAATTAAAATTTAACTCACTAATATATTGTAATGGAGTAGATTCTTAATTACATTGGGGTAAAGTATTAATTAAGAGGTTGAAGCTATCACTATAATTTCTAAGTGAAAGCACACAACCATCACAAATCAAACTCTCAAATCGCTATACATAGGCCACGACACATAGCCATCACAAATCAAACTCTCAAATCACTATAGATAGGCCATGACATATAGCCATCACCAATCAAACTCTCGAAAGGACTAGAGATCGAAATATTAACTTAAAACATTTTGTTGAAATATTGATATTGTTACTAAGAATCCATATATTCAACATAAAATGTCCAAATTAGATATACTAATTGTATGGGAAGAAGAAAACAGTTCCATAAAACAATTACGCAAGTCAGGTGGGGGTGGGCAATGTAGGGATAAGCTGATGAATAAGTAGTATCTACAAAGTAAGAATAGATAGGTAAGAGATATGCAATCCAGGGTTGCCATACATAAGGCATACAACCTAGACAATTTCATTACAGCAAATGTAGTGAGTCCATCCATCTCCCTTCTCCTAGTAGTGTGAAATGTCATAAAGTGACATTATGAAAAAGTCAACCGTCACTGTATAAACCCTTTGGATGCCAACCCTTATTAGAAATGAAAACAAGATTTGTTATAAATAAATAGTTCCAACTCTCCTTTTTTGTTGATAGCCTGTAGGAGCCCCTTAGGAAATAATTGAATCATTTGACCAAGACCTTGAGTTAGAAGTTTCACTAGCATCTCGCATCATTCTAGCTTGCCTCTAAACCCTTGCTTTATTTCTGACTTCCCTTCAAATGTACACCCATAAAAACTATGTTGTTCAACTGATTCACCCGCATTCGAGGAAGGAGCACTTGAAAAGGAGCAAGCAGTTGTATAAGGATGAGGGGAGATGAAAAAAAACAAGACTCTCGGGTTGGGCAACCGAAGGAAGCTTTGAAGTGGTAAAGGGGATATAGAGATATCTTGCTCTTAAACAGGTGCTCAAGGACAGCCTACTCTTGACTTACTTCAATCTGAGCATCCTATACCTAAACACCGGTAAAAATGGGACGAATCTAAGAATCCCTAGGGGTACAGGTTAGATACCAAATAAGTGAAGGCCCTTAATGGGAACTTTCCTTTCACTAGAATTTGGATATTGGGAATGACTCCTTCCTATCGTAGTATATAGGACTTACTACCTCGGACATCTGCATTAGCTTAGCCAAGTCAGGCGGGAGCCACTCCGGTGTTGTGTTGATCACTTGACATGACGAAAGGGCGAAAGGTTCTAGTAAGCTTAGCTTGAATGAATTCCTTTGTTGGGAATAGGGAGGTCCTTCTTTTTTGGAGTGATTTAGTGAACTAGGCTAAACGATAACTAGCATCTTTTTTATGAGTCTATGATCGAACAATGGCGGCTCCCAACATTTGTCAATACCCTTTCAACCATAATAATGGGTGTTTTTCAAATGGAGCTACCACCGGAAGCTAGCGAGATGAGAAAACACTTCATGATGCCAAGAATCTGCTATTAACTCTGAGGCAGCTATTATGAGGAGGTGAGATGGTATGGTTCATATATGTCTGTGTATAAAGGGACTTTGATCTCGGGATCTGAAGATCTTTACTCTATAAGGAACAATCTCACAAGTTTCGCCACATCATGTTCCTATAATAAAGGGACTTTGATCCAGGGATTTGAAGATCTGAAGATCTAATAGCTTATTGAAGATTTAATGATTTATTGTGTCTTGTCAATATTTTGATAAAATTAATGTAATGTAAATTTTTTAACTCTCTCAGAATAAAATTAAAATAACTTTATATTACAATGAAAATTCTACATTATTGTTTATTCTTTTTTTAATAAATTTTTGTTAGGTAGTTAAGGTAAATTTGAAATAAAATAAAAATAACCCTATGTTATTATTATTTTATTAATTTTTGTTGGGTAGTTAAGGTAAAGTGATTTTTGAGATAAAAATTTATGAGAACGCATGGTATTGCCCATGGTATTAATGTAGAATATAGTCCATTTAAATGAGCATTAAACTAACTGGTCTACCAAACTCCTAGAAAAATCAAGTATGTTTGCATCTTAAAAATTTGATTTTTCTAAGCAATAAATAGATCGAGAGTTAAAATAAATCTACATTATTTTGATATATAAAAATATGACAAAAAAAACTGTAAAGATATCTATTCTACTTTTCACCTTCTATATAAATAATGATATATGGCTATTGATTTGCATGCATGGGATGCTTCTCCCAAGGTAGCATGCAAAGGCATCCCTTGGTTCAGGGATCTAATTTTAGCAGTTGGAGGTTGCATGCAAGGATCATCTTAGAAACCTCCCACCATGTGTCGCTCTTCCTAGATTTGTGGCATGCGCTTCACATCTTCAATTTTACCAAAACTCATGAACCGGATGCTACAAAGCTCATTCCTCACATCAACCTTGCAGCTATTACATCCCACATTGCATCTAGGAGTCATTGGCACATTCAGCTCAACTGTCTTGGGGTAAGCTTGCTGCTCATGACTTGCACCGCGTTTCTATCGCTTTTTGTGTATCTCCTTGTGTGAGTGTTGTCTTCTTGATTTCCATGAGAGCTTGCTTTCATTTGCATGCATACTAGCTTGTACTAGCATCGTTTCAATTTTCGTTTTCATCTCACTGTTGTCACATGCATGACACTGTTTTGCATAGATGGTCACCATTTTGCACAAATGGTCACTGTTGCGGTGACTCTCCTCACACACATGCATGCTTTCTGTTTTTCCGAATCTTACAGTTTTTGTTTGCATGAATGATCATTCACTCTTGCTTGCACTCATCTCATCACGCATTCACACTTCTCATGTTTTCAGTCGCCTGTCGATCAGACTGGGTTGTCTTGGCCTAGACTAGGTTGTGTTTGCTCGAACCATGCCTTGCCTAGCTAGCATTGCGCATTTCCGAAAGCAAAGGCTTTGCCTTCCCTCCAAAAATTGTGCAATTCTAGCTAGGCACTGACCTCCAGGCTTGCATTGCACAATTTTTGGAGGCAGTGTCTCGCTGGCCCCAGAAACTGTGAAATGTAGTTTGCTGGTTGCATGTCACTACTGACTAAAATTCCTCATTGCGTAGTTTCAGTCCTCAGCAGGTTAGGCTAGAATATGCATTGCGTAGTTCCAGCACTCAGCAAGCCTCCTAATAGCCCAGACTATGCCTAGCGGAAATTGCAAAACCTTCATGATTAGTCACACAGGTATGTTGCAAGTCAATTCTCAAGTTAGTTATGGTTTTTGACTGACAGATTTCTTCCCATGAGTGTTTCCATGTCTCCAGGTATCGCAGGTGTTCATCTACTTCTCAGTAGCACAACTAAATGGCCTTCAGGAGAGTATATTCAAAGGACACCGTTGAGAGAAAAATGTGGGTTGCAGCCAAGCAAGTGTCTATGAGCTTCCCTACCTATGAAGACATCAAGTTGTTCATAGACAAGGAAATCACGATAAGATGGCAGTAGCATCACAATGATTAGCATCACCGCGAGTAGCACCATCAGCAATACCATAAGTCAGCACACCTACATGCAAAAAATGCAAGAGGAAGGTTGTCAAAATAGAGGTGGAACAAAGTTGAAAGCTCAAGCAGATCCACTTGTGATGAAAGCAACTTGGGAGACTTGGGCTATGGGGTGACGGGGTGACATGAAGATTGCGTGAAGGAAGAGAATGGAACAGAGAAGGAGTTGCATGTGCTGAAGCAAAAAACCAAGGAAGAATAGGAGTTGCATAGACAAGAGAATGACTTGCAGCAAGAATAGGTACATCAGGGGGCGCAACATTCACTCAGGTATGAAACTGCGCCAGTACAAGTTATAGATTCATCCCAGCAGCTAGCACAGAGAAGAAAATGTGAGCATTTTGTTGATCACATGTAAGGGAATACAAAAACATGCATGTCATTTTGTGCATGCATGTGATCCCACCCATTTGGCACACTCACTGAGGCGAAGACAAGAAGCAAGTCCAACAGGAGCTAAACATATATTCCAACAAGTTGATGCACATGCCCACCAGCACATGCTTGAAGAGCAATGTAGTCAATGCATCAACATGTTGTCGGTTCAGTCGCACCCAAGAATACCATGTGCATGTTAGCAGACGAGTTGGATGGAGGAACCATACCAATGTACCCGAATGCAACATAGACAAGAGTTCGCTTCAGCAAGATGTCACCATGGGGTGCATGCACACCATCATGGATGGCCAAGCTTGGCATCATCTCACCACCTTCACCATCACAAGCATGTCAAAGACTTGGTCTCACCACAACAGACTGATTATTAGTGATGTCTTGCATGGCTTTCTCAAGCCATTTTTTCTCACATGGGCACATGTGCATTGTAATGTAACGTCTTGTCAAGTGGAAGTTCAAACGACGATAGTTGGATGTAACAGTCATAGAGTAGATGAAGAGTCATGAGGGTAGATGAACTGTCACAAAGGGGAATGTCAAGGGACACCCCACCCTTTTCTATAAATAGAACCTCATAACTCATTGTAATGGCTTATGGTCAGCCAAGCTTCCGAAAGGACTATATTAGAGAAATCTTGGATAGTATTGTAACGAGCCATCGCTTCTCCACTACATAGAGCTAGTACATCTCTTTGGAGGAGCAAGTGGTTGTGGTATAAGTTTTTTTAGGGGAATAATTACCCTAGGGCTTTGGGTTGGAACCCCAACAGAGCAAGAGCAAACTACAGTAAGAAACACTCATACAACTCAGGCAAAATGCTTATATAAACAAACTATGTGAGAGCGACCATACTCGGATGTCCTTCGTTTGGGTAGATCCTGCAGGGTTCAGACCCTCTGCAACTCCTGATGTTCTCCAAACCTGAAAATCATTCAATTCAAACATACATAGCAGTATAGAGATAAAGCATTTTAATGAAACTAACTTTGTATCATATAAGCAAATGATTAGTTATACATCAAAATAACATTCATATATGAATTACAACACTATCTGATGCATAAACACAGTTAATCTCAGAAACAAGACAACACTTCCTTTTATTGTAGAAAGCTATAACTAACACGAAGAGAATTCACCTGAGTCTTCTTCTTCCGACTCCAAGCGGAACCATCCTCCAGATCCATCCAGTCCCAATCTTCAACAACCTCCTTCCATAACCAATACCATGATATCTCAAGCAAGAGGGAGAATATCTATAATCAAGGAAACAAGGGTTTCCTGAAACTTGGGGAAGTGCATGAAGCACAGGGATACTTCAGACTCAGTCAGGGATAATCTCAGTATAATAACTCTATCTCTTAAGTTCCTTAAGGCCTTCCCATAGAAGTCTATTTATACTTTTCCCAATTAGTTTTCTAGATGGGAAATAGTTGGGAAACGATTGGGCCATGGGCAATAGGAGGTAATCAACAGGTAAAACCTGTTAACTCCGCCCACAATTAAGGAAATTTAATTTTTTTAAGTGTTTTAACACATATATGCGGGTTGGGTATTGACTAACCCACATGTACACACTTTTATCTCAGGGAAAAGTAGCGTACAGGGAATAAAACATTGTTTTTAAAATATTTGGACCAAGTCTGGAAGGAGGGGTTGCCCTAGGCCATAAACCAAGCATCACAAATACCAAGGGTGGTAAATGGTGCTATAACAGATGCCCCCTAATATATGAGGTTAGAAGGGGCACATGATGGCTGAAATGTATTAAGTATATGGAAAGAACCCGGTCGAGACTGAGAAGGACTTCACCAGAATTCAGCCTGCCAAGCCATCAAAAGAGATCAGAAACAAACTGTTGTCTGAGGCGGGCATACCCATGCTCAGAGAAGGTAAAGCATGTCCGCATATCAAGTACAAGTGGATCTAATATGTATACAATTATAAAGAACTAAAAGTACATAATGTATCATCTAATCGTGATCGAAAAACTATATGTCTGAATATCACATATAAGAAGATGATCAATAAAGCTGGAAGATGAAGCTGATCACTAATGTCAAAAATTGATCCCAATAGTACCAAATCAACATGATGGAATGAAATGATACTACATCTCAACTCGGATGCCAACATATAAGATGTTTTTGTGAAGAACTGCAACATATATGGTGGATGGTGTCAACTAGCAGTAACAGGAGCAACTGACAAGTGAACCAAAACATGTTGATTCAACCAGAGGTCTTCACCAACCGTCGTGGTACATTTCTACACAATGGGAATAAATGATCTAAGGTCGACCACGTGAGAAATCGTTTCATTACCGATCATTGATGTATACCATTAAAAAATGTGAGACTACTCACTGATAATGATAATGAGAGTCAAGGTACCCAATACAATCTAACAAGTGCAAACGAATGAGTTGAAGTCCAACACCTAGAAGAATCTATCAATTAGGGGACAATGATGGTTTCCCACTGTCAATAGCGAAGGAATCTTCCACTGATGACTGCAAACCCCAAGGTACTACCAAATGGACTCTAGATCTTTGTCCCAAAGAAAATGAGTCGTAGTCGATAGGAAAAGATCCGCTAGAAGGAAGGCATTAAGGCATCCTTCATCAATCTAGCGCAAGCGTAACCCGCAAGCCAATAATGTGGAAGGAATTGGATGAAAAATATGTAGTAACCCAACCAAAGCACGTTTCTAGCGTACACAAGATGTAGCTAGTGCACATTAGAAACCCTTTGAACCAACCAATAATGAACGCTGACACAGAGGTGAGGAATCCACCAATAGGTTCAAATGGAAACCAAGGTAATGCATGAATCCCAATGTGTGATAATGAAAGCTAATGTCGAACAAAAAGGAAACCACTGAGTCAAATACCCATAATACTAATTGATGCTAAGCATAAGGTGACCTATCAATAATGAAAATAGGGCCAGGGTGCGGCTCTAGGCCTGCCCTCAGAAAAATATGTCGTCGCCGATAAGTGCAAAACACGCTAGCAAGAAGTACATGGAGACCTTCTCAAACCGGCATGAGAAAAGGACCAGTATAACTGATGTGATGACAAACACGACACTGACAACCAGGGATGGCCAACTAAAAAATAGGTCAAGGGACACCACAGAGAGGTCGGCTCAAGCTTACTTCCCTTGAACAAAAGCACGACTCAATGATGACTATATGGTAGCATATGATAACTATGTATAAGTTCGTCATGTAGGAGGCACGAGCAAACTCTCCATATGATTGGAAGAGGTAACCAATCGGAGGATAACTGACTCAATAACAAGGTTAAGGTGTACCTAAGTCAAACTAAATCCTGCCCAAAATGGAGGAGAGACTTTATTTTGAGTGCTTCGTTCAAGGGCGACACGTCTGACTCTAGCTACCTACAAAATATGGAAATGATGTCCCGTTCCCACTCTTTTTGGAATAGAATTTTTTTTTATATTTTTCTTTAAGTTGGAAAAAGAATAAAAGAATGCTATAATACAGTGGAAAGAATGAGTGTCAAAGAAATAGATGATCTAGTTCCTAGGATGGGAACAATCCTATACTCAATGCAGGGAGGCAAAACTGGTCAAGGACACTCAAAGGGATGTTCCTTCCACAGGTCAAAGAATGCGTCAAGTTGCAGAAGCTAAGTGATTGCATGGTCGATTTTGCAAAAGACATGGTCAAATAAGTGGCTTAAACACAACTCCAAGTGAAGCCGGCTCAAGGCCAAAAGGTGTAAATAGTCAAAATACAATGCAGCAATACAACTCAACGCAAAGGAGCCTCTAGGGTATAAGGCCAGAAATAAGCATATAAGAAAGGAGAATGTGTCTTCAATGCACAAGTCATGGCAGGACTAAAGAGGACTCCGAGCCTACTCAATATAGCAGCATGGGCAACCAATGTCAGCGAGGTTCTAACTAAGATGCCCATGTAAAGGATGGCTCTACCATCGCATCATGATTTAAAAATCGACGAGTGAACATGGTTTGCTAACCAAGACATGATGGGGTCGACCCTATGGCTAATGTATCACTGAACAGAGGCTAGTATGCAAGATGCAATGGAAAAAATTGTTTTCACTAACCTATATTCTAGTGAGTGAACAATGCCTTCCATGATAGTTCAGCGGTCATGGGACCGAAATAACATCTTGAAGAAGTCTCCAAAATATCCTGAAAAATAACTGATTCTCGACAATCAAAGCCAGAAGTCAAAAAATTCATGAGACAAAAATCAATTTTTGAAAAAATATTTTACAGTTTCAAAGTTACATAATGACTTTTGGACTCACATATTTTTTATTTCTATTTGGAGCAAAGCGCTATGGATAAAAAAGGAGCAAACTTGCATATGAACAATTGGACTGTTCAAATCGCACCAAAGTTATCAGGTAACCCTCAAATCATGTTTGTAATAGTTTGTGCTATTTTTTAGAAGTTTTCATCAAGGTTTAACCGTGGGAATTTATGCCAAAAAATCCAACTCTACGTACACGCGGGTTGGATGTGATCAAGCCACGTATACGATAGCCCTACATGCGACTCTGCGTAAAGGGAACCCACGTATACGTGAGTTAAAATTTAAACACAAAAACTAACGGTTGAAACTCATATTTTTCAGAATGACCATCACATGGAGAGAGAGAGAGCATACCACAATTGACAATGAGGTAATGAATGACCAACATGCACTGGACGCATTGAGAGGGTGTAGCTTATTGAAATTTTTCAAAATGCCAAACATGAAAGCCAACACACGCCTACTCGAACTACTTAACCACTACTGGAGTGAAGAAGATGATGCCTTCATGATAGATCAGATGCCTTTACGGATTTAGGTTGAAGACATATACTTTATTATAGGTCTCTCATGAAGAGGGGAGGTCATGCATTCGACTGGCAGGACAAGAGGCAGTCTTTCAGTAGAAGACTATGTACATATATACTGTCTTGGACACCCGGAAAAGATTAGAAGTCAGATTCCAATCAAACACGTGGAAAGTTTAACTCTGAGGATTCTATTATTTACCATTGCAAGTGTAACTGGATCAGCCTCACTGCATCAGGCTTCACGAGTGTCCATGAGCCTGGCAGTGGAATACCTTACCACGGTTTTCAACTAGTGTACGCCTCTTATGACCAACATGAAGAGACAATTGACCTCTATTCAAAAGGGTCAGACAAAGAACTTTCGATATGGGACTATCTTATGCTTATTCTTCTTTGAGAAGGTACCTGGGCTATGCCCCAAAGCATCTGTCTCCATCAGCAGCCCTCGAGATCCTCGGATGGGTAGATGGGCTAGCTTGATGAAACTCCTTGGAGGCGGGGACATGCCTAGGATGACTTTTGATGATGAGATTTTAACCTGGTGTGACCAACAGATCATCGCAGTCGACGACTACCTGTATGCTGGTATGGATTTCCATGGAGAGCCAGACTTGGTGTTGCCACCAAACGCAGCATGGGGAGACATAGGTAACAATTTTTAAATAAATTTTTAAGATTTTTTCCTTCTTTTTTTTTAAATATGAAATGAACTTAGAAATATTTTTGATGAGACAAAATACTGACAAAAATGACAATGTTCCAGATGTGGGTCCAGTGACACCAGATGGATTTCCGAGGCACAGGCATCATGGAAGAGGTGTCGAAGAGGCAGTAGCTGAAATAGAGAGAGTCCTATATGTAGTTCATACAAACTTGGTGAGGCTTACTCACCGGGTACCTATGATGGCCATAGAGGACCTACCTAAGGAAATGCAGCGCCACGTGGTAGGGATACCACAAGACTGGGTCTGCATACTTCAGTGTGTAGCCAATGCAATAATTAACTTTTTAGCCACTCATCCTGAGCCAGGTCGATAGATAGACTGGACATGATTATGGGCATGAACCCAAATTTTGAGGGCATTTTGTCCCAATTTTGTATATTTTGAACACTTTATATATTCAGGTGATTTTATGATATACATACAGATTCAAATTTTTTATATTTGTTTAATTTGATAAATGATTAATATGCCAATCTAATGCTTGATTAGCAATAGAGTCTGCTAATGAATTCTCAAATCATGGAATGTGAACATATGTAATGTAAAAAAATGATCGTTGCAACACTCTCACTTTCAAAAAATTGGCAATATAAATAAGGATCAAAAACCCGATAAATGTTATTTAATTGTGACACTATCAGCTATCAGTCAAGATAAACTACCAACGAATCAATCCCATAAGAAATTGCTTCGGATTGGCCAGATGGATGATAAATCACCCAAACTACAGAAGCAAGATTCTGAGTGTGCCGACTAGCACCATCGGCGAATCCGAAATATATTAGATCATCCATCAACACCTACCAAAGCAGATCAAAAAATGTCGATATCACAAAATGCCCGACAAATATGTACAAAAATACAATATATACAAACAAGCAATTTCTCAGTCGGAACCTAAGAAAAATACTTCTTAAGGTAGAGCCCATTTCAGGGCTCCGCCAGCTTGTTCCCTTCAAAATCAACTAATTCATAAGCCCCTTTTCCAAAAACTTGTTTTACTATAAAGGGACCATACCACATAGACTTGAATTTGCTTGACCCCAGGGCATCTTTATCTTGGTCATAGACTAAGACAAGGTCACCTTCAGAAAAGACCCAAGGATGGACAACTTTATCATACTGAGTTTTAACCCTTTTCTTATGGGCCTCATTTATTATGGCTACATCTTGACACTGCTCATGGAGATGTTCCAAATGAGTGAGGCATTCTTCGAGACTAGTCGTCTCTGGAAGAAGTTCTATAGCTAGCTTAAGGGATGGAATTTCACATTCGATAGGAAAAATAGATTCCAGCCTGTAAACTAATTGAAAAGGAGTAAAACCGGTGGCAGTCTTTACCGAGGTTCGGTATGCCCAGAGAGCTGGGTACAACATGATGTGCCAATTGGAGTGATTTTTGTCAATTTTCCTTTGCAGGATAGTCTTAAGGGACTTATTCACGACTTCGACTTGCCCATTGGCCTGAGGATAATATGGAGACGAATTCTCCTGTCGGAAGCCCAACTTGAGAACCAATTCAGTCATCAGTTAATTTTGGAAGTGACTACCATGGTCAGTGACAATCTCTCTCGAGATACCAAATCGTGAAATAACATAGTTGAAGAGGAACAAGACTGCTATTTCACTATCATTTTTGTAAGTAGGCATGGCCTTAGCCCACTTCGTAAAGTAGTCTACGACCACAATGATGTACTTGTGACTTGCCGCCGAAGGCGGATTACAAGTAGTGAAGTCAATGCCCCACTTCGTAAATGGACTAACAGTGATAACAGGAAAAAGTGCAGCTCGATGCGCACACATTTTTCGAGTATAGATTTGACAAGGATGGCAACGTTTGACCACCTCAATACAATCTTTGAAAATTGAAGGCCAAAACTAGCTGGCACACAAAAAAATTTGGGTTGTTGCAAGCCCTGATAGATGACCGCCACAAGCTCCACTATGGCAATCATTAAGTACAGACTCTGCTTCTTCCAAAGTTAAGCAACGCCTAAGGATTGAATCAACCCCTCTGCGATATAATGTATCACCAATGATAACATAGTTTTTGGCAAGGTGACGTAACTTTCGATGCTCATCCTTGGAGGAAGCAGGTGGGAACTTCGAAGTCTGGAGATATATGATGATATCTCCATACCAAGGATCTTGTGAAGAAATGAGGAATAAATGTTCATCGGGGAAATTTTCCTCATAAACAATGTCTTCCTCACAAGGCAGCTCGGAAATTAATTCCGCAAAAACCAATGACTTCTTAGACTTGGCTGACAAGAACTCGAGATCAAATTCTTGCAAAATAAAAATCCATCGATTGTATTTGCCCCCAATCACTCGCCTACTGAGGACAAATTGAAAAGGATTGATAGCCGCTAAGACGAACGTTTTGCGTAGCAGAATATAATGACGAAGCCGCTAGACAGCATGGACAGCTGCCAAGGCCAATTTCTCGATAGGAGAATAGCGTAGCTCAGGACCTACTAAGCCTCGACTCAAGTAGTAGATTACATGCTCAGTGAGAGCATCATCCTCCTGAACCAGAACCATACCTATGGTTGATTCTGCCGCAACAAGATACAAAAGGAAATCTCTGCCATAATCTGGTGAAATCAACAATGGATCATAGATTAATTCCTACTTCAAGGCATCAAAATATCGTTGTGCAAAGTCGTCCCATAAAAATGGAACTCCTTTCTTAAGCAAACGCATAAATCCTTTGGTAATATCAACGATTTCTATAAATCTTCTCAAGAAATTTGCCTTTCCTTGGAGACTTTGAAGTTGACTAATGGAAGATGGGGGAGGCAACTGAATTATTGCCTCTACCTTGAAAGGATCTACTCGAATCCCTTCAGTCGATACGATGAATCCTAACAACCGACCAGATGTGACTGCAAAAACACACTTATTCGAATTCAATCAGATTTTATAAAAACGACATCTCTCAAAAACTAACAGAAGGTGGCTGGGATGATCGATTCTCTTTTGAGAACGAGTAGCTAATTCATCCAAGTATGCTTCGATAACATGTTTGATGTCATGGAAATCATAAGACATGGCCTGCTAAAATGTAGCTCCAACATTTTTAAGACCAAAAGGCATCTTCTTGTTTGCAAACATGCCCCAAGGACAAATAAAAGTTGTCTTATGTGGTTCCTCTAGACGGATAGTAATTTGATTGTAACCAAAGAATCCATCCATGAACGAAAAAATTCCATTACCCTCACATTCATCAACAATTTGATCAATAAAAGGCGTGGGGTAATTGTCTTTTGGACAAGCTTTATTCAAATCCCTAAAGTCGATGCATACTCGGATCGTTCCTTGAATTTTATCTATCGAGACTAGATTGGAAACCCACTCCATAGATGAACGGGGTATATAAAACCCGCCTTAAGTAGCTTTTCAACCTCAGCTTTAATATGTGCTACCTTCCAAGGATTGACTGGTCGAAGCTTCTGACGAATAGGTTTCACGTTTTCGTACGTCTTGATCTCATGTTGGACTATAGATGGATCAATTATAGGCATTTCCTCATAAGACCAAGTGAACACATCTCGAAACTCTTTATAAAGGTCAGTGTAAATTTGAATCTCTTCAGGGGAACAATCGGCTCCGATGAAGACTTTTTCTATAAAGTTAGGATTCCTATAGATGTTTATAGGTATAGTTTTTCAGATAATCGACATATTACCTTTGGAAAATAATTGTGTTGGAGCCAAAGGGTTTGAAACTGTACAAACATCGCTTGTAAGCAGATTGGAGAACCTAGATTAGACTTCATGCAATGGAGGAAGAAAATATGAACGATGATGTAAATCTTCCCATGGTCGATCTACACCCATCATTGCTTCTAAAATTGCTTCTTCAGATGGTAAAATTGTATCTAAGCAATCCAGAGCAGAAGTAGAGTCAAGGGTCCAAGTTGGAGCCACATCACCATCTAACTCGTCCTGTGAAAAAGGAGTGGGATGGTTGTCTGTAGAGTTGACGATAGATTGATAGCTAAGTTCTATTGTGGACATGGGAAATGCCATTCCACCAACCAACCCTCCATCTAATGTGGTTGTAGATGAAGGTAAGGTCCAAGGGTCTGAAAAATAATGAGTTCGAAAGAACTCTTTCCATGAAGGCCCCTTGGAGGATGAAATTGCATTGATTCTAGCTGTAGGAGGGGGAAGGTCAAATATACCCATTAACGAAGAGTACATCCCAACTCCTAAATTCTCAATAGGCTGACGGGGGTTATCCACCAATGAAACGGTACAATCCGAAGTTGCATTGGAGTCACCTGGAGAATAATCTAACTGGCCAATTTTAACAACTTCCCCCTCATGAGGAAAACAAAGGATGTGGAATAGAAATGAAACTGTGGCATCCATATTGTAAATACAATTCCTTCCTAAGAGGAGGTTGTAATCCAGGTTGGCATCAACGATTTCTACCTCAATATTAGCGACCTTTCCTCCAACACATATAGGAAAGGCCAGGATAATTCCGTGTGGCCTATGAGAATGTCCATCAAATGCTGTCAAGAGAGTCAGTGAAAGAACAGCTGAAGGTGATCCAATGGCCTTCCAACATGACATATACATTACACATGTGGAAGCTCCCTCCTCTATAACTATCTGAAAAATATTGGTTTTTCAATGAGTGGATTTTATCTAGAAAGCCATATGGTGAGGAAGTCTCTTTTTGACACTCAACATGTCAAAAGTGAGCACTAAAGAATTCTTTGGATCCACTGCACCGATTGCTGAAAGCAAAGCACTTCTCTAAGCAGGACATGACTGGAGTACCTCCAATGCAGACATAGCATAAGGACTTTGAGCCAGATCTTCTATAATCGAGTAGCTCTGGACTGCCCTATAATTAGGGTTAATAGTCGAGCGCTTTGCGAAACTTTTCGGTATCGAGGTATAGACTCAGCAGAGGGTCTCTCAATATGAAGTGGGTCTGTGGTTTCAAGAATATATTTAGCCTTGGATATTTCTGTTTCACCATAATCGTGTGGTCATGTAGCAACGTTGACATGAGAGTTCATCATATAAACACTTGAGGAATTTTACCCTTCCTGGTTGCCCCCTACAGAGGTACCAGCGTTCGAGTTCACGCCAGCAAGTAATTGTTGCCCCTGGGGAAAAGGGTTAGTTAGGACAACTTGGGAGCTAGAGGATCCTTGCTGCACTAACAAGCGTTGGGCATCTTGAATCTTAGGGCAGAGGTGAGTCAAATTATCTCCATTGCATAACTTGCATGGAAATTTAACCTTTTTCTTGGACTCTTTTCTACCCTCATCGGCACCATTGTCGGGCTTGTTCGCATTGCCCTTCCCTTCCTGGTTCTTCTTCTTGCCTCGTCCCTTCCTCTTCCCATCGGATTGTTGATTTCCTTTGGGGTTAGAGGCCTGGATCGCATTTATAGAGGTAGGTTGGGAAGGTGAAGGTGTAGATGGTGCTACCTGGTTAGAAGAAGTAGTTTGTAGAGACAACTATTGCAATTGGTTCAAAAGGTTCACCGTATTTGCGTCAGTTGATCCAACTATACCATCGGCATGAGGGATTGGCCTTGGTTTGGCTAAATCAACCTTAGATCTAGGAGTATTAGGTAGGATTTTCCAAAGAGTCCCAGACTGAGAATATATCAATTCTAATTTATGGGCTCATAAAATAGCCTCCTCTTCCGAGTAAACACTGGAAAGAGAAACATCCTTTGAGATCTCAGGTTGTAATTATTTGAGAAACCATTCGAGAAGGAACTATAGTGGAATTTTGGCTTTAATAAGCCTTTTTCTCCTTCTCCATTCCTGGATATGATCCAAAACGTGAGTTGTCGTGTCTTGCTGAAAGTTGGCCAGAAGTTCAGTTTCGGCTTCATAGCAGACAGACAACTAAAAATGGTTCAAGAAAATATTAGCCAAATAAGAGAAATAAGTATAGGTGCCCCCTGGAAACTCTATATACCATTTGGTCACATTTCTGGTTAGGGTGCATTGAAATAACCTCAACCTGATCGAATCATCTATCAAGGAGTTGGATGAGCACCATAAGTGAAATGTGGTCACATGGTCTCCTGGGTCTTCACCACTCTTCCCTTCGAACTTTGGAATATCTAAGGGAAGTTTAGTTGGGACCAGAGGCCAAGCCAGATTGTACCTAATTGGATCATTCGTCAATTTAGTTAAGTCTAGCAAATTAAGCGTGGCCAGAAAAGGAAGTCGTGGAGGACCTTGGGAATTCCATCCAGAACGGGCAGGGTTCCCAAAGGTCTGAAAAGAATGACCTGGATTTTGAAAGGCACCAGGTTTCCTGAAGTAACTTGTAGAGCCTACTGAACCAAAAGGTGATCCTTATGGTCCAGCAAAATTTGGAGTTTGACCAACTCCTGCTGAAAATCCTCCATAACCAATGAAGTTACCCCCCAACAAAGTATTGAAAGGAGCTAACAGCCCCTGATAAGGGTTCCATGCGTTAGCGAAGGGTGGAAAACTTTGAAATGAATTAATCGAAGAATACAGTATATTCCCTTATTGGCCGAAAAATTGATTCCCAACTCCTATCCCACTAACCGCAAGGTTTGTCCAACTCTGGAAGGGGTTACTACCTCAACTTGTAAAAGGAAAAGGCATTGACCCTACTATCGGATTGGAATGTGGTATATGACCACTTCCAAATGGGAAACCTTAAAAATAAGTTGATCCACTCATCATGGATGTAGAGGCGGTTGATGGTATGCTCAAAGGAACTAAAGGAATACTTTGAGACGACATTCCAAAAGGGAAGAATCCAAAACTGGATGCAGTAGCTTGAGAACTTCCACTCATCGACGGAATGGAATTAGACCCAAATATAGTTGTGCTGGGAGTTTTAGAAGGGATGGAAATAATTCCTCCCATTTATACAAATATGGGAATCTGCATGCTCGCAACACTCGTCGTGGATGCCATGCTTCCAGCAGTGGTCATCGAAGGGATATATGTATGTAAACCTGGGCTTGAAGGACTGTGAGTCGGAGTTCCAACATATAACAAAACATCTGGATGGTTAGGAGGGAGAGGATAATTCAAAGCCACAACCGACTCTGAAAGATCTTCTACTTCAATACTATCTTCCGGCTGGAAGAGTACTCGAGAAAGGACTGGTGTGTTCCTCTCTAACTTTGTACTGGTACCAGGTCTATCTTATGAACTAATGCCCCCAAGCGGAGGATCAATATCCAATGTGCCTACTTCCACTGGTTGGAAACCACTGGCAGAATTTCTCCTACGCCTTCTAGGATAAGGCTCCGAACTCGTAGGTGAAAGCCCACGAAGTCTCCGAGACCGTCGAGATGGTCGGTTAACCACTTTGAATTATTTAAAATATCTACTTAAAGACTCAAGAAAATTATAAAGCTAGGCCGACTAAGAGCATAGAACACTCACTAAATGTCCCTAAAGATATTAGCAACCAAACAACTCTCCAATATTTCCACTCTGGGTGATTAGGACCAGACACCAAAAGACAAGAAAGTTAATAATAAGGTCCTTCCGAAAATAGATTGGGGTAATTACGCCCCAGGCCTACTAGCAAAGGTATCAGAGGTAGTTATGTTGACCTCCAGATGATAGCCTTTGTTGGTGCAAGCCCCCAAGCTTCACAAGGGTGCCCTCCAGAAGTACTGTTGAATGTGATACAACATCAACCTCAGGTGCCATGGGATTCCCCTCTACAGCCACCTATGTGATTCCTAAGATAGGTAACTATGGTCACCAACTCGTATCAGAAGTCGAGCGGAATAGTCGTGAGGTACGATCTGACAAGTAAGAGAGGGGGTATCTCTCGTCCTTATCTTCACTAACCCTCGTACTTTACTCGCAGTCATGGAGCTTTCCCGATCTCCCTAACGCTATTGGATTTCGCTCTTTAATCAAACTTCTACGTTTTGTAATTTAGAGCGGCCTTGGAGAGTTAACTCTCCTCTCGCCTAATCCAAGGCCCTAACAAACATAAACTTGTTGGTGTATTCTGATGACAATAAAAAATTTCTAGTTTATTTTAATTAAGCGCTTGATTTTAATGGTTGTTCTTTTAATTCAAGGGTATAGATGGAAATGAAACCAATGGTGTTTGTATGACGCAAAAGAAATCAATGAAAAACTAACTACATGAATGCAATCGTTTGTTCTTCGATGAAAAGAGATCTCTACATGGGTTCTACAAAACTTCTATAAAGCAAAAAAACTTTTTCTTTTCTTTTCTTGAAACGCACTTCACATATACAAAAAAAGACTATTGATGCTTTAATAATGCAAACTACCCTAATGCAAGGTGTAATGAAGATGCAAGATCCTAAATTACTCTAAAAAATAATGAAAGCAATTGTTTATAACTATTAATAAGCCAACTTAAGTGTTGAAAAGAATAAAAAAATTGAATAAAAAATTCTCTCCAAACAAGAAGGACAAATCCCAAAAGATCACAATTCACTTTCAAAAATCAAAAGAAACCAAAATCAAATTTTGGCAAAAGAAAAAAAAAATGTTTTTTTGAGGTCTTTTCTTTTTCAAGAAACAACCAAAACAAACTTTTGAAATCACTCTAAATGCCACTAAAACTCAAAGACCGAAAGAAGAGCATAAGGAGTCTTTGCAAGTTACAAATTCGAGAAGGAATGAAAACTTGAACAAAAAGGCTTCAACTTGTACTAAACGACCCAAATAGTAGCAAAGAGGCTTGACAAACTAACCAAGAAGCTAGGAAAGAAATACTTTCAAATTCATCAAAAAGACTTCCAAAAAGCAAGAAAAGCTATAAGGCCACAAAATGACGGAATACAAAGCAAGTAGACCAAAAACCAATCTTGACACTGAGATTGAAAACAATCTCCTATTCTAGAGGGCCAGAACAATCAAGAACCTCTGTATGAAGTCTTGTGTGCCAAAACACAAATCACAAACTTACTCAAAAGAAAACCTAGGCCAAATCTTTTCAATGCGGAAGAGACTTGAAAACACTAAGCTCGCAAAATAATGAAATTCTTCAGATAGAAATTGACCACTCAGAGACTGAACAAACCAAGAAAAAAATATTTTTGGGTTAGAGAGATTTGAAAAAACAATGCAAAAAATGGTATAGGCGACTGTGTTCAAGCACAGAGACATGTACACGCGCTTCTGATAAAGGAAACTTGCGTATACATGGGTTCACTTCACAGAAACAAGCGTGTGTACGCTACTGTAAACAGAGTAAAGTGTGTATACAAAGCTTTGCAAGAAAAATAAAAAACAAATCCAGATCAAAAAGATCGAACTTAAGGTCTAAGACTCTACTGGACCAAATAAGACTGTAACAGCAAGAAAACCAAAGACCAACCCTGATTGACACTGCTCAACCCAAACTAGGAATAAAAATATTGTTATCCCCAGTGGAGTTACAGGAATAAGTACCCTAGGGCTTTGGGTTGGAACCCCAACAGAGCAAGAGCAAACTACGGTAAGAAACACTCATACAACTCAGGAAAAATTCTTATATAAACAAACTATGTGAGAGTGACCATACCCGGATGTCCTTCGTTTGGATAGATCCTACAAGGTTCAGACCCTCTGTAACTCCTGATGTTCTCCAAACCTGAAAATCATTCAATTCGAACATACATAGCAGTATAGAGATAAAGTATTTTAATGAAACTAACATTGTATCATATAAGAAAATGATTATTTATACATCAAAATAACATTCATATATCAATTACAACACTATCTGATGCATAAACACAGTTAATCGTGAAAACAAGACAACGCTTCTTTTTATTGTAGAAAGCTATAACTAACACGAAGAGAATTCACCTGAGTCTTCTTCTTCCGGCTCCAAGCGAAACCATCCTCCAGATCCGTCCAGTCCCATTCTTCAACAGCCTCCTTCCATAACCAATACCATGATATCTCAAGCAAGAGGGAGAATATCTATAATCAAGGAAACAAGGGTTTCCTGAAACTTGGGGAAGTGCATGAAGCATAGGGATACTTCATACTCAGTCAAGGATAATCTCAGTATAATAACTCTATCTCTTCTCTTCCTTAAGGCCTTCCCATAGAAGTCTATTTATACTTCTCCCAATTAGTTTCTTTGTTGGGAAACAGTTGGGCCACGGGAAATAGGAGGTAATCAACAGGTAAAACCTGTGAACTCTACCCACAATTAAGAAAATTTAATTTTTTTAAGTGTTTTAACACATATACGCGGGTTGGGTATTGACTAACCCACATGTACACGATTTTATCTCAGGGAAAAGTAGCGTAAAGGGAATAAAACGTTGTTTTTAAAATATCTGGACCAAGCCTTGAAGGAGGGGTTTCCCTAGGCCATAAACCAAGCATCACAAATACCAAGGGTGGTAAATGGTGCTATAACAATGTTCCATTGTTGGAATTAGTGGTTGGATTTGGATGTATTGTATGACTAGAACTTACACTTCTTAATATAACAGAGCCATCACGTTTCATGCATATGTTTTATTATATTATATGTTATCTCGATTACTCTAAATGATATATGTATTTGTTTACTTATGCATGCATGTATGGAATATTTTGTATAAGTATGTATCAATATTTCTGAAATGTGTTGTTAGTTTAACCATCACTTTGGATTGCTCGCTAATTTGTTTTCAAGCTTGTGATTCATCTTCACTCATGCGTTCCCTTCCAAGTTGCGTACTATTACAGGTTTCCGAGGGGTGTACTTACTTCACCCTCAGTGTGTTAGAACCTCTCATGCACCTTCCTTCACTTACTGCATCTGTCACACCCTTGCTACCAACAGGGACATCTTACTCACCTCTGTGCAAAATCACGGTCAAGGCATTACTGTACGACCCACTGCTGGGACTCCTACACCAAATGGTCTGAGGCCTAATTGTGACTTCTTACCAGGGAGATCCCCTTACATGTTGGCAAGTCCAACACTGCCAACACTTCTCTATAGATGTGAGTGAAAATGTGTTCCACGAGTGATCCCAATATGTTATTGATCCTCTTTCTCAGACCCGATAGTGTGCGGGGATCAAAATCTGAGTGTCCCATGATTCAATCTATGAGATATTTTGAATCACCATAGATATGTAAACAATTTGGTTTCTTTTTTTATGCAAACCAGAGTAATCCCCATAAATCGATTTCTTCAGCTCTTGTGTTGGTGCATGTGCCTTCGTTCCAATGAATATTATACTGTGTGCTTTTGTCTATCCAAAGTACTGTGCCACATCCACATCTACCCAGTTGTGCAGATACATCAAAAAATCCATCTGGGAGACTGATCAATGGAGGAATCAATCTATGGGAAATATCAGTTGTGTAAACAGTTTCCTGTGTGATAGCACAAATCCATGTTATTACCTTGTGACAAATCCAACTGTCAGGCCAGGCAGTAACTCTCCAAAGGCAGGAAAAATGATTGGTGTGTTTATTCCATAGGTATGTTATTGTTTTATACATTAGGAGTGATTGTTTAGTTCATCTTCCGATGACCGTTCACATTCCTGATTTAATTATTTTACAAATTCCCCAATCATGAAGATTAGGTGTCAACATTCCCCGCCTTAATCTGAAGGGATGTTGGTGAGTCCAAGCATCATTCTGAATCGTTCAAGCTTTTCCTTTCCAAGTGCTTTGGTGAAGATGTCTAAAATTTGCTCATTTGTAGAACAATGACGGATATGGATTGTTTTTGCCTCAACATGATGTCGAATCAGATGATATTTAGTATTGATATGCTTTGTTTGATCATGGAACTTTGGATTCTTGGCCAAATTTATTGCAGAGGTGTTATCAATCATGAGTGGAGTTGATTGTACTTGTTTTACCTACAAATCTTCAAGAATTTTCCTGAGCCACACAATTTCTTTCCTTGCTTCAGCTGCTGCCACATATTCTGCTTCAGTTGTGGAATCTGCTGGAACTGATTGTTTGCGTGATCTCCAGGAGACAGCTCCTGATCCAAGACTCATAGCATATCCTGAAGTAGATACCCCAGTTTCTTTGTCTCCATCAAAGTCTGAATCATAGTATCCAATCAAGCTGAAGTCGTCCACCTGTGTATACTTGATTCCAAGGTCTTGAGTTCCCTTCAAGTACCTTAGAACTCTTTTTGCAGCAGACCAATGTCCCTCACAAGGCTTTTGCATGAACCTGGAGAGGATTCCAACAGTAAATGAAATGTCTGGTCTGGTAGTAGTAAGGTAGATGAGACTTCCTACAAGTTGTCTATACTTTGTTGCATCCTCAAATTCCTTTCCTTCAATAGATGTGAGCTTTAAGTTTTGTTCCATTGGAGTAGAAAGAGGATTGCACTCTGTCATGCCAAATTTGTTTAACAAATCTCCAATGTATTTCTTTTGAGAAAGAAATATGGATTTTGGATGTTGGGTTACTTCAATGCCAAGATAGTAATGAACATAGCCCAAATCAGTCATTTCAAAACTTTTCCCTAATTCCTTATTTATGGATGCAATGTAGCTTTCATTGTTCCAAGTCATTAAAAGATCATCTACATATACCACAAGATACACAACTGTTTTGCCAACTTTCTTGACAAATAAAGTTGCATCATCAAGATCAAAATGATTGAAGTTGAGTTTCAGAAGATGCTCAATTAGTTTTTCATACCAGGCTCGTGGTGCTTGTTTGAGGCCATACAAGGACTTCACATGTTTTCATACTTTATGTTCATGTCCTTTCACAGCAAATCCTTCAGGCTGGGACATAAAAACATTCTCTTTTAGATCTCCATTCAAGAATGCAGTTTTTACATCCATTTGATGGACTTTCCAACCATTCTGAGCAGCTAGTGCAAAGAGTGTCTGGATGGTGGCCCATTTCGCTGTGGGGGCAAAATTTTCCTCATAATCGACCCCTTCCTTCTATGCAAAGCCTTTTGCCACAAGCCTAGCTTTGTGCTTGTCAAGTGAGCCATCAGCTTTGTATTTGTTCTTGTAGACCCACTTGCAGCCAATTGGTTTGGTTCCAAATGGAGGATCAACCAGCTTCCAAGTGCCATTCTTTATGAAGGCATCATACTCCTTTTTCATCGCTTCTTTCCATTCATCATGAGAAGCAGCTTCTTTGAAGGAAGTTGGTTCAAAATCTGTAGACAAGTTCAATTCACAATCATAAGTAACATCCATATCAACAGGTGAATTAGAGTCATCTACATCACCTCCATTTTGTCGGTTTGAATTTTTGGTTCCTGTTTTTCCAATTTCATCAGGATGAACACTTTCAAGTGTCTTTGTCAGCCACTTTGGGGGACCTTTCTGAGATGGTCCAGGCTGCTCTGTTGATTGAGTTGGGACTGAATCAAGATTGAGTCTCGCAATTCTATCAATTACATCACTTAAAGCATCATCCATTGTTGGAGTTTCATGCAGGGGAGATTGTTCTTTAGAAGAATATTTCACATGTTGTTCTAGTATAGGAATCCCCCCTTCAAGATGTGGAATCTGATTATCAAATTCTTGAAATGATTTTGTTTTTGTGAATCTATCCAAGCGATCAAGTTGCCGCTCAACAACATTGTCAGATTTGGATGATTCAAGAAAAATGACATCTCTAGATACAACAAACTTTTTATTTACTTCATCATAGAGGCGGTATGCTTTAGAGGTGTTTGAATACCCCAGGAAGATACACTTACGACTTCTAACACCAAGTTTGTTTCTATGTACCTTTGGTATCAAAGCATAACAGGTGGAACCAAAGATCCTGAGATGTTTTACCGAAGGAACATGTCCATACCACAATTCATAAGGGGTCTTGTTTCTTATAGCATTAGATGGACATCTATTCTTTATATATGCAGCACATAGAACAGCATCAGCCCAAAACATTATCTTTACATTTTTGAAGAAAAGCATGGATCGTACCATATTCAAAATTGTTCTATTCATTCTTTCTGCTACACCATTCTGTTGGGGATTATAAGGTACAGTTGTTTGATGTTTGATCCCATGTTGGCGAAGATAGTTTTCAAATTAATTTGATGTATATTCTTTTCCATTATCAGTGCGAATAGACCCAATATGAGATTGTGCATCATTTTCAATCCATTTATGAAAATTCTTGAATGTTTGAAAAGCATCAGATTTGTTCTTCAATAAATAAACCCAACACATTTTGGTGTAATCATCAATAAATGTCATGATATATTTATTTCCATTTGCAGAAGGAACAGGCATTGGACCACATAAATCTGAATGAATGAGTTCAAGCTTCCTATGTGCTCTTGAATGTGAATCATGAAAAGACTGTTTGCTATGCTTTCCTAGAATGCAAGCATCACATTGCTTATGTTTCCTAGGAATTGTAGGCAAACCAGCAACACCATTTTTCTTCAATAAGAGGAGACTGTCATAGTTTAAATGTCCAAATCTAGCATGCCATAATAAACTTGATGGAAGTGTACCTTCTTCATGATGAGAAATATATGAGAAATGTTGTGCATGAGCAGAGGTTCCTTGCAGTTTGAGAAGTCTTTCTTCTTCTATTCCCTTCATGACAAGTGAGTGGTCAGATGCTTTTCTTACCTCAAGCTTGCCATCAAACATATGAATGGAGTGACCTTGCTGGCGGATGTGGACCAAGGACAACAAGTTTCTCTTGAGCTGTGGGAGATATAGAACATGATCCAGAAGAAAGTCTGGAAGACCAGGCAGTTTAAGCCTGATTGTGCCAAGCCCTGATGGCTTTATTTTTGATTGATCTGCAAAGTATACTGCTCCATCAACATTGTCAGTGAAATCTTCAAAAAAATCTTTCCTATGAGTCATATGACAGGTTGCTCCTGAATCAAGAAACCAATCATTTTTCAAAGAAGCAAGTGAATCATTAAACAAATCTTCATTTACTCCAATGTTACATTGTGCGTCAATATAGTGAGCAGATTCAGGTGCCTTACCTTTGTCTGTATCATCTGTTTTACCTTTCTGCTGGTTTCGTTTCTGCTCAATTTTGTCCCATGGTAGCTTGCATGTAGAAGCATCATGTGATCCATTTCGTTTGCAGCGAATGCAATGCAGATCTGCTTTTTCTCCTTGAGAATGTCTGCCCCCCCTGCCTCTGAAGTATCTTCCTCTTCCTCTTCGTCCACCTCTTCCTCTTGTAGAATCTTGAGCAGGATGCTTTTCTTTATGAGCAAGGCAAACAGTCTCTTCAGAAGATTCAGGGACTGTCTTCTTTCCAAAGGCTCTCTCTCTTTCAGCAAACTTTTTCACAAGAGAGTCAAAGGTTATATCTTTAAGATTTCCATTTGCTTGTAAAGACTCAAGATAATTGGAGTAAGTAGGATAGAGTGTTTTGAGAAAAGCAATAAGACGGATATCCAGCTCAACCTTAGTGGATTTGATATCATGCATTATGGATTTTACTTCAGATGAAAGAGCAAGAGGATCATTATTTTTTAGTTCAAGAGTGAAGAGTTTAATCATGAGCTGAACAACTTCAAGTGCAGAATGTGAGTCATAGAGTTCTTTGAGCTTTTGTAAAGCTTCAAAGGCAGTTGAATATGATGAAATATGGCGACTTGCTTCTTCATTTACAGATGTTGCGATTAATGCATATGTTTTGTTGTTCTTGTTATCCCAAATGACGAGCTCTTTGTCTTATGTAGGCTGTACTGGGTCATTGTCTCCTTCTCCGACACACACTCCCTTCCACAACTCATTGAAGATGAGGGTGTGTTTTATCATCCGGGACCATTCAGGATAGTTCTCCTTGCCAGTGAGAACTATCCCTACCATAGAGATGATTGAATGCATTCTCTAAAAAAATACTTCTACTGAAAAAAAAAAAATCCTTACGTTACAGCCTTATGCACTATATTTTCCTCTAATGTTTGATAGAAGCATCAGCATTTCATTGTACATATCACTTCAATATATCACTTTAATGCCTTTTTCTTTTTCTTTTTTCTTTTTTTTTTACCTTTCAAATGATAAAAAAAAATTGTGCAATACTACTATGTTTTGAAAAACGCGCAATACCAGAAATGCTTTGATATATAAACCACTTTGAAAGCAGCGCAATACTTTGAATGATATATAAACGGTTTGAATGATATAAACTTTTTGAATGATACTGCACAATACTTTGACTCAACTGCGCAACACTATGAACTCAACAAACGTTTTGAATGGTATACACTGCGCACAGCCTTGATTGCAACACGTCCACGGGTTTAGTTCATCGTAACCCAATTTCGAATTCAGTTTCCACTCCTCTTCTCACTGCAGGCACCTTTGATGCATCTCAGTCTCCTGGGATGGATCTCACTATTCCAGTAGACCTCACTCAAGGAGAGAACTCGACATCCGGGAACTTGGACAAACTTGAAGAAAATCTTAACTCCATTCACATTTCCTCTGGTTCTAATATCAGAATCGATGAAACTCGGGAACTCATTGCGATTGTGAATACTGTAGAAAGGGGAAATTGACAATGCCGCTTGAGGCATAGTAGTTAAGCCATTCTTCTTTTATTTCTTTAGTGCTACTTCTTTACAATTTCGTTGAGCACTGCTATACGATACCACAGCATAGACAATGTACTCTGCTCCACCATTTTGCAGTTAGTCAATTCGTAAAATTGTTGTAGCGGCTGTTGCTACCATCCGAAAGCGGAAGAAGAAAGATATTAATATTATTAATCATCATGCCCAATCCAAATGAAAATAACAGCATTCAAAGCACCTCTCCAGTGGGGATTGGTGGTGAACGGCGTTCAAAGACGCCTCCTCCAACACCAAGGAATCACCGCTTCGTTGAGCACTTAATTACGAACCACGACATTCGGTTGACTCTCTATAAGTTGGGATTTAAAACCGAGTGAATAAGGGGGGATTCAGAGCACGGGCACGCAGGTACCATGAGCCGGGGATTGTGTGGAGAGGCAGCGAAAACAATCAACAGAGCCTTTGTCAGCGGTATACGGTGTGGAGAGGCAGTGAAAAGGGGTATAACCGATGCAACCAGTCAAGGTATAACCGACACATTCATGTGCAGAGAGGCAGCGAAAAAGGGGTATAACCGATGCTTCCACTCAATCGTTCGATGCAACCAGTCAAGGTATAACCGACACATTCATGCGCAGAGAATCAACGTCGTTGAGACGCAGGACAGAGGCAGCGCTCAGGACAGAGTAATCAGATGAATGCAATGCAATGGAGGCAGAGCATTTCAGGACAGAGGCAGTGGCAGAGATAAGGGAGTTACAACTATTTTTAGAACTGGCTCTGATACCATGTCAGGCCAGGCAGTAGCTCTCCAAAGGCAGGAAAACTGATTGGTGTGTTTATTCCATAGGTATGTTATTGTTTTATACATTAGGAGTGATTGTTCAGTTCATCTTCCGATGATTGTTCACATTCCTGATTTATTTATTTTACAAATTCCCCAATCATGAAGATTAGGTGTCAACACAAACTGATGTTATATTTCTTTCCTTCGAACAATTGATCGTTGTGTGCCCTCCAAATTTCCCAAATAATGTAGATGGGCGGCTCTTTGTAATTTTTTATAAAAATGTTCCAATTCATTATGCAATATTCAAGGTTGTTAGTTCTCCTGTATGTGATATGGAGAGCAGATTATATGCATTCCCAAACCATATTGATGATTGGACGTGTAAATAATATGTGGTTAGTGGATTCAAACAATTCCCTACAGAATGTACAGTAACCCGGACCCGAGTGGCTCCTTTTCAGCAAGTTGTCCCATGTAAGGATATTGTTCCTCCACACCAGTCATGAGAATAAGATGATTTTTATGGGAACCTGCCACTTCTAGATTTTTCAGAACCATGGTAGTGTGTGTGGATTGTAAATTTGTGCCGACAATGATTTATATGTTTCCGCCATGATGGGCACATTCTTGACTATTCTCCCAACCCAATTTATGTAGTCTCTACTTCCATTGTAACACAAACCTACATGGCTCAGGTTCTTTACATATGTTTTCCATTCCTCGGGACTTGAACCATCAAAGTTCAAATCCACATCGAGCATCTTGCCTGCCATTCTTCTAAATCGAGCATCTCACCTAACATTCTTTGATCATCTAGTTCAAATAGATATATGCTCTGCAATGTAGAAGTGCCATTATATTTCCACCAATATATGTACCAACATTTGCACCCTTTATTTTATCTATCCCTATAAGAATCTTTTGGCCATTTCAAAATTCCCATGACATTCTCATGTGCCACCAGTTAAATATTTTTATAAAAGATCTCCAGATCATCGATCCTCTAGTTATGTGTTGTTTGGTGTCTCTATATATGGATTCAATGTCATATTCCTTCATCTATTTCTCCAGAAAGATGTCCCGCCAAATCCCTTTACCAATGCCCTCCAAAAAGATTTAATCAACAACGAAAAACCAATTTTTTTTTCTAGCAGACCCGATCATCCAATGATCTAGATTTAAATAGGAACACGACAAATTACAGAGATAACCATAAACATAGAGATGTAGCAGAAATAATACTTCATTTCATTAATGTAAAATACTGAAATATGCTTACAAATAGAAACGGAAATAGACTAGCTAGGGCAATGGTAGCTTATCTCTGAGAAGAGATGTGGTGGCTACATGCCTATGAACTGTGTTACAATGAGGCTCGAAGACCTATTTATTGTTGAGAAACAATGGAAAACCATAAACGTCCAAAAGCTAACCTTAGAATATGAAACGCCAAACTGTGGGCCCCATTTGGGTAAATTGGTACATCAAGTTCCCAGGGTCGTAACTTTGGCATATGATCTCTGTTTGACATGCACAATATCTCATTAGAAATATCTATCTGAGAACTACAACTTTGGTAAGAAAAACATTGGTCCATGGACCCATGTTGCTCACAGTTTTCCCAAATCGTCGTTTAGGGCCTAAAAATGGATCCGGAAGTTCAGGACCCGAAAAAACTTCTTAAAATAATAAGTTGTGCTACAATTAAGGAAATTGAAAATAATGAGAGAAACAATGGTGGAGGTCCAAGTGGACTTGGAAGGTGGCCACCAATATCCACCTAGATCATTCTTGCCCCCTTAGGAAGCAATGGTCCCCATTGCGTTGAGTTCCTCCATGAGATGAGGAAACTTCTGTTGAACTTGGTCCCTGGTGAGCCACTTGCCCTGGTGAAGGAGTTGGCTTGCTTTGACAACTTGATATAGTTGGATATATTATTGGTGAGTGTGCTTGATCTATGTGTCCATGATCTGATCAGTTGCAGCTTGTTCCATGCAATCTGGAATTAATTCTGTGGGTGTGAGCTATTCTGCAATGTCAGATGTGTCTAGTAATGGTGGAAAGTATGGTCGAAGGCGGTCCACATTGAACGCTAGGTGCAGGCCAAGGAATGGGGGAATGCTCAGCTCAAATGCATTGTCTCCCACATCCTTGGTAATGGTGTAGGGACCATATCAGAGTGGTCTCTGTTTCCGATAGGCTACGGTAAGTTGTTCCTTTTACAAATGCAACCAGACTTTGTCGCCCACCTGAAACTTATGTGGCACCCGATGTTGATCATGTCGCTGATTGTACTTGGAATTTGATTTCTCTTGAATGTAATGGACCTGCTGGCGAATATGTTGGATGTGATCAATGAAGCTAGTTGCCTTATCTGTTTCGGACTGGACATGAGCCGAATCTGTGTGAGTAGCTGTAAATGGCATGGCCACATCAATGGGACATAGTGGCTGGAATCCCAAGCCCACCTGAAACTGGTTGTGGCTAGTCGAGCTGTGAAGAGCTCAGTTGTAGCTGTGTTAAACATAAGGAAGGCTCTCGTCCCATGTGCATGGATGCTTTGAGTTGTACATGCACAGAATGTGTACAATCATCTTGTTGACAACCTCTATCTGGCCATCAGTTTGAGGATGGAAGGTTGTGGACTTAGTGAGTTTGGTGTCCAGCATTGACCAGAGACTGGACCAAAATGTACTGAGGAACCGATTATCCCGATCTGAGATGATAGACTGTGGGATCACAAAGTGCATCCAAACTTGTTCAAAGAAGAGTTTAGCAGTGGCTTCTGCTGTGATATTCTTCTTGCAGGCCGCCAGAATGGCCATCTTCGAGAACCTGTTGACGACCACAAAAACAGAGTCGTTTCCATGCTTAGTGGAAGGAAGGCCTGACATGTAATCCATGGAGATGGATTCCAAATGTCAAATAGGGGTAGGCAGTGGGGTATAGAGGCCTTGCTTCTTGATGGTCGGTTTGGCAATGGCATAGGCAGTGCATGATCGGATGTACTTCCCAACATCGTATCGAAGATTCGGCCAATAGAAATACTTTTGCAGTACTGCCACCATTTTCTCGACCCCGAAATGCCAGCAGCCCGATTGTAGTGTGCTTCCAAAATAATATTGGCACACTCGCTTGAAGGAACACAAAGGTGACCCAGATGGCATAACAGGGCATCATGGAGGTGAAAATCTGGAACATGTCGACCCTCCAAGAGTGTCTGGTATGTATGGCCAAATTCTCAGTCGCTTTTGTAGAGAAGTGGCCAATCAGAAGTCTCATGCCCACAAGAGTTGAGCACAGTGGTTAACACCATGATCGGTGGTCGACTGAGGCAATCTGCAACATTATTGGTGATTCCCTTCTTATACTTGATATTCAAATGGAACTGTTGCAAGTATGTAGAACACTTCTGATGGTGATCATTCTACAATTTCCCTTGGGTCTGTATGAACTGCAGGAGTCGGTGGTCTATTTGGATGATTGTTTCCTTCCCCAAAATGTAATGCTTCCATTGTCGGCAGGCCTGCACAATGGAATACATCTCTTTTTCATAAGTGGGATACTTTCGGACTATGTCTGAAAGTGTCTCACTATGATATGCCACTGGATGCCCGTGTTGAGTAAGGACTGCCCCAATAGCATGGTCAAAGGCATCTGTCTCAACCTCAAATGGTTGTTGAAAATCTGGTAACGCGAGCACTGGTGCTATGCAGAGGCGATATTTCAACTCTGTGAACACCTTCTGTTGAGATTCAAACCAAAATAATTTTTCTTTCGCTCCTCCGTTGGTGACTTGACTCAAGGGCCAAGTGATATGAGAAAACCCCAACACGAACCTGCGGTAGAAGTTGGCAAGACCTAGAAATCTGCAGATCTCTCTCAGAGTAGTTGGAGATGGCCAATCCTGAATGACTTGGATCTTGGCGGGATCCACATGCACCCCCAGTTCATCAATAATGTATCCCAGATACTGAACTTGGGTCATGCCAAAAGTGCATTTTTTCAAATTGGCACATAGCTTGTGTTGTCGTAGTGTTTGGAGAATCTATCGGATGTGGTGGAGGTGTTCTTCCCAACTCTGGCTGAAGATCAGCATTTCATCCAAGTATACCACTACAAATGAGTTGGTGAATGGCCACAAGATGTCATCTATTAGCCTCATGAAGGTTGCAAGCGCATTCGTCAATCGGAAAGGCATAACCAACCATTCGAAAATGCCATCCTTGGCTTTGAAGGCAGTCTTCCACACATCAGAGGGTTTGATTGGTACCTGGTGATATCCTAACTTCATATCGATCTTCCTGAAATATTTTGCCCCCTTTAGCTGGTCTAGGAGGTCATCAATCCGCAGGATCGGGTACCTATTACAGACAGTGATCTTGTTCAGCACCCGATAGTTAATACAGAGTCTCCAAGTCCCATCCTTCTTCTGTACCAACACGATTGAGCTCCCATAGGGCGATGAACTCAGACGAGTGTGACCTTTCTGCAATAGCTCCTGAATCTGCCTCTCGATTTCATCATTCTCCAGAACGGAGCGCCGATAGATTGGTCCATTGGGCAGCAGTGCACCTGGGGTCATATCGATGGAGTGTTTGACCTGACAGTGTATAGGAACCCCTAAGGGGGAGGTGAAGATGTCCTCGTACTCCTCCATGATCTTGTCCATCTGTAGTTGTCGTGTGGAGGGGCACTGTCTAGAGGTCATGGCCATCGTCTTATTCTTTCCCTGAGGGCGTATCATCAGGAAAACAAATTTCCCAGTTTTGGAAATGAGCTTACTGCATTGTTTTCCAGTAACAAAAGAGATGGCGGTAGGCGGTGCTACCTCTGGTATCCTGTACAACTTATTTCCGAATGTAACAATAACAGAACAGGGCCTTGACTCATACACAACATGTCACTTCCACAAGTATGGTTGTCCTAATAATACATCACAAACTTCAAGGGGAGCAATATCACACAATACCTCATCCGTGAAGGGCTTGATGTTGTATGGAAAGCGACACTGCTGGCTCATGCGAAGATCCCATCCTTGGCGAAGCCACCCGATGGTGTACGGTTGTGGATGTGTTGTGGTCGGTAAGCCCAAACGCTTCACGACCTCCGCCGATATGAGGTTCTTTTGGCTCTCACTGTCGACAATGAAATGTAGCGGGGAGCCCTTTACCCACATCTGGGAGTGGAAGAGACGCTCCTCCTCCTCTAGATCTTCGAGTTCCTCCTTCTATATCTTCGTGGTGGCAACGGTGGCGTTGGGCTCTGCATCAATAATCTGCTTCCCTTTGTCATTCCCCTTATTGGGTTCTAACTCAGAGTCAGAACATGCATCTAATTCTGAAACCTTTAGCTTGGCCACCAGTGAATATTTGGCCCAACACTCACTTGTGTTGTGAGTGGAGCTCTTATGGAACTCACACCAATTTCCCGTGTCCTTTTTCGGCTTCACGGTGTTGTTCTTTGCTTGCAGCTTTGGCAGGTTGTCTTGGACTATCCCACCTTGGCTTTGTCCTTTGTTCTATGGTCTGGGGGCACCTTTCCCTTGCTTCAAATTCGCAGATCCAAAGTCTCGCTTCTCCTATTTAAACTTTTGCTCGACGTTGACGACATATCGGTATGTCGTGCCGAGCGAGGGGATGTTTAGGAATTCTATTTCTTCCTGGATGTAGTTGTGCAGGCATCCGTGGTATTGGAGTACCAAATGCTGCTCTGAATATTTCATAGCCAACTTTGTGTGAAGGGTATGGAAAATATTGGTAAACTCTGGCACGTCTTGGTCCCTTCCTTGACGCAGCGTGGTCCACTTTATGTATTGATCCTCATAGCTTCTGACAGGGTAGTACTGCTCCTTGATGGCATCTTGGAATGAATCCCAAGTGGGTGCGGCTGAAAATAGTGAGCCTATACTTTAATCCTTTAGTTCGCAGTAGGTTTCCCACCAATCCTTGACGTGGGGGATTACTTTGAGAAGAGCGAAAATAATATTTTCCCGACTAGAAAAATCATGAACAGAAAAATAACCCTCTAGCAGATTTAACCATTTATCTATGGCATCTGTGTCTATTTGACCCTTGAATATGGGGATTTCCAAATTAACTTGTACCTTAAAGGGCACGGAATTTCCAAAGGAACTGGTGGAAGCCGATGCATCGCCCCTAGGTAGTCGCTGAAGGATCTGGGCAAAGATTTCCATCATTGCATTCCTTTGTCGCTCGAGGGCTTCTTCGAGCAAGATTTCGATAGGATCTCCTGCAACCTCGTCTTTCGTTTCATCCGCCATGGGAGGCCGTCGAGATTTGCGAGGCTAGTCCTGCAAAGGTTCGACCAATTCAAGCCCTAACTCCTTATATCCTGACCTCGCTGGGGACATGCAAAGAAAAATAGAGAAAAAAAGCAAACCTCTCTAATACGACTGATCCGGAATTAAACAGGAACGCAAAAAATTACAGAGATAACCATAAACACAGAGATGTAGTGGAAATAATACTTCATTTCATTAATGTAAAATACTGAAATATGCTTACAAAGAGAAATGGAAATAAACCAACTAAGGCAATGGTAGCTTATCTCTGAGAAGAGATGTGGCGGCTACATGCCTCTGAATTGTGTTACGATGAGGCTCGAAGGCCTATTTAGTGTTTAGAAACAATGGAAAACCCTAAACATCCAAAAACCTAACCCTAGAAGATGAAATGCCAAACTGTGGGCCCCATTTGGGTAAATTGGCACAACAACTTCCCGGGGTCGTAACTTTGGCATATGATCTCTATTTGATGCGCACAATATCGCGTTAGAAAGATATATCCGAGAAATACTGCTTTGGGCATGGACCCATGTTGCTCCCAGTTTTTCCAAAAAAACGTCATTCAACGCCTCAAAATGGCTCCGGAAGTTCAGGACCTAAAAAAACTGCTAAAAATAGTAAGTTGTCCTACAATTAAGGAAACTGAAAATGCAGAGAGAAACAATGGTGGGGGTCCAAATGGACTTGGCAGGTGGCCACCAATATCCACATGGATCATCCAATATCCTTGGGGATGGTCTATGTGCTCCATTTTCACAGATGATATTTCAATGCAGTCCCGGTCCCGTACCATAGAAATCGAGAGGTGATTGCCTTAATCTTATTAGCAATAGTGGACATGATGATATAGAGGTGTGTTCGGTTCACAATAATTTGTTGCAAGATAGCTTAAGTAAGTATGTATCTACCCCCTAAGGAGAGAAATTGGTTTTTCCATGTGCTCAATTTCTTCTTGTATTTTTCAACCAGCCACATCCAGTCTCTTACCCCATAGAAATTCGATCTGAGCCTAAAGCTGAGATAGGAAAAACCTTCCTCTAGAGTTGCTTTACGGAATCCAAATATATTAGCTATGTAATCGATATCCATCTTGTTTCCAGTGGAGGAGTAAAGAAATGATTTTACACCATTTGTGATCAACCCCATTGCTGCACCATACCTAATAAATATACGATGTAGAGCGGACCACTCGGATCTAGAGATGATGCCAAAAGTTAAAATTTCATCAACAAAAAAAAATTGTGTTATATTTACCTGTCTAGAGATGTAAAACCCTAAAAAATTCCACGAGTTTGTGCATCCTTGATTCTCAGTCTGAGGCCATCCATTACTAGAATAAAAAATTAAAGGTGATAAAGAACACCCTTGTCTGAGTCCTCTTCCAGCCTAAAAGAACAAATTTAGGGTGTTATTTATCATAATAGCATAGCAAACAGTAGTGATGCAAGACATGATCCATTCCACATGTTGTGGATGTAGTCTGATCTTATGAAGAATTAGGCAGATATATGACCAATCCATACAGTCATATGCCTTATGCAGATTACCTCTTTTTTCTTCGAGTGAATAGTGTTGATTATCTCCTATGCCAAATCAATTTCACCATGTATATAGCGGTCACTTAGAAAATAAAATTGTTCTTTAGAAATGTGTAGGGATAGAATCTGTTTAATACACTCAACGATTAATTTGGATATTATCTTATAAATAATGTTAAACAAAGAGATTGGCCTAAAGTCCCTGAAATTTGTTGGGGCAGAAGACTTTCGGATGAGGGCCAGAAAAGTGGAATTGATAGCTCCAGTGATCCTTCCCTGAGTCCTGGACTCTTCCACTATGTCCAAAATGCTCTATCCTATAAGTTCAAAATATTGAAGAAAAAATTCCACGGTCCAACCGTCCGATCCCAGACATTTTTCTTTGGAAAAATATTTTAGAACCAGTAATATTTCCTCCATATTAGCAGGCTTGTATAGCTCCTCATTTTTTAAGTCTGTAAACATGTAAGGGTATAGTTCCAATTCCCATAACTGGTCCTCGTAGATCACTTACTCCCTGGATTTATAAAAAAATTCAAAGAATCGTACAACCTCAGCTTGTATTTCAGAAGTTGTATGCTTGACCTCTCCATTTGCATGTTCAATTTTCCATATCGTGTTAAGTTTTTTTTATGTGATTTGCATATCTATGAAAATATTTGGTGTTGTGATCAACTTCTCGCAGCCAGGTTTCTCTACTTTTAAGTTTCCATGTCACTTCCTGTATATATATAACCTTATTTTTCTTATCATTCAATATCCTAAATTTTTCCCAATCAGCCTATGTCGAGATCTTTAGTTCCATGGATCTGTTGAATTCGGCTATGTTAAATGATATATTCTCCAATTCCCATAATAATTGTTTCTTCTTTTGTCTCTCCCATGTTTTTGTTATGCTTTTAATAACATTGAGCTTCCTAGCTAGGGTTCGCATCATTGAGTCCATTTGTGGGACCTAAACCTCAAACCATGTTTTTTTCACTAAAACCTTATACTCCTTGTCCTCTAGCCATACCCTATTAAACTTAAAAGGTATACAATGCCTGATATCCTCCTGCATCAATTGTAGAATGATGGGTAAATGATCAGATATATAATATCTATGTACCTAGGTGTTGACGGTGTTGGACCTTGTTGCACAAACAATTGTCACCTTGATATTCTGCAATCTGTGTGAGTCCATTACCACTCATACTTTCCTCCTCTTCAAGTCTTAAGCCTCAGTTCCTCATATCAAGCCTTGAAAATAAGAGAAAGTCCTCAAAAGTCTCTAAAACTCTTGTTTCGCACTTTCTCTTAGGATTACCTGCGGTCCCGCACCTAATGGTCATGTCTCCTGCGCACCTAACCACTCTGTCTATGTGTTATGCATGCGGACCCCTGTAAAAGTTAAAAGGCGCAAATATATTCTTAAAAACTCACTTTGAGTCATTTCTAGAAGCTTCTGGAAGGAATCTTGAGGTGGCAAGTTCGCTCCCTTAAGGTTCATGCATCCCATACCTTAAGGAGCTAACCCCTTGATGTGAGGAGCTTATCCCTTTGAAGGAGGACTCTATCCCTTCATAGGTGGACCTGTAACCTCCTTCTTCTGCACTATAAAATGAAGCATTGGGCTGGTTACTAGAGGTTGAAAGATGAATATTTTTGAGGTGAAATTCTGTTGGAACTTAGTCTTCCTAATTGAGCTTTTATGAGGAGATATTACATACCTCTTTGATCTCATTTGGAAGAGTGTAAGGCTTGTCAAAGTAAAGGAGATTCCTGTTTCGGACCCTGCGAAAAGCTTGTTCAACGTCAAGGCTGAAAAGGTTGTAAGGTTCTTCTACTTTAAAGTTAATACAAATAAGTTTGTTTTTCTCAATAAGCTGTTGTTATATGGTTTATTTTATGGATTCCTTGATCACCATAATGAACATGATTTATGATATTAGCTATGCAGGTGTTATTTGATGTTTTCCTATTGTGATTGCAGGTTCTCAAAAGGAAACTCTTTCAGACGGTTGAAGGATGGTTGCTACAAACTAGCATTGGACTTAAGGTAGGGTCTAAACACCTCTATAGTTTTTATTTATGAATCGCATATGTTTAGAAAAAGATAGATTTATTTGTCTGCTTGTTGCTAGATATCTTTTGATACTAGGGAGATCAGCCTTGTCTGCAAGATCGTTTTATCCGGCCAACAAATTGGCGACTCCGTTGGGGATCTGAATTTGGTTTTTGGTTTTCATTTGTCTTTGACTTGAGAAACTTGTTCTCGTTTCTGGTTTTTCCTTGATGTGTGTCGGATTGGGTAGTTTTAGGATCTGGATTATTTTTTGTTTTTTTCGAAGTTTTCAGGGGACCGCACTTTCTCTTTACAGATAGTGCAGGCATCTCCGCACTTTTCTTTAGTACACAGAGTGGTACCGCATCTGGTTCTTCTGGAAGCTTGCAGACCCTGTAAACTTTTTTAAAAAACCAAAAATATTTTCTTCCAGTTAAGTTTAGGTTTTATTTACAGCTTTTAGTGTCTACCCAGATCTTCATGTGTTCTATCAAAAATCTCTTGTGAGTGAGTTCCATTGGTATTTTTGTTTTAGATTATTTTCTAGAAGTTTTGCATGCCTGGAGTGGTTTTCACGTGGTCTCTGTAGTGATTCAAAGATCAGAAGCCTAAGAAACCTTAGATTAACCTGGTGTCTTTTTGTCTTCTTGATGAGTCTGACTTGTTTGTGAAATATGTCCATTGTGAGAAATATATTTACTTTTCTCTTTGCAAATCTTTGAACAAGCTTTGTCATAAGTTTTGAATTTCATTTTTATAAAAGAAAACATATCTGGATGTTTTGGATTGATTTGTTATTCTGAATGAATGAATCCTTAGTATACTGAACAACTAAGTAAAACGTCCTCAAAAAGAATTGAAGCTTTTGTACAATTAGGTTTTTAGAAGTTTTTAGATCTCAAGATCAGTTTTGTGGTTTTGAGTGTTTTCTAGAACTTGTGGATCTCCTTTGAAAGAAATTATTTTTTGTAGTTTTAAGTTTTGAAAAGGAAAGGGATTTATTGTGAGCATAATTAATAGTCTCATTTTGAGTTCTTATTGAAAAAGACAAAAGATTTTCTTTTCATTTACATGTTGGAAGAAAGATTTGTTTCTTAAATAATTGCATTCTCGAACTCTTTCTTTTAGCTAAGAATTCATTAAAAGAGAAAACAAATTGTTTATCATTTTAAGTGCATTTTTTAGTGTTTCTGGAGTCGAGTCTTCACACCATCAAAGTTTCATTTCCATACCTATTGACTTAAAGAACAACCCATAAAAGCGACGCTTAATTAAAATTGATCTAGTAATCTTTTTTATTTCTAGGGCTCTTATCACCAATATAGCTTAGGCTAGTATCTTGGAGTAGGGAGTAATTAACTCTCCAAGATAGTTAAAACAAACAAGTAGTTATATCTTGTGGTAGGAAATAAATCCAATTGTAATTGATACATTCTGGGAAGCTTCTCTTAAAGGATTCAATCACGAGATCATGTCTGAACCTTTGAGACAATCAAGTCTGTTTCAATGGGAAACATAAAAGATTTGCGCGTATTATAAACAGTAAACCTCAGATTAACCATTGTCAAGGAGCCTGGGGTCACTTGTTGGTAAACCTCGGATTGATCATGTCGAGGAGCCTTCAAGGGGATTGATCTTTGTTACTATGCCCTTGCACATAGATCGGATCGTAGACTGTTCCCCCAGTTATATTTGTTGTTGTTGGTAACCTTAGTGTCCATAAACTTAAGATTATTTCCTAAGGTGATGGTGAAGGGCAGGTATCACTATACCTGGAGCAGACGTCGACTAGACTCACTTGGACTCTCTGGGGGGTTCTCTTCACTCGAGATGGTTTTGTGAAGAAACTTGTGCCAGTCTGTTTCATTAAGTAGGTTGTCAGGGTAACTGTTCCAACCGCCCTTTCTATATTAAAATTCTACGACGTTGGATTTCATCACCAACTAGTGTTTTTAGTACGGGAAGTTATTGTTTGTGTGTGGTTTGAACTCTTAGATTTTTTAGGCGTGTGATTCAATTGTTTGTTTCTTTAGAGACTTTAGGTGCTTTTATTGAAATTTTCTTTGTTTGTGTGTGATTATTTTCATCCTACACCCAGAGATTATTATCCTTGATCAATCATGTCAAGACAGTCATCTATGTTTTCCCAATCACCGGAAACATTTTTATATGGCGGTCCTACTGTTCCTTTGGGGTACCAGTCACTTTCTGGTACTTTTTCAGGAGCAACTCCTCGACCAACTGAACATCAGTTATCATCTGGTAATAATGGAACTAAAACGTTGAACGCAGAGCAGATTTTTATGATGTCTGGTAGTATTCCAAATCCTCAACCTCAAGGTAGTCAGTTACCGCCTAGGGGGCAAGGTAGTCAGTTACCACCTGGGGGGCAACCTCAAGGTAGTCAGTTATCACCTGGGGGGCAACCCCAAGGTAGTCAGTTTCTGCCTGGAGGACTACCTCAAGGTTTTGAACCTTTAGGACAGTACATACCCCAAGGTCAACCCCAAACTCAGTATATTCCTCAGGATGCTTATCAACCCCAGATTCAGTACGTGCCTCCGGGTTATCAGCCTCAAGGTCAGTACCCAACTCAAGGTTTCCAACTGCCTTCTTGTTGATCATTTTTACAAGGAGCTAGAAATTTACCTCCTAATTATCAGCCCTACATTCAACCAGGTTATGGTCCTCCATATGCACAACCTTTTATGGGTCCTAGAATGAATATGGTGTGGGATCCGTCTCAAAATCAACAGACTATGCAACCTAATGTGCAGTTATCTAATCAATCCGGACAACCTTTGATTTCTGGTCCAACCCAGCAACCTGTCCAACCTACAGTTCAAACCTTTGCACCTGGTTTAGTTCAGCAGCTTGGGCCTAGCTCACCTCAGTCTCCGCCTCGAACTGCTGATGTAACTACTGCATTTCTTGTTGAACCTACCATACCTATTTCTGGAGTATCTGTAGGTCTGGTTTCTACTATCCCTGCATCTGTGCAAACTCCTCAAGTCTCTGTGCCCTAGTCAGGACCTACAGTTTATACTTCGGTCCAGATTCCTACAGGACAAGCTGGTCCAAGTACAATTTCCACGAGTAAACTATACCAGGGACAGTATCAATTCGGTCCTACTATACAAAACCCAGTTTATCAGAATCAACCGTATCCTAGCTATACTTCTCAACAGCCTCAACAACCCCAATTTGGTCCGGTTGATCTTGGTTTTCCAGGAGGTTATAACATTCCTAATGCAAATCCGATTCCAGGTTATCCTGGATATCCTCCTCCTGGAGCTGGTCTCATTACTCAAGCTTTTCGCGAACCTAACCGTCAGTTACCATTTATTGTAACTTTGGATCTACCTGATTTGTCACACCTTACGAACGATCTGATTTATTATCTTCCGTACTGGCCACCAATGCCTAATAAGTTGCCCAGTGATATCCTGAAATTCGAGGGTAAGTCAGGTGAGGATCCGTCAAATCATGTTATGACTTATCACCTCTGGTGTGCATCTAATTCAATCATTGATGATTCAATTCAATTGCGTATTTTTCAAAGAACTCTTATTGGTCTTGCTGCCAAATGGTACATTGAGTTACCATGAGGCTCTTTTTATAATTTCAGTCAGTTAGCCACTTCTTTCTTAACTCATTTTCAGTTGCCTGTCAGATACGACAATGGCACGAAACTGTTAACTTCACTAAAACAATCCACATCCACATATATTTCTGATCATATTCATGAATGGCGACGTAGAAGGCGTTTAGTGAAAGTTTTCATTCCGGATCAAATTTTAGCAGAATCGTTCGTTAAATCATTGTTACCTAAAATCATTGAAGATGTAGGTAAGGCAGGAGTTGTCACTGAAGAGCAAGTCATTGCTCAGGCTCAGTACCTTGACCTCGTATACGCAGTCAGGTACTTTACACGAAAAAATCCCTAATCTTCCAAAAACTACAACTCCTTCAGGATCTCATGCCGCCAATGGTGTGATTGGTTCAGTTAGTACTAAAAGCAAGAATAAATCTTCAAAGAATTCTTCTCCTACAATAACTTTACCTCATTCCCTGAAAGGAGATTCTTCCGCTGAAGTTTTTGCCGACGTGCATGTCGTAGATTCATCTACGACCAAATCCAGTAGTAAAGAAAAGGGGAAGAACAAAAACAATCAAAATTAAAAAGATAAAACAAATAAAAATGAATCTATTGACGAAAAATGAAAACCTCTCTATCCTTGTTTCATTTGCGACGAGGATCATTTTACGAAAGAATGCCCATATTGAGCAAGGTTTTCGAAATTTGTCAAAGGTTCTCAAATGCCTACTGTCTTGAAGGATCATTTTCCTACTCAAGATAGTAAGGTGGTTGCTTCTTCCTCGAATACCTCGGAAGAACCCATTATGATGATGTCTCATGTCAGGATTGTGACGCGATCACAAGATTATGGTAGTAAAAATCCTGTTGATGGTAAAGAAGCAGAATCTTCTAATTCAAATACATCAAGTACAGATCCTCCTAGTTCCAATCCACTACAGATCGAAAAACCCAACCCTGACTTAGTAATCAAACTGCCTGCTAAAGATATATTTCGGAAATCAGCTTTCAATCCACATGCGAGAGCTGCCCAGAATTATAACATTGTTGAAGACTTAGCCATTGCCCCTTCAACAATGTCGGCTTTGGAAGTGCTGAAATCATGCCTAGCACAGCGTAAATTACTATTGTCTGCTATTGGAGCTGTCGATATATAGGATTCGAACCTAATAATCTTCGATTTAGAGAATAGTACACCTCGCCTTCCGCATCGAATGGCTTTCCAGATTCCATTGTTAGTCAAAAATAGGCCTTCCTTTCAAACTGTGATTGATGAAGGGGCTTCTACATGTATTATGTCGATCCAGTGTTGGAAATCGCTTGGTTCTCCCACACTCAATCAGTCTCCAACAATTCTAAAGGCTTTTGATGGCCAAGGGTTCCATCCTTTTGGTATTTTGCAGGATTTACCTATAGGGGTCAAAGGCAAAACCGTAAATCTAGATGTGGAAGTGGTTGATGCCCCTCTAGATTACAACCTTCTCTTGGGTCGCAGTTGGTCTTATGCTATGACTGCTATTGTTTCATCGGTCTTTCGACTTATCAAGTTTCCTCATAACGGAAATATCGTTACAATAGACCAGCTGACTTATTTCTCATCCGACCTAGCCTCTACAGATAGTGTTCAGCACATCGATAAAATGACTATCCCTTATAAGGATGTTGGTGTAGGTTTGATTAAAGATTCTGGTTTACTAGGAACTTTTTCCTTCCCTCCTCCTAATGTATCGCCTTCTATTGCAAATATTCATATGATTTCATCGAATACTGTTACTTTTGATGATCTTCGAATCATACCTTCTGATTCTGAGGTCGATTCATTTGATGGCTTGCTACCTTTGAGTCCCTTTGAAATTGCATATTAGGCTTTACATTCGTCTTCTGATTCTTGACCAATCTCGAGGATAGTTTGTTCCCATGTCAACCTCGTTAAAAAATGAAAAAAGGAGTCCTGAGGATAGTTTCTTCCTGTCTCAACCACGTTAAAAAATGAAACTGTGTGTTTCGAGGATAGTTTTTTCCTATGTCAACCTCGTTAAAAAATGAAATCGGATGTGTGGAGCATAGTACCTTGTCTTGTGTCAGGCTCATTAAAAAATGAAACAAGGAGTCAGGAGCATAGTTCCTTGTCTTGTGTCAAGCTCGTTTAAAAAATGAAACCAGGGTTATGAGGATAGTTCTTTTCCTGTGTCAACCTCTTTGAAAAATGAAACAACTCCCTTTCCAAATTGAGTCTTTGAGTCTTTCCAAGAACTCGAAAGTGAACTTTCATTCCATCCACCTCATTGAATGCAATGAAGCTTGGGGGGCATGTACCTCAATTTGCGTCATTATGTTGGGGGCATGCGAACTTATAACAAGCATAGTTTTTCGTTTCAAGTTTGTGTAAACATGAAACTGAATCCAAGCAGAGTTCTCTGTGGTTCAAGCTTGTGTAAAAATGAACCCATACCCGATTTACATCTCGTGATTGTCATTTTTATCTTCTAAATTCTGCTAGATGAGCCTTGGTCATTTTCATTCCATCGCCACCATCTCTTAGGCTGATCATATGCTTTCACTTGGTTGTTTTTCCTTTCCTGAGGGACCGTAGCTATGAGTGGTTTTATTAGCCAGCATCTTAACCATTACATGTTTTGAGCAGTTCCACCATTGCTAGAACCAGTTGCTACCCTTTATACCACTCGTTCCTCTAGGAAAAATCTTCTTTAAGCTCTTTTTTGACTCGTAAAATATGAAAAGATTGCCGAGTTTTTCCCTTTTTGACTCGTTAAACGGAATTAAAAATGCGGTCCACTTACAGCTCTTTTTTGATCGTATAAACATGAAAAGATCGCCTAAATTTTGTCGTTTCAGGTTCGATACTAGTTACGAAACAACATGTCTTCAATCACTTTTCTACTTTTTTGAATCGAGGCCACTAATTATGAAAAGTACCCCTTGATTGTAATGGTCAAACTGTTCTCTCGAGTATCATTTTATATTTTTCGGGCTCGAGGGACACAAATTTATGAAAAATGACCCCTCTGGAGTTTTCTTTTCCGTGTCTTTTTCAAACTCTCTAAACATGAAAAAGACTCCAAGTTTTACCTATGTTGGACCCGTTAAACCCCTGATGAGCCCCAAAAATGGATAATTATATGGGCTCATTCAACCTCCTAATTCGACTTAATCCACCATTCTCATTATTTTGTTGTATGTTTTTTATTATATTTATGCTAATAGAGTGAATTGGGTTAGTCATTATGCCAACAAGTCTAATGTGTGCTTTGTGTAGTCTTTTTGGTCAATTTGGAGACAAAATCAAAGGTTTTAATGAGCACTTGGTAGCCAAATTCGTGGGAGAAAAAGGGAGAGGATTTGTAGGAAGGTGTCCCCTTCATTTATGGGCCCTTACCTCGAATTCTCCACCATCATCTCAGAGTTCAAGGGCCACCAAATCAATTATCACAAGGGCAGCCAAGCAAGTGCTAGTAAAAGTGCTGTTAACTACAAGTTTTGGCAACCGAGTTCCTAAAGTTTAGGACGACTGTTGGGGTCCTCAATTTGTATAAATAAGAAGGCTTAGGGCCTCATTTTGGTTAGCCAGTAGTTAGTCACTGTGTAGGAAGAAGTTATCTAGTTTGTAGTTCGATTTTAGTCAGTAGATTAGCTTTGCATTTCAGCACATTTTCAAGCTTTCCCTTGTGGACAGTTTTTGATGTAACTCTTCTTTTCTTGCTCAATAAAGATGAATCTAGATTTTCACCAGCTCTAAGTCTCTCTTAGGAGGCTGTAGCTCTTGGGGTTGGGCCCATCTCAAGTGCCCAGTACCTCCTTTTTTTACTTTCTTGTGTCTTTGTTGCATTCTCAAAATAAAATCTGTTATTTAGATTTAAATCTTGTTTTGTTGTTTAGGTTACTTTTGATGATTAAAAAGGATTTTGATGTTCAGATTGAGTTGATAGGTTGTTAACAAGGAAAAGCTTCAAAAAAGGGCCATCAAACACCTCTGATTTCACCTCTCCCTTAGTGGGATCAGGAGCTGGGATCAAGGTGACCTTGCTGCCCACAAAAACGTTGTTTTGCTTTGTCATGCAATTCTTAGTGTTGGAATCCTCATTTGCAGATGCTGATATTAGTAGTGTTTAAATGCTTCAGTTGATGATTTCTTAGTTGCATAAGTTATTTCACGCATTTCATTTCGAATAAAATGCTATTCTTTTCTTTTTGCTGTTACTTAGGTTTTATAAGTGTTTGTTTGTTCAGTTTGAAAAACCACTTGCAGAGTACCTGTTACCCTTCTTTATCTGCCCATACTCCATCCAACCTACCTGCTTCATCCTTCACTTAGAACCCTTACCTTACATTTGCCTCATTCGCTTACTTTGCCATGATTCTCATCTTCTTGTGCAACATCGTTTCATCCCTCCTTGAACAAATCTCACCATCTACGCCACTCCTCAACTCCATCCTCCAAGTCTTGAACTCCCCTACACCCCTATTTCACCTCCATACTCATTCCTCCACCTTTTTCCCTCCATCCATGCTCCAAAATTCCATTTCTAAACATCCTGTAGAAAATCACAGAACATCCTGTAGAAATTACAGAACATCCTGTAGAACCCCTGTAGACTTCCTGTAGAAGCTCACGAATGAGGTTTCTTGATAGCCAAACTCTGTGAAACTCTCTGGAAGGGTGTTAGGGACCCCTTAGGACCTATCTAAACCTTCCCGACCTCTTCCAAGCATTTCCTCTCACCAATCCACCTCTGCACAATCAAAAATAGTAAATTGCATGCATGATAATTGTGACAACTTATTCAAAAATACAAAAAGATGGTTCTTTCAAATTATGCTGTAGACATAGATTAGATACATTCATTTCGTCTTCTTAGAAGTAAATGGCATCTCATTCAGTAGCTTGCATCTTCCTTCTTGCATCAGTAGGACTAGCTGGTAGAATTAGGGTTTGCGTTTTTTTTTGGCTTTCAGTTTCTTTCCGCAAGTAAATTAGCTTCCTTTGAGTTAGATTTCATCCATCAGTTAAAAAGCTTCTTCTAAGAGCTCATAGAAGTTGGCTTAAGCTCCTAGCAGACTTGTGCCAGCTAACCAAGTGACAGCTGCGACAAGAGCTAGTACTTGTGCATACATCACCGTCGCTTCCAAGTTTGTTACGAATGACCAGGTTGATAAAATCAAAGAAGGGAGTCTCAGGAGTTGCAACATTATTGCTGCAATACTGGGGCTCACCACTCTTTTTGGCGCCGTTGCTGGGGAAGCGTCAGAGTATTGTTGATTGTTGCTTTTCTTCTATTTTCTGCTACAACCTTCTACTAAGTTGTTTATTTCATTTCCATTCTGCAATTTCATTTCCGCAAAAGTAGAGTAGACATTTCCTCCTTTGATAGATTAGTATTTCAATTCCACAATTTCATTTCTGCAAGCATAGATTAGCATTTCAATTCTGCAAGCGTAGCTTAGCATTTCATTCCTGCAATTTCATTTGATAAAAATAGATTAGTCCTTTCCCGCTTTCATTTCAATTCCGCATTTTCATTTCAGCAAGGTAGTTAGTTGCAGTTTAATCTATTTTAGTTTTGCAGGTACAAGAAAAAAAAAAAAAAAAAAAAGCAAAAATCAACCATAAAAGATTTCATTTCATGCCTTGTAGGAGTAGAGATAAGTCAGAAAAATATTTGCACAACACCCCCCACTGCTTCACACAGCCAACCTTCTCTCTTCTTCGATGGTTGTGATTAAGAAGAAGCCCTAGGTGGACATCGAGGCATATTTAAAGAACCTCTAGGGAAGAAGAAGAAGAAAACATTCCCCTGGAGCAAATGGCCGCAAACAGAAATGTTGGGAGCAGTACCTTATCCAAAAACGAATTTGAAAATCAGATCGAAGATTTCAAGAGTGATATGAGGCAGTTTCTTTCCATGCAACTGGATACCTTGCAGATCCAAAGGAAGCAAGAGGAAGCCAAGAGGGCTTTGGCCATCTTCTGTCCCAAGTGCACTAGAAAGCATCCTAGGAACGAATGTCCATTGCACTCCATAGAAGTGTGTTTTGTTTGTGAAAGAGACCATCCTACGAATCAGTGCCCTTCCTTGCCTGGAATCAAAGCTGCCTATCAAAGGGAAAAAGGAGCCACTGAATCACTCTACTATATGAACCAAAGGAGGCCACATGAACCTATATCTTATCAACAGGAACTGCAAGGGACATCCGAGACCTATTATGACCCCTATCAAGCCACTTTCATGCCTTCTTAGGGTCCCCCTGCTCATCCTTCCTGGTTCACACCTCCTCCTTGTTCCTTCATAGACCCATATTATGCCCAACCAGCTGCTCATTCGTTTCACTCCTATGCTCAGCCACAACCTCAGTGGAATGCACCTCATCAGGGGTGGAGGCCCCAATACAACACTCCTCCCGCTTCTTTTCCTCCACCACCAGCTCATCCACAACCATCACCTCCTGCTCCACCAAGGCAACCCTAAATGTCTGCCCAACCACAACCCCATCCAAATCCATCTCAAATCTACGCCCCCACTCAGCTACCCATACCACCGTTTCCAAACCTGTCCAATGGAGTAGCTCAATCCAATTACAATGCTGAGGCACAACATGTCCAAATGACTCCTCTTGAGCTCGATGATCTTCACCATAGCTCAGGAAGAGTATTGTAAAACAGATATTATATTGACAACATCGAAGGACCAAAGGAAAAATAAGATTCAAAAGAAAGGATCAAAGAACCATGGGCTGCTCTTGATGAATAGAAGAGATCAGAATTAGAGATCAAGAAAGCTCCCTCATGGTTACCATCAAATATTCCATGTATTCAAGAGAAAGATCAGCAAAAAGAGGAAGATGAGAAAGTCATGGTAGAAGGTGACATGAAACATGATCTAGATCAGCAAAAGGACCAAGGATATCAGAGCTATAATGAAATATGGTTTCAGACGGTCACTAAGTTGCAGCAGTACTCTCTTCTTCAGCTATGTTTGATCCCTTCAAAGTAAAATCATTTGGTCTCTGAAATCCAGATAGCTGTCAAAGCATGCATTTCAAGCCTCCACGTCATCTTGCCTCTAATCTCGATGTGCACATGTCTCCATTGGAAGTATTCTTATACTTGAAAAGAATTTTGTTTTCCAAGTAGGGTAGGGTAGAAAAAAAGAGAAAAAGAGAAAATAATGAAAATAATAAGAAAATAAAAATCTAAGGTGAAAACCTCCTCAGAGGCACCTTAAATTGGCTCATTGATTGAAAACCTCCATGAGGCGGTCAATGGGTTGGGAAAAAAGAGAAAAGAGAATAAGATCTCTTGGTGAAAACCTCTCTTGGAGGCGCCTAGGGCAGGCAATTACGCTGAAAACCTCCATGAGGCGCCCTAGTTGTTTTTCAAAAAAAAAAAAGGAGAAAAGGAGAAATAAAAATAAACCTAATTTCCATTGGATAATTGCAGGTTGCAAGAAGGACATTGCAGGTCAGGAGGATCACTCAAAACAAAGACAAAGGAGTTTTTGTGCCTTCTACAGGAAGTTCTGTGTTTTCTACAGGAAGTTCTGTGTCTTCTACAGGAAGCCTACAAACAAGAAAAAATTGATCTCTGAAGAGGACCTGAAGGCTGAGAATCTTTCCATGAGGCCTACAAGCATCCATGTTTCCATACCTCACCCTTCTCCATCATTTTTTCCATCTCATTGTGCTTCTTTCCTCAAAACTATGTGTTCTACAGGAAGTTCCTGTAGAAATTACAGGATTTCTACTAGAAGCTAGAAATGGATTTGGAAAAGGTATTTTGGAAAACATGAGAGCTTCCTGAAGGGGTCAGAAGTCCTCCTGCAATCTTAAAACTCCTCCTCCATCATCTCCATGCCTACATCACAGCCCAAGCTCAGCTTTTCTTTCCATGCAAAAACTTGCAGAATGCTTTGAAGAAAAAATACATAGAACAGAATTTGTTTTTGCCCTAACTTGAAAACCATGCATCCATTTCAAAAACCGTTTTACAGGGAATTGTATAGGGATGATGGCAACATGCCCGAGCAGCTTCAGCCCATTCTGATGCACGGTTTCCAAGAAATCCACCTCCATCACCGTCAGCCATTTTTTCATTTTCTCCATATCCGTGCATCCATTTCAAAACCTGTTTCATGGGGAGATGCATATGGGTGAGAGTAACCTACCCAAGCAGTTTCAGCCAATTCCGATGCACGGTTTCCGAGAAATTGATCTCTAAAATCTTCAGCTATTTTCCATTTTTCTCGAAATCTGTGCATCCATTGATCGCAATTTTGCCATGGGAGGTGCATCATGATGATAGGAACATGCTCATCAAGTTTTAGATCGATCCGATCTATCGTTCGGGAGCAATGGCGAAAACAATTTTTGGTTCTATGAAAATTCAACAGCAGCAACTTGAGGGTGTAGATCTGAACGTGGTAACGAACTCCTGCAGCTTAGATCTGGCTAGAGGATACCTGCACAAGCAAAATAACCACACATCAGATAGCAAAGAGCTTATAGCACAAAGGATCCATCATGCAACCACCGAAACAGATGCATGCAGCAGCAAAAAGCACCTCACAGCAACCATTTGACTTCAGGTACGTGACTAAAACTCATTCCTCTGATTGCATGAATGTAATTCGGAAACAGCATGAGCAATGAGATGGTCGGGATTAAAAAAAATCAGTGGCCAGCTAACTGACCACCGTCATCCAGTTCAATAGCGCTCGGTGGGTGAATGAGACACGTGCGCTCAGCCATCTCAAGAGGAAATCGGAAAACAGGTAGTGATGACCGGTTAAACTTCAGCGTGATTGATGGACGAGATTACAGGTAGAGAACAAACAGTTAAACACTGCAGTGGGGACCAACAGTCTGCATGGGGCCAACGTGCAGTTGGCCAGCTCACCCTCCATCAATGGAAATCTTCATAAACAGCCAATCGAACTCTCACCACTGTTGTTTCCAGTTTATCATAGTCCTTGCAGCTGCAACAAGCTCCATACTAGCCCCATAGCAGCAAACCAAGCTTTCTCAGCCATTTTTTAAACCCACCTACGCAAGGGCATTCTACAAGAAATGGGGGGGTCTTCTACAGGAAGTATGGCACAGCGTTCTGGAACAAAGAAACCTGAGCTTTCCCTCATCATATTTGGAGTTCCGAGAAGGGTAGGCTCAAAAACACTCTTCCATGCATGATATATATTTTGAAAGGTCATGAATTGAATTGTCTAGAGCAGGAGAATTAGAGACCAGTTTGCCTGTAAGTCAAAAATAGCAATGTGATTGTGTGTTGCATGGAATTTCTCAGTTTTTCTGCATCTCTCCATGTTTCCAGTCTAAAATTATCTTATAAGGAAGGCATATGCAGCTGTGAGAGCCAGCCTGTGGATGTAAATTTTAAAATTTGCATATTTGAATGTGTCCTGAGAAGAAAACTTGGTCTTTGTCCTCTATCTGTAGAAGCAAAACTCTTCCTCTCATAACCAGATAGCTGAAGAATTTTTAATGTCCTTGAGATCTCTTTCTACCCAAAAAAAGAAGAGAACCGAAGAAAAAACTTGGTTAGGGTCTTTTGCATGCATGAACATAATTGTTAAAACAAAGTAAGGTATCATATCAGAATTTGATGCAGGTGATCTAGGATTGTAAAGGGATGGAAATCTTAAAGTTGGTAGGGGACTTGGAGAATGGAATTAGAGTCTCACATCAAAGGAGAGACATGAAGATTATGTCACAAATCTAAGCTAGTTTGGAGCTGTCTAAATCGAGAACAGGGGAACAATACTTTGAGAATGGTTATAAAAGCGATCAGGTTGGGAATGAAAAATTTATTTACTGTGACGGATCAGCTTGGCAACTGACAACTGGCTACAGCAAGAAGGATTAATTGAAGGTGCCTAAAATTGTACAAATGAAGGTTTAGCAAACATTGGTGCGACTTAAAATTGACCATAAGACTAATGAGATGAAATAAGTGTAAGGTGGAAATCAGTCGTAGGTTGGACCATTCAAGGCATGTAATTAACCAACCATGAACAATAAGTTTGTGTCCTTTCATAGTACAGTCATACAATGAATAGGTGGGATCTTTTACATTATCAAGAGAAATACAAGGAGCCAAATAAAAGCGAGAGGGGGAGGACAAGGCTGGATACTCAAAGAACTAACGTTGATGAGTTAGTGGAAGTGCGAAGAAAAATAAAGGATGGCAAGGAAGAAGAAAACATTGAAAAATATGAGAAAACCAATGATGAAGAAACGCAAGACATTCAGGCAAGGCAAGAACAGAGAGGAAAAGGGGCAAAGGCCAAATTGCTGAAGCCTAAAACTGTGGGAGGAACAATGGCACAAACACCCAAGAAAAAAGATTTCAGAATAGAGCAGAGAGGACTGAAAAAAATTCCAAACAAGTAAGGGCACACCCAAGGCAACCACAACACAATTTGAATAGAAGGCACCCCCAGCCATGCAAGCCAAATCAGGGAAAACTGTTTCTACAGGAAGACAGAAAACTGCTTCTACAGGAAGCCAGAAAACGGCCACTACAGGACTTTCTACAGGAAGTCTAGGGAAAGGGCAGCAAAAGGAGAAATTGGCCAAGATTTTAGCTAGGGAGGCAGCAGTTGTGCTGGCCACCCTAAGCACATCCCCCAAGCAGAAGGAGAAGTGAAAGAGGGAGCATTCCATGTATTTTAAGGCGAGAAGGAGCACACGGATCAAAGTGGGAAGACCCAAACCACAGACAAAGGAGAAAATTGTCATTAAGGACACAAAAGCTAAACAAAAGGAGGAGCCTCATTCAAGGATGTCCATCACCTATGAATGAGGAAGCCAAAACCCTTCACTTGGAGAGAGAGAATTCAAATAATCGACTCAAAGACGGTTCTACAGGATGCTTAGACAGTTCTACAGGAAGTTGAGAATTCTCTAGGAAAAGAAGCACAGGCAGTGGGAAGGAGCAGAGAGAAAAGCATGGTTTCATGACTGAGAAGAGGACATCACTTCAAAATCTTGGCATGATAGGGAGGCCACCAGGGCCATCAAATACGAGGAGATAGATTGGTTGCTCAGAGGATGAGCAACACTTTCAGTAGGGGGTGATGATGAGCCCCAAAAATGGATAATTATTTGGGCTCATTCAACCTCCTAATTTGACTTAATCCACCATTCTCATTAGTTTATTGCATGTTTTTTATTATATTTATGCTAATAGAGTGAATTGGGTTAGTCATTATGCCAAAAAGTCTAATGTGTGCTTTAGCCTTTTTGGTCAATTTGGAGACAAAATCAAAGGTTTAAATGAGCACTTGGCAGCGAAATTCGTGGGAGAACAAGGGAGAGGATTTGTAGGAAGGTGTCCCCTTCATTTATGGGCCCTTATCTTGAATTCTCCACCATAAGCTCGGAGTTCAAGGGCTACCAAATCAATTAACACAAGGGCAGCCAAGCAAGTCAAGTAGGACTGCTATTAACTGCAAGTTTTGGGCAGCCGAGTCCCTAAAGTTTAGGAGGACTTTTGGGGTCCTCAATTTGTATAAATAAGAGGGCTTAGGGCCTCATTTCAGTTAGTCACTTTATAGTCATTTTGTATTCATTTTGTAGTCATTTTGTAGTTCAATTTTTAGGCAGTAGATTAGCTTTGCTTTCAGCACATTTTCAAGTTCTCCTTTTGGAGAGTTTTTGGAATGTAACATTTCTTTTGATCAATAAAGATGAATCCAGCTTTGCACCAGATCTAAATCTCTCTTAGGAGGCTGTAGCTCTTGGGGTTGGGCCCATCTCAATCGCCCAGTACCTCCTTTGTTTACTTTCATGTGTCTTTGCTGCATTCTTAGAATAAAATCTGCTATTTAGATTTAAATATTGTTTTGTTATTTAGGTTGTTTTTGATGAGTAAAATAGCTTTTCATGCTCAGATTTAATTGATAGTTTTTTAAAAGAAAAAACTTCAATAAAAGGGCCATCAAACATCTGTGGTTTCACCTCTCCCTCTGTGGGATCAGGCGCTGTGACTAGGATGACTTTGCTGCCCACAAAAACACTGATTTTGCTTTGCCATGCAATCACTAGTGTTTTATTTTCATGTGTAGAAGTTGGTTACAAGTTCAGAATTTTGTTTTCTTAGTTGCATGAGTTAAAATACATGGTTTCTTTGCAGGTCACATTTCTGTTCATTCTCTTTACTGGCAGCTAGCATATTAGGTCAATGTAACTAGGTCTTTGAATTTACAAGTCTTTGTTGGTTCAGATTGGAAAAATGACTTGCAGAGCACCTGTACCACTCCTTCATCTGCTTATTCTCCATTAGCACCGTCCACTCCACCCTCTACTTAGAATCCTTACCTCACGTTTGCCACATTTGCTGACATAACCCTAGTTTTTGTACATCATTGTTTAAGCCTTCTTTGAGCCAACTTAGCTATCTACACCTTCTCACCACTCCATCCACCAGTACCTGGGCCACTTTAGACCCCTATCCTACCTCCATATCCATTCATGCATCTTCCCTCACTCACCCATCCTCCAAAATCCAATTTTAAAACATCCTATAGAAATTTCTAAACATCTTATAGAAATTCCTGAAACATTCTGTAGAACCCCTGCACACTTCCTGTAGAAGCTCACGAATGAGGTTTCTTGATAGCCAAACACTGTGAAACTCTCTGGAAGGGTGTTAGACCTCTTCCAAGCATTTCCTCTCGCCAATCCACCTATGCACAGTAAAAAACAGTTAAATTGTATGCATGATAATTGTGAAACCTTATTCAAAAATACAAAAAGATGTTTTCTTCAGATAGTGATAACTTAGACACATGCATTTTACCTTCCTAGAATTCAATGTCATCTCTTTCAGTAGCTTGCATCCTCTTGTTCGCATCAGTAGGGCTAGCTGGTAAAATTAGGGTTTTCTAGGGTTTGAATTTCCTTTCCGCTTTCCAGTTTCTTTCTGCAAGTAAATTAGCCCCTCTGAGTTAGCTTTCATTCATCAGTTAAAAAGCTTCTTCTAAGAGCTCATAGAAGTTGGCTTAAGCTCCTAGCGGACTTGTGCCAGCTGACCAAGTGACAGCTGCGGCAAGAGCTAGTACTTGTGCATATAGCACCATCGCTTCCAAGTTTGTTACGAACTACCGGTTGATAAAATTAAAGAAGGGAGTCCCAGGAGTTGCCGCATTATTGCTGCAATACTGGGGCCCACCAACCCCGACAACATTGGACTCGTCACCATGACAAGACTAGAGTCCTCTTTATACCCTTTTCAGATTCATTAAATATGAAAAGATTGTCGAGCACTTGTCCTTTCCAGCTCGCTAAAGTATTGGAAATGTCATCCCTCCAGTATAATTTTATCCTTTTTCGGTCTTGAGGGATTAGTTTACGAAAAAGTACCCCCATGGATTTTTCTTAAGTTTTTCTTCTGACTCCCTAAAATTTAAAAAAACCAAGCTTTTCCTATACTGGACTCGTTAAAATTTAACAGTAAAGGACCTATTCAATTTTAAATAGGAACGAACCACTCCTTCTTAGGATTCGAATTTTAAACTAAGTTGGACTCATCCGAAGGATGATCTTATAAACAAGAAAATGTTATCCTCCTCAAGCTTGTCAAAAATAAAGAGGTACTTGCCAAAAATGGTGGGGGAAAAGAGAGAAAAATGAACTTGTTTGTTACACTTTGTGTTTTAGAAAAACTGTTAACCACTCTTGAACACGATACCTTTTGTTCACCTGGGTTCAGAAATCCTTTGCCTAACAGTTAATCAAACCATATTGAAAGTCTTCATCCGGTTTGTGGGTATTAGCTTTGGGTCAACTGTCACCAAACCATCTACAGTATCGTTATGTGTTCAAGAGGTCAGTTCAAACAAACCATTCATCTGCAAAATATCTGTCATCCATTTTGACCATCCCTGAGTTAGTCCTTGCCAAATATATTTCTTCAAAACTTGATCTATGATTTCGTGTTGTGGGCTTGCCTACGACAGATCGCTTTCTATCGACTTCAGCTCATTATCTAGAAAGATGATCTAGAAATCGTTAGTACCTTGAAATTTGCATGCCCTAATGGCAGGTTTCTCGCCTTCGACGATAGGTTGCATCATTGACCTTCGATCAAAGGATTCTATGACATGTTCGACATCAGCTCATTTATTCACATTTCATGGATTGTACTGAGTACTTTGAGAGCCATTGACATTACTGGTGGTTTCTCTCACACTTGTTAATAGTTCACATCATTGACTGGTAATCAAGTGGTTTCTACCATGTTCGACTTCGACACATTCATTCACATGGATAGAATCGTACTAGTTCGAGAAGCAGAAATCAAGACTGTGGATCTAGTTTCTACCATCTAGGCTGCGAGGAATCTTGTTATTCATTATATAGTGGACTATTCATAAACAAATGGTTGTGCCCATATTGTGTCTGCATATGTCTATACTCTTGATGTATTACAAAATCATTCCTGTATCAGAATAGTTTAGTTAGTTTTCTGGTCAGTTTCAATCTGAGTATGGGAATGCCTACCTCAGCGATGATATGTTCACATATACATATTTTGCATTGAATGTTTTTACAGGTTCCGACTGGGGTGTCCACAGGATGATCCTTGAATTGATAAAGTACTTCAATCTTCATACATGAAAGACTTCATCTTCATCTATTACAGACTTCGCACTTTAGGGGGCAATCTGTTGGACAAAAAATTGTCACCTTGACATTCTGCAATTTGTGTGAGTCCATTACCACTCATACTTTCCTCCTTTGCAAGTATTAAGCCTCAATTCCTCATATCAAGACTTGAAAATAAGAGAAAGCCCTCAAAAGCCTCTAAAACTCTGGTTCCACACTTTCTCTTAGCATTACCTGTGGTCCCGCACCTAATGGTCATGTCCCTTGCGCACCTGACCGCTCTGTCTCTATCTTATGGGTGCGGACCTCTGTAAAAGTTAAAAAGGCACAAGTATATTCTTAAAAACTCACTTTGAGTCATTTCTAGAAGCTTTTGGTAGGAATATTGAGGTGGCAAGTTCGCTCCCTTAAGGTTCATGCATCCCATACCTTAAGGAGCTAACCCCTTGATGTGAGGAGCTTATCCCTTTGAAGAAGGACTCTATCCCTTCATAGGTGGACCTGTAACCTCCTTCCTCTACACTATAAAACGAAGCATTGGGCTGGTTACTAGAGGTTGAAAGCTGAATATTTTTGAGGTGAAACGCTGCTGGAACTTAGTCTTCCTAAATGAGCTTTTATGAGGAGAGATTACATACCTCTTTGATCTCATTTGGAAGAGTGTAAGGCTTTTCAAAGTAAAGGAGATTCCTTATTCGGACCCTGCGAAGAGCTTGTTCAACATCAAGGCTAAAAAGGTTGTAAGGTTCTTCTAATTCAAAGTTAATACAAATAAGTTTGTTTTTCTCAATAATCTGTTGCTATATGGTTTATTTTATGGATTCCTTGATCACCATAATGAACATGATTTATGATATTAGCTATGCAGGTGTCATTTCATGTTTTCTTGTTTGTGATTGCAGGTTCTCAAAAGGAAACTCTTTCGGACGATTGAAGGATGGCTGCTACAAACTAGAGTTGGACTTAAGGTGGGGTCTAAACACCTCTATAGTTTTTATTTATGAATCGCATATGTTTAGAGAAAGATAGATTTATTTGTTTGCTTGTTGATAGATATCTTTTAATACTAGGTAGATTGGCCTTGTCCACAAGATCCATTTATCCGGCCAACAAATTGGCGACTCCGCTGGGGATCTAAATTTGGTTTTTGGTTTTCCTTTGTCTTTGACATGAGAAACTTGTTCTCCTTTCTGGTTTTTTATTGATGTGTGTTCGATTGGGTAGTTTTAGGATTTGGATTTTTTTTGTTTTTTTCGAAGTTTTCAGGGGACCGCGCTTTCTCTTTACAGACAGTGCGAGAAGCTCCACACTTTTCTTTAGTAAATAGAGCGGTACCGCATCTGGTTCTTCTAGAAGCTTGCAGACCCTGGAATTTTTTTTTAAAAACCTAAAATGTTTTCTTCCAGTTAAGTTTAGGTTTTATTTACGGCTTTTAGTGTCTACCCAGATCTGCATGTGTTCTATCAAAAATCTCTTGTGAGTGAGTTCCATTGGTATTTTTGTTTTAGATTATTTTCTAGAACTTTTGCATACCTGGAGTGGTTTTCACTTGGTCTTTGTAGTGACTCAAAGATCAGAAGCCAGAAAAACCTTAGATTACCCTAGTGTCTTTTCGTCTTCTTGATGAGTCTGACCTGTTTGTGAAATCTGTCCTTTGTGAGAAATAGATTTACTATTCTCTTTGCAAATCTTTGAACAAGATTTGTCATAAGTTTTGAATTTCATTTTTATAAAAGAAATCATATCTGGATGTTTTTTATTGATTTGTTATTCTGAACGAATGAATCCTTAGTTTACTGAACAACTAAGTAAAACTTCCTCAAAAAGAATTGAAGCTTTTATACAATTAGGTTTTTAGAAGTTTTTAGATCTCAAGATCAGTTTTGTGGTTTTATGTGTTTTCTAGAACTTGTAGATCTCTTTTTAAAGAAATTGTTTTTTGTAGTTTTGAGTTTTGAAAAAGAAAGGGATTTATTGTGAGCATAATTAGTAGTCTCATTTTGAGTTCTTATTGAAAAAGACAAAATATTTTCTTTTCATTTACATGTTGGAAGAAAGATTTGTTTCTTAAAGAATTGAATTCTTGAACTCTTTCTTTTAGCTAAGAATTCATTAAAAGAAAAAACGAATTGTTTATCATTTTAGGTGCATTTTTTAGTGTTTTTGGAGTCGAGTCTTCACACCATCAAAGTTTCATTTCCATACCTATTGACTTAAAGAACAACCCATAAAAGCAACGCTTAATTAAAATTGATCTAGTAATCTTTTTTATTTCTAGGGCTCTTATCACCAATATAGCTTAGGCTAGTATCTTGGAGTAGGGAGTAATTAACTCTCCAAGATAGTTAAAACAAACAAGTAGTTATATCTTGCGGTAGGAAATAAATCCAATTGTAATTGATACATTCTGGGAAGATTCTCTTAAAGGAGTCAATCACGAGATCATGTCCGAACCTTTGAGACAATCAAGTCTGTTTCATTTGGAAAGATAGAAGATTTGCGCGTATTATAAATGGTAAACCTCGGATTAACCATTGTCGAGGAGCCTGGGGTCACTTGTTGGTAAACCTCGGATTGATCATGTCGAGGAGCCTTTAAGGGGATTGAGCTTTGTTACTCTGTCCTTGGGTGTAGATCGGATCGTATACTGTTCCCCCAGTTGTATTTGTTGCGATTGGTAACCTTAGTGTCCATAAACTTAAGATTATTTCCTAAGGTGACGGTGAAGGATGGGTCTCACTGTACTTGGAGCAGACTTCGACTAGACTCACTTGGACTCTCTGGGGGGTTCTCTTCACTTGAGATGGTTTTGTGAAGAAACTTGTGCTAGTCTGTTTAATTAAGCAGGTTGTCGGGGTAACTGTTCCAATCACCCTTTCTATATTAAAATTCTACGATGTTGGATTTCATCACCAAATAGTGTTTTTAGTACGGGAAGTTACTATTTGTGTGTGGTTTGAGCTCTTAGATTTTTTAGGCGTGTGATTCAATTGTTTGTTTCTTTAGATACTTTAGGTGCTTTTAATGAAATTTTCTTTGTTTGCGTGTGATTATTTTCATCCTACACCCAGAGATTATTATCCTTGATCAATCATGTCAATACAATCATCTATGTTTTCCCAATCACCGGAAACATTTTTATATGGTGGTCCTACTATTCCTTTGGGGTATGAGTCACTTTTTGGTACTTTTTTCAGGAGCAACTCCTCGACCAACTAAACATCAGTTATCATCTGGTAATAATGGAACTAAAACGTTGAATGCAGAGCAGATTTTTATGATGTCTGGTAGTATTCCAAATTCTCAACCTCAAGGTAGTCAGTTACCACCTGGGAGGCAAGGTAGTCAGTTACCACCTAGGGGGCAACCTCAAGGTAGTCAGTTATCACCTGGGGGGCAACCCCAAGGTAGTCAGTGTTGGGTCTTGAAAATGTCATTCATTTCCATTACACTTTCACTATTATGTCCAGTATATCACCTCCATTTCACTACTTTGTCACTACATTCATCTCACTTTCATTATCATTGGGCCACATTTATGTTTTTCCAAACTTTATTAATTCTTAGCCTTTTTAAGTCAATTTGTGGTTAAATATTAGAAAATAATGTGCATATGCTTATACCTAACAAGTGGGTTGAGATTGTTGACATGTGTAGGTCAAAATGAGGCTTCTAGAAGACCCTTATGTGGCACTCTAAGGCCAAATTCAAATTTGAGTGGAAAGAATCATGGGATCATGAGGATATGTGTCACATATCCTAATTGTATTGAAACTCTAAGAAGACATGTGTCTTATCAGTTCCTATTTTGATTACGACTCTAGAGGTAGAGGGAGAGATTCATGGACTCTCATTAATGAGATGGCTTCTCATATTTTTTATATAAATAGGAGATCTATCTCCTTCATTTGTTAGTTTAAGCTTGTTAGCTTGTGAGTCTTAGCTTAGCTTGGAGTTTGTAGTTCTTCCTTGATGGCTTTTGAAAGCTTTAGAGAGCTTTGTTGTACTCAATAGGGAAGGAGATGTGAAGTAGATGTCATAGAGCACATTAGAATGTAAGGTAGAGTAGATTTTATTTTGTAATTTTGCTTTGATTTCATTATGTCATTTGATTGCTTTCAACTTTGGTAGATTATAGTTTCCATTGATGCAATTTTAATTCATGCAAGTGTGTTCAACCAGTTGATTGTAGATTAGTTTTTATTTACATGTTTTTCCATCAAATAGTGACATGAGATTTGCCTCTCTGCTGAATTTGTTTTTTTTAGCTTTTCAATTTCAGTTATGCTTTGATTTCAGTTTTATTCATTTGCTTTTTCAGTTAGTTTAGATATCAAATCCCTCATATCATTGACGTTATCTCCTAAAGCCATAGCTTAGACTACTTGGTGAGCTACCGGACTATGAATGATGTGATTTGATTTTAGCTTTATTTTTTTCTGCAATTATATATCAAACTGCTCATATCATTGGCGTTTTTTCCTGAAGCCATAGTTTAGACTACTTGGCAATCTATCAGACTATGAATGATGTGATTTGATTTTAGCTTTATTTTTTTTTTCTACAATTAGATATCAAACTGCTCATATCATTGACGTTATCTCCTAAAGCCATAGTTTAGACTACTTGGCGAGCTATCGGACTATGAATGATGTGATTTGATTTTAGTTTTAATTTTTTGCAATTAGATATCAAACTGCTGATATCATTGACGTTATCTCCTAAAGCCATAGCTTAGACTACTTGGCGAGCTATCGGACTATGAATGATGTGATTTGATTTTAGCTTTATTTTTCTGCAATTAGATATAAAATTCTTCATATCATTGACATTATCTCCTAAAGCCATAGATTAGACTACTTGGCGAGTTATCGAATTATGAATGAAGTAAATTGATTTTACTTTTATTAGTTTTAAGTTTTGATTTGTTTGAGTGCAATAGCTTAACTTTTATTTATGTATTTAGATAAGCAACAGAGAAAGTGATTTCATGATCAGTAGTTCATTATTTGTTTGATTTGAATAGCAGCACATTTCATTCTTGTTCAAGTATTAATTTCATCACTAGTATGTTTTAAGACCTTTTGAAGTGTTAAGTTCTGGAAATCATTATAGAGGACATAATTGCCTTAAAATCTATACCCAAACTTGCCTTCTAAAAGTATTCTTAAAACTTAGGAATAGGATTTCCATTTGCATTAGACACTTTAGGAGATCAACAAGAACAAAACTCCAAAAACAACATAAACTATAAAACAACGAAGTAAGAAAAAGGTTAACTAAACACATATGGTGCACCACACTTCATCAGTTTACGATACCCGGATTGATAATTTATGTAGAGCAATTTAAGACGTTAAATTGACTTGACATTTTGGCACCATTACTGGGGAAGTGTAATTAGGAGGCCTTATTTCTTACATCTAAAAAAAATAATAATTCTTGAGTATGCTCTCCTCCTACACTTTGTAAGATCTGGACGATCAGAAAAAGGATTGTTATGTAAAAAAAAAAAAAAAGAGAAAAAGGGGACAAAATAAACTTCATCATTTCAATTGATTAAAAAAATAATAATAATAATAATAGAAAAAATAAAAATCCAACTGCTTTGATAGGTTCAAACTGTCCAAGATTGACTGGTTATGGTTTCTAGTGGTCCTCAAAACACTGTGTCCTGTTTTAATAATATTTTGCAACTTAGCTGCGAAATGTAGCCTGATTCCACAGCTAGCTGTGAATTCCGTAGCTAATTTCAAGGTTTAGCAGGTTACAGGTGTCCAATGAAGAAACCGACCACATGGGCATCTCCAGAATTGTCCCAAAATGGATCCTATCCTACTCACCCAGCTCAGATCGATAAAAAACCAGCCTAAGACCTCAGTCAAAGTCCTGTTTTTAGCATATTTACCTTCAAGTCTTTGCTGCTTGAAATTGAAAATCATTAATCATTCTTATAAAATTTTACAATTTCAAAGAAGAAGAAAAAAAGGAAACAATCTATGGCTATCTTCATTCCAGTCTCCACTATGGCCTCAATAGAAACCTGCATTCTTTTTGGTAATTTTGGTACTGATATTAGATGTTGATTTGGGTACAAGTGCCATTTTTCCCATGGTGAAAAGGAGCTTGGGAAGGTAAATGCAGTAACACACAATCTCAAAGATGATCTGGCAACAAGATCTTTTGGTAGTAGGTTCCCAATTGGTGGCTTAGATGGGAAGTCTAGAGGTTGTCCTGGCTATCGTGAGGTTACTCCTCCTAGTATGGCAACTGTAGCTACATTTGGTGCTTCAGCAACTGCAAGAAAAATAATAAATATCGATGTTGCACTTGCTGGTGTTTTAATTTGGAAAGGAGGTGTAAACTCTAAGTAAATTTGTCATTCAACTGGTGCAAAATTGGCTATAAGAGACCATGAGTCTGATACTAACCTGAAGAATATTGAGTGGGAAAGCAATTTTGATCAGATAAAGAAGGCCGGTGCTTGGGTTTGTCAACTAATCGTGCACACAAGTATTACATTGCCTGTAAAGTAGATTTCATTTACTACAAACAATTTCAAAACCACGACCATTAGGAATCAATAAGCATAAACAGCAGACCTGCAAATGAAATTCAACCACAGCAATTCAGGAAAAACGCAAAACAGAGAAAAACGTCAAACTTTGAATGCACGATTTGGCCAAATGGAGGCGAATTTGGAAAAAATAAAACATGGGTTTTTCGGGGATAGGGTCAATTAGATAACCCAAAAACGGTTTTAAGAAATTCGTGGCGGTTTAAGAGAATTTCTCGGTTCTTTGAAGCCTCTTTTTGCCTGCCGCGTGAAGAAAAATGGAATTTGAATCAATTAACTGACAGTTGATTTAATTCGGCTGCTTCCGATTTGAAATCAATGGCATGTTGATAATTAACCGTTTTCTAATTATATTCTTCCGCCTTTTGCCACCCGTCTAACACCTGCTCTGCCGATTAATAGCAATTCTAATTGGATACGGCTCTTTGCTGATAGACGTAACACCTGTTAACAACAATTCTAATTGGATACGGCTCTTTGTTGATAGACGTAACACCTATTAACAAGAAATTTTAATTGAATACGACTCTTCCTCAAAGCTTTTCACGTCTGTTGGCTGCACGGTTTGAATCCGAATTCTATCATGCAAAATTTTTATGTGTGGTTAAGTCGCTTGAAAGGGAATTGTTTACACACTTGCTAACCTGTAATTAAATGCTTCATGGTGGTTACATGCTTACACTGCAGGAGAGAGCACAATATTGGGACAGAATCACCTTACACGAGTTAGAAATGAGAAGAGTTTCCAGCAATAAACTAAGCAGTATTCTGGTGATATTGTTGTTCTTGTTTTTCTATGGACAAAGGAGAGTGCCACATTCAAATGAGCTAATCTGAGCTTCTGCTAATTTGTAAACTTTTCTTTACTTTGACTAGAAGGGCTTATTACGTTAGAGATGAATCTGCATGTTGGCTCTGCATTTGTCGTATGCTATGTTAATTTTAATTACAAATACATACATTTGCTTGTTACCATCTGAAACCGTTTTGCTTCCACATAACCACTCTGTTTTCATATATCTGTCTTCTACATTGATGTTTACGCAGTAAAAAAGGCAGAATGGGTCTCATTGTGAGGACAGAACCGAGGGAGTCATCAAAGCTGTTGAAAAGATCATACATTTCCATTACTCTGATATATTTTCATCATTAAAACTGTTTTGCTTCATATACCATTTACAAAAAAATTATTTTTCAGGCAGACAGTGAAGAAAATAAAAAAAAAAAAACATAGCAGATCATGAATAATCGGTCTTGTGCACCAGCTGTGATCTTAGGCTCTCTCTCTCTCCCTGGTACTTGCCTGCATAAAATATCTTTTCCAATAACTTGAATCATAAAACTAATGGTTGACTGTCTTTTAGCTGCAGAATGCAGCGTGATTCTGTAGCTGACTGGCAATTCCGCAGCCATTTTCATACTTCTATAGGTTATAGGTGTCAAGAGATGAAACAAACCACATGGGTAGCTGGGAAAATGTCAGTACATGGATGGTGTCCTATTCATTTGATCCAAGTCGATGAAAAAGACCCTGGTCAAAGGGAAGTCAAGGTGTGTGTTATCACTAAGTCACCGCATGTCAAGAAAAAAATAATAATTTTGAATCAATGAAATGAATAAGTTATTTGCTCACTTTTCTGAAGGTATTGATTAATTTTGGACTGATGATGAAATATGAATGGCTAAATTTTTATTCAAGATTTTTAGCTACAGAAACCGTGCACATTCCGCAGCTAAAGTCCAATTTCGCAGCTGTTCTCCAATTCCGCAGCTGAAAAACCTCATTGTTCAAATCAGCCTATCTTTCTCATACAAAATCATATTTTGATGATTCAAGTACCATTGGAAAGATCTCAACAATATCTATACAATGAGAAATCCATCATTAGAGTTTGAAATGGTAAATAATGAAATAAATTGTTGAAAAGAAGCAACATCAACTTGAGGCGCTAATTCCAAAACAGGGATAAACTCTTTTGATTTTTTCTTTGAGAACTTGTTTTATTAATACAAATTCTTAGTTTTGTGTGTAAATATCATAACTAAAGAGATTGGCCATCTCTCTCCTTTGATAATCTTACATTCCATTACATAAGAAGTATTAGTTTTTTTTGCAGGTTCTAGGAGGAAGGACAAATGACTATAAGAGAATGGTGTCTCTCTAAGAGACCAATTTGTTTCATAACAGGATGATCAACAACAAAGAGGAAATATGTTGATGCAAAATCAGATCCAAACACTTGAAAAACTTTCAGATACTATTGTCTCCATCCCATCCATACCTCATAGTAAACCATTCAGCTCATTTCACTTCATACTTTCCATTTACATGCACTTTCCATCTCTTTTTGTCCATTCATAATCCAAAAATAAAAGCAAGAGGCTCATTCACATGCTTATTGCCCATTTCCATTCCTACTCTCCATTGCCATCTTCCATTTTCATATTTCATTTCTTGTCATTTTCATTTCGCAAATAAGCCCTGCTTCAATGAAAATTATTGAGTCCATAGTCCTTTATGTCTAAGTTCCTTGTAAAGACACCTTGAGGCTTGCATGCCTTAATGGCAAGTTCTCATGTTGATAAACAATGGGAATACATTAATGTCACTTGTTCTTTAGATCTTCTAGGTGACTCGACATCGGCAAATTCATTTGTACCTAGCAAGATGTGTTTGGACATATTGACTCTCATTGTCAACAATGGTGAGCGTTCTCGTGTTGACTAGTGGCATCCATTAATGGTCACTAAGTCAACAATTTTCTACTATGTTCGACATCAGAACATCTTTTCACATAGTAGGAATTGTGCCAATGAGTTTTGAAGACATGAAGACTATTATTTTCAGCATTTTGGAGCAGATTCAACAAGTTTTAGTAGAAGCAATAAAAATTCATCTTATCTCTTTATCCATAACTCCTATTGTTCAGCCACTTGAAGAATAATATGATAAGAATTTTGCAGCCACCACATATACAACTCATCCATTCCAAAGGGTAAGTTAAGTTATTCCATTTTCTAATTTTTGACCATAGAATTCCATAAAAAGCTAGAATGATAATTGTTGGAAAAACATTTCTCTTCCTCATTTCATAAAATTTCCAATACCATCAGTTGGGGGGGAATGCATTCATCTTCATATTTTTCCATGTCCATATCATATTCAGTAGCCCACATAATTCCAACATATATTAACTATTACATTGTTATTATGAGCATACAATGGCTTTTCAAAAAGTGCTTAAAGGAGAAATTGGATACAACAAAATCATGGTTGTCACACAAGAACCAACCATCATGCAATCCAATAAAGATATACTTTGCAACAATAATCAAAATATCATTATGCAAAGTTCAAATATCAAAATAGAATGCAACAACAACAAAAAAATTGGTTGTAACAGAAGAACCAACCATGTTGCAATTCAAGTAAAACACTTTGCAAAAATATGAAGTTATCAAATGATATCATGCAAAGTTAAGCCAAAGTTCAAGGATCAAAAGAGTTAATGTAATATATATTGCATGAGGACATGCAATAGCTTCAGTTGGGGGGTATGTTGGGTCTTGAAAATGTCATTCATTTCCATTACACTTTCACTATTATGTCCATTATATCACCTCCATTTCACTACTATGTCACTACATTCATCCCACTTTCATTATCATTGGGCCACGTTTATGTTTTTCCAAACCTTATTAATTCCTAGCCTTTTTAAGTGAATTTGTGGTTAAAGATTAGAAAATAATGTGCATATGCTTATACCTAACAAGTGGGTTGAGATTGTTGACATGTGTAGGACAAAAGGAGGCTTCTAGAAAACCCTTATGTGGCACTCTAAGGCCATATTCGAATTTGAGTGGAAAGAATCATGGGATCATGAGGATATGTGTCACATCTCCTAATTGTATAGAAACTCTAAGAAGAAATGTGTCTTATCAGTTCCTATTTTGATTACGACTCTAGAGGTAGAGGGAGAGATTCATGGACTCTCATTAATGAGATGGCTTCTCATATTTTTGTATAAATAGGAGATCTCTCTCCTTCATTTGTTAGTTTGTTAGTTCTTAAGCTTGTTAGCTTGTGAGCCTTAGCTTAGCTTGGAGCTTGTAGTTCTTCCTTGATGGCTTTTGAAAGCTTTAGAGAGATTTGTTGTACTTTGTAATTTTGAAGAATTTGAATAAAGCTTTGATGTTCTCAACATGGAAGGAGATGTGAATTAGATGTCATGGAGCACATTAGAATGTAAGGTAGAGTAGATTTTATTTTATAATTTTTCTTTGATTTCATTATGTCATTTGATTGCTTTCAAGTTTAGTAGATTAGAGGTTCCATTGATGCAATTTTAATTCATGCAAGTGTGTTCAACCGGTTGATTGTAGATTAGTTTTTCTTTACATGTTTTTGCATCAAATAGTGACATGAGATTTGCCTCTCTGCTGAATTTGTTTTTTTTAGCTTTTCAATTTCAGTTATGCTTTGATTTCAGTTTTATTCATTTGATTTGTCAGTTAATTTAGATATCAAATCCCTCATATCATTGACGTTATCTCCTGAAGCCATAGCTTAGACTACTTGGCGAGCTATTGGACTATGAATGATGTGATCTGATTTTAGCTTCTTCTTTTTCTGCAATTAGATATCAAGCTGCTCATATCATTGACGTTATCTCCTAAATCCATAGCTTAGACTACTTGGCAAGCTATCGGACTATGAATGATGTGATTTGATTTTAGCTTTATTTTTTTCTGCAATTAGATATCAAACTGCTCATATCATTAATGTTATCTCCTAAAGCCATAGCTTAGACTAATTGGCGAGCTATCAGACTATGAATGATGTGATTTGATTTTAGTTTTACTTTTCTACAATTAGATATCAAACTGCTCATATCATTGACGTTATCTCCTAAAGCCATAGCTTAGACTACTTGGCAAGCTATCAGACTATGAATGATGTGATTTGATTTTAGCTTTATTTTTCTGCGATTAGATATCAAATTCTTCACATCATTGACGTTATCTCCTAAAGCCATAGCTTAGACTACTTGGCGAGCTATCGGACTATGAATGAAGTAAATTGATTTTACTTTTATTAGTTTGCAGTTTTTGATTTGTTTGAGTGCAATAGCTTAACTTTTATTTCTGTATTTAGATAAGCAGCGGAGAAAGTGATTTCATGATCAGTAGTTCATTATTTGTTTGATTTGAGTAACAACACATTTCATTCTTGTTCAAGTGTTAATTTCATCACTAGTATGTTTTAAGACCTTCTGAAGTGTTAAATTCTAGAAATCATTATAGAGGACATAATTGCCTTAAAATCTATACCCAAACTTGCCTTCTAAAAGTATTCTTAAAACTTAGGAATAGGATTTCCATTTGCATTAGACACTTTAGGAAATCAACAAGAACAAAACTCCAAAAAAAACATAAACTATAAAACAACGAAGTAAGAAAAAGGTTAACTACGCACATATGGTGCACCACACTTCATCAGTTTACGATACCCGGATTGATAATTTATGTAGAGTAATTTAAGACGTTAAATTGACTTGACAGTTAGTTTCCGCCTGGAGGACTACCTCAAGGTTTTCAACCTTCAGGACAGTACATACCCCAAGGTCAACCCCAAACTCAGTATATTCCTCAGGATGCTTATCAACCCCAAATTCAATACGTACCTCAGGGTTATCAACCTCAAGGTCAGTACCCAACTCAAGGTTTCCAACTGCCTTCTAGTCGATCATTTTTACAAGGAGCTGGAAATGTACCTCCTAATTATCAGCCCTACATTCAACCAGGTTATGGTCCTCCATATGCACAACCTTTTATGGGTACCGGAATGAATATGGTGTGGGATCCGTCTCAAACTCAACAAACTATGCAACCTAATGTGCAGTTATCTAATCAATTTGGACAACCTTTGGTTTCTAGTCCAACCTAACAACCTCTCCAACCTACGATCCAAACCTCTGCACCTGGTTTAGTTCAGCAGCCTAGGCCTAGCTCACCTCAGACTCCACCTCTAACTGCTTCTATAACTACTGCATTTTCTGTTCAACCTACCACACCTGTTTCTGGAGTATCTCTAGCCCTGGTTTGTACTATCCCTGCATCAGTGCAAAATCCTCAAGTCTCTGTGCCCCAGTCAGGACCTACAGTTTAGACTTCGATCCAAATGCCTGCAGGACAAGCTGGTCCAAGTACAATTGCCACGAGTCAACTGTACCAGGGACAGTATCAATTCGGTCCTACTGTACAAAACCCAGTTTATTAGAATCAACTGTATCCTGGCTATACTTATCATCAGCCTCAACAACCCCAGTTTGGTCTGGTTAATCCTGGTTTTCCAGGAGGTTATAACATTCCTAATACAAATCCGATTCAAGGTTATCCTGGATATCCTCCTCCTGGAGCTAGTCTCATTACTCAAGGTTTTCACGAACCTAACCATTAGTTACCATTTATTGCAACTTTGGATTTACCTGATTTGTCGCGCCTTATGAACGATATGATTTATTATCTTCCGTACTGTCTACCAATGCCTAATAAGTTGCCCAGTGATATCCCGAAATTCGAGGGTAAATCGGGTGAGGATCCGTCAAATCATGTTATGAATTATCACCTCTGGTGTGCATCTAATTCAATCGTTGATGATTCAATTTGATTGCATCTTTTTCAAAGAACTCTTACTGGTCTTGCTACCAAAAGGTACATTGAGTTACCATGAGGCTCTTTTTATAATTTCAGTCAGTTAGCCACTTCTTTCTTAACTCATTTTCAGTTTCCTGTCAGATACGACAATGGCACGGAACTGTTAAATTCACTAAAACAATCCACGTCCACATATATTTCTGATCATATTCATGAATGGCGACGTAGAAGGCATTTAGTGAAAGTTTTCATTCCGGATCAAATTTTAGCGGAATGGTTCATTAAATCATTGTTACCTAAAATCACTGAAGATGTAGCTAAGGCAGGAGTTGCCACTGAAGAGAAATTCATTGCTCAGGCTCAATACCTTGACCTCGTTTATAGGCAGTTAGGTACTTTACATGAAAAAATCCCTAATCTTCCAAAAACTACAGCTCCTTCAGGGTCTCATGACACTGATGGTATGATTGGTTCAGTTAGTACTAAAAGCAAGAAGAAATCTTCAAAGAATTCTTCTCCTACAATAACTTTACCTGATTCCCTGAAAGGAGACTCTTCGACTGAAGTTTCTGCTGACATCCACATCGTAGATTCATCTACAACCAAATCCGGTAGTAAAGAAAAGGGGAAGAACAAAAACGATCAAAATTCAAAAGATAAAACAAATAAAAATGAATCTATTGGCGAAAAATGAAAACCTCGCTATCCTTATTTCATTTGCGATGATGATCATTTTAACAAAGAATGCCCATATCGAGCAGAGTTTTCGAAATTTGTTAAAGGTTCTCAAACGCCTGGTGTCTTGAAGGATCCTTTTCCTACTCAAGATAGTAAGGTGGTTGCTTCTTCCTCGAATACCTCGGAAGAACCCATTATGATGATGTTTCATGTCAGGATTGGGACGCGATCGCAAGATTATGGTAGTAAAAATCCTGTTGATGGTAAAGAACCAGAATCTTCTAATTCAAATACATCAAATACAGATCCTCCTTGATCCGATCCACTACAGATCGAGAAACCCAACCTTGAATTAGTAATCAAACCGCCTGCTAAAGGTATATTTCGGAAATCAGCTTTCAATCAACATGCGAGAGCTACCCAGAATTATAACATTGTTGAAGACTTATCCATTGCCCCTTCATCAATGTCGGCTTTGGAAGTGCTGCAATCATGCCCATCACAGTGTAAATTACTGTTGTCTACTATAGGAGATGTCGATATACAGGGTTCGAACCTAATAATCTTCGATTTAGAGAATAATACACCTCGCCTTCCTCATCAAATGGCTTTCCAGATTCCAGTGTTAGTCAAAAACAGGCCTTGCTTTCAGACTGTGATTGATGAAGGGGCTTCTACATGTATTATGTCAATCCAGTGTTAGAAATCGCTTGGTTCTCCCACACTCAATCAGTCTCTGACAATTCTAAAGGCTTTTGATGGCCGAGGGTTCCATCCTTTTGGTATTTTGCAGGATTTACCTATAGGGTTCGAAGGCAAAACCGTAAATCTAGATGTGGAAGTGGTTGATGCCCCTCTAGATTACAACCTTCTCCTAGGTCGTAGTTGGTCTAACGCTATGACTACTATTGTTTCATGAGTCTTTCGGCTTGTCAAGTTTCCTCATAACGGAAATATCATTACAATAGACCAGCTAACTTATTTCTCATCTGACCCAGCCTCTACAGATAGTGTTCAGCACATCGATAAAATGACTATCCATTATAAGGATGTTGGTGTAGGTTTGATTAAAGATTATGGTTTACAGGGAAAGTTTTCCTTCCCTCCTCCTAACGTATTGCCTTCTATTGCAAATATTCATATGATTTCATCGAATACTGTTACTTTTGATGATCTTCAAATCGTACCTTCTGATTCTGAGGTGGATTCATTTGATGGCACGATGCCTTTGAGTCCCTTTGAAATTGCATATCAGGATTTACAGTCATTTTCTGATTCCTGAACAATATCGAGGATAGTTTGTTCCCATGTCAACCTCGTTAAAAAATGAAACAAGGAGTCCCGAGGATAGTTTCTTCCTGTCTCAACCTCATTAGAAAATTAAACTGGGTGTTTCGAGGATAGTTTGTTCCTGTGTCAACCTCATTAAAAAATGAAACCAGATGTGTGGAGCATAGTTCCTTTTCTTGTGTCAAGCTCATTAAAAAATGAAACAAGGAGTCAGGAGCATAGTTCCTTGTCTTGTGTCAAGCTCGTTTAAAAAATGAAACAAGGGTTATGAGGATGTTCTTTTCCTGTGTCAACCTCTTTGAAAAATGAAACAACTCCCTTTTTAAATTGAGTCTTTGAGTCTTTACAAGAACTCAAAAGTGAACTTTCATTCCATCCACCTCGTTGAATGCAATGAAGCGTGGGGGGAATGTACCTTGATTTGCATTATTATTCTGGGGGCATGCGAACTTATAGCAAGCATATTTTTTCGTTTCAAGCTTGTGTAAACATGAAACCGAATCCAAGCAGAGTTCTCTGTGGTTCAATCTTGTGGAAAAATGAACCCATACCTGATTTAAATCTCGTGATTTTCGTTTTTATCTGCTAAATTCTGCTAGATGAGCCTTGGTTGTTTTCATTCCATCACCACCATCTCTTTGGCTAATCATATGCTTTCAATTGGTTTTTTTTCCTTTCTTAAGGGACCGTAGCTATGAGTGGTTTTATTAGCCAACCTCTTAACCATTACATGTTTTGAGCAGTTCCACCATTGCTGGAACCAGTTGCTACTCTTTATACCACTCGTTCCTCTAGGACGAGTCTTCTTTAAGATCTTTTTCGACTCGTAAAATATGAAAAAAAATTCCGAGTTTTTCCCTTTTTGACTCATTAAATGGAATTAAAAAGGTGGTCCAGTTACAGCTCTTTTTTGACCGTATAAACATGAAAAGATCGCTGAACTTTTGTCTTTTCAGGTTCGATACTAGTTACAAAATGATATGTCTTCAATCACTTTTCTACTTTTTCGGATCGAGGCCGCTAATTATGAAAATTACTCCTTGATTGTAATGGTCAATCTATTCTCTCAAGTATTATTTTAAACTTTTCCAGGCTTGAGGGACACAAATTTATGAAAAAGGACCCCTCTGGACTTTCCTTTTTCGTGTCTTTTTCAAACTCTCTAAACATGAAAAAGAATCCAAGTTTTACCTATGTCGGACTCGTTAAACCCTGACGACATTGGACTTGTCACCATGATGAGATTAGAGTCCTCATTAAACCCTTTTCAGACTTGTTAAATATAAAAAGATTGTCGAGCACTTGTCCTTTCCAGCTCGTTAAAGTATTGGAAATGTCATCCCTCCTGTATTATTTTATCCTTTTTCGATCTTGAGGGATTATTTTATGAAAAATTAACCCCATGGAGTTTTCTTAAGTTTTTCTTCTGACTCCCTAAAATTGAAAAAACCGAGTTTTTCCTATACTGGACTCGTTAAAATTTAACAATAAAGGACCTGTTCAATTTTAAACAGGAACGAACCACTCCTTCGTAGGGTTCGAATTTTAAACTAAGTTGGACTCATCCGAGGGATGAGCTTACAAACAAGCAAATGTTATCCTCCTCAAGCTTGTCAAAAATAAAGAGGTACTTGCCAGAAATGGTGGGGGAAAAGAGAGAAAATGAACTTGTTTGTTACACTTTGTGTTTTAGAAAAATTGTTAACCACTCTTGAACACGACACTTTTTGTTCACCTGGGTTGGGAAATCCTTTGCCTAACAGTTAATCAAACCATATTGAAAGTCTCCAGCCAGTTTCTGGGTATTAGCTTTGGGTCAACTGTCACCAAAACATCTGCAGTGTCGTTATGTGTTCAAGAGGTCAGTTCAAACAAACCATTCATCTGCAAAACATCTGTCATCCATTTTGACCATCCCTGAGTTAGTCCTTGCCAAATATATTTCTTCAAAACTTGATCTATGATTTCGTGTTGTGGGCTTGCCTATGACAGATCGCTTTCTATCGACTTCAGATCATTATCTAGAAAGATGATCTAGAAATCGTCAGTACCTTGAAATCTGCATGCCCTAATGGCAGGTTTCTCGCCTTCGACAATAGGTTGCATCATTGACCTTCGATCAAAGGATTCTATGACATGTTCAATGTTATGAAACCAGCTCAAGAAAAGATAGAAAAGATAGATCAACGCCTTAGAATTCAGCCTCTTCGAGGGGGCAACCTCCTTTACATTACATAAATGAACAATTCTTGGATGATACAAATGACAAAACCTCCTTTCTATATATAGGAGTCTAGGGAGTCACAATATAATCCAGCCGACCTAACAATAATAATATAAAGCCACAAAAATAACAATAGAGGGATTCTATGGGGCACAGAAATAACAATATGGGGGTAATAGGGGCACAACAATATAAATAAGGGGTATAACTACAATAGTAATGGGGTAATCACTAGTATTATAGGGACCCAACATGCCCCTCTCCTTCAAAAAAGTGTTGTCCTCAACGCTTGAGTAGTTCTGGATACTTCTGCATAAAATTCTCATCCTCCCATGTGGAATTCAGCGGATAAGTTCTTCCACTTGATAAGATACTCTGAAATTGATCGATTTCGTAGCTGTCGAGTTGTTGTTTCTGTGACTGCTTCCGGTTCCAATATAATTTTTCCTTCCTCGTCATGTTCTGGCAATATTGTTTGAATTGGGAGCTTGTCACCTATAACCTTCTTTAAACATGAAACATGGAAAACTGGGTGTAATCGAGAAGCTGCAGGAAGCTCCAATTTGTATGCCATAGTACCAATCTTTTGCAACACCTTGTACGGACCATAATACTTTGGTGATAATTTATTATCCTTCTTAGCTTGCTTTAGGGACATTTGCTTATATGGTTGTAGCCGTAGGAATACCCAATCACCTACATCAAAACTTCTTTCACTGCGATGTTGATCTGCCTGTTGTTTCATTCTATTTTGTGCCAACACGAGGTTATCCTTTAAGAGTTGGAGGACTTGTTGTTGATGTTCGATGTGATGTTCCACTGCCTGAACCTTAGAATTTTCTCTTAAATATGATGTGATGGATGGTGGTTGATACCCATAAAGTGCCATAAATGGGGTCATTTTTGTTGTTGTATGGAAGGAAGTGTTATACCACCATTCAGCCAGAGGCAACCATTTGACCCATTGTGTCTGTTTATCAGATACAAAGCAACGAAGATATCCTTCCAAACATTTGTTTACTATCTTAGTTTGCCCATCAGATTGAGGATGATAAGATGAGCTATGAGCTAACTGAGTACCAAAAATAATTCTGTCCAAAAATTTCCAGTGAAAATGGGATCTCTGTCACTTACAATAATCTTTGGGTTTCCATGTAGCTTTTGAACTGTTTCCATAAATGCAGTAGAAACTGTACTGGCTTTAAGTGGATGTGATAATGCACAAAAGTGTGCATACTTGGTAAGTCTGTCAACTACCACCATGATGACACTCTTTCCCTCAGACTTGGGTAAACCTGTGATAAAATCCATTGAAACCTCCTCCCAACGTTGGCTTGGAATGGATAAAGGTTGTAATAGACCCGGTGTCTTAATTGTTTCAACTTTATTTTGCTGGCAAACCAAACATTCCGCCACAAACTTTTGAATATCTGATTTAAGGCCATCCCAAAAAAATTCCTTCTTAACCCTGTGGTAAGTTTTTAAAAATCCTGAGTGCCCTCCTAAGGGAGAAGTGTGCAATTCCATAAGAATCTTTTGTTTTAGCTGGGAATTCTTACAGAGGTATAAGCGATCTTTGTACCATAACGAATCATTTTGCCAGCTAAATGTATCAGAAGTACTGGAATCTTGTTGTAGCTTTCGAATAAGTGCCCACACTTCTTCGTCATTCTTCCATTCCTCCCTTGCTTCGTTTATCCAATCTGGTTGGATAATAGAAATGGCACACAACAATGCTTCCACATCCTCATCCTTTCTTGAGAGTGCATCTGCCACCACATTTTGCTTCCCTTTTTTGTAGATGATTTCAAAGTCATAACCCAACATCTTTGTGACCCACTTTTGTTGCTCTTCAGAGGATAATCTTTGTTCTAAAAAGTATTTAAGGCTATCATGATCCATTTTTACCTTGAAGTGTCTTCCCATTAGGTAGGGTCGCCATTTCTTAAGTGCATGGAGTATTGCCAACATTTCCTTCTCATAAATAGCTTTGCTTAAAAACTTTCCCTTGATTGGACGACTTTCAAAAGCAATGGGTCTTTCATCTTGCATTAGAACAGCACCAATTCCATTTCCTGAAGCATCACATTCCACAATAAAGGTTTTTGTGAAGTCGGTGTAGCTAAGACCGGTGCTTGGCACATTGCCTCTTTAAGATGTTCAAAGGCCTTTGTTGCTTCCGGAGTCCATGAAAATGAATCTTTCTTCAATAATGTTGTTAGAGGTGCTGCTATTCTCCCATAATTCTTAACAAACTTGCGATAATACCCTGTCAACCCAAGAAATCCTCGCAGATGCTTTATGGATGTGGGGATTTTCCATTCCTTAATGGCTTTAATTTTGCTAGGGTCTACCTTAACTCCTTCATGAGATACAATATGACCCAAATATTCCACCTCCTGGACTCCAAAGAAACATTTGGATCTTTTTGCATATAATTGTTTCTCCTCCAATAGTTGTAGCACCCTGTCAACATGTTCAACATGATCCTTCCAAGACTTGCTGTAGATTAGTATATCATCAAAAAATACTAACACAAATTTTCTAAGGAATGGTTTGAAAATTGAATTCATCAAACCTTGAAATGTTGAAGGTGCATTGGTAAGGCCAAAAGGCATGACCAAAAATTCATAATGACCCTCATGAGTTCTAAATGCCGTTTTCGGAATGTCTTCAATCTTCATTCTGATTTGATGATATCCCGAACGAAGATCCAACTTGGTGAAGTAAATTGATCCATGCAATTCATCAATAACAGGAATGGGGAACTTATCTTTAATAGTGAGCTTGTTGAGCTCCCTATAATCCGGACACATGCGCCATGATCCATCCTTCTTGTGCACCAATACTACTGGAGCTAAGAAAGAACTTTGACTCGGTTGAATTATACCAGCCTCTAGCATTTCTGCAACCATACGTTCAATTTCACTTTTTTGGACATAGGGATATCTGTACGGCCTGATGTTTGGAGGAACACTTCCTGGAATCAGATGAATAGCATGATCATGATCACGCATAGGTGGGAGACCTTTGGGAGTCTCAAATACCTTGGAATGATTGTCCAAGACTTTTTGGAGATCTGGAGAAATAGATGATTCCAATGTGGAAACATCTAGCGAACATAATTGTGCAATTACACCTCTTTGCTCCTTTTTTAGAAGCTTTGTCATACCATTAGAGCTGATTATCTTTCCTGGTTTCCCTGCAATACCCCTTAATTCAACTTCCTTTCCTTCCATAGAAAATTTGATGAAAAGTTCTTGAAAATTAAAAGCTATTGTACCCAAGGATTGTAGCCATTGGACTCCTAGTACAACATCAGCACCTCCCATTGGAATGGAAAGCATTGGGCTAGTCAATACATATTCTCCCATGGATAGCTTGATATTATGGCACTTTCCAGAGCAATTTATTGTTCCTCCATTTGCAATCATCACTTGACACTCTGGTGCTGGATATAGGAAGCAATTCAATTCTTTTGCTACCCTACAATGAATAAAATTGTGGGTGCTTCCTGAATCAATCAACACTATTACCTTTTTCTTCTTGATTTGTCCTTCTATCTTGATGGTTTGAGGAGTGGTAATTCCCGCCAATGCATTACAAGATATGGTCGGATTTATTTGTTCTTCATCTAGGCTTTGTTCCTGAAGTATATCTTCTTCTTTTGACCTTTCTTGCTCCTTTTCTTCTTCCTCTTCACAATCTATGTAGAATAATTTCTTCTCAGCACACTTATGACCTTTAGTGTATTTGCTATCACAACTGTAACAAAGCCCTTTTGCTCTTTTTTCTTCCAATTTTTGTGGTGTCAACCTTATAGGTTGTGGAAGACTAGGGGCAACAACACTTCCGTCTTTATAGTTGTGAGTGGTATGCTTCCTGGTTGCCATAATTTTGCTTTCCATTTTTCTTGCTAACCTGAATGCCTTCTCTAATGAATCAGGTTCCCAAAGGCGAACATCATGTTGGATATTATCCTTTAAAGACCCTATGAACACATCAATCCTATGCTCCTCTGGAATATCTTTTACCCTTATGTTCAATTTTTGGAACTCCTCAATGTGCTCCATTACTGAACCCTTTTGTTTGAGACTTATCAATTGGCTAAAAAAAGTGTTGCTTTTTGTATCTTCATAATGTGCTATCAATTCTTCCGTAAAAATTGCCCAAGTGATAAATTTTTTACGAGAGCAAAGCCATTGATACCATACAAACTGATTTGGTTCCAAATATACAATTGCCATACGTACCTTTTGTGTGTTTTGCACATTATTGAGATCGAAGAATTGCTCCATCTGTAATATCCATGTGGCGGGATCCTTGCCATCAAACTTCCTCATATCGATTTTTGGAATATGGTGATTCTTCGATCCAACATTAGCTTCTATGGAATCATGATTAACATTTCTTTTGTTCTCATCATGAGTTTCCTTTACTACCTTTTCACCATTAGTGACCCTTTCTTGTAGCAACTTCTTCAATTCTTCCATGTCTGTCTTCATATCTATCTTCAAATCTGCCATGTCTCTCTTCAAATATGTCTTCGAATCATCCATCTTAGCTTCCATGCCCTTTATCTTAGATTCCAAGCCATTTATCTTAGATTCCACGCCACTTATCTTAGCTTCTGTTAGCTTTTGTGAGCGTGACATTTGTTGCACTTGTTCTTGTAATTTTGATATATCATGTAGCATTTCTTCCTCTTCTTCATGAGTCATGCTAGAGCTTTCAGGTTCCTTACTAGGTGTTTGCATTTTCTTTCCTCGGGGCATCAGTTACTGATAATAATGCTTTACTATGCCCTTTGAATTCCGTTAAACCAAGCTTAGACAAAAATTTAAAAAAAAAACTACACACCTTTTTTCACTTTATAGAAGCCTGATATTGAATCTGATGTATCTCTGTAATTTCGGATCATCCAATTCTGAAATTACTACCTGTATTAGCCTTCTGTGTCCTCTTTCCAATGCCACAAGTATGAGCCAAATTGGATTCTCCAAGGAAGCGTTATGTGAAATCTCTCACAGTGACCTGTTTTTAGACTGGTTCAGTAGATCGAACTTTTACGACGTGCCACGAATCTATGTTTCAACCTTTGGATCTGAAACACACACAAAATAAACTACAGTCCGTCCTCTTTCTGTACCTTCTTACGAAATTTCAATCCGATGCCCAGAGAGAAAGTTATGACAATTTTCCCCCAGTCACTTGTTTTGAATGTAATTCAGGAGTCTGCAAAAAGACCAACTTCCTCAGATCATATCTCCGCAAATATCCCGCGAAACGATCTGAAATTCAGACCCAAGGTTCAGCGTGATTTCTTCTCAAATGGGCTTTTTTTGTGACTTCTGAAACGTCACAGAAAAAAAGTTATAGCGAAAAGGCCACGATGACCTGTTTGGAGCAGCGAAACCCTAGAATCCAAAGCTCTGATACCAAATGTTATGAAACCAGCTCAAGAAAAGATAGAAAAGATAGATCAACGCTTTAGAATTCAGCCTCTTCGAGGGGGCAACCTCCTTTACATTACATAAATGAACAATTCTTGGATGATACAAATGACAAAACCTCCTTTCTATATATAGGAGTCTAGGGAGTCACAATATAATCCAGCCGACCTAACAATAATAATATAAAGCCACAAAAATAACAATAGAGGGATTCTAAGGGGCACAGAAATAACAATATGGGCGTAATAGGGGCACAAAAATATAAATAAGGGGTATAACTACAATAGTAATGGGGTAATCACTAGTATTATAGGGACCCAACATTCAACATCAGCTCATTTATTCACATTTCATGGATTGTACTGAGTAATTTGAGAGCCATTAACATTACTGGTGGTTTCTCTCACACTTGTTAACAGTTCACATCATTGACTGGTAATCAAGTGGTTTCTACCATGTTCGACTTCGACACATTCATTCACATGGATAGAATCGTACTAGTTCGGGAAGTAGAAATCAAGACCCTGGATCTAGTTTCTACCATCCAGGCTGCGAGGAATCTTGTTATTCATTATACAGTGGGCTATTCATAAACAGATGGTTGCGCCCATACTGTGTCTACATATGTCTATACTCTTGATGTATTACAAAATCATTCCTGTATCAGAACAGTTTAGTCAATTTTCTAGTCAATTTTAATCTGAGTATGGGAATGCCTACCTCAGCGATGATATGTTCACACACACACACACACACACACACACACACACATATATATATATTGCATTGAATGTTTTTACAGGTTCCGAATAGGGTGTCCACAGGATGATCCTTGAAATGATAAAGTACTTCACCCTTCATACATCAAAGACTTCATCTTCATCTATTACAGACTTCGCACTTTAGGGGGAAATCTGTTGCACAAAAAATTGTCACCTTGACATTCTGCAATCTGTGTGAGTCCATTACCACTCATACTTTCCTCCTTTGCAAGTCTTAAGCCTCGGTTCCTCATATCAAGCCTTGAAAATCAGAGAAAGTCCTCAAAAGTCTCTAAAACTCTGCTTCCGCACTTTCTCTTAGCATTACCTGTGGTCCCGCACCTAATGGTAATGTCTCCTGCACACCTGACCGCTCTGTCTCTATGTTATGAGTGTGGACCCCTATAAAAGTTAAAAAGGCGCAATTATATTCTTAAAAACTCACTTTGAGTCATTTCTAGAAGCATCTGAAAGGAAAATTGAGGTGGCAAGTTCGCTCCCTTAAGGTTCTTGCATCCCATACCTTAAGGAGCTAACCCCTTGATGTGAGGAGCTTATCCCTTTGAAGAAGGACTCTATCCCTTCATAGGTGGACTGTAACCTCCTTCCTTTGCACTATAAAATGAAGCATTGGGCTGGTTTACTAGAGGTTGAAAGCTGAATATTTTTGAGGTGCAATGTTGTTGGAACTTAGTCTTCCTAATTGAGCTTTTATGAGGAGAGATTACATACCTCTTTGATATCATTTGGAAGAGTGTAAGGCTTGTCAAAGTAAAGGAGATCCCTGGTTCAAACTCTAGGAAGAGCTTGTTCAACATCAAGGCTGAAAAGGTTGTAAGGTTCTTCTACTTCAAATTTAATACAAATAAGTTTGTTTTTCTCAATAAGCTGTTGTTATATGGTTTATTTTATGGATTCCTTGATCACCATAATGAACATGATTTATGATATTAGCTATGCAGGTGTTATTTGATGTTTTCTTGTTTGTGACTGCAGGTTCTCAAAAAGAAACTCTTTCGGACGGTTGAAGGATGGTTGCTACAAACCAGCGTTGGACTTAAGGTAGGGTCTAAACACCTCTATAGTTTTTATTTATGAATCACATATGTTTAGAGAAAGATAGATTTATTTGTCTGCTTGTTTCTAGATATCTTTTGATACTAGGGAGATCGGCCTTGTCTGCAAGATCGATTTATCCGGCCAACAAATTGGCGACTCCGCTGGGGATCTGAATTTGGTTTTTGGTTTTCCTTTGTCTTTGACTTGAGAAACTTGTTCTCATTTCTCATTTTTTCTTGATGTGTGTTTGATTGGGTAGTTTTAGGATCTGGATTACTTTTTGTTTTCTTCGAAGTTTTCAGGGGACCAGACTTTCTCTTTACAAACAGTGCGGGCATCTCCGTACTTTTCTTTAGTACACAGAGCGGTACCGCATCTGGTTCTTCTGGACGCTTGCGGACCTTGTAAAAAAATTTAAAAAACATAAAATGTTTTCTTCCAGTTAAGTTTATGTTTTATTTACAGCTTTTAGTGTATACCCAGATCTGCATGTGTTCTGTCAAAAATATCTTGTGAGTGAGTTCCATTGGTATTTTTTTTAGATGATTTTCTAGAAGTTTTGCATGCCTGGAGTGGTTTTCACTTCGTCTCTGTAGTGACTCAAAGATCAGAAGCCTGAGAAACCTTAGATTACCCTGGTGTCTTTTTGTCTTCTTGATGAGTCTGACCTGTTTGTGAAATCTGTCCTTTGTGAGAAATAGATTTACTTTTCTCTTTGCAAATCTTTGAACAAGCTTTGTCATAAGTTTTGAATTTCATTTTTATAAAAGAAAACATATCTGGATGTTTTTGATTGATTTGTTATTCTGAACGAATGAATCCTTAGTTTACTGAACAACTAAGTAAAACGTCCTCAAAAAGAATTGAAGCTTTTATACAATTAGGTTTTTAGAAGTTTTTAGATCTCAAGATTAGTTTTGTAGTTTTGAGTGTTTTCTAGAACTTGTAGATCTCTTTTGAAAGAAATTGTTTTTTGTAGTTTTGAGTTTTGAAAAAGAAAGGGATTTATTGTGAGCATAATTAGTAGTCTCGTTTTGAGTTCTTATTGAAAAAGACAAAATATTTTCTTTTCATTTACATGTTGGAAGAAACAATAATAAACTGGATGAAAAAATGGGCTCTGCAAACTCAGCAATGAAACCCTACTGACAGGGGTTTGCAGGCCGCCGTACAGCCCTGTAACCCCCCCCCCCCCCCCCGCACCCGTACTTCTCCCCCCATTTTTTCTTTGGATCTCGTGCCGGCTTCTAGTTTATTCCCCGTGACCCGTGACTCCTTTAATCTTTATTACCTTTGCTCCCCCGTTTACTCCATTTTACCACAGTCATTTTCCTCCGGGCTACCTGAACTCCAGCGCATCGGAACGGAGCCTACCCACCGGATCGGCCGACAGCTCTTTGAAGGAGTCGTTTTCATTGCTAACGGAGAGAGTGACCTGCAGCAAAGAACATTCACCTGCACAAACTCAACGGTTCCCCCCTTGTCGGTGCTAACCCTAAGCGGTTACCAGGTTTCGAGGAGAGCACTATCGGGCGGTTACTTGTTTTCCGAGGAGGGCACTTTGCAGTTGTCGACATGGACTCAGAGGAAGTGGATTATTCGGAGTCCCCACTGGCGGAAAACTCCATCTGGCACTCCATGTTTACTTCATCAAGGGGTCTGCACAGCGGGAGTATGTCTGCTAGTTTTGAGCATTTCTCTCCCCCTACTGACCCGTCTATCCCCACCTCACTTTTACCAGGCGAGCCCTCCTCCTGGAACTCCTTTGCGATCCCCTCTCCGGCTACACTGGGCTTCCTGGCGGACTGTTTTCAATCCTCCCTGAATGGCGTACCCCCCCATAATCTGGATTTACCCCCCCTTACCCTTCCCCCCGTTATCCCTTCAGAGAACCCCTCTCATCCCGCGGCAAACCCTCCCCTCTCGGTATCAAACCCTCCCTCGGTCCCTCCCGCTCCCTCAGGCAGCTATCACGCGGTCCCTCCTCTCCCTGAAGCCATCCCCACCCGCGGGACTAACCCTCTCCCCCCCCTCCTGTTCCCCCCCCTGCGGGCTCACAGGCAACTGTCAACCCGGGCCGCATGTCCTCCCGCCCCGCCAAGAAGCAGCGCTGTTTTAAATCCACTGCGGAGGATGCTTTCCTGCGACTGGAAGAGGATATTCAGTGGGGGGACACCATGGATCTGGCGGACTGTGTCCTTGTGGGTCGGATCAAGGGCAGACACACCTCGGCGTCAAAAATTAAGCAATGGGTGATTGAGATCTGGGGTCAATACCTCGTGGAGATTCCATCGGTCCAGACGTTTGTGCGAGGATGGTTCACACTCAAATTTGCATGGGCGAACCACACGAGCTGGGTCCTTTCATTGTTTTGGCACTTTGAGAAAGCCCCGGTCCTTCTCAAGCGATGGATGCCCCTTTTCGACCTGGAGACGGAGCTATTAGGCATTGGTCCAGTCTGGGTCAGACTACCGGGTTTGCCACTGCAGTACTGGTCTGAAGATATCTTCAAGAGAATTGCGAATGCGCTCGGCACTTTCATGGAATCCGATAAATCCTACATCTCGACGGGCGCAATGGCATATGCAAGAATCCTAGTGCATATGGATACCAGAGGGGGAGTGCCGGAAAATATCACCATTCAATGGAAATCCACTTCAAGGAAGCAGAAGCTTGATTATGAGGGCATCCCCTATAGATGCAGAAGATGCCACCAGGTGGGTCATCTATATAAGGATTGCCCCATCCTCCAGAAGACCCAGCAGACAGCTACAGGCCAGGACCTGCCCACCACAGAAGGACTGCCGGACCCCCCGGCAGCAATGGCACCAAGAACGGACCACATTATCACATCGGACACAGTGGAAGCGCCTCCTGCACCTCGTCGCAAGAAGCAAGTCACAACCTCGACTCAGCCTCCATCTCCTCCTCTGACGCGCTCCAAAGCAGCAAAGGGAGCTGTCTTCTCCTCGGGTACGTCCTCTATATTATCTGCCTCTGTTTCTCTATTTACATCTATGAGTTTATCTACCTCTGGCATGCGCCCCCCTATCAGGATCCCCCCTCCCTCTTCCTCGTCTTCCCTTGACCTGGTAAAGGTTGCATGCCCTTCCCACCCCCCTTCACATTATGTATCCTGCCCCATCCCGAGGCCATCTGGCCTTCCCATATCCTCCTCGCTTCCCTCTTTCCCCCACCCCTCCTTTCCTTCACCCTCCCCTTCTGTAAACTCTTCTCCGAGATATCCCACTCGCCCGACCACTAAGCTGAAAGTCTCGGACTCCATTGGGCTGTCGGTGGAGTCCCTAATCCTCTCGCCAAAGCAGGGGCGTGGTCTCCCATCCTCTATGTCATTAGCTCGGAAGAAAATGGAGGATGAGGTCCCCCTTGGCATACAACAGACACTTCACAGGGCCCTTAGAGCGCAGGACACCCTCCCCCGCCCCCCTCCATGAAAATCTTGTCCTTCAACTATAGAGGGTTGGCCAGCCCCGATACAAAATTGATCCTGAAGCGTCTCTTACCCTCAAACCCTGTGGACATCATCTTCTTACAAGAAACCTTATGTAAAGCAGACTCTACAACCTCCATACTTGGTTTATGGCTGCCTGGGTGGACATTTACAGCCATCGATGTATCAGGCCGATCAGGAGGCATTGCTATTGGCTTTAAGAACAACTCCATTCATCTAAAGAACATCTGGGGTGGAGGGGGTTTTCTGGGGGCAGATATATATTCAAAAGACATGGAGGAAAATCTTAAAATTATAAGTGTCTATGGACCCTGCCAAAACAGAGAGCTTTACTGGCAAAAGCTCCTCGGCTCCCCGCTTCTCCATGCTGAGAACATTATATTGGGGGGAGATTTAAATTTCTCATTAGGCTTCTCTGAATCATGGGGACATCTGGCACAAATCGACCCCCTCTCTTACTTCTTTGGACAACTGCTTGAAGAACATCATTGGATTGATCTCCCTTCTGCAAAAATCCAATACACATGGAAGAACAACAGAACAGGGGACCAAAGCCTAGCAAGAAGGCTAGATCGGTTCATCATTAAGGAAGGACTCTACAACCAACATCCTAGATCCAGAAAATGGGTGGGAAGTGGAGGGATCTCGGACCATAGGCCCATATACTTGGAAATGGGAGCAAGACAACAGACCCAAAAGGCCCCTTTCAAATTTAATGCAACTTGGCTCTGGGATCCCACTTACATCAAACTGATATCGGACTTCTGGAAAGCACATCCGATTCCTGAAGATGTGGACCCAGCCACTGGCTTTGTCAGGAACCTCTCCGAGATCAAAGTGATTTCAAGAGAATGGGCAAAATTGAAGAGAATACAGGATGATCAAACAATATCTCTGGCGGAACAAGCTATTGAGGCCCTTGAATCCCACTCAGATGGAACATTTTTATCCCCAGATCAGAAATCCATGTATGAAGATCTCATCAAAAGGAGGACTCAGATTCTCAGAGACAGGGAGGACTCCTGGAGACTAAGAAGCAGAGCCATATGGCTCAAGGAGGGGGATGAGAACACAAAATTTTTCCACCGGTTTGCAAATGGGCGGAAGGCGATCAACACTATCTGGGAGCTACAAGATGATCAAGGACATCCGGTTAGCAGCCCTGGAGAACTTGCTTATCTAGCCTCTTCGCACTTTAGGAACATATACAAGGCTCCGAGTCAAGCAAATCTGTTAGAAATCATGAGAGTGGCAGAACTATTCCCAAGATTCGTGGATGAGGAAGATGCAGAGGAGCTCACTAAAGATATTACATTGGAGGAATTGGAAACCACCATCAAAGGCTTCCAAAAGGACAAGAGCCCAGGACCAGATGGCTGGACCATTGAGTTCTATCTAGCCTTTTTCGAGCTGCTAGGACAAGACATTCTCAAAGCTATCAATCACTGCAGCCAAATTGGATCTATCCCCTCAAGCATAAAAGCCACCTTCATTGCCCTCATCCCCAAATCAGATAAGCCTATGTCTTTTAATGAATTTAGGCCTATATCGCTCTGCAACTGTCTCTATAAGATATTGGCCAAAATCCTAGCAAACAGGATCAAGCCCATTCTCTCGGCCAATATTTCCTTTGAACAATTTTCTTTCCTCCACCGGCGACAGATCCATGAAGCTATTGGTACTGCTCAAGAGCTTCTTCACTCTATGCACAGCAAAAATCTGAAAGGAATGATCCTCAAGGTGGACCTCTCAAAAGCATTTGATAGGGTAAATTTTCTATACATAAGAATGCTCCTCACCCATTTGGGTTTCCCCTTCCTCTTCATTAAAAGAATCATGAGCTGCATCTCTGATGTTCCGTTCAACGTCCTCCTAAATGGCTCCCCCACCCCTTTCTTCACTGCCGAAAGGGGCCTCAGACAACGCTGCCCACTATCCCCCCTCCTGTTTCTTCTCATTATGGAAGGGCTAAGCAGATTGATTGCATCTGAACACAGAAGAGGACGAATAAAAGGGATTAAAATCACGGACAACTACTCCCTTACACATCTACTATTTGTGGATGATGTACTGATCTTCTTAAATGGAAGCATGGCTGACTCCTCTGCGTTACAACATGTTTTTGATCTCTTCCAGAAAGCACAGGGATGGTTATAAATGTTCAAAAATCTACCATAACAGCGTTTGGTTGCACTCCACAAGAAGTCATTTACACAATAAATCGCTTCCCTTTTCATATTCACCCTATGGAGGAAGGGCTGAAGTATCTTGGATTCAGGGTGAAACATGGAGGATACAAAATAGCTGATTGGATTTGGTTAATCACTAAAGTGGAGAAAAGGATTAATGTCTGGTATAATAGATATCTCACAAGGGCAGGAAGACTCACTCTAATAAAAGCAGTGCTGGAAGCTACGCCGGTGTATTGGATGTCTCTGGCTTGGATACCGAGAGGGATCTTAACCAGGCTTCAAAAAATATGCTGCAGATTCTTATGGAAGGGGAATAAACAGGGAAATCTCTTTGCCTGGGTAAAATGGGACACCATAGCTAGACCTAAAAAATGGGGAGGCTGGGGAATAAAGAGATTAGATTTATTTGCAAATGCTCTAGCATCAAAATTGGGATGGCAACTCCTTACATAACATAGTCTCTGGAAGAAAGTAGTTATGGAAAAATACATTGCCCCAGAAAGCATATATAGCTGGGTTTGCAGGGATCATAGGGGAAGTGGAAGACATTCAATCATATGGAAAGCAGTCCTAAATTCTCTCCCCCTAATTCGGGAGGGACTCACATGGAGAATTAAACAGGGTAACTCTGTCCGTATTGGTATTGATCCCTGGATTGGATGTGGAAACATGCATAGACTATCTGGGCAGCTCCTAACATATCTACGGGACCAGGGAGCCACGCATATTGCTCACATTGCAGACCAAGAAAACTCCAGTTTTCTCCATCAGGCTTGGAGGACATCACAAGACCTTCATATTCCATAACAATGGAGACAAGAATGGGAATCATATACGGAGGCTCTCACACAAGCACACATCAGAATAGCGGAGGAGGAGGACGAGATTGTCTGGGCTCTAGCTAAAAATGGTTCATACACCCCAAAGGAGGGATATCTGCAGCTTATGCAAACATTTCAGCCAGACAATACACAGCAATGGTGGAAAGCAATTTGGCATCTAAAAGCTGCCCCCAGAATACGACTTCTCATGTGGGCTATACTTTTCAACAAAATTCCTACTGGGGCAAACTTGAAAAAGCGATCCTTCTATGGACCATTCTAGTGCCATTTATGCAGAAGGAATGATGAAGATACTGAACACCTCTTCCTTTCCTGTCCGTTTGTCCAAGAACAATGGTCTATTCTCTCTTCTCGCTCCCCCTCCCTCCAACAATGGCATGGCGTATCCATATTTGAGGCCTGGAAAAACTGGCAGGAACATCACTCTGGGAAAGACAAGAACATCCCTCTCCTCATTTGCTGGTCCATCTGGATAGCTAGGAACCGAGCAATTTTTTACCAAAAACCTCCTCACTGGCCTGTCATTATTGCCCACATATTTGTAGACCTTGCTCTCATTCCTGATGATCCTCCACTAGCCCCCCCTCGGACCATAACCCCAGAACTCATAGATAAGTCCATCCCCTGGGCTTATTTTGATGGCTCAGCCCAAGAGGAAGGCTGTGGGGGGGGATCCCTCCTCTACTTGAGAGAAAAACACTATTTCATGCTCCAAATTCACCTGGGAAGAGGCACAAACAATTTTGTTGAGCTCACTACTGCAAAACACCTCATTTCTTTTGCACATGAGAAAGGATGCACAAAACTACAATTGTTTGGAGATTCAAAGATTGTCTGCAATTGGCTCACCAGAAAAACAACTTGCACTGCTTTTTCTTTGAGACACATACTAGATGAGGCACTCATACTAACAGATGCTTTTGAAAAATTTGACTGTCGCCATATTTACAGGGAGCGCAACGCTCGGGCGGACTACCTATCCAAGCAAGCAGCGCAGAGGAAAGAAGCGGACTGGCTAATACAAGAAGATCTGGATGGAACCTTCTTTCAGCACTATCACAGACCCTTTGATGACTATCAGGCTCAAAGGGACACTCAAAACTGAAAGGGGTCCCAACATGCACAAAATGCTGTTTTATTTTCATGTTTTTTATATATATAAACTGTTTATAATGATCAGTATCGGCTATGGCGGACAATCATAGTTATTTTCCTCTTTTGATTTTTTGGGCAGCAATCTATAGCTGCGCAGCAATGAAGTAACAGATAGAAAACATATCTTGTATATGTTTCTTTACACAGCTGGTCTCTTGGATATATACCTCTCCGAACTCCCTACGTGGATAAACAGTTTGGAGAGAGGAATGGTTTTATGATCGTTTTATCTGGTTCAGTTTTTTGGAACAATTAACAGTCTCCTTTAGAAGTTTTGAGAGGCATCCTGCCTCAGTATCCATATGCTAAGCATCTACAGAATGTAATTTCTTTTGACTTAACAGAAATTACGACTTTTTCCACGGGCAAAAAAAAAAATGTTGGAAGAAAGATTTGTTTCTTAAAGAATTGCATTCTCGAACTCTTTCTTTTAGCTAAGAATTCATTAAAAGAAAAAACGAATTGTTTATCATTTTAGGTGCATTTTTTAGTGTTTTTGGAGTCGAGTCTTCACACCATCAAAGTCTCATTTCCATACCTATTGACCTAAATAACAACCCATAAAAGCAACGCTTAATTAAAATTGATCTAATAATCTTTTTTATTTCTAGGGCTCTTATCACCAATATAGCTTAGGCTAGTATCCTGATGTAGGGAGTAATTAAGTCTCCAAGATAGTTAAAACAAACAAACAGTTATATCTTGCAGTAGGAAATAAATCCAATTGTAATTGATACATTCTAGGAAGCTTCTCTTAAAGGAGTCAATCACGAGATCATGTTTGAACCTTTGAGACAATCAAGTATGTTTCATTGGGAAAGATAGAAGATTTGTGCGTATTATAAACGGTAAACCTTGGATTAACCATTGTCGAGGAGCCTGGGGTCACTTGTTGGTAAACCTCAGATTGATCATGTCAAGGAGCCTTCAAGGGGATTGAGCTTTGTGACTCTGCCCTTGTGCGTAGATCAGATCGTAGACTGTTCCCCCAGTTGTATTTTTTCCTGGTTGTAAACTTAGTGTCCTTAAACTTAAGATTATTTCCTAAGGTGATGGTGAAGGACGGGTCTCACTGTACCTGGAGCATACGTCGATTAGACTCACTTGGACTCTCTGGGGGGTTCTCTTCACTCGAGATGGTTTTGTGAAGAAACTTCTGCCAGTCTATTTCATTAAGCAGGTTGTCGGGGTAACTTTTCCAACCGCCCTTTTTGTATTAAAATTCTACGACGTTGGATTTCATCACCAACTAGTGTTTTTAGTACGGGAAGTTACTATTTGTGTGTGGTTTGAACTCTTAGATTTTTTAGGCGTGTGATTCAATTGTTTTCTTTAGAGCCTTTAGGTGCTTTTATTGAAATTTTCTTTGTTTGCGTGTGATTATTTTCATCCTACACCCAGATATTATTATCCTTGATCAATCATGTCAAGACAGTCATCTATGTTTTCCCAGTCACCGGAAACATTTTTATATGGCGGTCCTACTGTTCCTTTGGGGTACCAGTCACTTTCTGGTACCTTTTCAGGAGAAACTCCTCGACCAACTGAACATCAATTATCATCTGGTAATAATGGAACTAAAAAGTTGAACGCAGAGCAGATTTTTATGATGTATGGTAGTATTCCAAATCCTCAACCTCAAGGTATTCAGTCACCGCCTGGGGGACAAGGTAGTCAGTTACTGCCTGGGGTCAACCTCAAGGTAGTCAGTTATCGACTGGGAGCAACCCCAAGGTAGTCAGTTTCCGCCTGGAGGACTACCTCAAGGTTTTCAACCTTCAGGACAGTACATACCCCAAGGTCAACCCCAAACTCAGTATATTCCTCAGGATGCTTATCAACCCCAGATTCAGTACGTGCCTCAGGGTTATCAACCTCAAGGTCAGTACCCAACTCAAGGTTTCCAACCACCTTCTGGTTAATCATTTTTACAAGGAGCTGGAAATGTACCTCCTAATTATCAGCCCTACATTCAACCAGGTTATGGTCCTCCATATGCGCAACCTTTTATGGGTACCAGAATGAATATGGTACGAGATCCGTCTCAAACTCAACAGACTATGCAACCTAATGTGCAGTTATCTAATCAATCTGGACAACCTTTGGTTTCTGGTCCAACCCAGCAACCTGTCCAACCTACGGTTCAAACCTCTGCACCTGGTTTAGTTCAGCAGCCTGGGCCTAGCTCACCTCAAACTCCACCTCGAACTGCTGCTGTAACTACTGCATTTTCTATTCAACCTACCACACCTGTTTTTGGAGTATCTGTAGCTCCGGTTTCTACTATCCCTGCATCAGTGCAAACTCCTCAAGTCTTTATGCCCCAGTCAGGACCTACAGTTCAGACTTCGGTCCAGATGCCTGCAGGACAAGCTGGTCCAAGTACAATTTCCACGAGTCAACTATACCAGGGACAGTATCAATTCGGTCCTACTGTACAAAACCCAGTTTATCAGAATCATCCCTATCCTGGCTATACTTATCAACAACCTCAACAACCCCAGTTTGGTCCGGTTAATCCTGGTTTTCCAAGAGGTTATAACATTCCTAATGCAAATCCGATTCTAGGTTATCCTAGATATCCTCCTCCTGGAGCTAGTCTCATTACTCAAGGTTTTCGCGAACCTAACCGTCAGTTACCATTTATTGCAACTTGTGATTTACCTGATTTGTTGTGCCTTACGAATGATCCGATTTATTATCTTCCATACTGGCCACCAATGCCTAATAAGTTGATCAGTGATATCCCGAAATTCAACGGTAAGTCGGGTGAGGATCCGTCAAATCATGTTATGACTTATCACCTCTGGTGTGCATCTAATTCAATCGTTGATGATTCAATTCGATTGCATCTTTTTCAAAGAACTCTTATTGGTCTTGCTGCCAAATGGTACATTGAGTTACCACGATTCTCTTTTTATAATTTGATTCAGTTAGCCACTTCTTTCTTAACTCATTTTCAGTTGATACGAAAATGGCACGGAACTATTAACTTCACTAAAACAATCCACGTCCACATATATTTCTGATCATATTCATGAATGGCGATGTAGAAGGCGTTTAGTGAAAGTTTTCATTCCGGATCAAATTTTAGCGGAATGGTTCATTAAATCATTGCTACCTAAAATCATTGAAGATGTAGCTAAGGAAGGAGTTGTCACTAAAGAGCAAGTCATTGCTCAGGCTCAGTACCTTGACCTCATTTATACGCAGTCAGGTACTTTACAAGAAAAAATCCCTAATCTTCCAAAAACTGCAACTCCTTCAGGGTCTCATGCCATTGATAGTATGATTGGTTCATTTAGTACTAAAAGCAAGAAGAATTCTTCAAAGTATTCTTCTCCTACAATAACTTTACCTGATTCCCTGAAAGGAGATTCTTCCGCTGAAGTTTCTACCAACGTCCATGTCGTAGATTCATCTACGACCAAATCCGGTAGTAAAGAAAAGGGGAAGAACAGAAACAATCAAAATTAAAAAGATAAAACAAATAAAAATGAATCTATTGACGAAAAATGAAAACCTCGCTATCCTTGTCTCATTTGCGACGAGGATAATTTTACCAAAGAATGCCCATATCGAGTAGAGTTTTCGAAATTTATTAAAGGTTCTCAAATGCCTACTGCCTTGAAGGATCCTTTTCCTACTCAAGATAGTAAGGTGGTTGCTTCTTCCTCGAATACCTCGGAAGAACGCATTATGATGATGTCTCATGTCAGGATTGCGAAGTGATCGCAAGATTATGGTAGTAAAAATCTTGTTGATGGTAAAGAAGTAGAATCTTCTAATTCAAATATATCAACTACAGATCCTCCTGGTTCTGATCCACTACATATCGAGAAACCCAACCCTGAATTAGTTATCAAACCGCCTGCTAAAGATATATTTCAAAAATCAGCTTTCAATCCACATGCGAGAGCTGCCCAGACTTATAACATTGTTGAAGACTTAGCCATTGCCCCTTCAGCAATGTCAGCTTTGCAAGTGCTGCAATCATGCCCAACACAGCGTAAATTACTATTGTTTTCTATAAGAGCTGTCGATATACAGGATTCGAACCTAATAATATTCGATTTAGAGAATATTACACCTCGCCTTCCTCATCAAATGGCTTTCCAGATCCCAGTGTTAGTCAAAAACAAGCCTTGCTTTCGGACTGTGATTGATGAAGGGGCTTCTACGTGTATTATGTCGATCGAGTGTTGGAAATCGCTTGGTTCTCCCACACTCAATCAGTCTCCGACAATTCTAAAGGCTTTTGATGGCCGAGGGTTCCATCCTTTTGGTATTTTGCAGGATTTACCTAGAGGGGTGGAAGGAAAAACCGTAAATCTAGATGTGGAAGTGGTTGATGCCCCTCCAGATTACAACCTTCTCCTGGGTTGCAGTTATTCTTATGCTATGACTGTTACTGTTTCATCAGTATTTTGGCTTATCAAGTTTCCTCATAACGGAAATACCGTTACAATAGACCAGCTGACTTATTTCTCATCCGACCCAGCCTCTACAGATAGTGTTCAGCACATCAATAAAACGACTATCCCTTATAAGTATGTTGGTGTAGGTTTGATAAAATATTCTGGTTTACTGGGAACTTTTTCCTTCCCTCCTCCTAACATATCGCCTTCTAATGCAAATATTCATATGATTTCATCGAATACTGTTACTTTTGATGATCCTCAAATCGTACCTTCTGATTCTGAGGTGGATTCATTTGATGGCGTGATGCCTTTGAGTCCCTTTGAAATTACATATCAGGCTTTACAGTCATTTTCTGATTCCTGACCAATCTCGAGGATAGTTTGTTCCCGTGTCAACCTCGTTAAAAAATGAAACAAGGAGTCCCGAGGATAGTTTCTTCCTATCTCAACCTCGTTAAAAAATGAAACTGGGTGTTTCGAGGATAGTTTGTTCCTGTGTCATCCTCATTAAAAAATGAAACCGGATGTGTGGAGCATAGTTCCTTGTCTTGTGTCAAGCTCATTAAAAAATGAAACAAGGAGTCAGGAGCATAGTTCCTCGTCTTGTGTCAAGCTCGTTTAAAAAATGAAACAAGGGTTATGAGGATAGTTCTTTTCCTATGTCAACCTCTTTGAAAAATGAAACGACCTTTCCAAATCGAGTCTTTGAGTCTTTCCAAGAACTCGAAAGTGAACTTTCATTCCATCCACCTCGTTGAAGGCAATGAAGCTTAGGGGGCATGTGCCTCAATTTGCATCATTATGATGGGGGCATGCGAACTTATAACAAGCATCGTTTTTCGTTTCAAGCTTGTGTAAATTTGAAACCAAATCCAAGCAGAGTTCTCTGTGGTTCAAGCTTGTGTAAAAATGAACCCATACACGATTTACATCTCGTGATTGCCATTTTTATCTGCTAAATTTTTCTAGATGATCCTTAGTTGTTTTCATTCCATCGCCACCATCTCTTTGGCTAATCATATGCTTTCACTTGGTTGTTTTTCCTTTCCTGAGGGACCATAGCTATGAGTGGTTTTATTAGCCAGCCTCATAAACATTACATGTTTTGAACAGTTCCACCATTGCTGGAACCAGTCGCTACCCTTTATAGCACTCGTTCCTCTAGGACGAGTCTTCTTTAAGCCTTTTTTTGACTCGTAAAATATGAAAAGATTTCCGAGTTTTTTCCTTTTTTACTCGTTAAATGGAATTAAAAAGGCAGTCCACTTACAACTCTTTTTTGACTGTATAAACATGAAAAGATTGCCAGACTTTTTTCGTTTCAGGTTCGATACTGGTTACGAAACGACATGTCTTCATCACTTTTCTACTTTTTCGGATCGAGGCCGCTAATTATAAAAGTTACTCCTTGATTGTAATGGTCAAGCGGTTCTCTCGAGTATTATTTTATACTTTTTCGGGCTCGAGGGACACAAATTTACGAAAAAGGACCCCTCTGGAGTTTTCTTTTCCATGTCTTTTTCAAACTCTCTAAACATGAAAAAGACTCCAAGTTTTACCTATGTCGGACTCATTAAACCCTGACGACATTGGACTCGTCACCATGACGAGACTAGAGTCCTCTTTAAACCCTTTTCAGACTCGTTAAATATGAAAATATTGTCGAGCGCTTATCCTTTCCAGCTCGTTAAAGTATTGGAAATGTCATCCCTCCTGTATTATTTTATCCTTTTTCGGACTTGAGGGATTATTTTACGAAAAAGTACCCCCATGGAGTTTTCTTAAGTTTTTCTTCTGACTCCCTAAAATTGAAAAACACCGAATTTTTCCTATATTGGACTCGTTAAAATTTAACAGTAAAGGACTTGTTCAATTTTAAACAGGAACGAACCACTCCTTCTTAGGGTTCGAATTTTAAACTAAGTTAGACTCATCCAAAGGATGAGCTTATAAACAAGCAAATGTTATCATCCTCAATCTTGTCAAAAATAAAGAGGTACTTTCCAGAAATGGTGGGGGAAAAGAGAGAAAAATGAACTTGTTTGTTACACTTTGTGTTTTATAAAAACCGTTAACCACTCTGGAACACGACACTTTTTGCTCACCTGGGTTGGGAAATCCTTTGCCTAACAGTTAATCAAACCATATTGAAATTGTTCAGCCGGTTTCTGGGTATTAGCTTTGGGTCAGCTATCACCAAACCATCTGCAATGTCATTATGTGTTCAAGAGGTCAGTTCAAACAAACCATTCATATGCAAAATATCTGTCATCCATTTTGACCATCCCTAAGTTAGTCCTTGCAAAATATATTTCTTCAAAACTTGATCTATGATTTCGTGTTGTGGGCTTACCTACGACAAATCGCTTTCTATCGACTTCAGCTCATTATCTAGAAAGATGATCTAGAAATCGTCAGTACCTTGAAATTTGCATGCCCTAATGGCAGGTTTCTCGCCTTCAACTATAGGTTGCATCATTGACCTTCGATCAAAGGATTCTATGACATGTTCGACATCAGCTCATTTATTCACATTTCATGGGTTAACTGAGTACTTTGAGAGCCATTAACATTCCCGGTGGTTTCTCTCACGCTTGTTAACAATTCACATCATTGACTGGTAATCAAGTGGTTTCTACCATGTTCGACTTCGACACATTCATTCACATGGATAGAATCATACTAGTTCGGGAAGCAGAAATCAAGACCCTGGATCTAGTTTCTACCATCCAGGCTGCGAGGAATCTTATTATTCATTATACAGTGTACTATTCATAAACAGATGGTTGCGCCCATACTGTGTCTACATATGTCTATACTCTTGATGTATTACAAAATCATTCCTCTATCAGAACAGTTTAGTCAGTTTTAATCTGAGTATGGGAATGCCTATCTCAACGATGATATGTTCACATATATATATTTTTCATTGAATGTTTTTACAGGTTCCGACTAGGGTGTCCACAGGATGATCCTTGAAATGATAAAGTACTTCACTCTTCATACATCAAATATGGTTTAAACAATGTAAACTTTGAAACGGGAACTCTGGCCAAAAAACCCCAAAAAAACATCAAAAACAGTGCTCAAAACGAAAAGTGTGTATACTGGAACGATGTTTTTATTTTTTAGGCGTCAATTTTGAACATGTTTTAAAATTGGCAGTGACTACAAAATTTACTATGAAATTTTCGTGCAAAATATAGCTTCAAAATGAAACTGATGACACTGGAACAATGATTTTTTTTTTAGGGTCAATTTTCAGTATTTAAAAAAAATGCTAACAAAACCAAATTTCTATGTGTCAAACAAAGTTGTTTATGCAGGAAAAAACACACTAATGTTTTTGGTAGAATATCATTTTTCTTTCCTAAGTATAAATTTAACATGTTTTCAACCATAACATGCTAGATACAAAAAAAATTGAATTTTTTTCAACTATAAAATAAAAAAAACCATGACATTATGAACAAATTACATCACTAAATGCATTCAAAAGTCATTATTTATATATTGAATAAAACATATTTTATATCTCTAATTTAATATTGCAATGTAGATATTTTAAACAATAAAATTTATCATAACTAAGACATATAATCCAACAACATAAAAATGCCTCATAACTTCTCATTTAACACCATATGGAAAACATTAATTTTATTTGAAGATACGATGCATACATCAGTTATATAAACTGTCTTAAACAACTATTCAAAATCACTCATGTTTTCTGGCACACCATCAGAATTCACATCTTCAGATGAGTGACTGGATGCTGACGAAGATGTTCCATATTCTTCTCTTTCATCAACTAGTGCCCCATCTGAGTCCACATGCATGCCCAACATTTCAGGTTTCAAAATTCTTCTAGATCTACGACTGGTTTCAGGTGACTCCCATGTGAACACTGTTCCTTCTGGTAACAACCTTTTCAGAATCTCTATCGTCTTGAAGCAAAGAGTTCCTCTCTTTGTTAAATTGAAGTCATAAACAAGTATGTCTACATCCTCCAATTTTAATATGTCTGTGCGGCGGCGATTTACATTTGTACCCTTTCTTTTTCTTTTTCCACCATTTTTTTTGTCAACTACCATCTCTGGCTTATACACACCATTGAATGGGTGTGTATTTGTGAAATACCAATGTACTTCAACACTTGTAACATCCTCATTTTCTGTAAAGACCTTTATAACTTTAGCAACCCAAAATGGATAGCCATTGGGATCTCCATCTGCTAGCACTGCAATCATGCAACCCTCCTTAATATCTTGTACTGAACCCCTATAAAGTTCTTCCATGGCTTCACGTTGTGCACGAGATCTTCTGGAACCAATATACATCTCTCTTTCCTCTGCCTGTGAAGAATTAATAATACCTTGATATTGTTGTTGTTCAACAATGTTTACTTCCTCATGTTCATTCGACACATTATGTGGCCAAATAAATGGATTTTTCAAAGGTATATCTTCATTTATTGTTGTTGAAATGATATCACTTTGATTATTGAAAAACGACTCCCACCAAACTGAATCAGCAATGTCAAAGTACTCATATGTATATCTAATACATTTTTTAATTTCTTCCAGGCAATCAGAATAATTTATAGCCCTGTTCTGTCTACGTGCATTCTGAACTTCACCAACTGATTGTAATAACAATATTTTTGATGCAAATATTGGATGATCTGGAATGAACTTCAAAAATTGCAATCCTGATGACAGTGCCCATTCTGTAGTAGTTGAATACTTCTTGCCCCATATTAGTGTTTTCCCATCAATTTTTTTGATACGAAATTGATGTTGGAAGCTAATGTCATTAAGTTGTTCAATGCATTTCCCTCACCATATGATCCCAGAATAAACCTTCGCATGTCAATAGTTTCTTCCAACACATCAAAAGTAGGCTCTGGCATGTATGATTTCTTAATACATTCAATTAGTGATGGCAAGCTACCAACTTCCTTCCTCCTCAATGTGACTGAAAAACGGCTGAACATATAATCAATATGGTCATGAGTGTGCCCAACAAGAAGGAAACCAACCTTTACCTTCTGAAAAATTCCCAATTCAACAAGCATGTTTAGATATCCAAAAACAACCTGATTTTTGTTTTCACGGCAAGTGTTGTCCAATTGTAGATACAAAACTTCAAGAAATTTACCAGACCAACGAGAAATCACATCATGAATTATAGTTATGGTCAGATTTGCATCATTATGAATATTTGGAGCTGTGAAGTACACCCTTGGCAACATTTTCCCATTGAAGACCATACAACCGACCAAGTGAAATTGAATAAATTTTTCCTCCTGTAAATTTTTGGGTGTGCGAACAAAATGTGGTAAAAGTGTTTTCTTCTGGTCCATACCATCAATTATCAAACCCAAATATTTATTCGGATTATCATAGCACTTTTTTCGATGCTTGTACAACTTCTTCCTTTCGTTTGTTTGTTGTTCGCGATGCTCCTGAAGTTGTTTGACAATTAAATCTACACAACATAAAAGAGATTCATTAAGAAATATGTTTTCATAGTTGATGACTATACAATTTTAAAAGTTAAATTTATAAACGCTTACCTCTTTCTGAGCCTTCACTTTTGTCCCTTTTTTATTTAAGAGAAGCACATGTACTGCAAATCCCCATCCTTGTCTTCTTAGGAATACGGACATTGTTGAATTCTTTCTTCCATACCTTCACAAAATATTGATATGTAATAAACTGGCCATGTCCCTCAGCACCTTCTGCATATTATTTGTATAAGTTGTAGATTTCTCGTCTTGAAAAATTATCTGGAATATGTATTGTCTCTCCATTTGGCATACACTCTCCATGCTTTGAAAAGAAATATTTCATCCATGACATTGCAGTATTTGATAATGGACCAAACTGTCTTTTATGACATACTTCTGAATAAAATGTGGGATCCTTTTCCAAATTTTCTTGAATTCTCGAGAGACAAAAATTCCCAATCGAATGAAACATTTTGAAACCTTTTCTACAGATAAAAAAGTCCCAATATGATAATCATAACCTGACAATGTAGATTGCATGCACCCAACTAAATATGAATTTTGCATGCTTTTATTCATTGACAAATATCTCTTCCTGCTTTCTAATGCAAATTTGAAATCCATATGTTTCAAGCAATCTTTTTGGCAACATTCACTTGAAATGAGAACACTGATAGAACTTCTTCTCGTCAGATATTCTGCTCTACCCCTTGTATAACTAGAACAACTTGCATTGATACGAAAAGGTCTGCTCCTACTCCTTGATGCAATGTTTCTTGGCAACATCTCCATCATTTGATCATCATTTGTATAAGGCTTTTCATCATCATTAAGAGGAATGTTATCCACACTATGATCATCCTTGCTTTTCAAATATTGACTTGGAGGATATTCTTCATCTTCTGCTTCTTCAGTGCTACTGTCGTAGTCCTTAGAATTCGGACTGAATGGAAAATCTGACTCGATGTTTAATGGATATTCTTCCTCATATGCATTGCCAATGCTACTCTCATAGTCCATAGAATTAGGACTACGTTGAAATGTGACTTACTTATTGAAGATGCTACATCCTGTCCTTTGTCACTGCTACCTTTATACTCATTAGAATTAGGACTAAGTGCATCATCCTATCCTTCATCACTTCTGCTCTCATAGTCCACAGAATTAGGAATAAGAGGACATAGTGACACTCTATTATTTTGAAATTCATCATCACGCTCTTCATAACTATTGCTCTCATAGTCCGCAGAATTAGGACTAAGTGGACACTGTGGTACTCCAATCTTTTGAATTTCATCATCCCACTCTTCATCACTACTGCTCTCATAGTCCTTAGAATTTGGACTAACTGGACACCGTGACACTCCATACTTTTGAAAATCAACATCATGCTTTTCATCACTACTACTCTCATAGTCCTTAGAATTAGGACTAAGTGGACACTTTGACACCCCATACTTTTGAAAATCAACATCATGCTTTTCATCACTGCTGCTCTCATAGTCTTCAGAATTAGGACTAAGTGGACACCGTGACACTCCATTCTTTTGAAATTTTCCATCATGCGCTTCAAAACTGCTACTCTCATAGTCCTCAGAATTAGGACTAAGTGGACACCGTGACACTCCCTTCTTTTGAACTTCACCATTATGCTTTTCAAAACTGCGGCTCTCATAGTCCTCAGAATTAGGACTAAGTGGACACTGTGACACTCCCTTCTTTTGAACTTCACCATTATGCTCTTCAAAACTGCTGCTCTCATAGTCCTCGGAATTAGGACTAAGTGGACACCATGACACTCCATTCTTTTGAACTTCACCATCATGCTCGTCAAAACTGCTGCTCTCATAGTCCTCAGAATTAGGACTAAGTGGACACCGTGACCCTCCATTCTTTTGAACTTCACCATCATGCTCTTCAAAACTGTTGCTCTCATAGTCCTCAGAATTAGGACTAAGTGGACATCGTGACACTCTGTTCTTTTGAACTTCACCATCATGCTCTTCATCACTGCGACTTTCATAGTCCTTAGAAGTAGGACTAAGTGGAATCTGTGACTCTTTATTTATTTGAAATTCTCCATCCCCTCTTTCATCAGTGCTGCTCTCATAGTCCTTAGAATCAGGACTAAGTGGAAGAAGTGACTTTCTATTCATAGTGGAATAATTCCCACTATGTTCATCAATATGAATAGAGTTGTTACGCGATGCAGAAGTTGATGGTGTATAAATCGAAACTTCACTATCAGAACAATCCATCCCTTTCAAATAGAAGATGTTGAATGATACAAATGGAGAGTCTCCTAAAGATATTATATAGCTTAAAGAATGAAATTTTCCCTCCAAAAAATTTCATGAAAATATTTCCCTCCAAAAAGTTTCGCAAAAATATTTCCCTCCAAAAAATCTGTTAAATTTATTTACCTTTATTACATTGCTCTACAATTTATTGGAAAATGTAAACTAAATTTTTTTATGAAATCATAATTAAAATTGTACACTACAACTTCTACAATTATTATAATAGTTAAACCATATAATATTCGCTTTCCAATACTACAATCTTCACTTTAAAATATTTTAAAATAAATTATCCCACATTCAACCCGTTGTAAAACAAATCAATAATATTCACTTTATAATATTGTAAAACAAATTATCCCATATTAACCATACAGTAAAACATCCTTGTAACTTCACTTACATATTAAAATTTAATTATCACTATTACTAACATCACATCCAGGCTTTCTGAAAATCGTTGAAAGAAGTCGTGAATTTGTGGAGCAGCTAAATCGCTATCAACAACATAATCAACGAAGAATTCTCGAAATTAAAAGGTAAGTTAAATTTTTTTCTTGAAAACTTTCATATTAAATTAGTTTCATGAAAAATCGTGAGCATGGTGGGCCCGGTCAACCTCATTTTCTTAACACCAGTGGGTGCTCCACACCCCCCCTCGCCCGCCCACCCGCCCGCCCGCTCGGCCCCTCCAGGCGCCTTAACAGTGCCCCCCCTCACCCGCTTGCCCGGCCCCTCCGGGCGCCCTGACAGCCCCCCCTCACCCGCCTGCCCGGCCCGGCCCCCTCACCCGCCCAGCCCACACACCCAGTCCCCCCTCACCCACCTGCCCGGCTCGGCCCCGGCGCCCTAACCTGCCCGCCCCATCCCTCCTGTCGAACCACCCACGCCCCCATCACCCGCTCGCGCCCGCCCGGGCGCCCTCACCCGCCCGCCCAACCCCTCCCGACGCCCTCACCCGGGCACCTCACCCCTTTGGGCAGGCCACCCACCCCCGGGCGCCCTCACCCGCACGCCCCACCCACCCCCGGGTGCCCTGACCCGCCCACCCGCACGGCATGGGCTCCCTGACACGCCCGCCCCACCCGCTCGCGGGCGCCCTGACCCTCCCGCCCCACCCGCCCCCGCCCGCCCCGCCGGCGCCCGCCCCGACCTGCCCGCCAATTCGCCCCACCCGCCCATGGGCGCCCTCACCCGCCCGCACGCCCGCGGGCGCCCTCACCCGCCCGCCCCACCCGCGGGCGCCTTCACCGGCCCGCCCGCCCCACCCACACCCGCCCGCCCCACCCACACCCGGGCGCCCTCACCCGCCCGCCCGACCCACACCCGGGCGCCCTCAACCGCCCACCCGACCAACCCCCGGGCGCCCTCACACGCCCACCCGCCCTCCACCCGCCCGCCTCATCCACCCTCCGCCCTCGGCCTCACCCGCCCTCCGGCCGCCCGCCTCACCCACACTCCGCGCTCCGCCCGCCCTCCTCACCCACCCTCCGCCCTCGGCCTCACCCGCCCGCCTCACCCACCCTCCCTCAGCCCCATGAGCGGGGCTCGTGCAGGCGCACCCAGGCCGCCCGCACCCTCGCCCGGCTAGCAGGGCGATTCCCGGAATCGCCCTGCCTGCCGGGCGAGGGCGCAGGCGGCCCGGGTGGCGCCTGCACGAGGGCGGGCGCCCTCGTGCAGGCACCACCCGGGCCGCCCGTGCCCTCGCCCGGTAGGCAGGGCGATTCAGGGAATCGCCCTACCTGCCGGGCGAGGGCGCGGGCGGCTCGGGTGGCGCCTGCACGAGGGGGGGCTCCCTCGTGCAGGCGCCACCCAGGCCGCCCTCTCCCTCGCCCAGCAAGCAGGGCAATTCCCGGAATCGCCCTGCCCGCCGGGCGAGGGCGCGAGCAACCCGGGTGGCGCCTACACGAGGTTGGGCCCCCTCCTGCAGGCGCCACCCGGGCCGCCCGCGCCCTCGCCCGGCAGGCAGGGCGATTCCGCCCTCGTGTAGGCGCCACCCAGGCCGCCCGCGCCCTCGCCCGGCAGGCAGGGCGATTCCGGGAATCGCCCTGCCTGCTGGGCGAGGGCGCGGGCGGCACGGGTTACGCCCGCACGAGGGGGGGCGCCCTCGTGCAAGCGCCACGCGGCCCGCCCGCGCCCTCGCTTGGCAGGCAGGGCGATTCCCGGAATCGCCCTGCCTGCCGGGCGAGGGCGCGGGCGGCCCAGGTGGCGCCTGCACGAGGGGGGCGCCCTCGTGCAGGCGCCACCCGGGTCGCCCGCGCCCTCGCCCGGCAGGCAGGGCGATTCTCGGAATCGCCCTGCCTGCCGGGCGAGGGCGCGGGCGGCCCGGGTGGCACCTGCACGAGGCGGGGCGCCCTCGTGTAGGCGCCACCCGGGCCGCCCGCACCCTCGCCCGGCAGGCAGGGCGATTCCGAGAATCGCCCTGCCTGCCGGGCGAGGGCCCGGGTGGCTCCTGCACGAGGTTGGGCGCCCTCGTGCAGGCACCACCCTGGCCGCCCGCGCCCTCACCCTGAGGGCGCGGGCGGCCCGGGTGGCGCCGGCACGAGGGGCGCCCTCGTTCAGGAGCCACCCGGGCCGCCCGCACCCTCGCCCGGCAGGCAGGGCGATTCCCGGAATCGCCCTGCCTGCCGGGCGATGGCGCGGGCGGCCCGGGTGGCGCCTGCACGAGGGGGGCGCCCTCGTGCAGGCGCCTCCCGCGCCCTCGCCCGGCAGGCAGGGCGATTCCCGGAATCGCCCTGCCTGCCAGGCGAGGGCACGGGCGGCCTGGGTGGCGCCTGCACGAGGTTGGGCGCCCTCGTGCAGGCGCCACCCGGGTCGCCCACGCCCTCACCCGGCAGGTAGGGCGTTTCCCGGAATCGCCCTGCCTGCCGGGCGAGGGCGCGGGCGGCTTGGGTGGCGCCTGCACGAGGGGGGGCGCCCTCGTGCAGGTGTCACCCAAGCCGCCCGCACCCTCACCCGGCAGGCAGGGTCGCCCTAAAAATTATCGTATAAAAATTGTGATTTTGACATGTCAATTCTAACAAAAAATTATCAAAACGTGTAGTTTTTTAGTTATATTTATGTTAAAAATGTTTATTTTTATGTCCATTGTTAAAAAATATTGTTTTTTAGAAACAATTATTTCATGTCGATTGAAAAATTAATTAAGGATGTATAAATATGTAGAATATCGAAAACTCTAAATATCGACCTTCTAATTTAAAAATGCAAAACAGTAAAAACCTCACGAAAAAAAAAAAAATTATAATTATAATAAAAAACAAGAAAATGTGAAGAAAACGACCACTTCAAAAATTATCAAATTTACTAAATAATTATTTACATTTTATACATAAAACATTTAAAGCCAAAAAACAGGGCTTTTAAAAAAGGAGTGTGATGCAGAATGCTCACTTTTTAAAATCAGCATGAAAATCACTACCATTCTAAAACGTGATGTACATTAAAGTGCCAAAAACTATGCTCTAGAAAAAACATGTGCGTTTTGCATCACCCATTTTCAAAATCAGGTCACTTTTTAGCTATCTCTACGAAACGGGTAACAGTATCAGTTCCCGTTTCAAAGTTTACATTGTTTTTATTTTATGGATTCCTTGATCACCATAATGAACATGATTTATGTTATTAGCTGTGTAGGTGTTATTTGATGTTTGCTTGTTTGTCATTGCAGGTTCTCAAAAGGAAACTCTTTCGGACGGTTGAAGGATGGCTGCTACAAACTAGCATTGGACTTAAGGTAGGGTCTAAACACCTCTATAGTTTTTATTTATGAATCGCATATGTTTAGAGAAAGATAGATTTATTTGTCTGCTTGTTGCTAGATATCTTTTGATACTAGGGAGATCGGCCTTGTCCGCAAGATCGATTTATCCGGCCAACAGACCTACCAACATTCAAGGGATCTCCCCAATATGAAGTCCCAACTAGTTCTCACATTGTTTGGTGTAGGAGTCCCATCCAATACGATGGCTCAGTTGCCATTATCTTAGATATTTTCCTTAGCTCTTGTTGTTTATAACATGAGAGTGTTATGCTTGTAACTTCAAGAAAGCAAGGTGAGTATGCCTATTGAGTGTGTAATGTAACTTTGTGTCTGCGTTCTCTTACTGTCAAAGGGGAGAGTAATGTGAGCCTCTTGATGAGAGGGAATAGTCCCAACCTAGAAAAACACATGCGAATAACAAAAAGTGTTTGTCTAGCATCCAGCAGAATAGTCCACAGCGAGTGCGACAGTCGTGAAAACCAAAATTCAAAGGAAAACACGTACATCGTCCAATAGAGTAGTCCACATAGGGGTGACATTCATTAAAGCCAAGAAAACACAAAGATGGTATGTCTAACATCCAGCCAAGTATTCCACATGGATGGGACAACAGTGATAAGCAATACAACACATCTTCAACAATTAAAGTACTAAAATAACCGAAGTAGTTCAACTATATTAGTACAGGTTAAGAAAACATGCATTACAAACATTTAATGAATAGTCTTACAAATGGATACAAAACATGCATGAAAATGCGTTGGCCTGAGACAGGCTTTTGAATTAAGCAAAAGCTCTAAGACATATATGTACACCATACATCACTAGTCCCAATAGTGGGACATTGGAGCCACTCCTTGCTTCTCAAATAATAGACTACAAACTCTCATGGCAATGTAGGAGGTGCCAAAGTGAAAAGTCATTTTCATGTACAATGAGGGCGTATACATAGCCAAGGTTGAAACTGAACCTTGTGACTCTTTGACTTTTTTCATGACTATTTGACTTCCTATGAATTTTTGACTTTACATTACTCTTCAACTTCATAAGTGGGTCTCTTGGAGTTCCACTTTACATTACATTGATTACAACAAGTATGGGCCATAGTGATGATGTGGTCGAGACGAGTCATGACACAACCCGATATGACACTGCTGACATGTATTGGCTAACTATGGTGTCCATGTCGAGTTGCTATGCTGCTGAGTGATGAGTGTGCTCTTGGTCTATCATATATTCACCTCCCCATGACAAAGTGTTCAGGATATTCGATGGTCTTGATGTTAACTTGATGGTTCATGTGTATGTGTCCTCGTTGTTAGAAAATTATATATTAAAGAGAAATGGAACATATAAAATATATTGCAGAAATATAAACACAAAAAACACATAAAACAAGAGAGACACAAATATAAGTGGTTTACCCAATTTGGGCTACGTCCACGAAGAAACAACTAGTCCTTCCTTTTATATTATCTAGCAAAAAGAAGATATACAACCTACAATAGATACGATGTAATTCCCTATTTTCTCTCAATCCCCTCTCATTTTCTCGCTCAGAATACGCATCTATATAGTTGCAATACAACTCCCTCATATATAGGGAGGAGTTCCCTTCTAGGGAAAAAAACCCTAAATAAAACCTAACTTCTACTATCATTTTTCCACCTAATGAACGACCCATATTGACTATGAAATTACAACATTTTACAAGGCAAATTTACATCTATTTTTAGCTATGGGGGTGTTGCCCCTGATCCCCCGCTAGGGGGGTGTTCTAAAGAATCGTTGTCGCCCCCCCAACCTCGACCCCCCCTCCCCCCCCCCCCCCGGTGATGTGGAAATACGGGTGGTGTTGCTACCACAATACGAAATGGGGTCCAATGTGGTGATACCTCTGAATAAAGAAGATAATCAGGCTCCACACCCAATAATCTCCCACTTGGAGACTGATTATAGCAACTTTGTCGCTGCTTCATTTGCTGGAAAATGACTTCACTTTGGACCTGGTTGTTTCTCATCTTCATCATCGTACTTGAAGACCAATTGAAACCAAGCAGAATCTCTTTTCTCCTTGGTTACAACTTTTGTTAACATATCTGCAGGATTTTGGCTAGTGTGTATCTTTTCCAGCTTCAACTATCCATCTTCCAACATTGATCGTATGAAATGGTACATGAGATATATATGTTTAGTATTGGAATGAAATGCAGAGTTCTTTTCAAGATGTATGGCACTCTTGCTATCACTGTATAACCTACCAAACTTCTGCTTCTTACCTAATTCATCTAGAAACCTTTGTAACCAAATCATTTCTATACTATCCTTTGTAGCAACAACATACTCTGCTTCCATCGTTGAGAGTGCAACAACACTTTTCAATTTTGAAACCCAACTAACAATTGTTCTACCTACAGTAAACACATACCCTATGGTTCTCCTCCTGTTACCTCTATCACCCACCATAACTTCATCAACATATCCCTGTACAACAATGTTTGAATTACCAAAGCATAATGCTCGATTTGTGGTACCTTCAAATACCTGAGGATCCACTTCACCGCCATCCAATGTTATTTTTTTGGATTGTTCATGTACCTGCTTACAACTCCCACTACATGTGCAATATCATGCCTTGTGCAAACCAACACATACATTAACCTTCCAACTCCTGATGCATATGGAACTTTAGACATATAAGCCATTTTTTCCTGAGTCTTGGGACACACCTCCTTACTTAGTTTGAAATGGCTAGCCAAAGGTATACTAATTGGTTTTTCATTCTGCATATTAAATCTTTTCAACACTTTTTCTATGTACTCACTCTGAGACAATGTTAATTTTCGATTCTTCGTGTCTCTAGTGATTCTCATACCAAGGATTATTTTTGTTGCACCCAAATCCTTGATTCAAAATTGGTTTGCCCATTTTATTTTGAGCACATTTATTTCCTGCATGTTAAAACATGCAACAACAATGTCATCTACATACAATAATAATATAATATAGTTGCCATCATTTTTCCTTTTGAGATAAACACAATGATCAGAGTGACATCTAGTATAACCTTGTTCAGACATAAACCTGTCAAATTTTAGATACCACTGCCTTGGAGCCTGTTTTAAGCCATACAAGCTCTTCTTCAACCTACACACTAGTTTTTCCTTCCCTATTACCTCATATCCTTGTGGTTGTTGCATATATATCTCTTCCTCAAAATCCCCATGGAGAAAGGTTGTCTTTGCATCTAAGTGCTCAAGATTAAAATCTTCAGCTTCTACTAGACTTAAAATAGTTCTGATTGAAGTCATTTTAACAACAAGAGAAAATATCTCATCAAAGTCTATACAATTATTCTATTTAAGCCCCTTCACCACAAGTCTAGCTTTATACCTTTTTCTACCTCCATCTTCTTCCTTCAACCTATAAACCCATTTATTCTGCAATATTGTTTTACTTGCAGGAAACCTAACTAAGTCACAAGTCTGGTTATGTACTAATGAGTCCATCTCTTCTTTCATGGCTTGCTCCCACTTCTTCCTAGTTTCTACCTGCACTACTTCTTCATAACATTTTGATTCACTAGAATCAGTCGACAATACATAATATAATGAAGGAGAGTATCATTGAGGGGGTCTACTTATCCTATTAGATATTTTAACACCACTTTCAGGTGTTTGAGGTGCTTACTTTTTTTGTGGTTGTTTTTGTTGTTATGGTTGTTGATCATTATGATTTTCAAACACCTTCACTTTTTCTGTGATCTCATCAAGTGTTGTGTATTCTCTGATTTCTTTTTCATATTTCTTTTCCTGCATCTTATCCTTATACAAAACCTTTTCATTGAATATGACATCTATGCTCCTAATTATTTTGTGTTTTTCATAATCATAAAAGCGATAACAAAAATCATTAACACCATATCCAGTAAAGGTACATTTCTTTGATTTTGCCTCAATATTTGTTCTATTTTCTTTATAAATGTGGGAAAAGGCTTCACAACCAAAAGTGTTTAAAAAAGAGTAGTTTACCTTTTTACCTGTCCATGCCTCCTCTGGAATACCACCATCGAAGGAACTTGAAGGCCCTCTGTTTATTAGATAAACAACAGTATCTACAACATCTGCCCAAAACTGTAAAGGCAATCCTGCATGAAATCTCATGCACCTTGCCCACTCCATGATTATCCTATTCATCCTTTCCGACACACCATTTTATTGTGGTGCTCTTAGAACTGTCTTCTCTCTGTGAATTCCATTCTTTGAACAGTACTTATCAACTCTTTGCTACAATATTCACCTCCATTGTCTGATCTGAGACACTTCAACTTTTTTCCTATCTCATTTTCAACCAAATATTTCCATTTCTTGAAAGTATCAAATACATCATATTTATTTCAAATACAATAAATCCAAGCTTTTCTCGTTGCATCATCAATAAAAGTAACATAATAACGAGAGCCACTGAGAGGTGATACCTGAGCAGCTCCCCATACATCTGTATGCACAAGCTCTAATTTTTTGCTCTTATTTTCTTTCCCAACTCTAAGGAATTTGACTCTCTTTTGTTTTCCATAAACACAATTCTCACAGAATTCCAAATAAACATGCTTAAAACCTGGCAACAAATTTCTTGAGTGAAGAATCAACATCCCCTTCTCAATCATGTGCCCGAGCCTATTATGTTGCAATGTCATATCTTATCTTGTAGAGGTTAAAGCATTAACAGAATTAGAAATACCATTGCATAAATACAATGTACCAACCTTTTCTCCATTTGCTATTACCAAGGCTCCTTTAGTGACCTTCCAGGTTTTATCTGTAAAAGTAGTTAAACAACCTTCACCTCCCAACTTCCCTGTTGGAATTAGAATTTTCTTCAGATCTAGAACATGCCTTACCTCCTTCAAAAACCATTGATTTCCATTCTTCTATTTTATGAAAATTGTACCCATTCCAATGATTTTATAGGGTTTATCATCACCCAATCGAACCTATCCAAAAATGCCTTAAACATAATCATGAAAATGTTTCCTATCAGGTGTGGCATGGAATGAGGCACTTGAATCTACCACCCAAGCATCAATAATATTTTCTAATGAAAGAATCAAAGCATCTTGCAACACATCACCTATCACATTCGCTTCATGGTTTTTTATTGTTGCGAGTCTCCTTCTTTTCCCTTCTGAGACTTGCAGTCTTTCTTCAGGTGTCTTTTCTTCCAGCATTTCCAGCACAGTATCCCCAATCTAGACTTAGATCTACCTCTCCTTGACTTACTATGATATAATGGGCTCTTTCCTCTTTCCTTCTTTCTTCCCCTAATATTTTCAGTCAATGCATTACCTAATGTCTCACCTAAGATTTTTTGTCACATTTCCTCACTAAGGATTGCACCGAAAACATCATCAAACTTTAAACTACTAGATCTAGAGACAAAGTTACTAATGGCCATAACTAAACCATTCCAACTTTTTGGCAATGAGAACAAAAATAACAGAGCCTTAACTCCATCATCAAAAGTTACCCCTACAGAACTTTACTGACTGGTAACTGTATTAAATTCATTTAAATGATCAACAATAGATCCACCTTCTGACATCTTCATATTAAATAAATGCTTCATAAGAAATACCTTATTTAAGGCCGATGGTTTTTCATATAGTTTGGTCAATGCCGATATTAAACCTGTTGTTGTCATTTCCTTTGAAATATTAAAGGCTATCGACGCTGCTAGGCACATCCGTATTGTTTCAAGTGCCATTTTGTCGAAAATATACCATTCTGTGTCTGTCATACTCGTCGGCTTCTTTGTCTTTCCTCTCAATGGTAGGTACATATGTTTCTTATACAAGTAATCTTTCATCTGCATCTTCCATAGCTAGTAGTTTTGGCCGTTAAATTTTTCGACCATAAACCTACCATCTTCCGCCATTTCTCCCACTCAAACCAAAAACCCTTCTCTCCTGTGATTTTATTAGCCAAATAACCTTTGGATCTGATAGGAGTTGTTAGAAAATTATATATTACAGAGCAATGGAACACATAAAATATATTATAGAAATATAAACACATAAAACAAGAGATACACAGATATACGTGGTTCACCCAATTTGGGCTATGTCCATGGAGAAACAACCATCCCTTCCTTTTATATTATCTAGCAAAATGAAGAGATATAACCTACAATAGATCTGTTGTAATTCTCTCTTCGCTCTCAATCTCCTCTTTCTTTCCCACTCATAATACACATATACATAGCCGCAATAAAATTCTCTCATATATAGGGAGGGGTTGCCTTCTAGGGGCAAAAACCCTAAATTAAACAATACTTCTACCGTCAGATTTCCACCTAATGAACGGCCCAGATTGACTATGAAATTACAACATTTTACAAGGCAATTTTACATCTATTTTTAACTTCGGGGGTGCTACCCCGGATCCCTCGCTAGGGGGGGGGGCTCTAAAGATTTATTGTCACCCCGCCTGGTAGCGTGCAAAGACGGGTGGCATTGCCGCCACATTATGAAATGGGGTCTAATACGACGATACCTCTTAATAAAGAAGATAATTAGACTCCACACCCAACACTCGTCACTTGTTGCTCAATGTGTTTCATGTGTTCATTCAACGTGAGAAAGTCTTCTAACATTTGCTCCTCCTTCATCTCATTCGTCATCGCACCATGCTTTATCCATGTACATGTTTCTGCAATCTCTCATGATGAGATGACATCAAATCCAAAAATATCCTAATCTACCATGATCCATTATGTTTCGACTCTGGGTACAAGTGACCAAGAGAGAGGACAAGGCTCTAAAACTGTGCATAGCACATTTCAGGAAAGGATGAGAGGCTCCAAGGAACTTTCGGGAAAAATTGTGCCACTGTCACTGGGAGAGAGATTTTGTAATCTGGGACAACAATGACAGCTTCGAGAGAGAACCTAGTTGGGTATAACTGCACAGTTCCAGGGGAGAAGACATCACAGGGTGCTGGGAGGAACTTCTGACTAGTTCTGCTTAGTTTTCAAGATGAGGACCTAGGTAGGTCATCTGAGGGTCCAGCTGGGAATCTGCATATTTTCTCCAGGGAAGGCACTGAGGGTAGTAGAAAGCACTAGCAGGGGAACCTACGCAGTTTTCTGGAGCAGGATAAGATCAGGCTTTAGGGAGCTACTGGTCAAGACTACACAATTCTGGGAGACAGTCTGCGACAGGTAGTAGGGGCTAATGGACATAAGTGTGTAGTTTCTAGGCTAAGTGCAGAGCGAGGCAGGATGACAGTTGCCAATCAAAACTGCAAGATTTCTTTAGGGAGAGCAGAGCAGGTCAGCAGGGGGCCTACCTGTCAAATCTGTGCAATTTCTCGGGACATTCGAGCGATAGGCAACAGAGACCTGTCCCACAGTTCTGCGTAGTTTCTACAAGAAGTTGGACAAGTTCTGGAACATTTTGGGGATCAATGCAGCTCTGGGTCACAACTTATTTCAATTTTTCTGGTTGACCATAGGGAGGCTTAATGGGTGATCTTGCGGGAAGCGAAGGCTGGATTGGATTCTGGGACAACTTCTCTATTGTTTTGGGATACAATCAGCTAGCTCATTTCCAGAATTGTGCAGTGCAGGCTACCTAGAGGACAACCTCAATCTCTGCAAATTTCTAAGCAGCAATGTAGGGTCACTGACAGCTGACACTGTGCAGTGCAACTCAATCGTGGTCCAATTGAAGGAGGGTTGTCCAGTCGACATATTTTCAGTAAGAATGACTAAGTATGGGAGCAAGTGAACTTGTGCATACATGACCTTGTGTTCACACATTTAACATGACTCGACGACAAGATACCTCAAACCAACAAGACAAACATGTGCTCAATGAGACTCTCTAAAGGTTAAGAGCAACAAGTGCGACACTTGAGACATATCATTGAATGACCATGATGACACTTGTGCGATAGTTCTTAAAACTTTGTGTGTGAGTGTGACTGGTGTTTTCATAGCTAAGATAACCCAAACACACAAATACAAACTTTCAACATTACCAGAATTGGGTCTCAAGCATGACATAGAAATCAGTATGCCAAAGACAAAAGTTGGTCTAACAAGCGAAAAGGAAGAAAGACATGTAGAGGAAACACATGAAATGAATTTGTGCTTCCAAACATGCATGTTATTGATGATAGAATGATATGAAAATGACAAGTTGTCCTTCCAGATACACTAAGAGATGTACTTCAAAATATATCTTTACTTAGCATACTTACCCTCAAGATAATATGCATCCGACAGAGTTTGTATGAGGTCCCAATCTCTTGTCATAACTCCGTTCCTTGGTATTTCTCCTCAACCCCTTGGGAGTCATATGGCATGTCATATTTCTGTGTGGTCACTAAGAGATAGATCTGCCTAGTTTCAATGGATAGTGATTGTTGCTAGGATGATATGCACAGTTTTCTAGATCAAGGTTGGGCTGCCTACCCTACAAAATTTTTGGGAGCAATGTTGCTGACCTACTCTGCGCAGTTTTCTATAGCAAGGTTGGGATGCTCTGCACAATTTCTGGGAGAAATATTGTTGGCATGCTCTGTGCATCTTTCCAAAGGAAGGTTGGTTACTTGCTCTACGCAATGTTTGAGTGCAAGGTAGGTTGGATAGCTAGGACAACACTACACAGTTTTGAGATGTTGGACACTACTGTGGTATGGCATCCTAGGAGGACACCTCTGCGTAGTTTATGAATTTAGTGTAGTCTGGGAAGTTGAGAGGAAATACTGCATAGTTTTTGAATGCAAGGCACTATTGCGAGATAGGCCTCGGGAGGACACATCTACATAGTTTCAGGTTGCAATTCAGACTGAGCAGCTGAGGAATAATACTATTTAGATTCTGATGATAGCGGGTTTCCAACTAGGAAGGGACACTAGAGGAAACCATTGCGCAGTTTTGGATGCCAAGGGAGGCTGGGGCCTCTACACATTGCGCAGTCCTAACAGGTAAAGGGAAAAAGTTGAGGGTTGCAGAAGCAAAGTTTGCAGTTTTGAAAACATGGGTGAGGCTAGGTTTCTTGGGAAATCGGCTAAGTGCAAGATCAGTGAAACCAATGTAAAAAGTGATATAGTTTGACTATGATCACACACGAACACTTATTTATACAACATACACCTTCTAGAACATATAAAATACACTATTATTGATGCAATAACCTTCATGACAAGAGTGCGTGAAATGAGTGTGAAACATGTCTATGTGATGAGAAAAACCCATATGTACGAAGATTCCCCTTAAAGTAGAACAACGCCCCCATTGCATGACAAATAATAATCCCTATGCCCAAAGATGACTCATGCTGCATGAGATGAGAACATGTACAAATATTAAGATCAAGGAGGGGAGCTTGAGATCATCAGTTTACCAACAAGTGACCAAGGAACAATCGATCATAGGATCCAAGGTAGGCTCCGAAATTTGCATGCGAGCCAAAATTTTGCAGGGTGTTTTGTAGTCACTACAACATTGACGACGCACTAGTAGAGCTCGAGCTCTCTATATGGACCTTGTTTTGTGAAAATCTATTCGAACCCTTTCAGAAATATTGTTCGTTTCTTTTATCATTATGGCTTAAGCAATCTCTTGGGTGAAATATATAGTCCCTACCATTCTCTTAATCAGTCAGCACACATTCCAAGCCAAGTAAACTAAGTTTTTTCGATTGGGATGAGGGGTATATATATGCACAAGTAATATAAATGTGAGAGACTTAGTTTCATCTCTGGTGTTATTCCAATTCCAGCAGGCCTGGACAGTATCCCCGCGGAGTCACACAGGAATGCAAGAATCGCTCTGCTACTGGCGAGCCTGGTCAGTACCCCGACATATTTACTTGTATAACCTCTCCACGTAGGAAGCCTTTCTCTTCTTTCGCCTTCTTTATTTTTTCATTTTCACATTTTTTTCATTTTTCAAAGAACTGTTCATAGGCACTTATTTATTTCAGAGGTGGAAGAGGGATCCTGACTTATTGAGAGCATAAGAGTTTTTCCCTTTAGAGAAGTATTTATATATACCTCTGACACACTTGTCAATTTTTCCCCCCTCACCTTACTCTACTGGATTGAGATAACAAGCATTAACCCAAAACAGTTGATTAGAGTAGGTGGTACTAGTTACAGTGCAAGCATTGTGTTTTCACCAAGACTCACTCATAACAAAACATATTTTCCATCAGGGTATGATCGAATGAAGAAAACAAGCTCTTCATAAAGAAAGAGGATAACAAATAACCAAATGTTGATAGTTGTATAAGTCCTCTTATATTTACCCGGCTTATCTCGAGAGCCAAACACGATTTCATGTGAGGCTAACCTACGGGTACAAACAAGCAAAGAAAACAAGAAAGCAAAGAGCAAAAGTAAAGTGAAAGAAAAACAAGTAAGAAAAGTAAGCGAGAAAGCAAATAAAACCAAGTAAGTAGGTAAACACACTAAGTAAGAAAGAAAAAAAACATGTAAACCAAAAAGAAAAGAAAATAAAGAAATCAAACACTACTCCTACTCCTACGCTAAACAGTGCATGGGCCTGCTCACGTAAAGTGATATTTCCAATGCAGCCACCAGCGCATTGGCTAGCCCATGTTGGTGAAGGCATGGTAAACAAGAAAGATATACATGTAAACCAACAAACAAGAAAGATACAACAGTGAAGACCAACATGCTACGAGTTCAAAAGTGTCCACAGAAAGAGAAAAAAGTAAAAGCACAGGATAAGCATTCTGCAGACATATCATGGTGATGGGACACACTACATGCAGACGATAAACATGCACACTCTTTGGACCGTGACAAATGATAAAACATGAGAAAGAAAGACAACTTGCATTTCACAAGCGTGCTCGTTGTGTATGATTCCTCCAATGCGTGAGCGATGGGATCGTGTGGTTCAGGTGGAGGAAGTGAAATCTGTGAACTAGATTGATTTTCAATGCACACAGGAGAGTGATGAGGAGCCTTTGGTGTTTCAACAATTTTCTGACTGGAAGTGGAACTAACCTCAGGACAGCGAGGGCCTGACATAACCATCAACACAGGCTGAAGTGCCTCGACCACTTGAGGGGTTTCCACTTCATCAACAGGTAGATTATCGGATACCATTGGCTTAGAAAGATTAACAGTGAGTGAATCAACATTTTGATCAAATGAAGAAGTACATAGATCACGACAACCACTATCAGAAAATTTGGGATGTTCATCGACATCCTCTCGATCTGATGAATCATGCAGAGGGGTTGATGAGAAACAAAGATGTTCACCCTTGTGTTTTTGAAAATGACAGATGAAATATTGAATGGATTTTCAGATAAAGATATGTCCTCTCCACAATGTAATGAGAGACTAACATCTGGTGTGTCCTGTGAATGATTGTAAGTGGACAGATCCAGCGATGAGTTTTCATAAGGAAAATCAAAAGTGGCAGAATCACAAAGGATGTCAGGATAGAATGGATGAGGCATGGATGGAAGGGAGTCATCCTTCCCCATGGTTTCTTCTTTAGATTCCCATACAAACTCATTATGAATGAAGGCATAGGTTGGCTTCACAGCACCAACTCTGTCAAAAACTTGATCCTTATGAACAACGAGTGTGGAGGTTGAAACGAGAGAACACAACAAAGTACAATCTGAGGGATCAACATAATGTAGCGAAAGAGGTCGAGGAAACAAGTCCACGTGAAAACCAATAGTCTTGCAGGCCAAATCTGCGTAGATATTAAGAACAAATGTTGTGGGAGGTTGTGACAGTTCAACAGATGTGCGCGCACCCTCTCCCACCTTGCCCTGCAAAGCTAGAGTTGTGTGATGAGAAGAAGATGGACAATCACTTGTGAAAGCAACCTCTTTTATCTTATATTTGGCAGCTCTAACATCGAGGTATGTTTGGAGGGGTTTGAATGATTCTAATATTTTCATATTTAAGATATGTGAAGAAGATACTTAAATATTCCATCGAGAAATTCCCAATCAATTTCATCTTAAGGAAATTGAAATGCAATATTAAGAAATCGTGTGTGAAATTGCTCAATGGATTCATCAGGTGTTTTCCGTAATTTCATAATTTCTTTATTGAGTGCTTTATGGTCAAAATGATAGAAAGCATATGTCAACTCTCCAACCAAGTGATAGAGAGAGTGAATAGATGTTGTGGGAAATGTGACACACCATTGCAGTGTGTGCCCTCGAAGCGTGGATGCGAACAATGAGCAGGAAACATAATCCTCATGGATTTCATTCCTTTCCCATAATCCTGTGAAGGAAACGGCATGTTTAAGGCTACTCCGAATTCACCATCGTATGTGTTACATGACAAGTCATTCCAGAGATCCTCTGATACTTGAAAATATTCTCCATAAGAAAGACATGCCAGAGGACAAACTGTAACATAAATTATGGAAGATGTGGAGAGATTCAAAACAGACTTTGAGGAGTCAACATGTCATCTGGCCCTCCTAGCACCAGAAATGTTGACTGTGCTGGACCCGCCAACATTTAGGGGATCTCCCCAGTATGAAGTCCCAACTAGATCTCACACCGTTTGGTGTAGGAGTCCTATCCAGTACAATGACCAGGTTGCCATTATCTTAGAGATTTTCCTTAGCTCTTGTTGTTCAACACATGAGAGTGTTATGTTTGTAACTTCAAGAAGGTGAGGTGAGTATGCCTAGTGAGTGCGTAATGTAACTTTCTGTCCAAGTTCGCTTACTTTCAAAATGGGGAGTAAAGTGAGCCTCTTGATGAGAGAGAATAGTCCCAACCCAGGAAGAAACATGCGCGAACAACAACAAGGGTTCATCCAGCGTCCAGTGGAATATTCCATAGCGGATGAGGTAGTCGTGAAAATCATAGTTCAAAGGAAAACACATACACTGTCCAGCGGATTATTCCACACATGGGTGATGGTCGTTAAAGCCAAGAAAACACAAAGATGGTATGTCTAATGTTCAGTGCAATAGTCCACACGGACGGGACAACATTGATAAGAAATACAACACATCTTCAATAATGTAAGTACTAAAATAACCAAAGTAGTTTAACTATTTAGTACAGGTTAAGAAAACATGCATTACAAACATTTAAAGAATAGTCTTACAAACATATACAAAACATGCATGAAAATGTGCTAGCCTAAGACAAACTTGTGAATTAAGCAAAAGCTCCAAGACACATCTATACACCATACATCACTAGTCCTAGTAATGGAACATTAGAGCCACTCGTTGGTCCTCCAAAAATAGACTACAGACTCTCAAGGCTATGTAGGAGGAGCCAAGGTGAAAAGTCATTTTTATGTACAATGAGGGGGTATATATAGCCAAGGGTGAAACTGACCCTTGTGACTCTTCGACTTCCATTATGACTATTTGACTTCTTATGAATTTTCAACTTTACATGACTCTTCAACTTCATATGTGGGTATCTTGGACTTCCACTTTACATTACATTGATTAAAATAACTATGGCCCATAGAGATGATGTCGTCGAGATGACTCATGAAACTACCCAACATGACATTGTTGACATGTACTAGCTGACTATGGTGTCCGTGCCGAGCTGTTATGCTGTTGAGTGATGAGTGTGCTCTTGGTCTATCATATCTTCACCTCTGCATGACAAAGTGTGCAGGGTCTTTGATGGTCCTAGTGTTCGCTTGATGGTGCATGTGTATGTGTCTACGTTACTTGTTTCTCAATGTGTTTCATGTGTTCATTCAGCTGCGAGAAAGTATTCTAGCATGCGCTCCTTCTTCATCTCGTTCATCATCGCACCATGTCCTATCCATATACCTGTTTCTGCAATCACTCATGATGAGACGACATCAAATCCAAAAATCACCTAGTCTACCATGATGCAGTGCCTTTCGGCTCCGGGTGCAGGTGACCATGAGAGAGGACTAGGCTCTAAAACTGTGAAAAGCACATTTCAGGTCGGGATGAGAGGCTCTCGGTTATTGTCGGGAAAAATTGCACAGATGTCGCTAGGAGACAGATTTGTGCAATCCGGGATAACAGAGACAGTTGCGGGAGAGAACCTAGTTTGGCAGTACTTGTGCAGTTCCGGGGAGGAAGACATGGAAGGGTGTTTGGAAGAACTGTTGGGTAGTTTTGTGCAGTTTTCAAGATGAGGACTGGGCAGGTCATCTGGGGGTCCAGCTGGGAATCTACACAGTTTCTCCAAGGAAGACAGTGTGGGCAGCAGGAAGCATTGGCAGGGAAATCTGCACAGTTTTTCGTAGGAGGACAAAATCACGCTGCGGGGAGTTGCTAATCAAAACTGTGCAATTTTGGGAGACAGTCCGCAACAGGCAGCATGGGCTCCGGGACATAACTGCGCAGTTTCTAGGCTAAGTGCAGAGTGAGGTAGCAGGGAAAGTTCTAATCAAAACTGCACAATTTTTTGAGGGAGAGAAGAGCAGGTCAACTTGGGGCCTGCCTGTCAGATCTATGTAATTTCTTGGGATAATGCAGTGATAGGCAACGAAGACCTATCCCAATTCTATGCAGTTTCTACAGGTAGTGAAAGGTAGGTAGCTCGATAATACTACTCAAGCGTTGAGGACAACACTATTTTGAAGGAGAGGGGCATGTTGGGTCCCTATAATACTAGTGATTACCCCATTACTATTGTAGTTATACCCCTTATTTTTATTTTTGTGCCCCTATTACCCCCATATTGTTATTTATGTGCCCCATAGAATCTCTCTATTGTTATTATTGTGCCCTTACATTATTATTGTTATGTCAGCTCTGATTATGTTATGACCCCTTAGACTCCTATATATAGAAAGGAGGTCTTTTCATTTGTATCATCCAAGAAATGTTCATTTATGTAATGTAAAGGAGGTTGCCCCCTCGAAGAGGCTGAATTCTAAGGCGTTGATCTATATTTTCTATCTTTTCTTGAGCTGGTTTCATAACATTTGGTATCAGAGCTTTGGATTCTAGGGTTTTGCTGCTCCAAACAAGTCATCGTGGCATTTTCGCTATAACTTTTTTCTCTCACGTTTCAGAAGTCGCAAAAAAAACCCATTTGAGAAGAAATCGCGTTGAACCTTGGGTCATATTGTATCTCATGAAGGAGTTAAGGTAGACCCTAGAAAAATTAAAGCCATTAAGGAATGGAAAATCCCCACATCCATAAAGCATCTGCGAGGATTTCTTGGGTTGACAGGGTATTATCGCAAGTTTGTTAAGAATTATGGGAGAATAGCAGCACCTCTAACAACATTATTGAAGAAAGATTCATTTTCATGGACTCCGGAAGCAACAAAGGCCTTTGAACACCTTAAATAGGCAATGTGCCAAGCACCGACCTTAGCTACACCGAACTTCACAAAAACCTTTATTGCGGAATGTGATGCTTCAGGAAATGGAATTGGTGTTGTTCTAATGCAAGATGAAAGATCCATTGCTTTTGAAAGTCATCCAATCAAGGGAAAGTTTTTAAGCAAAGCTATTTATGAGAAGGAAATGTTGGCAATACTCCATGCACTTAAGAAACGGTGACCCTACCTAATGGGAAGACACTTCAAGGTAAAAACAGATCATGATAGCCTTAAATACTTTTTAGAACAAAGATTATCCTCTGAAGAGCAACAAAAGTGGGTCACAAAGATGTTGGGTTATGACTTTTAAATCATCTACAAAAAAGGGAAGCAAAATGTGGTGGCAGATGCACTCTCAAGAAAGGATGAGGATGTGGAAGCATTGTTGTGTGCCATTTCTATTATCCAACCAGATTGGATAAACGAAGCAAGGGAGGAAGGAAGAATGACGAAGAAGTGTGGGCACTTATTCGAAAGCTACAACAAGATTCCAGTACTTCTGATACATTTAGCTGGCAAAGTGATTCGTTATGGTACAAAGATCGCTTATACCTCTGTAAGAATTCCCAGCTAAAACAAAAGATTCTCAGGATTTTTAAAAACTTACCACAGGGTTAAGAAGGAATTTTTTTGGGATGGCCTTAAATCAGATATTCAAAAGTTTTTGGCGGAATGTTTGGTTTTCCAACAAAATAAAGTTGAAACAATTAAGACACCGGGTCTATTACAACCTTTATCCATTCCAAGCCAACGTTGGGAAGAGGTTTCAATGGATTTTATCACAGGTTTATCCAAGTCTGAGGGAAAGAGTGTCATCATGGTGATAGTTGACAGACTTACCAAGTATGCACACTTTTGTGCATTATCACATCCATTTAAAGCCAGTATAGTTTCTACTGCATTTATGGAAACAGTTCAAAAGCTACATGGAAACCCAAAGATTATTGTAAGTGACAAAGATCCCATTTTCACTGGAAATTTTTGGACAGAATTATTTTCTTGTCTTGGTACTCAGTTAGCTCATAGCTCATCTTATCATTCTCAATCTGATGGGAAAACTGAGATTTGTAAAAAAATGATTGGAAGGATATCTTCATTGCTTTTTATCTGATAAATAGACACAATGGGTCAAGTGGTTGCCTCTGGCTGAATGGTGGTATAACACTTCCTTCCATACAACAAAAAAAATGACCCCATTTATGGCACTTTATGGGTACCAACCACCATCCATCACATCATATTTAAGAGAAAATTCTAAGGTTCAGGCAGTGGAACATCACATCGAACATCAACAACAATTCCTCCAACTCTTAAAGGATAACCTCGTGTTGGCACAAAATAGAATGAAACAACAGGCAGATCAACATCGCAGTGAAAGAAGTTTTGATGTAGGTGATTGTTGTAGGGAAAAGTATCCGACTCGGATGACCCTATCCCACTCTAAGGGTGATAGTACCTTAGCAACAACTGTAAAACAAACTACTTAAAGTTTACTTCTTTATGAAAGCAAAAGAGAATGGAGAAATTCACTAACCGTTGCCTTGCGCTTAATGTCGAATCCAAACTCTTCTCTTTGGCCGCTTGCTCCTAGCTCCTTGTTCTTTTGCTTGCCCAGCTACAATGAGATCCTGCAAAATAACAAAGAAGGAAACTACAAGAGGCATGCAATCATAACTGGTTCATGGATTAGTGTAAACCAAACACGCAATTATCACAATATATTATTGAAACAAGAGCACATAGAAGAACCTCAATAGCTTTTATTAATGAAGAAGTAAAGGTTCTGAGAGTATTACAACCATTGAAGGCTCCAACCCAGCAACACCTCCCAGCAGAAAGAATTTCTCCTCTTCACCTCTCTCAACCAATCACCCAATAGCTCAATAGTGAAACCAACAGCATATCATTACTTTGCACAAAATTCCAGCCTCCTGAGCTCATAGGAGAGAGCTCAATATATAGATGAATTGAGAAAGGATGAGTCAGCTTGCAACTGATGTGTAGCTGCCTTGTGTCCTCTCTCTCTTCAGTTAATCTTTAGTTGATCTTCAGTTCTTGAGTCCACTTGGAGAACCTTGCTTCCACTTGGAGAAACAGAGCCTTTGACTCATCACAAGGCGAAATCCCTGATCCAAGTGTCATTTTTGGAGGATTCCAAAGCAATGACTCATTGTGCCACTTGTCCCATCTCGCTCAGCGCAGGTGGCCTTTGTCCCACTTGCTTTGCAACGCAGGTACACCATGGAGCAACTGAGTTTCAGCGCAGAAACCTAGTGGAGCACCTGCTTTGATTTCAGGATTGCTTGTTTTTGAGTGTTTTCAGGTGGAGAACTGATCTGAGAGCTGTTGGTTTGCTGACCTTGTTCCTCTAGGGGTAGGAACATCATGTTTAGGGAACTTTGGATCCCTTGGATTATTGACAATTCATGCTTGTTGCTGTAAGGCACAAAATTGTCTATAACAGATGCCCCCTAAAGTATGAGGTCGTTTATCGGGTGAAATGCTTTATTGAGAGGATCCGAAGTTCATTCAATCTGCTGAGAAGTGTCCTGTAATAAGATACAATACAATACATTATTTTTCATACATTTTCATGATCTAGCTGAGGCGGGCATTCCCATGCTCAGCTTTATAAATACATTTCGGTACATAGAACAGACGATCGTCTGATTGTAGACTGATAATTCTCTGCTGAAATTATCATCCTTTTGAGAAGGATGATCATCTGCTGTAATGATGTACATATCAAATGTCTTTATGTCCTGAATATATATCGCAGCCCGGATGGATGAAACTAGATCCGGGGTCTTCAATCTCTTCCGATCCTCACTCGATGTACAAGTCGATCCATGTGAGAATTTCTTGAAGTCGAACATGGAAAGACATCGCTTGATTACCGGTCAATGATGTAAACCGTTAACAAGCGCGAGAGGAATCACCGATAAGGATGATGACCCTCAAGGTACGGCAGTACAATCCACATGGTGGGAATAAAGGACTTGGCATCGACCACCATGCAAAATCTTCTGGTCGAAGGTCCTTGATGTATACCTGTCGCCAGAAGTGAGAAACTTGCCATTGAGGCATGCAAGCTTCAAAGTACTGAGGGGGGTGTTCCTAGATCAACTCCTTGGATAATGAGCTGATGTCGACAAGGAGAGATCCGTCAAAGGAGGGCCTTAATGAATCCCACATTAGTGACACGGAACGGAGCTAGTGATTGTGATGAGGTGAAAACAAACTGTGATGTATGATTCAGGGTGGCGGTCATGAAGTGGATGAAGGATAATGTATGGCAGTGGATGGAACACGGTTGACTCTTTACAGAACCACATCTCTTGAACATATAACGACACTAATGTGATGGATTGGTAGCATTACCCCAATTGTGGATGGTGTGGCGAGGACCATGGTTATGAGACCGGTGAATGAAACAACCCAACCCGATGTGATACGGAGGACAAAGTGTCATGTTCAAGAGCGACTTGCTACCATTAATGCTGTGAGGTTCTCCCAATTTTTCCCCAGTCATTGCTGACCAGTACCTCTTTATTTTTGTCAAGCTTGAGGAGGATAACATATGCTTGTTCTATAACCTGCCCTTCGGGCAAGCCCATCGCTATGTTTTAACGAGCCTAGCGATAGGGAAACTCGTTCTCGTCTAAAGACAAGTTTGTCGCTATTTAATCATTTTAACGAGTCTAACGACAAAGAAAACTCGGTCCTTTTCATTTTTAGAGAGTCTGAAAAGTTACGAAAAGTTAACTCCAAAATTCCCTTTTTCGTCTTCTAATCCCTTAAGTCCGAAAAAGTATAAAACAATACAGAAGGGATGAATTTTCGATTTCTTTAACGAGCCGAACAAAACAAGCGCTCGATCTTTTTGTGTAATAATCCCTCAGGTCCAAAAAGATTAAAATCTAGAGGAGGGATAGCTCTTCCGGTCCTTTTAACGAGCTGGAAGGCCAAAACTCGGCAAACTTTTCATATTTTACGAGTCAGTGAAAAGAGCTCAAAGAAGACTCGTCTTTTGAGGAACGAGTGATGAACATGGATAGCAGCAGATTCCAGGTACAGGTTGGAATTCTCCAATCACGGCAGTGTCACAAGGATGGCTAAGTGAAATCACTCTTCGCAGCTGTTCCTCAAAATGGGTAAATAAACACATGGAGGTGAACGATTGGCCAAATGAACGGATGGAGGTGAGATTGCAAGAACACGACCAAGGGCTTTAATATGGCTTTCAAAGGTTACATTCTTCAAGGTTATTTACCGGTTCATTTTTTTGAATGAGCTTGAACTGCTAGGGAAAGATTGCTCACAATTTATGTTTATTTTTTAACGAGCATGAACTCTATACAAAAACTGCTCGATTCTTGCGTTTATTTTTTAACGAGCATGAACATTGCTAAAACTGCTCAATTCTTGCGTTTATTTTTTAACGAGCATGAACATTGCTAAAACTGCTCGATTCTTATGCATGCCCCCAGCATCATAATGACGCATGTCAAAGGAGGGTGCCCCCCAAGCTTCATTGCAATCAACTTGGTGGTTGGAACGAAGGTTTACCTTTGAATTTTGAAAAGGGGATTTGTTTCATTTTTTAATGAGGTTGACATAGTAAAAGAACTATCCTCATGACTCCTTGTTTCATTTTTTAACGAGGTTGACACGAGATAAGAACCGTCCTCGGGGCCCACTGTATTTACAGTATTTCCATTAGGGCGACGATCCATGCTGACAAAATATTTAGGAATCTTCTGAATCCGTTGGATATAGAAGATTTCATATTGTAGGTTTCCACTGTGGCTACTTCCGCTAGATTACCTGCCGGCGGTAGGGCAAAAGTACCCATCAAGGCAGGGTCTTTTAGGAGACCTACTCCGATATTTTGGAGTGATTGATTACTTTCATGGATCATTGTGCTGCTTCCCGTAACTTGAGAACTGTTGGGGAGAAATGTTTGTTGGTCGACGATTGTAATTTTCCCTTGAAAAGGAAATACAATCCTCCTGAAGTAGGTCGACACAACTGCAGCCATGGTATATATCCAAGGCCTTCCCAGTAGGATGTTGTAATTGAGGTTTCCGTCGATTACTTCCACATCAACTTCTACTGTTTTTCCCCCCAGTTCAACTTGCAAGTTACTTAAAATCCCGTATGGAGTGTATGATCGTCCATCAAATGCTTTTAACGTCGTTGACGATTTCGACAAGGGTGGTGAGCCTAAATTTTTCCAGCAACTCATCGACATAAGACATGTAGATGCCCCCTCATCAATAATTGTTCGATGAACAGTTTTGTTGAGGGTTTTCACTTTAATAAGGAAAGCTTGTTGAGCTGGTAACTGAGGGTCATATCCTTTATGATCAAAGGCCACAAGATTGGAATCCATTGGGCCTATCCCACCTATGGCTGATAATAAAGCTTGCTCTTGGGAGATGTAATTTTGCGCTACCTCAGGTGTCAACATAGCGGACGACGATTGGGTCAAGTCCTCTATTATATTATAATTATGTGCTACTTTTGCACGAGGATTAAATTTCGATTTGTGTACTACTCCCTTTGGCGAGTTTATTATCGGCTTAGGAACGATGGGTGGCACAACTTTGGTCAAAGTTGTTGTTGAACTACTAGGTTGTTTATTTGCCTTGTTGTTCAACTGCTTTGGATTCCTGTAATCTTTATTCGTTGTCAAAGCATTATTTTGCTGCTTTGAGGTGGACAACATAAGCACTTGGGATCGAGAAGCATTTTGATTAGCAACCAGATTTTGGCTTGGATTAGGGAACGGATCAGTCAATACTGCTGGGGTTTTTGAACTCTTGAAGAGTTTCTTAACTTCAGCTATATGTGGACAATCTTTTGTCCAATGATCCTCATCGCATATATGACACCCTGTCGGGGGTCTCCCTTTCCTTTTCTTTTTCTTCTTGTCCCCTGGTTGCTTCAGTTGTTTGCCCTTGTCGGTCGACATGGCATTTACTTCTGAGGCAAGAAGTTCCTCATTTGCATTTTGACTAGAAATTTTGCGTTTGCCAGTCACGCCATTACTGGCGTGAGAGTTAGTATTCGATTCAAGAGGGGGAGGAATTGAAAATTCAGGTCTAGGGGTGTCAGATATTTTGTCGTAGAGCGTGCCCGACTGAGTATATATTAAGTCTAAGTATTGAGCACCAGCAATGACTTGCTCCTCTGTTACGACTCCTCCCTTGGCCACATCTTCCGTTATAGCCGGAAGTAACGACTTTATAAACCATTCAGCTAGCAGCTGATCGGGAACGTAAGTTTTCACCATCCTACGACGACGTCGCCACTCATGTATATGATCAGATATGTGAGTGGCCGTTGTCTGTTTGAAGTTGGTAAGGAGTTCTGTTCCTGTTTCATACCTTATCGGTAATTGAAAGTGGGTTAAGAAAGTCGTGGCTAGGGAACTGAAATTGTCGAAAGAGGCTCTTGGCAATTCAATGTACCATTTAGCCGCTGGACCTGTCAATGTCCTCTGGAAGAGGCGAAGTCTTATCAAATCATCATTCAGGGTGTTTGATGAACACCACAGATGAAAAGTCATGACGTGATTCGACGGGTCTTCACCTGGATTTCCATTGAATTTAGGAATGTCCGATGGAAGTTTATGCGGAATCGCTGGCCACCAAGGGGCATAAGCAATTGGATCATTCGTGAGTCAGTTTAGATCTGGCAATTCTAGAGTTGCTACAAAGGGCAACTGTTGGTTCAGGTTAGGCGAAGCATATCCAGGATAAGATGGTATCGCCTGAGCAATGGGTCTTTGCAGACCAACATAATGCTGACAACTTTGACAAAGTTGATGGGCATAACCATTATAGCATGGTTGCCCATTACTCACAAAGACTTGTTGCTCAGGTCCTTGATATGATTGCTGGAATGGCGGTTGTTGAGATTGAACCAGCTCTGGTTGTTGGACCATTTGTTGTTGACCAATACTGGATGGTTGACCAAGATGAGGAGTCACAGTACTTGTTTGAGCCTAAGTCGCTCCAGATAAGGAGGCACTACCCTGAGATTGTGATTGAGCCGCTGAGCCAAGAGGTTGTTGTATTACAACAGGTAGCGCTTGTACTTGCGACGCATTCGCCATAGCAGGTGTGGTGGTAATACTCGACACAGGGTGTACTGGTTGCATTGAAGATACAACTCCTGGTTGTTGGGGCAGTATTGGTACCCAACCGCTGGATGTAATTCCAGTTTGACCTAATCCTTGTTGTAAACTCTCATATGGTTGTTCTCTAGGAGGGAACAATGAAAGAGCATACTGCCCTCCACATGGTGGAAATCCAGTACTTAAAGGACAAATTGGCCTTTGAAGACATATTGGATCAATTTGTTGAGTTTCAACATAAGAAGTACCAGATGATAATCCGGATGAAGAAATAGGAACTAACCATCTCATCATCCCTGATGGGACTCCAGCTTGTTGTTGACAATTTGCCGGGACAGATGGTATACCAGCGAACATCGTTGGAGTAGCAGCAGGAGGCTCTGCTGCAGCTGTGTCGGACGACACAGTCCTAGATGTCGACAGTTGTTCAGACATATCTAGTCTATCCAAAAGATTTCTTAGCGATCCTACAGGAACTTCCACTTGTGGTGAACTAACTTCGAAGATCAACGAGGGAAGGGTGATGATTATTCCGCTTAAAATAAATTTTATAACGACGCTTTAGACACAACTTGCTTTTTCAGTTTTAAAGAGTCGAGAAAAAGCTAAAGATGACTCTAGTCTCCTTCGATGTATTAACGAGCCCGAAGTGACAAATGCTCGGTTGGACCTTTTCAGTTATAGAGTTTGAAAAGGGCCAAAAGAAACTGCTCTGGAGATCTAGGCAGAGGGTGTGCCAAGCCTTTCGCGAAACCACAGAATACGTTTTACGGTACGGGTGGTCGATCTTCGTGAATGCTGTGTTCACTGCATCGCGATCAGTAGGGCGGCCGACACGGCTTCCTAAGGATAAAGGATAATTGCCTATAGGGGTCTCCCAATATATACGCGACGGTACGTGGGAGCACAAGTCCGTATTAGTGCCACCGACTCTCAGGAGGAATCACCCACCTTCGTAGAGATCGACAGTCACTATGTTTAACGACGCCGGAACACGTCTCTACCTAGACCTCTATGTGTTTGCGTTATGTTACAAAGCGTTGTTATGTAAATTGAATTTATTTTAATGTTGATCTTGTTAAAGTTTGCCTTTCAAGGTTCACCACGAGATGTATATGACAAATTCCTAAATGCAGCCTAAGATGAGAAGCAAGCTTTTCCAAATCTTTTGACTGATGAAAATCTTAACTACTGAGGGAAAAGAAAGGAAAATATTTTCACACAGATCATAGAGCACACACTAAATGCAAATTTTTCCTAAATCGTCAAGCAAATAGTCAAATGCAAAATGCACAATGCATGTATTTTCTTTTCCCTTTCTTAATGTAGATGGGTTACAAAAAGAAAGCTGTTATATAACTTTGATTTCGATTTAAAGTGAAAACAAACAAGCTTGTCCAAAATCAAAAGACACCTTAAGATTCACTTGTTTAATCACTGGAAATACATGAAATCAAACCATAATGACAAAAGTAAAATGACTAATCAGCTATGGACAGCAAACAAGCTAACTCTTTAGACCAGCTAAATGCCTAACACAGGTTCAGATCTAAGAGGCCAAAAGCAAGACTAGTTTACTCTTCGTTATGGGAAATTGTAAATGAGTAAGAAATACAAAGAACAAGTACAATTTCGTTATATAACAGAGGCAGAATGATGGCAAGTAATATTGGTTTCAGAACAGGTGCAAGACTGGTAACTGGCAGCCAAATCAATGGTGAAAACAGGCAAGAGAAAAGGAGGAAACCCCAACAACACTAGGCAAAATTGGGCCAACGCAGGTGCTGCACAGCCAGTCTGGCTCTCAACACAGGTAGCCCCTTCGGGACCTGCGTTGCAAAGCAGGTAGCCTGTGTACTACCTGCTTTGGAAAACGAGAATTGCGTTTTCACAGTTTCCGGGTCATAATTTTCTCAAAAATGCACAGTTTTTGCTCAAATCAGAAACAATCAGTCAAGCACACTCAAAGGAATGATAAGGAAGGTGAAAAGCTATCACTAAGAGCTTACAAGGATCCTTGTAGACCGGCTCTTCAAATCATGAACTTGCTCAGGAATGAGCCAGAGCAGCTGCCCTCTACTTCGCTTTTGATATAGTCAAAAGCTTTTCGATTTGGTACTCTTTTGTTCAGGAAATGAATAGCAAAATACTACAAACACATTCAAACGGATACGATCCCCAGCGGAGTCGCCAGTTTGTTGTAAGGAAAAATATCCGACTCGATGACCCTATCCCACTCTAAGGGTGATAGTACCTTAGCAACAACTGTAAAACAAACTACTTAAAGTTTACTTCTTTATGAAAGCAAAAGAGAATGGAGAAATGCACTAACCGTTGCCTTGCGCTTAATGTCGAATCCAAACTCTTCTCTTTGGCCGCTTGCTCCTAGCTCCTTGTTCTTTTGCTTGCCCAGCTACAATGAGATCCTGCAAAATAAAAAAGAAGGAAACTACAAGAGGCATGCAATCATAACTGGTTCATGGATTAGTATAAACCAAACATGCAATTATCACAATATATTATTGAAACAAGAGCACATAGAAGAACCTCAATAGCTTTTATTAATGAAGAAGTAAAGGTTCTGAGAGTATTACAACCATTGAAGGCTCCAACCCAGCAACACCTCCCAGCAAAAAGAATTTCTCCTCTTCACCTCTCTCAACCAATCACCCAATAGCTCAATAGTGAAACCAACAGCATATCATTACTTTGCACAAAATTCCAGCCTCCTGAGCTCATAGGAGAGAGCTCAATATATAGATGAATTGAGAAAGGATGAGTCAGCTTGCAACTGATGTGTAGCTGCCTTGTGTCCTCTCTCTCTTCAGTTCATCTTTAGTTGATCTTCAGTTCTTGAGTCCACTTGGAGAACCATGCTTCCACTTGGAGAAACAGAGCCTCTGACTCATCACAAGGTGAAATCCCTGATCCAAGTGTCATTTTTGGAGGATTCCAAAGCAATGACTCATTGTGCCACTTGTCCCATCTCGCTCAGCGCAGGTGGCCTTTGTCCCACTTGCTTTGCAACGCAGGTACACCATGGAGCAACTGAGTTTCAGCGCAGAAACCTAGTGGAGCACCTGCTTTGATTTCAAGATTGCTTGTTTTTGAGTGTTTTCAGGTGGAGAACTGATCTGAGAGTTGTTGGTTTGCTGACCTTGTTCCTCTAGGGGTAGGAACATCATGTTTAGGGAACTTTGGATCCCTTGGATTATTGACAATTCATGCTTGTTGCTGTAAGGCACAAAATTGTCTATAACAGTGATTAGGTATTCCTACGGCTACAACCATATAAGCAAATGTCCCTAAAGCAAGCTAAGAAGGATAATAAATTATCACCAAAGTATTATGGTCTGTACAAGGTGTTGCAAAATATTGGTACTATGGCATACAAATTGGAGCTTACTGCAGCTTCTCGATTGCACCCAGTTTTCCACATTTCATGTTTAAAGAAGGTTATAGGTGACAAGCTCCCAATTCAAACAATATTGCCAGAACTTGACGAGGATGGAAAAATTATATTGGAATCGGAAGCAGTCACAAAAACAAGAACTCGATAGCTACAAAATCGATCAATTTCAGAGTATCTTATCATGTGGAAGAACTTATCCACTAAAGATTCCACATGGGAGGATGAGAATTTTATGCAGAAGTATCCAGAACTACTCAAGCGTTGAGGACAACACTATTTTGAAGGAGAGGGGCATGTTGGGTCCCTATAATACTAGTGATTACCCCATTACTATTGTAGTTATACCCCTTATTTATATTGTTGTGCCCCTATTACCCCCATATTGTTATTTCTGTGCCCCACAGAATCCCTCTATTGTTATTATTGTGCCCTTACATTATTATTGTTATGTCGGCTCTGATTATGTTATGACCCCTTAGACTCCTATATATAGAAAGGAGGTCTTTTCATTTGTATCATCCAAGAATTGTTCATTTATGTAATGTTAAGGAGGTTGCCCCCTCGAAGAGGCTGAATTCTAAGGCGTTGATCTATCTTTTCTATCTTTTCTTGAGCTGGTTTCATAACAGGAGGACACCTCTACACAGTTTCTGAATGCAGTGCACTCTGGGCAGTTGAGAGGAAATACTGCGTAGTTTCTAAATGCAATGCGTTGTTGCAGGATGGGTCCTAAGAGGACACATCTGCACAGTTTCAGGTTGCAAGACAGACTGAGCAGCTGAGGGACAATATTGCATAGTTTCTGGTGACAGTCGGTTCCGGCAGGGAAAGGGCACTGGAGGAAACCACAGAGCAGTTTTGGATGCCAAGGGAGGCTGGGGTCTCTACACATTGTGCAATCCCAAGAGGAAAGGGAAAAATCTTGAGGGTTGCAAAAGAAAAGTGTGTAGTTTCAGAAAGCTAGGTGAGGCTAGGTTGCTCGAGAAACTGGCTAAGTGTGAGATGAGTGAAACCAATGTAAAAAGTGATAGAACTTGACTATGATCGCACATGAACACTTAGTTTTACAACATAGACCTTCCAGAACATATAAAATACACTCTGCGTGATGCAACAACCTTCACGACAAGAGTGCCTGAAGTGAGTCTGAAACATGGCTATGTGATGAGAACAACCCATACGCACAAAGATTCCCATTAAAGAAGAACAACATCCCCTTTCCATGACAAACAATAATCCCTATGCCCAAAGATGACTCATACTGCATGAGATGAGAACGTGAAAAAATCTTAAGATCAAGGAGGGGAGCCTGAGATCATCATATTACCAAAAAGTGATCAAGGAATGATCAATCATAGGATCCAAGGTAGGCTCCAAAATTTGCATGCGAGACAAAATTTTGGAGGGTGGTTGTAGCCACTACAACACCACGACTTTAAACTCCCCAAAATTTCCACTACATTCTCATGTACCACGTATCTATCCAACCTCTTCCCAATATTCCCATCACCCAATCTATGATTACTCCAAGTGGACAAAAGCGGATATGGGAAAATATCAACCACATGATGATTTGAAAAGAGTCCATATAAATGATCTGTTAGTGGGTTGGGTCTGCAATGTACACCCCAGGGTTCCTGAGCCAACAGGTTGGCGTTAAAATCTCCTGCCAATATCAAGCCACAAATTTTGAGAAGATTTCTATTTTGTATCTGATCCCAAAATATTGTGCGGTTTTTACAAGGAGCATAAAGGTTGAGAATATAGAATTAGCACGGAGAACCTATGAAGCGGCTCGATAGAAGAATGCAAACAATGAGACTGTATACCTAAAATTCCACTCAATACAGATCCCACATGGCAATGAGTCCCCTAGATAGGCTAGAGGAGTCCACACCGACAATGTGCCAAGAGGGGAAAATCTCCAAGAAATTAGCAATAGCATGAGACATAGCAGAGAGAGTTTCTTGTATGAAAATGATAGAAGGTCTAATATGGTGGATCATATGCCAGAGTTTCAACTGCCTGGAGTGAGTCCCCAACCCTCACATGTTCAGAGATAAAATTTTCATCATGAGGCATTATGAGATGGTAGTTGTGCTCTAAGGGCCCAAGGATCAAAAGTAGAGATAATAGGAACATCTAATAAACCAACAGAAACATTAGACAAGGATGTCTCGGAATGATATCGGCCTCGAAAATGTCAACTTCCCTTTTTCTAAGTCCTTGTGACTGTGATGTTTCTGGCAAAATCCGAACTAATAAAAGGAGACGAGGAGAGAATATTTCCTTTGTGAATGGTCATACCCTTCAGGTTCAAAGCAGGATCGAGTAGGAGTAAATCAATGCTGCTTCCGACAGAATTGTGCGGGGAAGAAACAATCACCAGCTCATCAAGGGGATGAGAGGGGGGAGGAGAAACTGATTCTAGTGACGGCATAGAAGGTGAAATCACCAACTTCGGGGAGAGTATGGAGCCCCCAATTGGGCCAATAGATGGACCAACATGGGGAGGAGGAGAAACAACCTGAAGGGGCGAGTCACAACGTGGGTCTCTGGACATTACAATGGGCTCTAATGGGGACAAGGGGCATATCAAGTCTGTAGCAACAACTAAGTCCACATGAGGTGGGGAAGGAGGAGATCTGAGGGTAGGCAAGGAAGAAAAATTTAGATGAGAAGATAAAATAAGAGACGGAGAAGTACCTTTGAGAGATGTTCCCGAAGAGCACGCTTCCTGATTGTGTATTTCCTTTGAAACCTTGAGATGGAAATTTAGTCCAAAATGACGAGTTCTCTTTTTGTCTGGGCATCAGTTCAGTACGTGTCCAGTGCGATGGCAGAATAGGAAATTGAATGGTATGCCCCAGTAATCTATTCTCTGGCAGAACTATATCGGCCCCAATTCTAGATCCGTATTCTTTGGGATGTCATCTAAAACCCTAACCTTGACAAGAATCTAGGCAACACGTTTGTCATGAGATCCCATTATCCTAGGCTCCAGATAAATGAAGCGCCCTATCATGCTCCCAATCACAGTGAGTGCGCTTCTAGTCCAGAATTCTAGAGGGAGTCCTGGCAGCTTAACCCACACAAAGTCGTTCTTTGGCGTATCTAGTAAAGGTTTGAAACCAATATACCACCTATGCAGTTGAAGGAAACTTCTTCCCCTCACCTAGGGGGATTTCATATTTCTCTCTGCATCATCCACGTGCAAAAAGTTGAAGCTAAACCAGGCATTCATCAGAATGCTAACCTTCGAAGTATATCCCAACAAGGGAGCCCATCTCTTTTGCACCCAACTTTAGATATCCTTCTCAAAGGGATCAATGAACATCCAACGTCCCACAAGTGCTCACTTCTGCAAGCTTGCCACCCAATCCCACAGAATGTCGTACCCATAACTCAACAGCGTAGTCTCAAAGTTTGTCTTAATGGGTTGTTTCTCCTTCCTCGTGCACCTCATGCCACGAGAAGCAAAAAAATTATGATCACATTGTGTTGGATTGATATATTCCTTGTTACCCAATGTTTGCACTTGTGTGTCACCATTAATAGGTAACACGTCTAATCTCGTCCTCTAACGAAAACCATTCTCCCTAGACCTTTCTGCATCTACCCTAGCTTGTATGAAAGCCTCGTGTACATCCACATCGGAATCAAGGAAAGTACTCCATCCATATGTGTCCTACCAACCACCATACCCTCCCCAAGGAATAATAAATGTCAACAGGCGCACTATAAAAGGAAATAAAAAACGTATCAGCCCAATGAGAGAGAGGATATCTCGAGGATGTAAAAAAGTTATAAAAAACGACACTTTAATTCCACTCCTGCACGAAAATATTGAATGAGAATGAGGAGCCTAGATAGTATGGCGGCACACGTCCTCGGGATATTCGATGTTGACAAACCCAATATGTCCTCCCAACTCATTCGGTTACTTCTCCCAACATTCCAAATACCTCAATCCTATGAGAGTACTAAAAGCACCTCCCAAACCACATAAATAGCCACATCACTTCAAAAAAGGGTCATTCAAGGATAATCAATCCCAAAGTGGAATGATCCAGAAGGTGTAAGGCAATCTTGGTAGGCTTCTCGAAAGACGGGAAAAGGCCCTGGGAAAAAATTCCGATGAACGAAGCAAGGATCGGAACCCATGAAAATCACCCACTTGAAACCAGAAAACAGCCCCAAAGAAAGTAGGACATGGAAAAAACCAAGGAAAGAGCACGATCGAAATCCTTAAGTGATCAAGAACTCCAAAATATATCTAAACAATAAAGCATGTCCTACTCCATATTAAAACATCTACCACAAAAAATTATGAGGTCAAGTATTCTATGGAGTGTGTGATCCGGATTTAAACAGGAACGCAACAAATTATAGAGATAACGTAAACATAGAGATGCAGCGGAAATAATACTTCATTTCATTAATGTAATATACTGAAATATGCTTACAAACAGGAATGGAAATAAACTAGCTAGGGCGATGGTAGCTTATCTCTGAGAAGAGATGTGGCGGCTACGTGCCTCTGAACTTTCTTACAATGAGGCTTAAGGGCCCTTTTATTATTGAACAATAAGAGCAAACCCTAAACAACCAAAACCCTAACTCGAGGAGATGTAACACCAAGAGTTTATGGGCCCCGTTGGGGTGTGTTGGACAGCCAACTTCCTGGGGTCGAGACTTGGTGATATTATCTCCGTTTGACACCCATGATAGTGGTAAATTTCCAAAAAAACATCGTTTAGGGCCTCAAAATGGCTCCGGAAGTTTAGGACTTGAAAAACTGCTAAAAATAGTAAATGGTGATATAATTAAGGAAACTGAAAAACTAAAAGAAGCAATGGTGGGGGTCCAAGTGGAATTGACGGGTAGCCACCAATATCCACCTGGATCATTACTCCCCCCTTAGGAAGCAATGGTCCCCATTGCATTGAGTTCCTCACTGAGATGAGGGAACTTCTACTGAACTTGGTCCCTAGTGAGCCACTTGCCCTGGTGAAGGAGTTGGGCTTCTTTGACAACTCGATACAGTTGGATATTCTGTTGGCGAGTGTGCTTGATCTGTGTGTCCATGATCCGATCAGTTGCAGCTTGTTCCATGCAATATGGATTTAACTCTGTGGGTGTGAGCTATTCTGCAATGTCGGATGTGTCTAGTAATGGTGGAAAGTATGGCCGAAGGTGGTCCACAATGAACACTGGGTGCAGGCCAAGGAATGGGGGAATGTTGAGCTCAAATGCATTGTCTCCTACAGCCTTGGTAATGGTGTAAGGACCATATCGGAGTAGTTTGAGTTTCCGATAAGGCGTTCCTTTTGCAAATGCAACAAGACTTTGTCACCCACTTGAAACGTGCGTGGCACCCAATGTTGATCATGTCACTGCTTGTACTTGACATTTGAATTCTCCAGAATGTCATGGACCTGCTGGAAAATATGTTGGATGTGCTCAATGAAGTTGTTTGCCTTATCTGTTTCAGACTGGACATGATCCGAATCTGTGTGAGTAGCTGCAAATGGCATGGCCACATCAATGGGACATAGTGATTGGAATCTCAAGCCCACCTGAAAAGGGTTGAGCTAGTCGAGCTATGGAGAGCTCAGTTGTAGCTGTGCTGAACATAAGGGAGGATCTCATCCCATGTGTGTGGATGCTTTTAGTTGTACATGCGCAGAATGTGTATGATCATCCTATTGACAACCTCTGTTTGGCCATCAGTTTGAGGATGGAAGGCTATGGACTTAGTGAGTTTGGTATCTAGCATCGACCAGAGACTGGACCAAAATGTACTAAGGAACCTATTGTCCCGATTTTAGATGATAGACTGTGGGATCCCAAAGTGTACCCACACTCGTTCAAAGAAGTGTTTAGCAGTGGCTTCTGTTATGACATTCTTCTTGCAGGCCGCCATAATGGCCATCTTCGAGAACCTGTCGACAACCACAAAAACATAGTCATTTCCATGCTTAGTGGAAGGAAGGCCTGACATGTAATCCATGGAGATGGATTCCCAAGGTCGACTAGGGGTAGGTAGTGGGGTATAGAGGCCTTGCTTCTTGATGGTCGGTTTGGCAATGGCGCAGGCAGTGCATGATCTGATGTACTTCTCGACATCCTGTCGAAGATTCAGCCAATAGAAATACTTCTACAGTACTGCCACCATTTTTTCGACCCCGAAATGCCCAGTAGCTCGACTGTAGTGTGCTTCCCAAATCATCTTGGCACGCTCACTTGAAGGAACACAAAGGTGACCCAGGTGGCATAACAAGGCATCCTGGAGGTGAAAATCTGGAACGTGCTGACCCTCCAAGAGTGTCTGATATGTGTGGCTGAATTCCAGGTCATTTTTGTAGGGAAGTGGCCAATCAAAAGTCTCGTGCCCACAAGAGTTGAGCACGGTGGTTAATGCCATGATCAGTGGTTGACTAAGGCAATTGACAACATTATTGGTGCTGCCCTTCTTATACTTGATATTCAAATGGAACTGTTGCAGGTATGTGGACCACTTCTGATGGCGATCATTCTGCAATTTCCCTTAGGTCTGTATGAACTGCATGGGTTGATGGTCTGTGTGGATGGCCGTTTGCTTCCCCAAAATGTAATGCTTCCATTGTCGGCAGGCCTGCATAATGAAATACATCTCTTTATCATAAGTGGGATACTTCCAGACTGTGTCTGAAAGTTTCTCACTGTGATATGCCACTGGATGCCCGTGTTGAGTAAGGACTACCCCAATAGCATAGTCAGAGGCATCTGTCTCGACCTCAAATGGTTGTTGCAAGTCTGGTAATGTAAGAACTGGTGTCAAGCAGAGGCGATCTTTCAACTCTGTGAATGCCTTCTGTTGAGATTCGAACCAAAAGAATTTTGCTTTCGCTCCTCCCTTGATGACTTGACTCAAGGGCCAAGTGATATGAGAAAATCCCAACACGAACCTGTGGTAGAAGTTGGTGAGGCCTAGAAAGCTGCGAAGCTCTGTCAGAGTGGTTGGAAATGACCAATCTCGAATGACTTGGATCTTGGCTAGATCCACATGCACCCCCTATTCATCAATAATGTATCCCAGATGCTGAACCTGGGTCATGCCAAAAGTGCATTTCTCCAAATTGGCACATAACTTGTATTGTTGCAGTGTTTGGAGAACCTGTTGGATGTGGTGGAGGTGCTCTTCCCAACTATGGCTGAAGATCAGGATGTCATCCAAGTATACCACTACAAATGAGTTGGTGAATGGCCACAAGATGTCATCCATTATCCTCATGAAGGTTGCAGGAGCATTCGTCAATCCAAAAGGCATAACCAACCATTCAAAAAGGCCCTCCTTGGCTTTGAAGGCATTCTTCCACACATCGGAGGGTTTGATTAGTACCTGGTGATATCATGACTTCAAATCGATCTTGCTGAAATATTTTCCCCCTTTAGTTGGTCCAGGAGGTCATCAATCCATGGGATTGGGTACCTATTATGGACAGTGATCTTGTTCAGCGCCCGAATAGTCAATACAAAGTCTCTAAGTCCCATCCTTCTTCTGTACCAACATGATCGAGCTCCCACAGGGCGATGAACTCGGACGAATGTGACCTTTTTGCAGCAGCTCCTGAATCTGCCTCTTGATTTCATCGTTCTCCAGAATGAAGCATCGATAGATTGGTCCATTGGGCAGCGGCGCACCTAGGGTCAGATCAATGGAGTGCTTGACCTAACAGTGTAGAGGAACCCCTGCAGGGGAGGTGAAGATGTCCTCGTACTCCTCCATGACCTTGTCCATCTGTAGTTGTCGTGCGGAGGGGCCCTGTCTGGAGGTCGTGGCCACTGTCTTCTTCTTTCCCTGAGGGCGTATCATCAAGAAAACAAATTTCCTTGTTTTGGAAATGAGCTTATTGCATTGTTTTGCAGTAATCAAAGAGATGGCGGTAGGCGGTGCTACCTTTGGTATCCTGTACAACTTATTTCCCAAAGTAACAATAGCACGGGGCCTTGATTCATACACAACACGTCGCTTCCACAAGTATGGTTATCCTAATAATACATCACAAACTTCAAAGGGAGTAATGTCACACAATACCTCATCCGTGAAGGGCTTGATGTTGTATGGAAGGCGACACTATTGACTCACGCGAAGATCCCTTCCTTGGTGAAGCCACCCGATGGTGTACAATTGTGGATGTGATGTGGTCGGTAAGCCCAGCTGCTTCACGACCTCTGCTGAAATGAGGTTCTTTTGGCTCCCGTTGTCGACAATGAATTGTAGCGGGGAGCCCTTTACCCACATCTAGGAGTGGAAGAGACGCTCCTCCTCCTCTAGATCTTTGGGTTCCTCCTTCTGGATCTTCGTTGTGGCAACTGTGGCATTGGGCTCCGCATCGATAATCTGCTTCCCTTTGTCATTCCCCTTATTGGGTTATAACTCAAAGTCGGAACATGCATCTGATTCTGAAACCTTTAACTTGGCCACCAGTGACTGCTTGGCTCGACACTCACCTGTGTTGTGAGTGGAGCTCTTATGGAACTCACACCACTTTCTCATGTCCTTTTTTGGTTTCGCGGCACTGTTCTTTGCTTGCTACTTTGGCGGGTTGTCTTGGGCCGCCCCACCTTGGTTTTGTCCTTTGTTCTGTAGTTTGGGGGCACCTTTCCCTTGTTTTGGATTTGCAGATCCAAAGTCTCGCTTCTTCTATTTAAACTTTTACTCGACCTTGGTGGCATATCGGTATGCCGTGCCGAGTGAGGAGATGTTCAGGAATTCTATTTCTTCCTGGATGTACTTGTGTAGAAGCCACGGTATTTGAGTACCAAATGATGCTCTGTATCCTTGATACCCAACTTTGTGCGAAGGGTATGGAAAATATTGGTAAACTCTGGCATGTCTTGGTCCCTTCTCTACCGCAGCATGGTCCACTTTATGTATTGATTCTCATAGCTCCCAACAGGGTAGTACTGCTCCTTGATGGCATCCCAGAATGAATTCCAAGTGGGTGCAGCTGAAAATAGTGAACCTGTGCTTTCATCCTTCTGCTCGGAGTAGGTTTCCCACCAATCCTTAATGTGGGGGACTGCTTTGAGAAGAGCGAAAATAATATTTTCCCGACTGGAAAAATCATGAATAGAAAATAACCCTCTAGCACATTTAACCATTTATCAATGAAATCTGCGTCTATCTGACCCTCGAATATGGGATTTCAAAATTAACTTGTACCTTAAACGGTGTGGTGTTTCCAGAGTTGATGTTGGAAGCTGATGCGTCGCCCCTGGGTAGCCGCTGAAGAATTTGGGCAAAGTTGTCCATCATCGTGTTCCTTTGTCGCTCGAGGGATTCTTCGAGCAAGATTTTGATATGATCTCCTGCCCCCTCATCCTTCTTTTCATCCACCATGGGAGGTCATTTGGATTTGCGAGGCTGGTCTTGCAAAGGTTCAACCAGTTCAAGCCCTAACTCCTATATCCCGACCTCGTTGGGGACATGCAAAGAAAAACAGAGAAGAAAAGTAGACTGCTCTGATACCACTGATCCGGATTTAAACAGGAATGCAACAAATTATAGAGATAACCGTAAATACAGAGATGCAGTGGAAATAATACTTCATTTCATTAATGTAAAACACTGAAATATGCTTACAAACAGGAATGGAAATAAACCAGCTAGGGCGATGGTAGCTTATCTCTGAGAAGAGATGTGGCGGCTACATGCCTCTGAACTGTCTTACAATGAGGCTCAAGGGCATTTTTATTATTGAACAATAAGAGCAAACCATAAACAACCAAAACCCTAACCCGAGGAGATGTAACACCGAGAGTTTATGGGCCCCGTTGGGGTGAGTTGGACAGCCAACTTCCTGGGGTCGCGACTTGGTCATATTATCTCCGTTTAACACGCATGATAGCCCATTGGAAAGATCTCTCCGAGGACTACGACGGAAAAGACAATTTTAAATAGAAAATCACTAGCGATAGATTTCCCAAAAAACGTCGTTTAGGGCCTCAAAACTGCTCCGGAAGTTTAGGACCCGAAAAACTGCTAAAAATAGTAAACTGTGCTATAATTAAGGAAACTGAAAAACTGAAAGAAGCAATGGTGGGGGTCCAAGTGGAATTGGTGGGTAGCCACCAATATCCACCTGGATCAGTGTGAGCTCCAAACCATCCTAGAGTACACTCATAAAGCACCTCGTCTGCCAAAGTCCAATGACCTCCCATGAAACTCAAACTCAAACCCATACAATCCCTCCAGAGCCAAGTAAGAATGTGAGGTCTTTGTAAAATATCAAGTGCAATAAGCACATAGGCCATAGACTCTAAACGAGCACAAACTGCAACTGACCAAGAGCATCTGCATGGCCATCTAATACTACCACCTCTGCTACATACGAGGGTAACCTTAAACTATGGAACCACGAGCGTACACCACACACATGTCCATCTAAAGAAAAAAAACTTCTAAGGGGGCCAAAAAGGAGTCAACCGAAATGAGCGTGTAATTGAGGGGAGTCGTCATCACAAAATTCTCCAGGTCCATTCTAGTGACAGCATTCCTACTCTTATCATCACTTCCGGTACCGGCAGGGGAAATGACCAAGACCAGGACCTTCCCTTCGCTATCTCGGGTAAGTGACCTTACCTTACGGAAATAGCTTCCCGCCCTTTGGAGGCTATTTCCCCTTCTCCTCCCTCTGGAACCATGTCCGTTTAAGCCGCGAAAGGAAAATAATGACTAGTGGATAGATTGAGAAACAAGAGAAAATACACATAATCTCCTCATAAAAACAAGTAAAAATTATTGAGTGCAAGTGTAATCATCCTCACTATCAAGATAAATTCAATAACTATCATCCCACAAGTTATCTAACAACCACATTGCTCTTATTGCTTGCTATATGCAAAAAGATAGGTTTTTTTTTAAATTAGTGATACCGAAATCCCAACAATCAAAATGGGAGATATCGCTTACTTTTGCTTACACAAGCTTTGCAATATGGTTTAAAATTATCTAAATTTAAAAAAAATAATTTAATAAATTAAAATTTAACTCACTAATATATTGTAACGGAGTAGATTCTTACTTACATTGGGGTAAAGTATTAATTAAGAGGTTGAAGGTATCACTATAATTTCTAAATGAAAGCACACAACCCAACACAGCGATCACGAATCAAACTCTCAAATCCCTATACATAGGCCACGACACATAGCCATCACCAATCAAACTCTCAAATCACTATACATAGGCCACGACACATAGCCATCACCAATCAACACTCTCGAAGGGACTAGAGATCGAAATATTAGCTTAAAACATGTTGAAATATTGATATTGTTACTAAGAATCCATATATTCAACATGACATGTCCAAATTAGATATATTAATTGTATGGGCAGAAGAAAATATTTTCATAAAACAATTACACAAGTAAGGTGGGGGTGGACAATGTAAGGATAAGCCGAGTGAATAAGTATTATCTCTTGGTGTTATAGTGGCAGCTATGAAATTTGATCCTGGGTGCTTGGCAGTATTATCTCTTGGTGTTATAGTGGCAGCTATGAGGTTTGATCCTGGGTCTTCCATAGATTAGGCCTGGCAATTACCGATTCACCATGTAGTTAAAAAAAAGAACAGATAAATAAGTGATATACAATCTATGGTTGCGATACATAAGACATACAGCCCATACAATTTCATTGCAGCAAATGTAGCGAGTCCATCCATCTCCCTCCTCCTAACAGTGTGAAACGTCATAAAGTGCCATTATGAAAAATTCAATCGTCACTGTATAAACCCTTTGGATGCCAAATTGCAGCAAATGTAGCGAGTCCATCCATCTCCCTCCTCCTAGCAGTGTGAAACGTCATAAAGTGCCATTATGAAAAAGTCAACCGTCACTGTATAAACCCTTTGGATGCCAATCCTTATTAGAAATGAAAACAAGATTTGTTATAAATAAATAGTTCCAACTCTCTTTTTCCGTGGATAGCCTATAGGAGCCCCTTAGGCAATAATTGAATCATTTGACCTAGATCTTGAGTTAGCAGTTTCACTAGCATCTCGCGTCATTCGAGCTTGCCTAAGGTAAATTTGAAATAAAATAAAAATAATCTTATATTATTATTTTTTTATTAATTTTTATGGGTAGTTAAAATAAAGTTATTTTTGAGTTAAAAATTTATGAGAATGCATGGTATAGCTTATTGTCTTAGTGTTAAATATAGTCTATTTAAAAGAAAATTAAATTAATTGATCTATTAAACTACTAAAAGATCAAATATATTTACATCCCAAAATTTTTGATAGCTTCAAGTAATAAATAAATCTAGAGTTAAAATAAATATGACCATTAAACTCTGTAAAGATATCCATTCAACTTTTCACCTTATATAAATAAATAATGATATAGGGCTATTGTATAGCAGGGATAAGTAGTGCCTATCCAAGGAAAGGACGAGAAAATTGTCCGTGAATATTTTATGTGCAGCCCATGTTGTGTTACAGCAACGTGTGCGTGTGTTTTTTTTTTTTTTTTTTTTTAAAAATAGTAAGCAACATCATATGCTTAATTTAGTTTGGTTGGTGATAGATTAACAAAATATCCTCCAAACGTAGTAGATCTCTCAAATTTTAGATTGACTCCAAAAGCTCCATGCAAAAAAACAAAAAATCTTAAAGAAATTGAAGATCATGGTTGATTGGTAACTTCGTGTGAATGAGGTGAACATATGCAATTGCTGAACCCAAAAGACATCCACAGGCTTAAAACCCTAACACTGAATGCAAAACAAGACATCCACAGGATTAAAACCCTAAAACTGAATGCAAAACAAAGATGTGAATCTAAATATGAGAAATATATCAATAACTTCAAATCCAATGAAATAAAAAGTCCCTCAGCATGGAACCATTTCCTTGCGCAAAGAGACTCCGGAGGACAAGGTTGTGGCAATCAACACTGTGATCCATTATTCCATTATACTAAACATGATATCGTCCATCAGGTGAACCTCAAGCTGCTGTCAGCAGATATCCTTCCACAGCCTTAAATGTGTTGATGGCTGCTTCCTTGATTGGCTCTGTTGGGGGGGTTGCGTTGCCTGCTGGTTCGAACTCAACGTTCCAGCTTAATTTGGAGGAATTGGCATCAGCTCCTGGAATTACCTTCAAGGTCGGCTTGAAGACCTTGAATATGCTCAGAATCTCGCCCTCGATCACTGTATAAGTAACGGTCATATTAGTTTCGTCCAATGCTTCAATTTTCTCGGATGCATGGGTAGCCCCTTTCATTCCTGCAACCAACAAGGATATTTTTCATTATACTCTTTACATAAATTTGTAGGCAAAAGAATAGTCTAGTATAGATCTAATGAATCTAATCTAGATTGAGAAAATATTTTAAAATCTAAGTTTTAATTTTTACTCTTTTAACAGTTGTTAAAGTTATTTTTGAAATTTACAATGATGTGAAGAATCCAAGACACTATATTTTTTATCATAAATTTAAAAATATTTTTGTAATCCACTATCTAAAAATATTCTTAAAATCTACCATCTATTCTACCATCTATTTAAATTCAAAAATGTAAACAAACCCTGTATAACTGTTAAACAAATTATGAAACCTCTGCACATTACATGATTTTGAATTCCAAAACTCGGATTTGGAAATCAGAGTTGTTTCATACCTTCTCCGTATTTCATTTTGCGCATGGTGCCCACGTTACCATCTCCGATGACTTCAATGCTTTTGAAATGAGAGGGCATTATCTTCGGAAATAATGTTGCAGAATCCTGAATGGCACCCCACAGTTTCTGAGCAGAAACCTTCAAATCTATCTCCACGCTCACAATTTGCGCCATTTTTTTCAGCTGAAGCCTTACAACAAGCAGAGCAAAACCAAAATTATGTGTTGGAAGGCTACCAGTGTTGGGAGGTGGGACGTCTGAAGGAGTATATATAGGCGGTGCCAGGACAGAGATGATGATATAGCCATAAAGGCACTCGGCCAAACAATGAAGAACGCGTGTATAGGTAGGCGCTGTGAGCTGTACACATGTGATGATGTCGTTATCTCGGAAGTTTGCGTAAATGTGAATGGAAGAGTTCGGTTACCAATTAAATTATTTAGTTATTGCTTTCAACTTTATGGTTTCGATTCTCGTGTCTAGTGGAAAGTTATGGAAATTTTGGTCGAAAAATGTAGCGAGGATTTTTGTAAATCCAAGTTATAGTTGTTAAACTTCAAAATTTTAGGTGTTGTAGACGTTTTTGATGGTGTTGAAATTTTTTTGCCCGGATTCTGGGCACAATTCCTCCACCTAGTTAGACTACTATGTTTCAATTTACTTTAGCTTTGGCAAAGTACAAGTGCTTTGACGCTCAAAGTCTCATGAGTTTGGCTTTGAAGAGATCATATAAAATATAACAATATTAAAATTATTTTATCATTATTTATTATTTTGTTTTTTATTGTTTATTATTTTATTTAAAATTGTTCTGAGTGGATGTAAAAATATATGCTTTTTTTAAGAAGTTACAAGTTGGTGTTTTGGTAGACTTAGTAGTCAAATCTTTGAGTGGAGGTGGGTCTTTTATCCCACAAACAAGGGGTCACATACGCCAATTTGGTGTTCCCTTAGCGTGACCTTAAAATTGGATAATGATAATAATAATAAAGCATACAAAATTCCGCCAATTGTTATAGTGTAATATTATATTACTTCAAAAATTGCTCAAATTTTATAGAGACCATATAAAATCATTGGAAACTTGAATATTTCCATAAAAATATGGTCAAACATTTAAGAATGGGCATAGACTAGTAAGATTCACCAAAGTTTCTACACTTTAAAATAAATTTTCATCCTTAAAATTTTTGGTTATGTAAATAGTAGTGTATGGAGGTTTCTTTTCATTTTTAATTATACTCTCCAAAAAACTCTGAATCGCAACAAATTGGGCAAGAAAGAAACAACTCTCAAGATAAGCAAACCTCGCCCAATAGCAAGAAAGTGAACTCGACAACCCCTCAAGCATCAACAGTTATGAGGATTCGAATACCGCACAAAATAAATCTTCATTTAATAGCGAAGCAAATCTCCCAGACCAAACTTCTTCTCCAACTATCTTCAAAAGGATGAATAAGACACCAATGTGACAAGAACCAGAAGAGATGAAGGAGATGCAAGATAAAGGAAGTTGGAAGACCATAAAGAAAGAAAAGAAAGCTACAGCACCAATCTTGCCAAGAAAGACGAGGAGCCAGACAATTAAGAACTAAGAAAATTATAGGTCCGATAGACCAATTTGGTCTCAGTGGATGTTAACCACCATCATCATCATCATCAATATATCCTTTGTTGATTTTGTTTGGAATCTAGTTCAAAGTGTAGTAGTTTAATGTTTTGAAGTTTTGGTTTTTTGAAGGGTATATTTTCTTCCCAATTTTACCTTAAATTTATTAAAAATTTGTTGGAATCACAAATTTGAATTTTAAAATTTACATAAACCATATGAGATACATTTATACATTCAAAAATTAATTTTAAATTAAAAAATAAAATAATATTTTTAATAATAAAAAACGTGATATCCCAAAAGTTAAAATTATTAAATTATTGGATTAAAAATAATAAAAAATAGAATTTTAAATTATTAAAATTTAAACAATTTCGCTAGAATTTTCAAGGATATTGACCCTATTTTTAGAATCAAAATACACTTTAAACAAAAGTGACGTTATTATATTAAACTCGTCTATAATATTTATCCTTATCTAAGCGAAAAGACTCAAATATCACCTCATTATGTTACATGTAAATGAATATCACCTCATTATGTTACATGTAAATTCTAACTGATGGATAATGTTTATACCCTCATTGAATTCCGACAATCAGGACCGTTCATTGGTTCATGATCGAACGGTGATCGCGCGGAGAAATGCGTGCTAGTTAACGGCCTGAGTGGACCCGAGAAATTATAAGCTGGAGCTTTGTTTTCTTTTGATTCCGGGTAAGTAATTTTTCTGCTATTTTCAAAGGTAAATTTAGCAATTCGGTTGTTTTTAGTCAATATCTAAGTTTGGAGGCAAATGACTCAAACTCCAAGGGAAATAGAAGAAAAACTTCCACCTATGCTTGAGGAGATTGTTTTCGAGGTTTGAATGATTATCCATTACACCTACAACCAGAACACCATTTGTGGTATCAGAGTAGCCCACTGACACTAGACACGATGTCAAGGATCAAAAAAAGAAATCCAACATCGCTTTTAGAGTTGGAGGAAGAAGTGGTGGTCGAAGAAGAGGAAGAAGAGTTGCAAATGCTGAAGTGTTGGAAGCTATGCAACAGATGCAAGCCAGATTGGAAGCAATGGAAATGGCAAGAGATGAAGATGTTGGAGATGTCAGTGAACCTAAAGTTGGAGCTGCAGAAGAAGAGGAACCTGCATATGTAACTCCTGAAATGACACTCTTTAAGTCAGTGTTGAGATCCACATCTAAGCCCAGACTTGAAGTTTCAATCTATACAGGAAGCTTAAGCCGTGAAGAATTGATAGACTGGATTAATGACATGGATTATTTGATTATGAAGAAACAGAAGAAGGAAAGAAAGTGAAGTTTGTTGTCACAAAACTGAAAGGACATGCAGCACTTTGGTGGGATAGAGTGCAGGAAGAAAGAATAAGACTTGGTAAACAACCAATTAAGAATTCGAACAAAATGGTGGCAAAGTTGAAAAGTAATTTTTTGCCAAGTGATTATCAACAAACATTATTTACACAGATGCAGAATCTTAGACAGAGTGCTATGACAGTGAAGGAATATAGAGAAGAATTCTACAAAGTGAGTATAAGAGCAGGATGAATCCAAGATATAGATGAGAAGGTTACAAGATATGTGAATGGTCTCAGAATGGAAATCTAAGATGAGATAAGTGTACTGTCCGAGAAAATAGTAGAAGATGGTATTGAAAGCTAAAGAAAAACTCATGAGGAAGCAGTCTGCGAAAAATAGAGGTACTTTCCAAGGAAGGGGAAGTCAAGGTGGTAGAGGAAGGTCTACAACACCTAGAGATGGAGCTAGCAGCAACTCAAGTCAGCATGCACACACAGGAGGTGATGCAAGTGGAAGAGGGAGTTTTTCAAGATGAAGAGGAGGCAGAGGCAGTGGAAGAGAAGTGAGATGTTACAGATGTAACAAGTTGGGACACAGAGCTTATGAGTTCCCAGAAAACATAGAAATGAATCACAGGAATGCAATTATTGCTAATACTATAGAGGAAGCAACAAAGGTAATAGAAGAAGAAAATGTACCAGAGAAAGGAGAGTCTTTGGTAGTTAACAAAGTTTTACTAAAGCCAGCTAAGGAAACTGTTGAACCAACACAGAGAAAGACCTTGTTCAGGACTGTGTGCAAGGTTCAAGGGAAGTGTTGTCAGATGATAATTGACAGTGGTAGTACAGATAATTTGGTCTCCACTGAAGTGGTGGAAAAATTGAAATTGAAGACAAAGAAACACCCAACACCTTACAAGGTGTCATGGCTTCAAAAGGGATATCAGTTGATAGTGAATGAGCAATGTGAAGTAGAGTTGCAGTTGGGAAAATACAGAGACAAAATTCTATGTGATGTGATGCCTATGGATGTGTGTCACATATTGTTGGGAATGCCTTGGCAGTATGATAGAGGAGCTATGCATGATGGAAAGAAGAATACATACAAATTTAGCAAAGATGGTGGCAATCATACATTGCTGCCTATGGAAGAAGAGCATGCATCGAAGAAACCTAATCCAAAGACCCTTTTGCTGAGTGGAAAGGAGTACTTGCAGCAGATGGAAGAAGATGAGGTAAGTTTTGCATTGGTTTGCAAACCCAAGGTAATAATAACTTCCACTAAAGTTTCTGATTTACCAATTGAAATTCAAGAGATGTTGGACAGTTATTGTGATATCATTGTAGATGATTTGCCTGATGAGTTACCACCCATTAGAAAAATCAATCATCATATAGATTTGATTCCAGGAGAAAATCTACCTAATAAAGTAGCTTACAGGATGACTCCCATAGAGAATGAAGAAATCAGGAAACAGGTTCAAGAACTGTTAGACAAGGGACTGATTAGAGAGAGTTTGAGTCCTTGTGCAGTGCCAACAGTGTTGAGCCCAAAGAAAGATGGAGGCTAGAGAATGTGCACTGATTCAAGAGCAATCAATAAGATAACAATTAGGTACAGATTTCCTTTACCTAGAATTGAAGATTTGATGGATTGTTTGAGTGGAGCAAGATATTTTACAAAGTTAGATTTAAAAAGTGGTTATCATCAAATCAAAATTAGAGAAGGGGATGAGTGGAAAACTGCTTTTAAGACAAATGAAGGATTGTATGAATGGATGGTAATTCCTTTTGGGTTGTCAAATGCTCCCAGTACATTTATGAGACTCATGAATGAAGTTTTGAAAGAATTTATAGGTAAATTTGTAATAGTATATCTAGATGATATATTAGTTTACAACAGATCAAAAGAGGAACATGTGAGACATCTGAATTATGTCTTACAAAGGCTACAACAAGAGAAGTTATTGTTAAATTTAAATAAATGTTCATTCATGAAGGAGGAGTTGGTGTATTTGGGTTTTGTTGTTTCTACTGATGGGTTAAAGATGGATCCTGAGAAGATCAAGGCAATCATGGAGTGGCCTTCACCAAAAAGTGTCTTTGAGGTAAGAAGTTTTCATGGTCTTGCTAGCTTTTATAGGAAATTCATAAGGAATTTTAGTAAGATCAATGCTTCAATTATTGATACTATAAAGAAGGACAGACAACCATTTAAATGGACTGTTGAAGCAGAAAAGAACTTCCAGTTGTTGAAGAGAAAGATTACTGAGAAACCTATTTTGATTTTGCCTGATTTTAATAAACCTTTTCAAGTGAAGTGTGATGCCAGTGGAGAAGCCATTGGAGTTGTTTTAAGTCAGGAGGATAGACTTGTAGCTTATTTTAGTGAAAAGTTGAATGAATCAAAGAAGAAATATTCTTCTTATGACAAGGAGTTTTATGCAGTGGTGCAGTCTTTGAAGAAGTGGAGACATTACTTGATGTCTAAGGAGTTCATACTGTATTCAGATAACCATGCATTATAGTACATTATGCAACAGCCAAAGCTTAACTAGAAGCATGCAAAATGGGTAGAATACCTTCAAAGTTTTAATTTTATGTTAAAACATATATATGGTTAATCAAACAAAGTAGCAAATGCCTTAATTAGAAAAAGCATTTTGGTGCAGGAAAGTCTAATTCAAGTGTTGGGGTTTGATTTTCTTAAGGAATCAAATGAGAAAGATCTAGATTTTAAAGAGCCATTTGAAGCTTGTAGAAATCCTGTTTTGTTAGATAGAAGTAAGTGGTTGGATTATTTCGTGCAAGAAGGACTGTTATTTAAAAGAAACCAATTGTGCATACCAAATTGTTCTATGAGAGAAAATTTAATCAAGGAGAAACATAGTGGGGGACTTGTAGGACATTTTGGTGTAGACAAGACTTATGGGCAGTTGAACCGGTTTTATTTCTAGCTGAAGATGAGAGCTGAAGTAGAAAGGTATGTGAATAATTGTAAAGTTTGTTAGTATGCAAAGAGAATAAGCCAAAACACAGGTTTGTATGTTCCATTACCTATTCCAGATAGGCCTTGGGATACGGGAAGTATGGACTTTGTTTTGGGTTTGCCAAAAACTCAAAGGAGACATGATTTAATTTATGTACTAGTTGACAGATTTTCAAAAGTAGCACATTTTATTCCACGTTATAAAACCAGTGATGCTACTCATGTTGCTAACTTATTTTTTAAGGAAATTGTAAGGTTGCATGGGTTACCTAAGAGCATTGTTTCAGACAGAGATACCAGATTTGTTGGTCATTTCGGGACGACTTTATGGGAGAAACTTCGTACTAAACTGAGCTTCAGTTCTGCATATCATCCTCAAACTGATGGGCAGACTGAAGTTGTGAACAGAAGCTTGGGTAATCTTCTAAGAAGCCTTGCAAGTGAACATCCAAAACAGTGGGATCAAATTTTGGCACAGGCTGAGTATGCTTATAATGATTCTCCTAACAGGAGTACAGGGCAAAGTCCATTCCATATAGTTTATGGAATGCACCCAAGAGGAGTGTCTGAATTGAGAGATATGGATAAACTTGAAATGAGGAGTGCTCTAAGAGAATATTTTGCTTCAGAGATTCAAGAAATTCATGAACAGGTAAAACATCATCTATAGGACAGCAACACAAAGTACAAGAACAAAGCAGATTTGAAGAAGAGAGAAGTAAATTTTGAGGTTGGAGATTTGGTTTTGGCACACCTAAGGAAGGAAAGATTTCCAAAAAGGGAGTATAACAAATTAAAATTCAAGAAGATTGGACCATGCAGAGTTTTAAGGAAATTTTCTGTAAATTCATATGAAATTGAGTTACCCCCTGGTATTGGAATATCTCTAATTTTCAATGTTGTTGATTTGTACAGGTATGAAAAGGGACATGTAGATGCCACAGCAAAATATAAGGAAGAATAAGAGGTGGATTAGGTAAAACAGTTACCTACAGCAAAGATATTGCAGCCATAGAAGATATTGGATAAAAGAGTGTTTAAGAAAACAAGGGGACAGGAGTGTTTTCAGTACCTGGTCAAATGGAAAGATCAACCAATTGTTGATGCTACCTGGGTGATAGAAACCATGCTATAGAAGTTGGGCCGTTCTGTACAAGAGCCCATGGACAGGAGCCCATGAAGAATTTTGTCCTCAGGAGTCTGATGTAGGAGCATGAGGCTTAAAGACAAAATACTTCATTTTATTCCAAAAATCCAAAAAAAAAGTTTACAAGCAAAGGAGTGGGATTCTTTAGCTGTCAATTTACAAAGTTTTCTAAATAGGAATTGAGCTAGAATATAGGTATTTGAAGGATTTTGTAATTAATTCAAGTAGTTCAGACTTAGTTGAGATTCTCGAGGAGAATATCAAGCAGTTTAGGTATTTATCTAGGATTAGATAGATTTGATCCATGGATTGAGGATTAGATTGTTCGATGTAAAGTATTTATGTAAGTTTTGAACTATTGTAAGAGGATTTGGCTAGATTTTGGTTATGGAGAATTAGATTGTAAAAGAATTGGCATATCTTTGTATCTCTGTGTATTTTATGCATGAAAGGTTAAATCTCGGAGGTGTAGCCTCCTTCGAAATATCTCTATGTATTGTTAATTTCCAGTTTGGCCTTTAGAATTCGAGGTTGATAATATAATTTGTGTGATCATGATTCAATCTTTATTCATGTGCATTGGGATAATCGGGATAGGTTTAAAGAAAATATAGTTTAACACAGTCTAAACTTGGCGGAAAGGAAAAACTTGGCGGAACGGAGGAAAACCCTATGAAAGCCAAGAGAGCCTAAGAAAGGAGCCTAGAACCATCCGATCGACAGAATCATTAGATCTATGGCCATCGCATGGTTAAGAAAAAGGGCAAGCGTTAGACGGAAGAGCGGTTTCCCAAGGGTGGTAAGTGGATTCTCGCACAGCCTCAAAACTGGAAGCGGTTTCCAGAAAATGGACCCGATGAAGTTATGAACTGAGATTTAATTGAGTTGAAGTCTGGAGATGATCGGGCCATCCATTTAAAAGTGATCGGACGCATATCGCGTGGTTTAAGTGCATGGGACTTAATTCAAAATCAGACATGATGAAGGTTTATTCAACGGGCTTAAACCCTTGTTGAATTCTGGCAATCAGGATCGTTCATTGTTTCATGATCAGACGGTGATCGCGCGGAGAAGTGCATGCTACTTAACAGCCTGAGCGAACGCGAGAAATTATAAGTTGGAGCTTTGTTTTCTTTCGGTTTCGGGTAAGTAATTTTTATGCTATTTTCAAAGGTAAATTTAGCAATTCGGTTGTTTTTAGTGAATATCTAAGTTTGGAGGTGGATGACTGAAACTCTAAGGGAAATAAAAGAAAAACTTCCACTTGTGCTTGAGGAGATCGTTTCAGGATTTGAACGATTATCCATTACAGCTGCAACCAGACCACCAAAGTTATTTAAGATGAATATTGAAATAGGATTTCACGGGCTCAGCTTTTCATCTAGGCCTCCTTCTAGCACCAAAACCATGGTTATAGTGTTGGAAGTGCCAAGAGTTGAGGGGGTCTCTGTGGTATGAAGAACCAATTAGACCTCACATTGTTTGGGATAGGAGCTCCATCTGAAATATAAGCCTGATCACCATTAAAGTGATCCTTAAGCATATGCCTTGGCTGCAATAAAAAACACAAGATATCATAACATAACTTTGAGGATAACAAGTGAGTAAGCTTTGTGAGACACCAATCGTAATCTATGAAATGAACTTTCATCGAAGGGAAAATAGAGTGATCATCTAGTAGAAAAGTAATAGTACTATCCTAAAGGAGACACAAGAGAGAAATAAAAGGGTCATTAGTTGACGTGCAAAATACTTCACAAGATAACAATAATAATTAAATAATATAACCACACACATTAAACAAGATAAATATAAAAGCCAGCGAAATAGTTCATTTTCTTTAGCATTAATGAACATAAACATATACCATAAAAATTAAAAGAATAGTCTTACAACATCCATGATACATGCATGAAAGTGTGCTATCTCTCAGAGCTTCTCATGATTAAGTGAAAGTCCCAAGTACATAATTACATTGATGAAACACTAGTCCCAATAGTGGAACATGAATCTACCACTTGCTTCTCCAAATAATGATCTTCTCTCCTATACTAAATTAGAGAAGCGAGGGATAACACTCCCCAAATCCATTCTTTTGAGTTACGAGGGTTTATTTATAACAAGTGAGGTGACCTTTCACCTCCCATTCTGACTCTTGAGCTCCCTCATGACTCTTGCACTTTTATTTTGTCCTTTAGCTTTTGGTGACTCTTCATATTCCCCATGTCACTCTTGGACTCACACTTTTACATATTTACATTTCTTATTGTTTTCGACATGCAAAATTATAATAAGACAAAATGTGGATTTTTTCCATAAGATAACAATTCTACATTATACATAACTCATGGAAAATGTAACTCGATGACAAAAACATGTAATTTTATAGTAAGATATTGATGTACAGATTTATATTATGCTACTATCTTCTCAACCTTTATTACTACATATGGATTATATCTAAGTTTACACCCCAGTGCATTTGGATATATGGTCTTAAATCTATTTGAATGTTGATTATCAACATGATCAATTTCATGTGTATCCTAGACATGGTAAATTTTAGGGGCTAATGTTCACCGAGTGGGCTAATTTTCCATGATTTTTCCACAAAAAATATTCGCCAATTTCCAATTTTTATAAAAAATGATTTGCCCAAATTTTAGAATATAAATTATTTTACCTTAAAAATCACCAACATTATATAGATACTATATATAAAATCATTATAAATTTGAATATTTTACAAATATATCAATAAACATTTTATAGTTTGCATATTAGGGATTAGTGAGATTCACCATTGTTATTAAACTTCAAGAAAATTTTCCATACTTAAAATTTTCCTTGAATTCCTAGCTGGATTAGTCTCATACTACATAATAATTTCTTTGGTCACCTCAAGTTCATCCTAAACTCTCGCCTATGTGATATTCTTCAAGAAATATTCTATTTCTTCTCATATAGTGATTTTTCTCTTTAACTCCAAAAATGGACCAATAGAAGGGACCTTGTGCATCCTCACCAATGATTCAATCCATTATGTAGTCACGAATAGGCTATTATGTTGTTGGTAGCAAAAGTTTGGACATTTTCATAGATATGTATAAACATTTTGATCTCTGCCCTTTCTATTTCAACATCCTCTTTACTCTTTCTAACCAAACCATATGTATATTGATATATTTGGAACCCTAATCCTTGATAATGTCAATGGCGGTAGAAGCTGTCTTTAAGACCTTCACCATCTTTTGTGATCCTTTTTGCACTTCATGCAAAATCACCACTGCTTCATGAAGAGTGTACATATCATCATATAGCTACTTCATAGTGTCCTCCAAAGGCTTAATCTCTACAAGTATAGTGGATTTTAATTCCATCTTGTTAGCATTGGTGGAAGACAACCTTTGATTCTCAACTTGAGACACTCAGCATGTTTCCTCATTAAATTTAATTACTTTATCAATGTTTCATTCTCTCTCATGAGATAATCAATGTTCTCCTTAGTAGTTTCAACAAAGGCTACATTTGCCACTACAACTTCTCTTGGATTCTTCCTTATATTCAACACAATCACCCTCTCTATGTTGATCGCAACAGATTTATGAAGGTCATTCAAAAAATACCTTGTCCTCTTCTGTACTATCGTGCTTTTCAGTGGATCAAAGGTAAAAGTCGAGATTTCCATGACCATTTCATCTAGCAGAGGAACTAATCCCATCTCACTAAATGGGAGGTGGCCACGAGTAAGAGGAGGACACTGATAGCTTGTTTCATCTATGATTCGTATAATATCCTCTTCCCGATCTTCATCCTCCTATTCATCATAAATATGATGGGCCTATAAGTCCTTCTCATGTTTCCTCAGTAGAAGTTGTCTTTAAGACCTTCACAATCTTTTGTGATCCTTTCCACACTTCATGCAAAACCACCACTGCTTCATGAAGAGTGTACATATCATCATACAACTACTTCATAGTGTCCTCCAAAGGCTTAATCTATACAAGTATAGTTGCTTTTAATTCCATCTTGTTACCATTGGTGGAAGACAACCTTTGATTCTCAACCTTGAGACAGTGAGGATGTTGCCTCGTTGAAAGTTAATTACTTTATCAATGTTTCATTTTCTCTCATCAGATAATCAATGATCTCCTTAGTAGCTTCGACAAAAGCTACATTTTCCACTGCAACTGCTCTTGGATTCTTTCTTATATTCAACACAATCACCCTCTCTATGTTGATAACAATGAGTTGATGAAGGTCATTCAAAAACTGCCTTCTCCCCTTCTATACTATCGTGCTTTTCAGATGATCAAAGGTAAAAATTGAGATTTCCATGACCATTTCATCTAGCACAGGAACTAATCCCATCTCACTAAATATGAGGTGGCCACTAGTAAGGGGAGGAGACCGATAGCTTGTTTCATCTATGATTGGTATAACATCCTCTTCGTGATCTTCATCCTCTTGTTCATCATAAATATGATGGGCCTATAAGTCATCCTCCTATATCCTCCCTTCTTCTTCCAACAAATTTTTTTGCTCTTCTTCCTCCTTTTGCTTTTGCACAACTTCTCCCTATTATTCCCTTTCTTCCTTCTTAAATCTTCCTTTCTTCTTTTCATTTCTTTATTTTTCTTCTTTATGTTTTCTTTCCTCCTCTCACTTGTGTTCCTCTTCTTATTTCTTCTCTACTTCCCTTTTCAGTTTCTCTTCATCTATCTTCCACTCAGCTTCTTCAAATTCTTTTCTTTTCTTTTCTGCCTCAGTTGTGCCTAGGGTAGTCACATCTACTTTGAACTTCCTACTCCTCTTTACTTCAGGATCATGTGGAATCTTCCTCTTAGGTTTGATAGCACTATCATGCGTAGGCACTTCCTGTTGATCCCTTTCTTACACAATATATGCTATGTGGGCTATGTTAGAAGGGCCCGCCTCATCACTTCATCTTGTTTCCCTCAAAGCATTTGTTGGGAAAAATACTGAGAGGGGGCATGGGTGAATCAATATTTAAAACTCACTTAAAGCTTTCAATTTCGTATTCAGATTTATGTATGCTATTGTCATTAAGCAAACGATTTTTGTATGCTACTGTCATTAAGAAAAACAACATATGTGTGTGACTATGATGAAGTAAAATTGGGTATATCGAGTTAACTAACTTTTCATTTATTTCATCATTAATTAGTTAACTAACTTTTCATATATTTATATAGATGTTGTAATGTCTTATTGTGTCTTGTAAATATTTTGACAAGATTTATGTAATTTAAACATTTTAACTCGTTAGAAATAAAATGAAAATAACCTTATGTTACAATAAAAATTCTACATTATTGTTTTTTTTTAAATGAAATTTTGTTAGGTAGTTAAGGTAAAATGATTTTTGAGCTAAAGGTTTATGAGAACCCATGGTATTGCCCATGGTATTTGTGTGGAATATAGTCTATTTAAATGAGAATTAAACCAGCCTAGACCCATTTTAACTCCACATCTATCAAATTCCTAGAGGAATCAAATCTCATTAAATCTTAAGATATTTGCATCTCAAGAGATTTGATCCCTCTAGGCACTATCTAGATCCAGAGTGAAGATGAATCGACACTGATTTAATACATAAATTCCGAGTTAAAATGGATCTACAATGATTTAGTACATATAAAATATGGTAAAAACTATAGAAATATCCATTCTACATTTAACTCCATGTTGTGTTACAGTACAAGACTTGTCCCTGTGTTTTTTTTTTATAATTAGTAAGCAACATGAGAGGCTTAATAAATTTAGGTTGGATGGTGATAGATTAACAAAATATCATCCAAACTTAGTAGATCTCAAATTTTATATTGACTCCAAAATCTAGATGCAAAAAAAAACCAAAAATCTTAAAGAAATTGTTGAAACCAAAATACATCCACAAGCTTAAAACCCTAACACTAAATGTGAAACAAAGATGTGAATCTCAATATGAGAAATATATCAATAACTTCAAATCCAATTAAGTAAAAAGTGTAGGAATTCTCATTGTAGATCAACCTGATAATGCAATGTAACTAAGGAAAAATACTTGATCTACTTCTACAGTCAAACTTTGCGGAAGCTTAATCAATTTGAGCAAGATCAATAGGAACATGTATAACAGAGAAGAAGAAACCATACACATGAACACAGAAGAATAATCTAGGGAAAGCCTCAGCTAAAAACCCCACTATCTGTATTATCATACAAGTGGAAATATCTCAGGATTACACACAACTTTAGCTCTCACAGCTATCAACTCTCAGTACAATCCCTCACTGCTGCTCATAGACAGAATAGACAACACATATGCCTTTCCCTCTGCCCTCCAAGCCTCCTATTTCCTTGCGCAGTTTTCCCTGGGTGCTCCAGCTGTAACCTTGTGTGACACTGGTCTCACACACTGCTCCAACACACTGTAAAACTGTGCAAATCTCAAGGAATAAATTCCTTCTGCATGCAAGAGATTTTCTTATAGGAAAATTCTTGCAACTGATAGTACATTGTCCCTGCCTTTAATCTCAACTGGGTCTTTGTCTGTACTGACATGCATGAGTTATTTATGAGAGAATATTCAGTTATCTGGAGTACACTAGTTTCATGCATGCATGCATTAACTAACTGAACTCACAATCAGTTCCAAAAATTGTTTGGAACTAATCTAACTAGACTTTACTCAGTTAACTGAGCTAACTAATTACAACTCAAATACAACTCATCCTTATCTCCTTAACTAAGGGATAATCTCCTCAATCAAAGGAATAACTTTTGCATGACTTCACAAAAACTTCTAGCTTGAATTTCTCTAACTAATTAATCCAAGATGAATTAATTAATTATTTTTCAAGCAGCTGGTGAGACTAAATTCGAATTTTAATTCTCAATTTTAATTCAAGGAAAAAATTAAAATTGGAATATTCTTGTTGCCACATTTCAACAAAAAGTCTCTCAGGAGGGAACCATTTCTTGGAGCAGAGGCACTACAGAGGACAAGGTTGTGGCAATCAACACTGTGATCCATTATTCTATTATACCAAACATGATATCATCCATGTGAAACTGAAGTTGTGGTCAGCTTTATTTCCGACTTCTCTTCCATGCCTCCCCCTCCTATAAGAATTCATTCGGGTGCTTTCGGGTAGAAATAGATAGCTAGAGTCTACTCTTTCTATTCTTCCAAACTAATGGGAGACATGAAGGGATAAGCAAGCCACCTTCTTTCCCTGTCAAATCAAATGCCGCAAGAACTTTATACGCTTTGTAAGCCCCAGGATCCCTAGAAAGTGCTTTCCCAGCCGCTGGACGGAGTTCAGACATAGTGGAAGCTGTGGGAAATGACTACTGGGGCTACAGGGTCTAGCTTGTTGGCAATATAGATGAGCGACTGAGTTATTAGGTGGTTGTGGGTGCTCCCGCCTACCACATACAACGCACATCATGAAAATATTCAACAACATCATTCAGCAAGGATTCCCAAGAGACTGGACAACTAGCCTAGCAATACCCCTTTTTAAAAGTGGAGACGTTAATAATCCATCCAACTATAGAACAATTATGATCAATCCCTTGTTTGCAAAGCTTTTTGGGAGCATGGTAGAAGACAGAATTAGCAAGTAGGCAAAAGTAAAAGAAAAGAGGGAAAGAGGACAAGCGGTTTTTAGGCCGAAACATTCTACAGTGGATCATGGCATCACATTGAGACACATTGTTGAAAAGGTTTGGGAGGACAAAGAAGAAGTATTTACTGCTTTGTTGACTTCAAAAAAGCATTTGACACACTCCCTAGGGATAAGTTGTGGCGTAGAATGGAATAACTTGAAATTCTTGTGCATTATAGAGCCGTTGTCCATAGACTTTATAAAGAAGTGAAAGTCAAAAATAGAACCTCAGCAGGTATTTCAGAAAGCTTTATAAGTGACATTGGATTCAAGCAAGGTTGCCCTCTATCCCCCATTCTTTTTGGTCTATATATTAATAAATTGGAAGAGTCGCTAAATCTGCAAGGTAGAGATGGTGTTCGGTTGGGGAAGTTTATGATAAAGACTCTTTTATATGCTGATGATATTGTATTTATTTCTAAATCGGCCCATGGATTGCAAATGCACTTATATGCCCTTTAGCATTTTTGTAGAGCAGTGGGGATGCAAGTCAATACTAGCAAGACCAAAATAATGATTTTTTCTAACAAAAGGAAGCAGAGCTAGTATACTTTCTTCTTTGAAGACAACATTCTTGAAGAAGTAAAGGAGTACAAGTACCTTGGGATTGATTTCAACAACAAACTCAATTGGGAGGACTGCAGAAAGAAGAGAATTTTAGGAGGGTGGAAAGCATTATATGCTCTTCAAAACAGATGTAGAGAGGTAGAGTTATGAGATTGGAAAACGATTAAAGTACTTTTTGGACTCCTAGTTTGTCCAGTGATGCTATATGGGTGTGAATTGTGGGCAAGGAGCACTCCCGTCTCAAAATGGAAACAAATTGAGAAAATCCAAAAATGCTTGATCATCAGCAAGTTCAAAATAAAAAGTTTGGTACCTTATGAGATAATGTTGAGTGAAACAGAATCAACTTCCATTGAAGCAATTGCTATGGTGTGGTTCATGAGACACCTAAAAAGAATTGAACAAATGAGAGTAGGTAGATCGCCTAATGCTATTTTCAATGAAGGCATCAGTGAAAGAAAGAAAACATGGATGAAATGAAACTACACATGGATGCAAAAATGGAATATCTACATCAATGCCTGTCCCACAAATAGCAAGGAGCTAAAGGATTTTGTTATGGGTTTCGTAAAAAGGTATGGGGAAAAGAGTTGGGTAGAAATAAGAAATATTACATTGAGGAATTCAACCCTATGTGTGATTTACAACAAAAAGATTTCATTGGAGCTAACATTTCATGGAGGGAAAAGGTTCTTATTGCTCAATTAAGGACCAACTCACATCAGCTTTGGTGTGAAACAGGACGGTGGAAAAGGCCTAAAGAAGCTTGGGAAGAAAGGGTGTGTACATTTTTCACATCTGGGGCTATGGAATCGGAAAAACATTTCATTTTGGAATGTGATGCATTCAAAGACATCAGAGAATGTTATGAGAACATGTTAGCATCAATTTCTTGGCATTGTCTTTTTTAGCGAGGGGATTGTTGGAAGGTTGGGTCAGCTCATCATCAATTTGAATCGGAAAAGGACTAACTGAAAAACAGGGAACTGATGGTCTCATAGACTATTTTTAGTCTCGTGGACCTTAACACATCATTTCATTACAATGGTGTAAACCGGTAGTGTGGTTCATTCCATAGAAGTGGGGGAAACGGGTAAGAACAGCCCGAGCTTATGAGCCTGGATTCTTAGATTACGGCAAGGTTAGTGGTCATGCGTTGTTCCCTACTATTACAAGAAAGTGGCGAGGCCTTAAAGAGTATATGAAGTATTATTTTGAATGTTTTAACTTTCTTTAATATATACAACGTAGTGCTACAATTTTGTGTAAAATCATTATTTTTTTTGTTAATTAAAATGTATTTTAATACATCAAAAAATTAAAAATTTCAAGAATATTTTTAATATCATTTTTATTTATTAAAATATATTTTTAAATAAAAATATATTTTTGAGAAGAGAGGCTTAATAGATGGTGTAATGTTTTATTGTGTCTTGTAAATATTTTGATAAGATTAATGTAATGTAAATATTTTAACTCTCTCAAAATAAAATGAAAATAACTTTATGTTACAATGAAAATTCTACATTATTGTTTTTAAATGAACTTTTGTTAGATAGTTAAGATAAAGTTGAAATAAAATAAAAATAACGCTATGTTATTATTTTTTTATTAATTTTTGTTGGGTAATTAAGGTAAAGCGATTTTTGAGCTAAAAGTTTATGAGAACCCATAATATTAGTGTAAAATATAGTCTATTCAAAGGAGAATTAAACTAACTAGTCTACCAAACTTCTAAAAAAATAAAGTATATTTGCATTTCAAAAATTTAATCTCTAAGCAATAAATAAATAGAAAGTTAAAATAAATCTACACTAATTTAATTTTTTTATGACCAAAAAAACTGTAAAAATATGCATTCAACTTTTCACTTTCTATATAAATAATGATATAGGGCTATTGTATACCAGGGAAAGGAGTGCTCTTATCCCAGGAAAGGACAAGAAAATTGTCAGTGAATATTTTATGTGCAGCCCATGTTGTGTTACAGCAACGTGTGCGTGTGTTTTTTTCAAATAATTAGTAAGCAACATCATATGCTTAATTTAGTTTGGATGGTGATAGATTAACAAAATATCCTCCAAACGTAGTAGATCTCTCAAATTTTAGATTGACACCAAAAGCTACATGCAAAAAAACAAATTTTAGATTGACTCCAAAAGCTACATGCAAAAAAACAAAAAATCTTAAAGAAATTGAAGATCATGGTTGATTGGTAACTTAAAACCCTAACAATGGATGCAAAACAAAGATGTGAATCTAAATATTTGAAATATATGAATAACTTTATATCCAATTATATAAAAAGTCTCTCAGCATGGAACCATTTCCTTGCGCGAAGAGACTGCGGAGGACAAGGTTGTGGCAATCAACACTGTGATCCATTATTCTATTATACTAAACATGATATCGTCCATGTGAAACTCAAGCTGTTGTCAGCAGATATCCTTCCACAGCCTTAAATGTGTTGATGGCTGCTTCCTTGATTGGCTCTGTTGGGGGAGTTGCGTTGCCTGCTGGTTCGAACTCAACGTTCCAGCTTAATTTGGAGGAATTCGCATCAGCTCCTGGAATTACCTTCAATGTCGGGTTGAAGACTTTGAATATGCCCAGAATCTCGCCCTCGATCACAGTATAAGTAACGGTCATATTTGTTTCGTCCAATGCTTCAATTTTCTCGGATGCATGGGTCGCCCCTTTCATTCCTGTAACCAACCAATCAGGATTTTTTTATTATACTCTTTAAGTAAATTTGGAGGCAAAAGAATAACCTAGTATAGATCTAATGAATCTAATCTAGATTTCGAAAATATTTTAAAATCTAATGCTAATTCAAATTTCTACAATCCATTTAAATATTCAAGAGTGTTTGAGTAAAAGCCATATATTCTACCATGCATAACTGTAAAACAGATTCTGAAACCTCTGCACATTACATGATTTTGATTTCCAAAACTCAGATTTGGAAATGGGAGTTGTTTCCTACCTTCTCCGTATTTCATTTTGCGGATGGTGCCCACGTTACCATCTCCGATGACTTCAATGCTTTTGAAATGAGAGGGCATTATCTTCGGAAATAAGGTTGCAGAATCCTGAATGGCACCCCACAGTTTCTGAGCAGAAACCTTCAAATCTATCTCCACGCTCACAGTTTGCGCCATTTTTTTTCGGCTGAAGCCTTCAACCAGCAGAGCAAAACCAAAATTGTGTTGGAAGGCTACCAGTGTTGGGAGGTGGGAGGTCTGAAGGAGTTTATATAGGCGGTGCCAGGACACAGATGATGATATAGCCATAAATGCACTGGGCCAAACAATGAAGAACGCGTGTATCGTTAGGCGCTGTGAGCTGTACACATGTGATGATGTCCTCGTGATCTGGGAAGTTTGCGTAAATGTGAATGGAAGAGTTCAGTTACCAATTAAATTATGTAGTTATTGCTTTCAACTATAGGGTTCCAATTGAGTAGGAGGAGTTGTTAGGAAAGTTATGGAAATTTCAGTCATATTTAGATAAAATTTGGCAAGGATTTTTGTAATTCAAAGTTATAGTTATTAAACTTTAACATTTTTGGTGTCTTACACATTTTTGATGGTGCTGAATTCATTTCCACTATCAAAAACACGATTCAAACACTGCCTTTACAAGATTTTTTTGAAATTTTTTAACCAAATTCCCACCACTTTTAGCCGTCCGAGCAATTCCTTCGCCTCCTTAGAGGACTCAGTGTCAGTTTACTTTAGCTTTGGCAAAGTACAAGTGATTTGAGGCTCCAGCTCCTCACTTAATTTCGCTGTGAAGGAATCATATAAAATATAACAATATTAAGATTATTTTATCATTATTTATTATTTTGTTTTTTATTTTATTTAAAATTGTTTTGAGTAGATGTAATGGTTAAAAATATATGTTTTTTTTAAGTTACAAGTTGGTGTTTTTCTTAACAGGTCATAAGTTTAAAAACCAGATGGGTAGAGTATGTATGCCTTGGTAAACTTAGTAGTCAAATCTTTAAGTGGAGGTGGGTCTTTTGCCCCACAAACAAGGGGTCACATACACGAATTTGGTGTTTCCCTTAGCCTTGACCTAAAAATTGAATAATAATAATAATAATAAAGCATACAAAATTCCGCCAATTGTTATAGTGTAATATTATATTACTTTAAAAATCACTCAAATTTTATAGAAACCATATAAAATCATTGGAAACTTGAATATTTCCATAAAAATATGCTCAAACATTTAAGAATGGCCATAGAATAGTAAGATTCACCAAAGTTTCTACGCTTTAAAATAATTTTGCATTCTTAAAATGTTCGGTTATGTAAAGTAGTAGCATGTGGAAGTTTCTTTCCTTTTTTAATTAATATATTTTTATGTTGATTTTGTTTGAAACCCAGTTGAAAGTGTAGTAGTTTAATTTTTTGAAGTTTTGGTTTTTTGAAGGGTATATTTTCTCCCCAATTTTACATAAAAAATACTAAAAATTTGTTAGAATCACAAATTTAAATTTTGAAATTTACATAAACCATGTGAGATACATTTATACATTCAAAATTAAATTTTAAATTGAAAAATAAAACAATATTTTTAATTAAAAATAAAACATAACATCTCAAAAATTAAAATTATTAAACTATTAAATTAAAAATAATAAAAAATATAATTTTAATTTATTAAAATTTATACCGTTTCTCTAGAATTTTCAAAGTGACTCTATTTTTAGAATCAAAATGCACTTTAAACAAAAGCCACGTTATTATGTTAAACCGGTCTATAATATTTATTCTTACCCAAGCAAAAAGACTAAAATTTCACCTCATTATGTTACATGTAAATGAATATCACCTCATTATGTTACATGTAAATTCTAACTGACGGATAATGTTTATACCTTCACTTCATTTGGCTCGAAACACGAGAGAAAATAACACTTCTATTAGGATTTACTTTCACTTTCTTTTAATCTAGTTGGCATACGAGTTGGAGTGGGTTATTAAAATATTCGGTTGGAGTAAGTGAATTAATAAATATATATATATGTTTTTTTTAAATAATTAATGTAATTATGTAGTGGTATAAGATAATATTGAGTTGAAATAAACTAACTAAAAAAAATGTAAATGTGTTTTTTTTTAAAAGAAATAAGGAAATTTTTAATTATATAATTATATTTTAAATAATTTTAATTTATTTTTAACTTATGATATTTATTAATGTTTTAATAAAAACAATGTAATCTGTGATTAACTTTTTTTTATTTTTATAGGTTTGAAGTTATTTATTTTGATTTAGTGTTATTTTAAGTTGTTTTATAATTATTATTGGAAGTTTGAGCAATAAATGATTCTTCTAAACTTTGATGGTAAGCCAATTGGTTCAAACTCCTTTACTAAGTTTTCAGTGCTCTAATCATCTTATTTCTTGTTTCCCCTCCCTCTTTGCTTGCCTCCCTTTTCTTCTCTCCTTATTTTATAATTCCTTCTTCTCTTTGTATTATCTATTATTTCTTATATTTTCTCATGTGTTTGGTTTTTCCTCTCCATGGTCATGTGCTCTCCTTCCTCCTTTAATTATACCTTTTTTCCTCTTTTTCCTCATTTTCATTATTATCGTGATTATTTTGATTAACCTTTTTATTACCATCATTTTTATCTTTGTCAATTTTATTATTATGATTATTAATTGATCCTTTTATCAATTTACCTAATCCTTAAGAATTGATCTTTTTTTGAATTTATCTAATATTACTTTCCTCAAACATTACCATTTATTCTTTCAAACTAATTAAATATGAGTTATAAGTGAATTTACATTATTAATTGAATTTGGAATCATAAGTCAAATTATTTTATTGACATTATCTTTCTCTTTTTCTTGTTTGAATCCTTCGGAGATGAACTGTGTAGGTGTTTCCCATGTCCCACGTTTAGGGTGGACACTCCACCCATCATGAGTGAAAGGTTGGACACACAAAACTCCTACACTGACAAGGGAAACTCCTGCACAGCTCATCTCTCAAAGATTCAAACAATTATCTTTTTTTTTCATTTTATTAATATTTGCTTAAATTATGGTGAAAAAAAAATAATTTTCATTTATTTTTAAACCGCTGCCAAAATCCCTCTTAATAAATATGTTCTTAATTTCTATTTTTTTAATAAATATATTTTATTTTTAATAAATCCAGTTTTAATATTATTTTTTTTGCTTTATTTATCTATTTATTTATTTTGTGGATCAAAAAAATTTCATTAGATTTTTATGAAAACAAAGATTACAGAAGATCTCTGAAGGACCCCATTTTCTTCATTATGATCAGACTTGTTGGAGTAGAGGGCCTGAGGATGCCATAGATAGAGCTTTACAAACATTATTTCCCCGTGGCATAGTAACAAAAAAGCAACCAAGACCAACAACAACATTTCATGAAGGGGGATGAGGAGGGAGTAGGAGGGCTACAATATAGCCATCATGCGCATGCATGTGAAAATCAATATGTTCTACCAGAGTTTCCAGGTTACCGCGGTGGTAGTAATTTGTTCAGCAGTGGTTTGGACAAATAGAATCTAGTTGTTCCTGTTAGAATAATGCTAATGCAGAAATGGTTAGTTATGAAGCAGTTGAAATAGAAGTAGTTATGAGCAGTTGAACAGGAATCGGTTGTGAGTAGTTAGGAATTAGTTAGGTGTTATTCCTATATAACCATGATGTAATTGAGTAAAGAGTGAATGAAATTTGTGGGTTTCTGTTTTTAATTTGGTATCGGAGCACAGGGTCTGCGCTGGGGTGAGAGCGCAGGTGTGGAAGATCCGGCTCCCTGAGACCTGCGTGAGGCCAGACTTGCTGTGTGTGTACCCGAGTTGGCGTGGTGAACCCCAGTTCCTGAGGGCGTTGTGCGTTGAAGGCGTGAGAGGCTGTGTAAAGCCTGCGTGAAGATCCGTGAAAGGCTGTGTAAAGCCGTGGCTGTGCCGCTGTGTAAAGCCGTGGCTGTGCGTGAGGTAAAAGTCGACCTCCTTGAGACCAGGAGTCGTGTTGGTGGAAGATTCTGCGTGAGGTGAGACGGACGTGGTGCAGCGTGAGAGCCCCCTGCGTTGCTGCGTGTGCGTGTTGGTGGAAGATCCTGCGTGAGGTGAGACGGACGTGGTGCAGTGTGAGAGCTCCCTGTGTTGCTGCGTGAGTTGCAGCGTGAGAACCTGTGTGAGTGGAGAGGAGGTTAAGTCCAGGCTCGTGCCAAAAGGTTAAGTCCAGGCTCGTGCCAAATATTGTGGATTATGAAACTTTCTGGACACGGTATTTTTATCGGCTCTATAAGCTTAAGCAGGCCGAGGAAGCTAGGGCTCATCTTGTGAAGAGAGCTATTATTTCTCAGGAAGAAGAGGATTTGACCTGGGAGGTGGATGACGATGAGGAAGAAACTGATGTGAAAGTGGAAGAGAGGACTGTCGAAGATAAAATTGTCACCGAATCGGTGGTAGAAAAGCTGAAGGTTGGTGAAGATTTTGGCGAGGAACCAAAATCTAGTGATGATTTGGCCGCAAAATCTGAAATTGTTGTCGAATCGGTCGATAGATCAAGTGTTGCAGAAGTTGTGAGTGGAGGGCATCTTTGGCTGTGTATTTGTTTTTAATTTACTGAGAGGTTGAACAGACTCACGGTTTTCTTTGGTCACACGAACCGTGTGCCTAACAGTCGGCCCGGTTTTCTTTGGGCGTGGTGGTATATTGACTGTAATTTAGAAACTGTTGTGCCGTGGAGTTCTGGTGTTATATTGACTGTTGTGCCAAACCCTCGAAAAGCAGTTGAGTGATGCGTTGTGATTCTTGGTTTTATTAACGGAACAAACTGATGTGATTCATTGCACCGTGGTCATATTCTTTTTCAGTCGGCCCGGTTTTCTTTGCAGAGAGAGGCTGTAGAAAAGGCGTTTTGTTTGAAGTGTGATAAAGCTAACTGATATGTCTATTATTTTAGACTTTTTTGACGATGATCCTTTTAATGATCTTTTTCTCATGAACCCATTTGGGATTAGCAGTGTTTTTGAGTTCATTGACAAAGAGTTTCATGTTGTTGAAGATCATGTCCCTAAAGAAATCACTCATGTTGTTGAGGATCACGCTGTTGAAGAAATCACTGAGATTAAAACTTGCCCGGTTGTTAGAAGTTTTATTGGATCTACTTTCAAAGATGACTGCATTTTGGTGACTCCTTCGTTGGTTTCTCATGGAAAGTGGGGAGAACATGAATTAAATTACCTCGTTCGAGATCTTGCATTGCCTCTCAATCCAAAAGAGGTTGTTGACGTTAAGTATGTGAGCAAGGAGCAAAGGAATTTCATAAGGAAACCCAAAAAGGTGAAGATGAAACTGCATCAGCAATGGAAAAGGAACAAGCATGGACCTTTTAATAAGAAGACAAAAATGAAATGTTTTGTTGTAAGCCTAGCTGAGACTTAGACCAGCAGGCAAGTTAAAGTTTAAGTCGTGTTTAAGTCGTCATCATTAAGAATATATAGTTTGTTATATAGTTGGAATTAAGGGGGAGTGGTAGAAAGGTATTAATCCCAACTACCCTCTGTTAATGCAGTAGTTAGATCAATCTAGAGAATACAACAGATGTTCAAAGTACAAGTTCTAGAAGTCAGTTAGGTATGGTAGAAAATCCATTTCTCCATTAAGGGAGGATGTTAGAATAATGCTAATGCAGAAATGGTTAGTTATGAAGCAGTTGAAATAGAAGTAGTTATGAGCAGTTGAACAGGAATCGGTTGTGAGTAGTTAGGAATTAGTTAGGTGTTATTCCTATATAACCATGATGTAATTGAGTAAAGAGTGAATGAAATTTGTGGGTTTCTGTTTTTAATTGTTCCAATATACCATTCTCACTACATTGAATATCATTCATGTATGTGACAAGTTTATTAATTTCTTCATACATGTGGTGAGGAATGATGTCAAGATTGAGCTTAATGTCTTGAATTTGTGCAACTAAGGATTCCATTGTTGCAGGAGCCTCAATTCTTCCTAGAAAGTGAGTTGGGGAGAACACCACCTCACCCTTAGGCTATTTGCTAACTGAATTCCTCGAAAACGAACTATTGTGAAGAGCGGGTTGGCCTTTATTAACGAAATTTCCACCCCCATGACGAGGCCTCCCTTGCTGATGAGGCATTTTTCGGGTACCAGGGGTGTTGAGTAACTAAAACTTTGAGCACATTGAAGTGTAACTGCAACGTAAAGAGCAAGAACATGTGCCAAGGGAAAAGGACACCCAACAATTTGCATGGAAAAGTTCTAACCAAATTTCCCAAGCCCATAAACGCCATCGAAGACCGCACCAACAAACTGGATGGGGACCCTGAGATACCAGAGTCGGAGAGAAATAAATGCAAACTACTACGAGACTGGAAAGCAAAAAAGGAAAACCCTTTAACCAGGTAACAAATAGAGAGGGTAGGTACATGCAAACCACCACGCGACGCACATGTTTCATTTAATCATTGTTTTCATTACCTTGTACTCCTTCCAGGTGATCTTTTTGGATGGTGTTGCAGTTATGTTAAGCAGTGTGGGAGAGTTCTTGTTGCTGTTGGAAGTTTGGGCGATGTGTGGTGGTAAGAGGGAGGGTCACTGAGTGGGCGACGGTAACCATGGCATCTCGTCAAGGTTTTGGCTCTCGAGATGTGGCACAGTGGAAGTCTTATCTGCTCTAGCTTGGGAGGAGTTTGGAGTTTGGCCTTCAAACGAGTACTACTTGGGGTTGTAAATTTTGGTTTAGTTGCCTTCTATAGTTTTGCTGTCTCAAGGTGGTCTCTCTTAAGAACTTGGAATTAGTAATTATGCTCTACTATTTAAATGAGGCCCCCAGGTATATCATGTGTGTCGTGTGTTGTCTTGGGGAGGTATATCATGTGTGTTGTATGTTGTCTTGGGGAGTCACGCGGTGGCTTTGTCTCTTCCTTTCTCGGGCTTGTGTTTGTAAGTGTTTCTTGGCTATTGTGGGTGTGTCAACTTTGGTTTACCCGGTCTCTTCTATTTAGACACGGTAGGTTTTATTTTAAATGGAGGTCAAAACCATTTTAATAAATATATTTTCAATTTCTTCAACTTTATCTTATTTTAAATTGTAGTAAAAAAAATTCTACTAAATATATTTTAACTTTTTAAATAATGGACAAAATATTTTTACTAAATATATATTATTTCCCATAAATATGCTTAAAGTTCATTTAAGATCACTTAGTTATTGAATAGTTGATTTTTTTTTAAAATACTACACACATTCTTTTCCAGGTATCATGTTTTATTTTAATTCTTAATAATGATGAGTAGTAAAACCACTAGAAATATAAGACATCAATAAATTTGAAATGTAACATATATCTAAAAATTTATAACACAAATAATACATTATTACAAATTTAATAATATATAGACAGCTCTATGTAACATTTAATACAGTATAATAAGATGGCATTAATTGCGCTTGTCCTAAGCGAGTGAAACTGTTGAAATACTCTTCTAATTCCATGGCTAATACCTACATGATTCTTCGGGTTATCATTTATTATTGCAAGGGAACAGTCCGTAATGGGCCACTAGAAGTTAGTTAGCGGTCCTTTTTTTTCAGAAGAAAGTTAGTTAGCGCTCCTTATGAAGTCGCAGAAAGTTATACGCATCCCATCCTAATCCCAATCAGGGGTTAAATTTGACGGGGGACTTTATTCCGATAATTTTTTATTACGCTTTATTTTTAAACAGTCTATCATTTAATATTTATGTGTAAAAATTTTAATATTTATTTGTAAAAGTTTTATTTAATGTATTTGTAAATTTAAAATATATAAAAATATAGTGTTTCAAATTTTTTTTGGAAAAAATATTTTAAATTAGAAAAAATCACAATTTTTAAAAATATATATGAAATTTCAAAAAAATAAAAAATATCTAATAAATTTTTATGATATTAATTAAATAATCCAAAACTTCTCAAGCTTATCATCTCATCTCATTTGGCTCTAGACTACATCCTAGATTAGATAATAGGAAAAAAACCAAACTCAAAGTCACTAATGCAAGTTATTTGATATAAGTGGTTTACTAAAAGAAGCCACTAGTAGCTGTTGGCGTTGATTCCGTACTTAATTATTGCCCAACCCATATTTTTTTATAACACCCTCCATTGTAATACAATTCCTTCATTAGATAAGCATGGGAAAAGCCACTTAATTGGATCGTCTTTCCTCGGGATTATACATACACAAAAGAGATAGAATTCGAGGTAAGATATATAATATATAAAAATATAGTGTTTCACAGCTTTTTTAATATATAAAAATATAGTGTTTCACAGATTTTTTAGAAAAATTGTTTAAAACGATAAAAAAAAAATCACAATTTAAAAAAAAAAAAAATTACCAAATTTCCCAAAAAAACAAAAATATCTAAGAAATTTTTATGATATTTATTGAATAATCCAAAACCTTTCAAATTTATCATCTTATCTCATCTTCTGGGCTCTAGACTGGAATGATTAAACTCTTGTGGTAATAAGTCACATCTTAGATTTGATAATAGGGAAAAAAACCAAACTCAACAAGTGATGGCTAAAATGTTGATACTGATCTACCGTGAATTTATTTGTTGAATGGCGGCAGTACAAAAGGGATATTCTCTGTTTTGTATTATTCTCTGATATTCTCTGTTTTAGCAGGGATCAATGATCATGGTTTCAAGTTTCAACTAAATGAATTTTAGCAACAACAAAAATTTGCAAGTTTCAACTAAATGAATTTTAGCAACAACAAAAATCTGTTAATGGGTTTTAGCGCCTTAATTGAAAGGGACATTTAGTGAGGTGTCATAGAGCCCCTCAGTATTATAGAGAATTTACGTTGGTTTGTCAAGCTACGTGTAAGGAATACTACCTAATAGAAGCAGGAATTCTCTTAGGCAAACATGCAAGGAGCAGATTGCTAGATGTTTCTCAATGCATAAACTTTCACAATATCTCAATGGAACAGTCCAATCAGTGAGGATTTCAGAATTAATTCAATTCAGGAGTTGTCAAGATGATGGAAATTCATTTTGCAAGGAACATTTCTCTGTGACTCTGTAGCCCTGATAATGAAAAGCAATTTAGCAACCTACTTTTAAATTGTGTACACTACATAAGCAAGCTAACAAAGAATAGGCTAAAGGGCATCACCGGTGAAAGGCATCCAGATTTATGTTATGAAGTTCAAAAAATGATGGAAGGAAGAGTATTTTGCAGACATCTCAGACTAAACTATAAATATGTGAAATACAAATTATATTCATATATTAAAATCACGTTTAATCAATTTTAAAAGACATCACTATAAATATATTCAACTGAGCCATTATTTCAATATTGCATTATATGTCTGAAAATTTCCAAACAAAAACACAAAAAAATCAAAATCAAGGGCAGAAACCATCTACCTCTAGCCAAATCTACCAACGGAAAGCTTAAAGACCACCGAACACATATTTGTTCTCAAACTGTGCTAGTGGTCTACTGAGTTTCAGCCTCCACGTTGTGTAGCCTTCCAATGAATATAATTAGAATTTGAAATTTGAACTGTGAACCTAACTAATAGGCTGGTATCTACTCGCTGGGAAATCAAGGCTCACCAACCCAATTAATGCATGCCGAATAAAAAGTCGAGATAGCATTCACACTTAACGCTGAAATTTATTGCTTCGTCCGGCAAGCTTTAACTATGTACATTATAACCTTTCCATCATTTCATGCTATCGAGTCTCGACTATTGAGATTGGACTGGACCGTGGACGCATTAAGGACGAAGTCACGACTCACCAGAGACAGCGAGGGTAGTGCGGAGTGTTGTCACTTAATTATGCATGGTATATAAATAATATAATATATATATATATATATATATATAAATTAAAACTGGTAAATTTTAAGGACGCCAGTCAATATGATTTTTTCAAAAATTGGAGTAGTTTATTTAGGCGGAGGAATGTCAGATGTCATTAAATGCGGAGGGTGGCGGAGCTGGGCAGGGGCTCGCGGAGGGTGGCGGAGTAGGAGGGTGGCGGAGTTGGGCGGAGCTCACGAGGCTGGGGAGTTGGGTGGAGGAATTGCTGGGCCGAGCCAGAGGTTTTTCCGGGTGGCGATGGAAACTGGGCTATTCCTCACCTAGGTAGACTACTCCTTCAAAAATTACTTAACAATCAGCGATAATGTGTAGACTTGGAAACCGTATAGATTTGGAAACCAATAATATTTAAAGTATAAAAAAGCTAAAAACAGGTCTCCTTCGTCAAATTTAACCCCTTATCCCAATAAAGAGTTAATTCCAGTGACTTTCGTATTCAGATTATTATAAATTCCTGAGATACGAATTAAAATGTAAATTAAATGTGAATTATTTTTTTAGATTTATATTGGCAAAATCAAAATACTCAGTACCTTTTTCCCGGGGAAAGAGAGGGGAATCCCTACTAAAGAAGCAACATTTAACATATTTACATCAGCGTGATTGACACGATATGCTATGGAGCAGCAAAGCCCAGGGAAAGAGAGGGGAATCCCTACTAAAGAAGCAACATTTAACATATTTACATCAGCGTGATTGACACGATATGCTATGGAGCAGCAAAGCGAAATAAGTACAAATATGCTGCGGAGCAGCTCAACGTAAAAATATGCTGCGGAGCAGCTCAACATGGAATGAGAATGGTGTAGATTTGGAAACCAATAATATTTAACGTACAAAAAAGCTAAAAACAGGTCTCCTGCCCCTTATCCCAATAAAGAGTTAATTCCAGTGACTTATTATTATAAATTCCTGAGACACGAATTAAAATGTGAATTATTTTTTTAGATTTATGTTAGCAAAATCAAAATACTCGGTACCTTTTTCTTGGGGAAGGGAGGGGAATCTTTGCTGAAGAAGCAACATTTAACATATTTACATCAGCCGTACCTTTTTCCAGGGAAAGGAAGGGGAATCCCCGCTGAAGAAGCAACATTTAACATATTTACATGAGCGTGATTGACACGATATGCTACCGAGAGAGCAGCTCAACATGCAATGAAAATCAAACCCAGCTAGAGAGGCAATAAGCTGACCGTCCAAACCACATCGATACTTATACAAATGAATTATTAGTTTGGTAAAGTGAAAATAATCCAGCTAAATTGTTCTAAAATGATAATAGGTTAATAGTAAATTTTAGCAAGGACGGAATCGTTATTTAAATGACGATAAAATTGGATAAATTTGATAATTGAGGTGTTATCAACTCCTTATTTATTTTAATTTCACAGTAAACATATAGGATAAAATTGGATAAATTTGATAATTGAGGTGTTATCAACTCCTTATTTATTTTAATTTCACAGTAAACGTATAAGAGCAAGTGAAAAATGTAATCCATTCTTTTTTAGTTTTAATACATCGTTTTTCGCACGAAATTTACCACATAAGTTAGAAGAAATTGGATGATATAATCAATTTTAGATTTTTTAAATCGTTCATTTACACAATTTTATATTCATTAAAACTTAATATAGAATTTAAATATTATATTAGGTTTTTGAATAGTTAAAAATAAATTAATATGTAATATATTAAAAAAATAAAATGTAAATAATAATATAGAGGTTTTATTTTTTTGGTTTAAATCAAATATCATTTTCATTGTACTAATCTTATTTATTCTAACTCAATATTTAACTTTAAATATATTTTAGTTATAATTAGTGTTATCTATATGTTATAATTAATGTTTAGTGTATGAATGCACAAACTATATGTAAAGGACATACATATTTCTAATATTCATCCATTTCCACTTATTGTTTTTTTATTTTTTTTTGCAAAGAATACTTCTTGTATTTGTTACATTGGGCCTTGTAACATTCTTATGAGATGTTATGAAGATGAAATTAACTTCAACCAAAATAAATTGTTCATATAAGCTCCAAGTGCACTTTTTCTTAGAACAAAAGTAGCTAGCAACACCTTCTTCATAGGATGGGTGTGATTGATTACAACTTTCCATTTGATATCCATTGTCAACCCCCACAAGCTTCGAGAAATGAAAAGTTGCATGGAGATGAATGAGCAATGGGTTGACAAAAATTCATCATTAGGCATGGAGATGGTGCATGATTGGGATCCACCCAATTCATATGCCGTGAAACCTACTATTAATTCCTTTGAGAATCTATAGGAAGGGACTAAGGCTATGGGATGAGACTACTCAAAGAACTTAAAAGAAAGAGTCTAGAAAAGTATCCCTGCACTGCCTAATTGATGCAAGAATCTTTACCCTACAATATGCAACAAATTGTTGAGCGTTGGGCATCAACATTAGTGTGATTAGGGCCTAGGTGAGGACATCTTACCATGATACAATGGTAGATCATGCATGTTCAACATGTGAGCTTGTGGCTTAGGAAAAGGGTTCTAGGGCATGTAGTTGGAAGTATAGAAACAAATTTCAAGAGAAACATCTTTGCTAGAAATATCATTAATTTAATATAGATCTACATTTCCCCCACTCCAAAATCCTATTCTTTGTAAATCTAGTTTGTATCCTAAATATTATTTTAGTGATCTAGTAAACTTGAGATACTAGATTAGAGTTTAACACAAGCTTAATTAATCCAAGATTTCATTATTGTGTTATGAAAGAATGTTGAATGTTATTCTTGTAAGACATTGGGTGTGTATCGACACTATTAAATAAGGAATGTGTATTCCTATATGTGTTTGCAATGGTATTATTTCATGATTGTTCTCAAGGTTATGAAAGAATTGGAGCTTCGTGTATGTGTTGGTATCCTTCTTGCCCTATAGAGTTATTTGCATGATTTGTGTTGACTGTTGAGAATCTAAGTTAAATTGTTATCGTGCTTAAAAGTCCATTGTTAAATATTACATCTACTAGAGGAGCTCTATGCTTGAGCATAACAAGCTTTGTTGTTAAGGACTACATGTTTCTTACTATGAATTGACATGGGTCCTTGTTGTTAATTGGCTATTACTTCCTAGTTTTTGGGGCAATGATTGGAATAATGAATTTACACATGGACATGCCAAGCGGCATGAGAAATTGTTAAGGACTTGCATCGAAAAGCCTAGTGCTACTATAGCTGAATCTACAAGGTATAGTAGCAAAGGAGTTGGCTTGATTTCAATTCTAGAGTGGAGGGCATGCTTATATGTTCATCAATGTGTTTTTTTCATGGTTAGTGCATGGAGTTCATTTGGATTAATGAATGTATGTGAATTCTCATTATTGTGCACGTTTTAGTTGGAGCCAATCTCATGTTGAGTGTTTGGTTAACTCCCGTTGTTAACTCAAGAAAACCTAGAAAGTAATTCTAGTGCAAAAAGGCAGGAAATCACCTATATTTGAGGCTGGACTTTGTTTAGTCCCAGAAGGTCCGGAGGTTCGAGCCATTGGAATGAGAGGCAAGAGAATTATTTCCATTGGGATGGACCCAAATTAGCTAGACTTAGTTGTACAAAGGGACAAGCGGAATGGACTAAGTGGAGGTTCGAAGTGGGGCCCTCGTAGTGAGAAGTGTGGGGATAGATCCAAGTGGAGCGTTAGTTCGAAGGTACAAATGTGGGCCATTACAAAGGTGTGCATTGTTGAGCGAGTCTGGAGGTTGAATGTGGGGCACACTTAGACTAGTGTGTCAATAGGAGTTATTATAGGATCTAGGGGCAAATACATGATTCAAGTGTTAAATCATAGAAAGAAAATAGTTAAATCTCCAATATTTATTTATAACATGGAATTTTCACATGACATTGTATGGGTCGAACCTGTGGGCCTATGTGGAATAGTGACATGGCTAGTCTTTCTAACATGGTAGGTTTTAAAGTGGTAGAACTTTCAATGGCCATAATTTTTTATTTAGGTATCATATTTTGATAGGCTTTATATTGTGAGAAAGTTCTTGATGAGATCAATGTGATCATGCCATCTGAATTTAATTTTGCTAACTTCGGTAAGGAGTTAAGTGTTTTACCCAATTTTCACAACGAGACCATAGAGACCGAGTTAGAACAAATTAACACCTCTCAGTTAACTTAGAAGGAGCTAGGGGTGAGAGGGAGTGGTTACAAGGTGCTATCGGAGCATAATATTCAGCACTAGGCCTTTGCAGAATCTATGTTCCGGGCTCTAACGCAATTTGGAAATTTATAAGAATCTATTATTAGAGTAATGCCAAGTCATGGTTCAACATTTAGGCTTAATGGGGCTAGAAGGATGATTCTTAGGACTCTATTTATATAGTTTGAAAGTTATATTGATTAATGTTGTGTGTTGCTTTAACATTGATTTTGGATTTCATGCTATATGCAAGTATTGATTTTATATGGTTATTGTTTTCTAATATGTATGTTAACTTGAGGTGTGATGTTACATACAGTTATCCACCAACAGATTTACTGTAATTAAACCAAGGTGATGGGTGAGAATATGTAGTTATTTTTCAGTTTTCCTAACACTTGTATGTGTGTGACAACACATAAGAATACACCAAGGAAGACTTCGAGAAGAAAAGGTGTAAGCTATAGAATGGTACATTACAACACTTATACATCTCAACATGGACATGACGAGGAGTCACTGGACAAAGGGAAAGAGAAGGTTCCCTTGATTGGATGGATACTCTTAGAATTCTAAGAGTTGAGTTAAGAAGTTATAAGGAAGACAAAGTGAATATTGTTAGATCTCAAGAGAAGAAGGAAGAAGTGAATGGAATCACACTACAAAGCCTATCAAATCTGCAAAGATGGAGACATCATGAGCTAGGTGCCAACTACAAATTCAAGAAAAGTTCATGAAAACTTGGAAGATAAAAATTGAATATTGATGGTGCAGAAGGAAACAAATCCAAGAAAATATACAAGCATGGAAGTGAAGACATAGTAAAGGGTGGAACTCCTTCGAGTACCCTAGAAAGAAGGACAAAAAGTTATGATTAGTTGACTGATGGTACAATAAAAAAACATTGTCAATATAAAATGAAAGGAAAATACTTAGCGTTGGAAGTATTCAATAAGGAAAAGCCTCCTACATCTGATGAAAAGGTGAATAAGGCTGATGAAGCAGAGGCATGGCTGCTTGTAATGTAGAAAATTTTCAGTGTCCATAATTACCTAAAAATATGAAGGCAATAGTAACCACCTATTGATGTTGTTGGAAGCGCCAATAAGTAAGGGGGTCTCCCAGGTATGAAGACCTAAGAAGACCTCACAACGTTTGGGATAGGAGCCCCATACGAAATACATACTTGACTATTATTAAAGTTATTCTTAAGGATATGCCTTGGCTACAATAAACAACTGAAGATATCATAACATAACTTTGAGGACAATAAGTGAGTAAACTTTGTGAGACACCAATCATAATTTATAAAAGGAACTTGCATGGAAGGAAAAAGACAGTGAGTCTCTAGTATAAAAATAATAGTAATATATTAAAATAGACACACAAGAGCAAGAAAAGAGTCATTAGTTAACTTGAAAAATAGTTCAAAAGATAACAATGATAATTAAAGCATATAACAATATGCATTCAACAACATAAATACCGAAGAGAACGAAATAGTTCATTTTCTTTAGCATGAGTGAACATAAACATATACTGTAAACATTACGAAAATAGTCTTACAACATCCATGAAATATGCATGAAAGTGTGTTGGCTCTGAGAGCTTCTAATGATTAAGTTAAAGTTCCAAGTACACAATTAAATTGATGGAACACTATCCCCAGTAGTGGAACATGAAGCTATCACTTTCTTCTCCAAAGAATGATCTTCTCTCCTATTCTAAACTAGAGAAACCAAGGCTAACTCTCCCCTAATCCCCTCTCTTAAGTGATGAGGGTTTACTTATAAAAAGTGAGGTGACATTTCACCTCCATTTGTGACTCTTGAGCTCCCTCATGACTGTTGAACTCATATTTTTTCCTTTATATTTTAATGACTCTCCATATTCCCCATGTGACTCTCGAACTCACACTTTTACACATTTACATTTCTTATTATTTTCGAAATGAAAATTTACCATAAGATAAAATGTGGCTCTTAGCCATAGGACAAAAATACTTCATTATACATAACTCTTGGAAGATGTAACTCGATGATGGAAACATGTAATTTTGTAGTAAGATATTGATGCCAAGATTTGTATTTTGTTGTTATCTTCTCAACCTTCAGTACTATATATGGATTATATTTGAGTTTACACTCCAATGCATTTGGATATATGGTCTTAGAATCTATTTCAATGGTGCTTAGTAGCATGATCAATTTCATGTGTATGTTAGTTGGATCAGTCACATATTGCAAAATAATTTCTTTCAACACCTCAAGTTCATCCTGAATGGTTGCTTGTCTGATATTATTTCTTCTCCAATAATTATTTTGCTCTTTAAATCCATAAATGGACCAATAGAAGGGACATTGTGCATCCTAACTAAGGATTCCAATCCATTATGCGGTTGCGAATAGGTTGTTATGGTGTTGGTAGAAAACGTTTTTACATGTTCATAGATCTATATAAACATTTTGATCTCTTAACTTTTTATTTCAACATCACGTTTACTCTTTCTAACCAAAACTGCAAGTAGATTGAGATATTTGGTGTCCCAATCTTGGATCATATCAATGGAAGTAGAAGTTTTCTTTAAGACCTTCACCATCTTGTGTGATCCTTTCTACACTTCATGCAAAAGTGCCATTGTTTGTGAAGAGTGTACACCTCATCATATCGCTGCTTCATAGTGTCCTCCAAAGGCTTAATCTCTGCAAGTATAAATGATTTTAATTCCATCATGTTAGCACTTGTGGAAGACAACCTTTGATTCTGAGCCCTAAGAATATCAACCTCTTGCCTTTCAGAAGCTAATTGTGTTATCAATGCTTTATTTTCTCTCTATAACCACCCCCTCGCACATTTACCCAATTTCACTAGCCTATCAAGGTAAACATGAGATGAAGAGTTACTATGAAATGACTCGACCTCCAAGATCTTGTTATGGAAGTGGGGCCAAAAAAATTACAACTCACAACATCCCTCAAGGCTATAAGACACTCAGGGTGAAAGGACCACCCTAGGTGACCAATCCTTGAGTTGGTACTACTTTTGTTCACAACTTAATCCCCAACCACATGCATAGCATGGAAAGGGTGCAGTTATAGGCCTCCAACCAAATGCACAACATTGCTTCCATGTTGTTATGACCCAACTTGCCCAATTCAGGGGGCATGGTCCCATGATTTGAGCCACTTTTCCACGCTAGCCTCCAGACCACTGCCCATAACTGCTTGTAACTTCCCATAATGATAAATAACATGATGAAAAAGCTAATCGTACAAAACTTGAACAAAAACTTGACAAGGACATGCCTAATACATAAAAAACATTTCATCAAACCTATGGCAAACATAAGAGCTATAGGTCATGAATGCATATATGATCATAAGGGTTTGGAATCCATTTGATAATCATCAAGAAGGTCTAATTCGCTCTCATAATAGTTTCAATAAAACTTGTTATTCCATGCATTCATCAACCATTCATTAGCTTATCAAAACATGTAAGTATTCATAGATAGAATACATCATATAACCAACATATAACTAGATTATAACCAGAATACAAACCATGGGAAAGTAGCCGTAAGATAACCATCATGATCAACACATATGCTCATAGATCGTAGTACGAAGATAACTCATATTAGCATATGAAAATTCTAACCAATTTAGGGACTTCCATCTACCACCCGATCATAGTTTTGGCTTAACCAAATCTCTCTTTCATCCAATCACCCCCGTTCCATATTCCAAGCATGAGTGTGGGATCTCATGGAATAAACCATGACAAAACCAACTAGGGCTTCTAGAGGTCAAACCACCTCAACCCTCAACCACAATGATTCCACCTCTACAGTCTAGAAATCATTAACTATAACTAGATTGGTTTCTACCCAAGCTTTTTAGGTCTCTATGGACTAATAACTCAACCCACAGTAATCGCAAGGCTCCAGGGAATTTTTCCAACCCGGCTCGAGTGACTTGTATCTCAACCCACTAAGGGCTCTAGAGCGTTTTTCCCAACCTAGGCTTCAAGATTAGTAACTCAACCCAAACTGTTCAGGGCTCCATAGCATAAGTTCGAACACACAACCATAGGGAAAACAATGAACCAATCACAAAAATAAGAAAGTGGAAAATCCAAAAAATCATGGATATTTAGGAAATGGAAATGATAGATTCAAACCACTGTCAATCTTGGAAATCCTCCATGCCAATGACAACACATAACCATATAATCACATGCATATACCATTCATCCAAAAAACATCAAGGATATCACACATGTAACATGTTACCTCCAAAGCAATCCAATTGTATATGTTGATCCCATTGTCTCCATGTGCTTCTTTGCATTCCTTCACTTTCTTTCTCCAACCCAAGTGAATACTAGAGTGCTCAAAGCATGCTCCAGAAATGTTCTGAGTGTGCAAGAGTATGAGAGAGAGAGAGAATGAACAATGGCTCCAAACCACAAACTGTCAAAAGGCTAGAAATTGTTTCTCTGAATCCTTTTTATCATTGATGCCTCTAATTTCTTCATTTTCCCTTAAATTTCTCCTCAGGAAAATTTGTGTCTCTTCATCTCCCTTTTCTCATATTTTCCTTTATTTTCATAAATAAATGCCAATTAATGATTATTTTCCTTTGCCAATTTTCATAGCCATTAATTAATCACATGTGATTCACACTATAATGTTTTTCATACAATTCACCTTGGAATACATGTCCCATGACCTTGGTATTATTTTATTTACATGGAAAATCAGCTAGGGGTTGTTACACTCTCATGAGATAATCAATTTTCTCCTTAGTAGCTTTCGAAAAGGCCACATTTTCTGTTGTAACTACTCTTTGATTCTTCCTTGTATTCGACACAATCACCCTCTTTATATTGATAGCAATAAGGTGATGAGGGTCATTTGCGAAATACCTTCTCCTCTCCTATATTATCCTTATTTTTAGTTGATCAAAGGTAAAATTTGAGATGTCCATGACCTTGTCATCTGGCGAAGGAACTAATCCCATCTCGCTAAATGTGAAGTCACCACCCATACGAGGAGGAGACTGATAGATTTCTTCCTCTGCGATCAACATAATATCCTGTTCCTAATCTTCACCCTCCTTTTCATCATCAACTTGATGGGCCTATAACTCCTCCTCCTGCTTCCTCCTACTTTCTTCTTCCAACAAATTTTATCACTCTTCTTCTTCCAACCACTTTTAGTGCTCTTTGATCCAGGTCTGGGTGTGATAAAGGACCCTTCCAAGACCTTTTACTTTCATGATGTGTTAAATTGCATTTTTAAAAGAACATAAGTGAATACATCTGCATGTTGTAAAGAAGAGGAACATGTCAATCATCAACACATGAAAACATAAGCCATTGATAACGGAGTTTGTCTAGGAAGGACAACATCTCCGAGCCCCGGTGTCAAGATGGTGTAGGCCGTTGCATTAATTGTTGTCAATAGTGATGATGTACATAAGAAATGATGTCACAATCATACAAGGAAAATGCCCTCATGCAGGAGTGGCTCCAAGAGATGTTCCACTACAGGAACTCTCAGTCAAAAGAATCCTATCAGTATGACACAAAACTCATGCATGATGATCATCCTGCCAACATGGCATAAAGGGGATCAATGCAAACATGCATGGCGACACATAAGTATCCCATCAACATACGACAAAGGGATCTCAAAACATAACATGACGAATCATGACAACAGGTACATCACACAGATGATTGCGCATCACATCAAGCAGGAATCATGAAAACAAGTAAGAAACAAGATACCACATCAAGCATCAAATAGGGATCTATGCAGCACAATGCATAGAAAAAGAAGTACATGAACACACTACATATACCTCACATCTAGGGGCCATCAGAAGAAGTAGATATCAAACTGTTGAAGCTGTTCGGGCTGTCGATCTCACGACGTCAAATCTCATGGAAATGGCTGCTCTCACATGAATTCTAACACCTACACTCCACATTGAAAAGTGGCTGAAAAATGAAATGTTCAAATGGAAAATCTGAATGCACCATCATATTTGTGGCATCGAATAGTGCAAAATTGGCTGTCATATTTCTAAATTCTGAGAAAGTGAAAATCTGGGGCTCAAGGAATCTTTTAGATTCCCCTTAGATTCCTCGAAGATTCCCTCCTCTGGGGCCTCTACAAATCGGCTGCTCAGATCAGGAAACTGACTATGCCATCGAGTTTGTTTCACCGAGAGGTGTAAGATCGACATAAAATTTGTCCAATTTGGACACTGCAAAATTTTCATCTTCTTGGAAATTTTGCTCACTCATGGTTCCACCTGCATTAAAAATTCTGCCTCAGTTTCCATGCCCGCTCCTGGTTCCTCCATGCTACCTCAAACTATGTGCACGCTCCTCCTCCCCGAGCGCACTAATGAACTGAGTTTAAATATGAAAAGGCAGGTGGAGTTTACAAACACATCATTTGGCAAATTGGTTATGGATCCATTTGTTACGGAGGAGGTCGAGCGGTCAAACACTGTGCCCTCCTTTTTTTACATAAGAAAAATATTAATTTTAAAAGGGGTCAGGTTGGGCCCACCTTGGTGTTATAGGCATATTTGGGCACTCCAACCCCAATCACATATGTCAATAAATCAAGGGCTCTCAAACCCCTAAAAGTGTTGTTTCAAAACCTAAAGGATCAAGGTCAACTGATTACATCATTTCCAAGAAGTTCTCCCTAAAAACCTGCACAGAACTAGTCAAAACTGGACCATACAGACTGCTCCATGCTGAGGGTGTGATGCATACTGAAAATCCCTTTTGTAGGGTGTGATGATCGAGAGCAGACAAATGGCAGAGGCAGTTTGCTATGTGGAAACCTAGAGAATCTTCTAGAAATTGCTCATATGACACTTGCCTCTCTGAATTCGCCCAGAGATGAGTAAGAGAACATGAAATCTCCAAGTGGAACCAAGAACTATCAATGAAATGACACTAATAAAAATCCCAGAAGTTGAATCACCCCCTTGCAAATATCTATATATGGATCCCTCATCCTAGAGATCCAGAGGCTGGAATTTTGTAATTTGTAAGGAAGTGTTGTTGGTTTCTCTTTGAGACATTGTATTTTTGGGTGATCTAGCTTTTCATGAGGTGAAGAGGGCTTTCATGCTGGGAGGATGATGCTAGATCAGACAGCTGGGTTGTAATCCTCTTTTCTACTACTTCTATCAATAAAGCTTTTTGAGTTTTCCTCCATATACTTGTATATTTCTGAATCTTGTATTTGTGTATGCATTTGTATAGTTAATGTACATCTGATTCTACATTGTTTATGGTTATAGATCTCTATGCTTTGATGGTATTTTTCTGCTTTGACTCTACAGGTGTTCTTTGAAGCGGGACAAGTGAGAAAGGAGTGGCGAAGCTCTATCAAAGGAGAGAGGAAATAAGCAAGGAGCCAAGCAAAAGACTGAGGTTGGTACTCTTTGCTTCTCTCTCATCTATCTCTCATAGAGGAAAACACAAGTTACTTTGAATTGTTTGTTTCTAAGATAGCTATCTGTCTTAGTGGAACTAGCAGCTCTGAATGGACACTAGTTTTCGCTGAAACAAAATGGTGACTCCACTAGGGAGTGAATAGTTTGTTTGTTTGTTACTGTTGTTTGCTTTATAAACTACAGATGGAGCCTGAAGTTAAGCCAGCTAGCCTTCGAACTGCTTTTGCTATGCAACTACAAAGTAGATCAACGCTGCTGCAATCAATCTTCGAGTTGGTTTATGAACTGAACATCTGACTTGCAAACATCCTAAGTGCCCTGGTGGTAGCTCAATAACCTCATTAGATCAACGCCTATATTTTGTGTTTACTATCTATCATAAGCTCGGCCTAAATCCCTTAACTTAGCTGCAAACTGTGGGTGAAAACCAAGCTCAGTCTCATCCCTAGACCATCGCATTGTCTCTCATTGGCAGTCTGGATGAATCACACCTCTCGTGTGCTGCAGGTGAGATGCATCCTTGTTTTCCTTAAGGGCAGGTGTGATGATTGAATGAGATTGTTTCTGCATCCAGATTTTGGTTTTTTCTTCAATTTTTTCTGCTCTATTCAATAGTTTTGTTGTCTATGATCAATATATCACTATTGAAACCTTCTTCCTTCACATTATTCAGCCTCCATTGATAAGGAATTGTGAATTTTTTTAATGTATTTTTCATCATTTACAGTCCTCCTTTGCAAATAGTAGCTTAATCGAACTGTCATCTTTTGATTTGAAAGTGTCACAACTGTCGTTTTCAGTCAAGAAAAATAGTGTCGTAGAGTCTTCCTCTTTTAGATAGTCGATTACACTTTTGCTGTTGTATTTGATTTAAATTATCAATTCTTTGAAGTGTCGAAAACAATTTTCCATTCGAAAGAGAAATTGTCGTCTTAGTCTTCCTTTCGTTTTTTGAAAAGAAATTGTTGAAGTGTCGCTTTGAAGAAAAGTAGTTCAGATTTGTACTTAGTCTTCTTTTTGTCATTTTCACATTAAGGGAACTGAAAAACAAATACATGCATGTGCATTTGCATTTAGACTGCATGCGGAAATTGATTTAAGAAAAGTGCATTTAGTGTGTGCTCTTTGCTCTATGTTGAAAGAGTCATATTTTCCTTTCCTTAGTAGCTAGGATTTTCATTGCTAAAACAAAATAAACGATTGTTTATCATTTTAGATTGCATATTTAGGAGTTTTACATCTACATCACGCAGTGAACCTTGAAAGGAAAACTTCTTAAGAAATATTAACTATAAAATAAACCTCAAAGAACATAAAAATGCTTTGGAACCTGTTGTGACCACCAACAACCCCCCTACTTATTTTAGTATTAGCAATAACACTAAAAGAAGTGGGGACCCTTAGTAAAAAATCCAAAAAGATTTTATAATTTTTTTTTTTGTATTATACTCCTCAAAAAATACATCACACGGAGAAGAGTGAAGCATTTCTTTATGAACACATTAAAACAACTGCGAAGAAGTGGCGCTAAATTCATCACATCGCATACATTAAGAAGCACCCATAAATGAGAATCTTAAGAAATCTCCGATGGCCGATATGCGACATTGCATATCGCAACATTGCATAAACAACACACGAATAACTTAACAAATTACAGCGATCTGCGATCTGCGATGCCGCGATAAAAGCGATCTGCGATAATTGCGATCTGCGATAACTGCGATCTGCGATAAATGCGATCTGCGATCAATGCGATCTGCGATCTTGCGATGCTGCGATCCGCGAGTCGCAGAAATCACCCATCGCAAATTTTCCTCGGCTCAGCATTCAAGAAAAGTTGTCCCTAAACCAAAAATTGGGCGCGCGCCTTAAAGAAGATTAATGAATGTACGCCAAAGTATTCATGAAGGACAGTTTTGTGTTTTTCGAAGAGTCAGTTCACTGTGGGTGTCATGATTTTATACATTCATAGAGCTTAAAGCTTTCGTGTCAAAATTTACTATCATTACTCTTTTCCTTTGCGTGAACTGCAGGAAACATCTAAGGAAAAAGGGAAAGCGCCAATGCTCGGAGAACAGAGAAGAGATGCCCTCATAAACAGATACCGCATGCAACAGAAACGCAGATTTCAGAGTGTTACTGAACAGATGCTGATATCAATAGGCGATTCGACACTCAAGGTAAAAAACTCACAAAATCAACATGTTTGCAAAATTCTGAAGCTCATGCCCGGTAAAGGAAAAAGCGCTAAACACACTTAAACAATATTGAGAGAGCGCTCTGAGGAAAACCCTGCATCCTAGGGTTTAGCACTGTTCTGATCAGGTTCAGCAACAGTTCTGGCAGTGCACAGAGACCGATTAGTAGATCTTCTTATCAGAGGCCATGGATTGGCCCGACAAATGGCGGACGGGGGGTCCACTGGGACCCCAACTTACAGGCAAATAGTCATGCAGAAACAAAGAGCACATGAAGGCTTCAACATCTCTGGGTATGAAGCAAGAAAAGACAACATCGGGACAAGCAGCGGAAAGGCAACTCAGGGGCAGAAAGCATCAAAGCACAGCCCAGAAATGCCAGGAAAAGTCAAAAAAGGACAGGAGAATAATGAGAGCAGGTCAGAAGCAGGCCAAAAAGGTTCAGGTCCAATCATAAACCCTTCAGACGGAGAAAAAGAACGCAAGGAAGGAAAGAGCCCTATAGAGAATGAAGACAAAACAGAGGACCCAAACCTCAGCCCCAATAATACCCCGCAAGGAGCATGCAAACCCAAAAAGAAAGAAGCCCTTCGCGTGGTTATCTTAGATCCAGACATCCAAGCCTACAGAGACCACATGATGGAGCATGCAATCATCTGTAAGTTCATGGGACTATGGCCAACAGAACGAGCTCTCTGCCAATGGATCAAGCAACACTGGAGACCGAAAGGTGATGTCAAACTACACCTTGGAGCAAAAGGGTTTTTTACTGTTGTCTTTTCTAACTTAGAAGACAAAGATAAGGTCTTCGATGGAGGGCCTTATTTCCTTTCATCAGCAGGTCTCTACATGAGGCCATGGAAGGTAAAATTTGTGCCTGAAAAAGAAACTTTCACACAGGTCCCTGTGTGGATCCGCCTCTTTTCTCTACCAATCGACTACTGGGGACTAGCGACTCTTAAGATTATAGGAGACAAACTAGGCACCTTCATAAAAGCCTCCGAGGCAACAATGCAAAGGCGCTACACTTCCTGTGCCAGGATCTGTGTAGAAATGGATGTCTCAGGCACCCTGCATGAAGGACTATGGTTAGAATTCCGAGATGAAGACTACTTTCAAGCCATCGACTATGAACAGATCCCCTTCTGTTGTAGGAAGTGCCATGAACACGGACACCTCGTCCGTGAATGCCCTTTAAACAAAACAGGGGAAGATCCTAAGTAGGAGCAGCCAGCCAAGAGTCAAGAAGCCTTTAAAAAGCCTAAAACAAGGCAAAGGGCATACAGGAGAAGAGCAAACAAAGTAACAGCAGGAATAGGTAACATCTATAACACCTTCAGCATTTTAGAATCTGATGCAGATTCGGAAGGTACTATCAAGGAGACGAAACTATCAGAATCCCCCAAAAATAACCCAGATCATAAATCAAAGGACGCAGAGGAGAACACTGACAATGCAGAAGTACAAATGCATGAAATAGAGGATGAACAAGATGAAGACACAGACATGCTAATCAGCGATGGGGGAAGTGAGGATCTGGAACTCAATGAAGTTTTAGAAAAAGCAGGAGTAAATCTTCCAGACATGGAAAAGAACTAGAGAACTCAAGGACTGGAAAACATTCCGGAGGAAGAAATAAAGAAGATCAGCGACCTCTTCATAGCACGGCAGCAAGCGGAGCTCGATAAGCAGAAGAGAAAACTGGGAATCGTGAAAGGCACAGGTAATCAATCCAAAAACCTTTTTCTTCATTCTTTAGGTCGTAAAAAAAATAAGAAAAGAGGCAGAAGAACAAATGGATAGGTCCTACATGATTTGGGGATCCTAATGATCAACTCAGGCAAAATGAAGGCTCTCCATGCCTTCCCGTCCTACCAATAACTCCATCATTATAAATGAAAATCATCTCTTGGAATGCAAGAGGGCTCAACAACCAAGTCAAACAAAGACTTCTCAAGAGGAAGTTACAACAGGAAAAACCAGATATTATGTTCATCTAGGAAACAAAATGTGCCACAAATCAGCTGGAGAACATCAGTAAAAAGCTAGGAAAGGCTACAAAATACATAGATATAGCCAGCCAAGGATGGGAAGGAGGCATTGCAACCCTCTGGGACGCCAGAACTATAGAAATCATCTCAATGGAAACTACCAGATCCTACATTGCTACAAAATTTCAATTAACAGGAAATTCTGAAACCTACCTTTGCATAAATGTTTACGGGCCGCAATGTCCAGATGATAAAATTTCTTTCCTGAACTCCCTTATGAATTTAAAGCTAAGATATCTCAACTCAAAAATCATAATGGGAGGGGACTTCAACATGATAACCTCTCTCCTGGAAAAAAAAGGAGGCCTCAAGAGATTAAATAAGGACTCTGAACTCTTTGTTGAATTCATGGAATCCGCAAAATTGGTAGACATCCCCCCTAAAAATGGACTCTATACTTGGAACAACAGAAGAGGAGGAGACAAACGGATTGCCTCTCAGCTAGACCGCTTTCTAATATCTGAAAGTATCCTTCTGGAAGGCACAACAGTCGATTCTGATATTCTCCCCAGCGGGGGATCGGATCACTGGCCCATTTCCCTTGAGGCCGCCTTCCTTGAGACCCCTAAAAACAGGCCTTTCAGATTTGAAAAATTCTGGCTAACTCATCCAAATTTTCCAAACCTGTTGAAAGAATGGTGGGAAGAACCCCGAAATATCAGGGGAACCAAAATGTTTAAGCTCCAATCTAAACTCAAACACATCAAAAACATAATCAAGGATTGGAATGCAGCAGAGTTTGGAAACATATTCCATAAAAAGAACAGTATAGAAGGCAAATTAAATCAAATTCACAAAGAATGGGCTTCTGGGATTAACAGGGAGGACTCAAACGATCAGGAAAACATCCTAATGCAGCAATGGCAGCTGCGCTGCCAACAGGAGGAAATCTTATGGAAACAAAAATCTCGCATCCAGTGACTGAAGGAGGGAGAAAAAAACACTAAGTTCTTCCATAGATCGACAATGGATTACAGGGGGGCAAATAAGATTCTTAAGCTTACCAATGTATCTGGCGACATTATTCAAAATCATAATGAGATTTCAGCTCTGCTTACTAGCCACTTTAAGCAAATTTCCCAGGAAACGCAGGAAGAACGAGCTGAAGCCAGAGAGGAAATAATGCAGGCCATTCCCAAAATCATTACTCCAGCTCAAAACGCTTCTCTATTAAGAAAGGTCTCGATGGAGGAGGTGGAGGAGGCTATTAAAGACATGTCAAACGATAAGGCACCGGGGCCAGATGGTTTTACTATAAACTTCTATAAAACTTGTTGGCCAACAGTTAAAACAGAGGTTTGGGAAGTTTTTGAAGGTTCAAGATGCTATGGCTCAATTCTTAAAGCCCTGAACTCCACTTTCGTAGCCCTTATTCCCAAAGAAGAAGACCCCCGAACTCTGGAAAAGTTCCGCCCCATAGCACTCTGCAATGTGATCTATAAAATCATCTCCAAATTCATCGCCAACAGGCTGAAACCCATCCTCCCTGATATCATCTCGGAAGAGCAATAAGGATTTGTGGAGGGCAGACAAATACTTGACAACATCCTTCTAGCTCAAGAGTTGATTCATACTCTGCAATCCCAGAAAATCCCAGGTATGATGATTCAGCTTGATCTTTCAAAAGCATTTGATAAAGTAAACTGGAATTACATGGAGGCCATCCTAAATGCTTTTGGCTTTGATAATCGGTGGACCAAATGGATCCTCGCTCTAATCCAATCCACAAGCTTCTCTATTTTGGTCAACGGATCCCCCTCAACCCCTTTCTCCCCATCTCGTGGAATAAGGCAAGGAGACCCACTGTCCCCCTTCCTCTTTGTGATCCTCATGGAAGGGCTTAGCATATCTATCCATAAAGATAAAGTGGAAGGAAAAATCAATGACTTACGCCCTCTCCCCTCCACTCCTGCCACAACCCATCAACAATTTGCAGACGACACAATGTTGCACGGAGCCCCAACAGTCAAAGATGCCAAGGCCTTCAAATCTGTCCTATCGCTCTTCAGCAAGGCATCATGTATGGACATTAACCACTCCAAATCATTTATTCTCTTCTTCAATACCCATAATGCCATTCAGAGTCATCTTATCAGCATTCTAGGCTTTCGAAAAGGTTCTCTCCCCTCTAAGTATTTGGGAGCCCCGCTCACTACAAAGCCCTAGCAAAAAGATACACTGGGAAAAGCTAGTAGCAACCATGGAAAAAAGATGCAATCACTGGACTTACAGAGCTCTTAATTTTGCAGGATGTCTAGTTCTTACCAAAGCCATTCTACAGGCCATTCCGCAGTATTTGTTATCTATCCTCCCGACTCCGAATGCTATCCTACAGAAAATCAGATCCATCCAACGATCCTTCCTGTGGAGTGGCAGTGCAGAAAAGAAGAAATGGGCGCTTGTTGCATGGGATAAGGTGTGTAAATCGAAACTAGCAGGAGGCCTAAATCTAATTGACCCAGATACTAGTAACAGGACAGGTGGAGCGAAACTGTGGTGGCGCTGGCTGAAGGAACAAAACTCCCCTGGGCCAGACATTGGAAGGAGAAATACACTCCTCACTGCCGAGACCAGGACCTCATAAGACTCCAGGAATTGCCGGAAGGTTCTCCAATCTAGAATCTAGCAAAAAGAAACCGAAACCTTATTCAGGACCACAGCTTTTGGGAGATCCGAAATGGGGAACCAGCCTTCTTCTGGGAAGACGCCTGGCAACAACATCCAAAGCTTGAAAACCCAGACCTTGAAGATTACAAAATAAACTGTCATAACAGGGGAAAATACACTGTTCATCATTACTGGATCCCCAATGGCATTGACCAGGATTGGAGAGAATGGACCCTTCCAGATACCGAAAACCCTAATGAGGAAAATAATAACATTCAAGATCTGCTCCAAGTCCTACACAAACGAAAAATCAGGATAACCTCGGAAGCGGACAAGCTGAGGTGGGGTATGAAGGGCAATGGCAACTTCACTCTTAAAGAAGCCAGAGAGCAGTTGGAACTCACAGAGCAGGGGGAGACAGCACCATGGTTCACCAAGGTTTGGGATCCCTTATTCTGGCAAAAAATTCAAACCTTTCTATGGCTCCTTATGAGGCGTAAGACGCTCACCTGGGAGAACCTGCGAAAAAAAGGCTTCGAAGGCCCTTCCTTTTGCCCTATGTGTAATCAAGCAGAAGAAACTATGAACCACTTATTCGACACATGCGAATGGGCTAACCACATTTGGCAAGGGATAGAAACTATCATGCAGCATAACAGAAGAGATATGGACTCCATCCAAAACACCATTACCAATTGGCCAAGCAATTACTCTGAAAACCCTCAAATCAATAGCATATGGAAAATTCTGCCAGGTTTTATCACATGGACAATATGGAAAGAAAGGAACAGAAGAATTTTTCAAAGCGAGCACAGGAATATAGAGCACCTGAGAATTACCTTAATTGAGAACATTCGCCAATTGATTCTGGTAAAAATTAAAGTAGACCCATCCAGCCAAATCTCCGCAGAAGACCAGAGAATCCTGAATGCCTTCAACATTCACTACGATCAAAGCCAAAAACCCCAAGCTAAACAGCAGAACATCAACAACACGCCAAAGGGATGGATTCGGCCTCCTTAAGGCTTCCTGAAACTGAATTTTGATGGGGCCTCGAGAGGTAACCCGGGACCAGCTAGCATAGGAGGCCTCATTCGAAACTAGAGAGGTGATATAATCCATATTTACAGTCAAGATTTGGGCGAGGGCACTAATAATGAAATGGAATTTGTAGCAATAGAAAAAGGTTTAACAATTCTTCAAAGAAACCAGGCAGAAAATGCAGTAATTGAGGGCGACTCTGAGATTGCCATACTGGTGGCAAGGAAAATCTATGGGGGAACGCCGGCCAACAAGGTAACCAAGCACTGGCGCCTGGATATGGTCACAGAGAGCATAGGGAAATTGCTCGGAAAAATGAAAGGCCTCATCTTCCAGGCGGTAAGAAGGCAGGCTAATTCGGTTGCCGACCACTTGGCAAACCATGGGATCGAGAACCCAAACGGAATGGTGGACAGCTGTTGGCATCAGGTAGAGAGTAATCAATTAAAGGAACGGTGCTCTCACCTCGCACGAATAGATTTGGTGGTAGCTGACAAGGTAGAATGGCAGGCCGCCTAATTCATTACCATACGTGTATGGATAGGCCGACGGGACGAGAGCCATCAATTCACAGCAAGCAAAGAAGGACAACCTGGTTGAGGGAAATAATGCGCACAACAGGCTACAGAAAATTGTACAGTATCATGATCCGGAGTGACATAAGCCGCTGCAAAACCGCAGGACAGAGGGACACTTGGCACGTCCAGAACCGTGCAGGAGGAGGTGATCGAAAACTTTCCTAATCACCGCAATTTCCCTCCACAACTCCCAATTGCAGCATTTATGTTGATCGGACATGCAATATGCATGTCGCGATCCGCTCCACTGCCCGAAATCTCCTCGCTATTATCTATATATCCTTCCTCGCTCTCCATTGGAGCATCACTGCTCCGGTGCTCAACAATCAGAGATCATCGATTTGCATTATCACTCAGGCAAGCAACAATCAAGAGAGGGCTCCCATGGCGGGGGAAGGTAGTCGAAATCAATCTGCAAACAGAGACCTGCAGCGGGCTAGAGATATGTTCGAGCGGAGAACTTCCCAGCGGAACAAGCGGAAAATCATTGACCTGGAGGCCTCGGCATAGGAGGAAGAGAGCAAGTTATCCGACCATCAGTTAAGCCAAGAAGTAGACTTGCTGCACGATCCGGGGATGCCCAGCACTCGGGCGACACAGTTCATTCACACTCAAGCAGAATCGTGGCACATGAAGACCATCCTGGCTAAGGCCATGGATGTCCAAGGTGAACAGGCTGAGCAACTGCGAACTCTCCAGCAATTTGCTGCCACAATGACTAAGGAGCACATGGCAGTGGTTCAAAGTAGTGAATTTAAACTCAGCGCTCTGCAACAGGAGGTTGATTCTATAAGCAAAAAGCTCACTGTCCTGATCAAGCTGCTCAGGAAAAGTATTGAGCAAGACAGCAAGCCTCCAGAGCTACAACGGGGTGGTCCGTCGAAGGTCAACCAGGAAAATGCACTCAACTGCAAAGAGGTGCACATAGTGCCAAACCCCCCAAAAAAATGCTGATTAGTCTTCCCTGTCCCTCTATCGGAATTTGTCATGTATGTTTTGTTTTCATTTTCTCAGTTGTGTGCTAGCCAGTTTTTGGCCTAAGTCGCCATGCGTGGTGCACTTTTTGGCAGCACTCTGTCTCTCATGTTTGCTACTCTTCTAGTCCTATGTTTCAAACTGTTTATAGCTGGTAAGGCCTGCCTTAAAGCGGCCAGCCTTCTGCTTCGGCAAAATTTTTGTACTATATGTTACTCTTGTTAATATCAAAGCTTATTTACACAAAAAAAAAAGGAAAAAGCGCTAAAGGCAGAAAACGCACCAGAAAGGCCCAGATCAAAGAACAGAAGCAATTTTTGATGCGCGATTAGCACCTAGCGCTAATCGCGCATCGCTAAGAAAATTTTTCAGAAAGAAAAGTCCCTAACTTGCTTAGTCATCCACGAGTCCGAAAGCCGAGATAGCAAAAGCAGAGGCAGTTTAAGAAGAATCTGGGTTGTTACCAAGCATACACGCAGTAAATTCGCCCAACCAGAAGATGATTCTCGAAAATATCTTCTAGTTTACTAAAAAGAGGTGCCAGCGCTTGCCATTTCTATTTTCGTAGCTCAAACAAAAGCAGAAGACGACCAGCCGACTCTTCCCAGGCAAATGTTGCATGCTCACAACACTAAGTAGCAAATGCAGAAATAGTTAGAAATTAGATTCAATTTTTAGAAATAAGTTTGCTTAGATAAAGGGCGGTCATTTTAAACCGTATCTGAAATTTATGTAATTAATTTATTTAGTTAGCAGTATTTAAACCCTTCTCATGCTTTTAGAGAAGGGTCCGGAAATTTGTCAAAAACTTGTCCTCAAAACATGCACTTCTGCACCCTCAGAGGAGGTTTTGATGAATGAATGGATCAATGTTTAATAATTTTTGCATTTGATATCTTCTACTGATGTTTCACTTCTGTACTCTTAGTAGATATTAGAACAAGGAGAGATAAATCATTGTTACTTGAAGCTTATGAGTAGGACCAGTCATAAATGGTACTTTTATCTCTTGGCCATTTCTGCTTATATTCTTAAAGTGATATACAGTTTTTAGTTGTTTATATGTTATTGCATGAATGTGTGAGTTACCATTTTGCACTTTTGTACGGTGGAGTCATTTATTTATGTTTGATATATGAATAACTTATTATGCGATATGCTGTTCACAATTGTTTTGCCTAGCTTTTTATGCAAAGTGGTTCATCTTAATTGATTTCCATTCTTATGATAGCTGAATGATCTTTATTACTAGTTATTGTTTGAAATCTCTTTAGATCGCATAATAGAAGAAATACACCCCGGGTTAGCATAGATTAGATGTGCTGTTTTCATTAGATTACAATAGCATAGAATTAGATTAAAGTAGCTTAGATTAGAACTCTTAGATCAACATCATCCAACTTTGCACACACACACAGACCCTTAGATTGGGAAACTGGTCCCATTATCCCCAGTCAGACCTGCTATACCAAATGGATAAGGAGTTGCCAACCAAGGTCCGGACCGAGTGGGTACCCCCCTTGTTGTCGACCCGATTTTCGGGGCTTCAACATATTTGGCGCTAGAAGGAGGGCCTAAACTATGAATGGCACTTAAATCAAAATCTAAATACCATTCTGAGAGTAAATCGCCATTTTCATCTCCCCCGACTTCTCCAGTATATTTAAATCCAGAGTTGGAAGTCGTTCGAGTATCAATCACTGCTACATACCCTGATATTTCAGACCAATTTACCATTAAACCTCGTGGAGTCGAATCCCTGATTCACAAACTTTAGGGATTTTCCATTTCTCCTCAGAGGTATGATAAATCTCAAAGCAGTGTGACTTCGCAGTACAATCCTGCTCATCCCCTAACCATATTGAAAAGTGAAAAATTTGGCATCCAGCCAACTGAGTTGCCTCTTCCCACCAAGAAAAGAGCGAGGAAATCACCACAAGAGTTTGAAAGTGAGACTCTTTCGTCTACATCGCCCATTTCAACTACCTCACTGCGAAGTCAACCACCCACACCTCCATTCCAAACCATCATCCATCTGTCTACCACAATCCCCCTTCAATCATCCACTATCATAGTATCCTCATCTTCCCAACCACAGAGATCATCTCCTGCACTTTTCTATACTAGCAGCTCAACGATGGCCCAATCTCCATGGAACAACCCTGGGGCAGTCTTGATGCCTGCATCCTTGAGCCCAATACCGGCCCATCCTGAGAAATGGCTGCCTAAATTCAATCCAGAAGCAGGCATGCTAGCAGAAGAACTTGTAAACAATTTCATGCTTTCTATCAATCTCAACGGAGTTACTAATGAAGATGTTGTTGTTCGGCTTTTTCCCTACACACTGCAAGGAACAACTGGGTCATGGTATTTTTCATTACCTTCCAGGTCTATCACAAGTTGGGATATCTTCCACAATCAATTCCTTATCAAGTTTGGTGATGACAGATCAACAACAACATTAATCAATGACCTATCCAATCTTAAGGCCCAAGCTAAAGAACCTATCAAAGATTTTGATTTACGGTTCAATAAGATTCTCAACAAAATTCCTACTGCTTCCCAACCCAGCGAAGAAGTACGATGTGAATGGTATATTACTGCTTTACCATCAAACATAGCAATCTTCGTGGATAGAGTAAATAAAACAACCTTAGTTGAAAACATGACAGAGGCGATAGCAGTAGAGAAACGTGTAATAGCCCTGGAAAAGAGATCCGCGATAGAGGAACAAAAGTCCAACAAAGTCACCTTCAAGGAAGACTCCAAGAAGAAACAAACAAAAGACCCTTTCGATTTGGAAGGATTGCAGAAAGTATTAAAGACCATGTCTAATAGATGATTGACATAAAAAAACAAGTAGCAGCTACAGAACTTTTAAAAGAGGTCCTTCAACGGATGCAAAACCACCCAATGCCATCTCCAATGCTGAAACTGAGGAAGAGGAAGAAGAAGAAAGTGCCACTGAAGGGAAAACTGATGATGAAGAAGTTGTGGAATTACAAGGAATGTGGGATTTCATCCTCCCACAAGAAGAAGATCAAGAAGTATTTCCGGTTAGCACACGAAGCAAAAATCAGCTTGATCCTCCCCAAACTACCCCTAAGCAGAAGGGCGCAAGCCCAACAACAAAAGATAAAGTCGCAACAAAGAAAACAACAACTAAAGTGACTCAATCTAGCCCAGTCTGAGCAGATCAAACAACTCCATCAAAAACACTGATAGTGTCGGATGAAATGGAGTACAATATTGTTGATGACATGAAAAAGACTAGGGCTAAGATTACCCTTTATGAATTGAGCAAATTGAAGCATCAACAGAAGATAATGATGAAAGAATTACATGCTGTGCCTATTGTACCTTTGTCTACCGCTGTACTCTCTCAAGCTTCCCATAACATGGGAAGACCTCCAACTAATGCGATCAATAAGATTGATCCAAATGATATCGCCTTAATTGGAGGAAGATGAAGATCTCACACTCCCCCGTTTCTTCTCACTTACAAGATTTTCAACAAAAATGTGCACAATTGTTTGGTAGATTCCGATGCTTCTTCGAATATTTTACCCAGATCAATATGTGCCAAGCTAAATGTTCAACCACAAAAATCCGCAGTGCATATAGTTCAGCTTGATCGATCTCAAGTCGAAGTGATTGGTGAAATTAATCAAGTAACCATAAGATTGTCATCTAACCCGAAGGTATGTCAGGTTATTGACATTCTAGTGGCCAATATCCCAGAATTCTATGGATTAATTCTTAGCAAGGATTGGTCCGAGAAACTCCACGGATACTTTGCAACCGACTGGTCGCACATGTGGTTACCCTATAACGGTAAACCGAACCAGATAAAGGTTGAACGAGAGTTACACCAGAAGTACATAGTAACAGAATTAGAGGGAGAAAATGAAGCAGTATCGTATAACAACAATATCATAGGCAATTACTCGGTAGATTCTTTTCTCGGTAATTTCAATGCTCACCCATCACCTTACTTAGAAAATTCAGTTTTGTCCCAAGTCGAAATTTTTTCCCAAACTGATAGTTCAAAGTGTGTTAATTTTGTAGATGAACCTATAAATACATCTTTGTTTTGGAAATTATATTTCGATGGCTCTAAATCTAACGAAGGAGCAGGAGGAGGATGCGTTCTGATTAGTCTAGAAGGAAACAAGACCATGCTTACATGCAGACCCGAATTCAATTGCACAAACAACACAGCAGAATATGAGGCCTTGGTGCAAGGCCTATACAAAGCAATCGGGTTAAATGTCAAGTATCTTTAGGTCTTTGGAGACTCTGAGATTATCGTCAAATAGGTACGTAACGCTATACATTGCCTATCAAGTGATTTAAAACACTATCAATCTTTAGTACAAGATCTGACTGAGCATTTCATAGCATTTAATATCTCTTTAATCCTGAGACTCCAAAACGCGAGCGCAGACCTTTTGGCTAACGTAGCCTCTAGGCTTATTCCCTCCAAAGATTTTAGTCCAGATAGATTCTCAATAGAATTAATCTTTAGACCATCCATCCCTGACAACATTACAAATTGGAGAGTATTCAATGACGATCCTAATATTGTAAATTTCCTCACTTCTGAAGGATCCTACTCCAATCAGATAATTGACGAAGACCATCACGATCGAAAAACACAACAAAATAGCACTGATAATGCTATACCTAAATCGGTGGTTAAGTTAGAAGACTTTTACGATTTGAAAAATCAGTTTAAAAGGTCT